>CM076581.1:696797177-697457453 GCA_034641835.2 Pinus albicaulis
GCCAAAACTATGGGCCCCGCTTGGGTAAATTGGTGTTTCAACTTCCCAGGGGCGTAACTTTGGCATACGATCTCCGTTTGACGCGTACCATACCTCGTTAGAAAGATCTATCCGAGGACTACAAATTTGGAATGAGCAACATCGGTCCATAGACCCATGTTGCTCTCCGTTTTCCCAAAAAACGTCGTTTAGGGCCTCAAAACGGCTCCGGAAGTTTAGGACCCGAAAAATTGCTAAAAATAGTAAACTATGTCGAAACTGAAAAAATGAAATAGACAATGGTGGAGCCCCAAGTGGAATAGACGGGTGACCACCAATATCCACCTGGATCATTCCTCCCCCCTTAGGAAGCAATGGTCCCCATTGCGTTAAGTTCCTCCATGAGATGAGGAAATTTCTTCTGAACTTGGTCCCTGGTGAACCACTTTCCTTGGTGCAGGAGTTGGCCAGCTTTGACAACCCGATATAGTTGGATCTTCTGCTGGCGAGTGTTCTTGATTTGTATGTCCATGATGCAATCTGTGGTGGCCTGTTCCATGCAGTCTGGATTTAACTCAGTTGGTGTGAGTTGTTCTGCAATGTCCGAGGTGTCCAGTAGAGGTGGGAAGTAAGGACGAAGGCGATCCACATTGAAGACTGGGTGCAGACCAAGGAATGGTGGAATACCGAGCTCGAATGCATTGTTCCCTACAGCCTTGGTGATGGTGTACGACCCGTATCGGAGCGGGCGAAGCTTGCGGTGGGGTCCAGTGAGGCGCTCCTTCTGCAAATGTAGCCATACTTTGTCACCCACCTGGAAGTTGTGTGGCACCCGGTGTTGATCATGGCGTTGTTTGTACTTGGCATTGGCTCTGTCCAATATATCATGAACCTATTGGCGGATGTGTTGAATGCGCTCGATGAAGCTGCTGGCTTTGTCAACTTCAGACTGGACATGAGCTGAATTGGCCTGAGCAGCTGCAAATGGCATGGCTACGTCAATGGGACATAGTGGCTGGAATCCCAAGCCCACCTGAAAGGGGCTATGGCCGATTGAACTTTGGAGAGCCCGATTATAACTATGTTGTACATAGGGGAGGCTCTCGTCCCATGTGCGTGGATGCTTTGAATTGTACATGCGCAGAATGTGTACAATCATTCTGTTGACGACCTCTGTCTGGCCATCCGTTTGGGGATGGAAAGCTGTGGACTTGGTGAGCTTGGTATCCAACATCGACCAGAGGCTGGACCAAAATGTGCTGAGGAACCTGCTATCCCGATCTGATATGATAGACCGTGGGATCCCAAAGTGCACCCACACTCGTTCAAAGAAGAGTTTAGCAGTGGCTTCTGCTGTGATATTCTTCTTGCAGGCCGCCATAATGGCCATCTTCGAGAATCTGTCGACGACCACAAAAACACAGTCATTTCCCTTCTTAGTAGAAGGCAGGCCCGACATGTAATCCATGGAGATGGATTCCCAAGGTCGACTAGGTGTAGGTAGAGGAGTATATAGGCCTTGCTTCTTGATGGTCGGTTTGGCAATGGCACAAGCAGTGCAGGATCTGATGTGCTTCTCGACATCCTTTCGAAGGTTCGGCCAATAGAAATACCTCTGTAGTATTGCTACTGTTTTCTCGACCCCGAAATGCCCAGCGACTCGACTGTAGTGTGCTTTCCATATCATCTTGGCACGCTCGCTTGAAGGAACACAAAGGTGTCCCATGTGACATAAAAGTGCATCTTGGAGGTGAAAATTTGGAACTTGCGTACCCCCCAGGAGTGCCTTGTAAGTTTGGCCGAATTCTGGGTCACTCTCATAGATAAGCGGCCAATCAGAAGTCTCGTGCCCACAAGCGTTGAGTACAGTGGTGAGCGCCACGATCGGTGGTCGGCTAAGGCAGTCTGCAACATGATTGGTGCTACCCTTATTATACTTGATGTTCAAATGAAACTGTTGCAGATATGTAGACCACTTCTGATGGCGATCATTCTGCAACTTCCCTTGTGTCTGTATGAACTGCAGGGGCCTGTGGTCTGTGTGGATGATTGTTTCCTTCCCCAAAATGTAATGCTTCCATTGTCGACAAGCTTTCACAATGGAGTGCATTTCTTTGTCATATGTGGGGTACTTGTGAACTATGTCAGACAATGTCTCACTGTGAAATGCCACTGGATGTCCCTGTTGAGTAAGAACTGCCCCAATAGCATAGTCAGAGGCATCTGTCTCGATCTCAAATGGTTGTTGCAAGTCCGGTAAAGTGAGCACTGGGGCAGAATAGAGGCGATTTTTCAATTCTGTGAATGCCTTCTGTTGAGGTTCCGACCAAAATAATTTTGCTCTCATTCCTCCCTTGGTGACTTGACTCAAGGGCCATGTGATATGAGAGAATCCCAACACGAACCTCTGGTAGAAATTAGCAAGACCCAGAAAGCTGCGAAGCTCTGTTATAGTGGTTGGGGCTGGCCAATCCCGAATGACTTGGATCTTGGCCGGATCCACATGCACCCCCCTTTCATCAATAATGTATCCCAGATATTGAACCTGGGTCATGCCAAAAGTGCACTTCTCCAAATTGGCACACAACTTGTGTTGCCGCAGTGTTTGGAGGACTTGTTGGATGTGGTGAAGGTGCTCTTCCCAAGTCTGGCTGAAGATCAGAATGTCATCCAAGTACACCACTACAAATGAGTTGGTGAATGGCCGCAAGATGTCATCCATCATCCCCATGAAGGTGGCGGGAGCATTCGTCAATCCGAAAGGCATGACCAGCCATTCGAAAAGGCCTTCCTTGGCTTTGAAGGCAGTCTTCCACACATCGGAGGGTTCAATTGGTACCTGGTGATACCCAGACTTCAGGTCAATCTTGCTGAAATATTTTGCACCTTTGAGTTGGTCCATAAGGTCATCAATCCGTGGGATTGGGTACCTATTCCGGACAGTGATCTTGTTCAGCGCCCGATAGTCAATACAGAGTCTCCACGTCCCATCCTTCTTCTGTACCAACACGATCGGGCTCCCACAGGCGATGAACTTGGTCTGATGTGACCTTTCTGCAACAGCTCCTGAATCTGCCTCTTGATTTCATCATTTTCCAGAACAGAGCGTCGATAGATCGGTCCATTGGGTAGTGGCGCACCTGGGGTCAGATCAATCGGGTGCTTGACCTGGCAGTGCAGAGGAACCCCCGTGGGTGAGGTGAAGATGTCCCCGTACTCCTCCACGACCTTATCCATTTGTTGTCGTCGTGCAGAGGGGCCCTGTCTGGAGGTCGTGGCCACAGTCTTCTTCTTGCCCTGGGGGCGGATCATCAGAAAAACGAATTTCCTGGTTTGGGAAATGAGCTTACTACATTGTTTTGCAGTAACCAAAGAGATAGTCGTAGGAGGTGGTACCTCTGGTATCCCGTACAACTTATTTCCCAAAGTAATAATAACAGCACGAGGTCGAGACTCATACACAGCATGACGCTTCCACAAGTATGGTTGTCCTAATAATACATCAAAAACATCAATAGGAGCAACATCACATAATACCTCATCCGTGAAGGGCTTGATGCTATAGGGAAGGCGACACTGCTGGCTGACGCGGAGATCTCGTCCTTGGTGAAGCCACCCCATGGTGTATGGATGTGGGTGAGCTGTGGTCGGCAAGCCCAACCGATTCACGGCGTCTGCTGAAATGAGGTTCTTTTGGCTCCCATTGTCGACAATGAACTGTACAGGGGAGCCCTTTACCCACATCTGGGAGTGGAAGAGACGTTCCTCCTCCTCTAGATCTTCCGGTTCCTCCTTCTGGACTTTTGTAGTGGCAACAGTGGCGTTGGGCTCCGCATCAATAATCTGTTTCCCTTTTTCATTCCCCTTTTCAGGTTCTGATTCGGAGTCAGAGCATGCATCTGACTCAGAAGCCCTCATCTCGGCCACTAGAGACTGCTTGGCCCGACACTCACTTGTGTTGTGAGTGGAGCTCTTATGGAACTCACACCACTTTCCCGTGTCCTTCTTTGGCTTTGCGGTGCCGTTCTTTTCTTGTGGCTTCGATGAGTTGTCTTTAGCCGCCATGCCTTGGCTCGGTCCTTTGTTCTGCGGTTTGGAAGCACCTTTCCCTTGCTTTTGATTCGCAGATCCAAAGTCTCGCTTCTTCTGCTTGAATTTCTGCTCAATCTTGGCAGCATACCGGTATGCCGTATCAAGCGAGGAGATGAGGAACTCCATTTCCTCCTGAATGTATTTGTGCAGACAGCTGCGATACTTTAGCACCAGATGTTTCTCTGAATCTTTGATACCCAACTTTGTGCGCAGTGTATGGAACAGATTCGTCAGCTCATGCACATCTTGATCCCTTTGTTGTCGCAGCGTGGTCCATTGTATGTACTTGTCCTCATAGCTCCCCACAGGATAGTACTGCTCGACGCGTCTCGAAAAGAATTTCCAAGTTGGTACCGCCGCAGAACAAGATAGCGCTGGCTCCGGTCTTGTTCTCCGCACTAAGCCCACCGCCCCAATAAGGGGTAGCTGGGAGGAGTGAAAAAATAATATTCTCCTATTCAGCAAGTCATGAACCGAGAAATATCCTTCTAACAGATTCAACCATTTATCTGGCTGCGCATCCGCATCTATTTTTCCTTCAAATATAGGAATGTCAAAGTTTACCTGTACCTTGAAGGGAGTGGCGCCTCCAGAGTGGTTGTTGGATGCAGATGCGCCATATGTGGGCAGTCGTTGAAGGATTTGAGCAAATTTATCCATCATCACGTTCCTTTGTTTCTCGAGAGCCTCCTCGAGCAGTATTTTGATAGGATCTCCTGCTCCCTCGTCTTTCTTTTCTTCCGCCATGGGAGGTCGTCGGGGTTTGCGAGGCTGATCTTGCAAGGGTTCAACCAGATCGAGCCCTACCTCCTTATACCCTGACCGCGTTGGGGACATGCAAAAGGATTGGAAAAGGAAGACCCCTTCCGATACATCGATCCGGATACGTGTGAACGCAATGTACTAAACATATAAACATAAATACAGAGATGCAGCGGAAATAACACTTCATTTCATTAATATCAAAGAACTGAAATTTGCTTACAGACAGAACGGAAATAAAACTAGCTAGGGCGCTGGTAGCTATCTCTGAGAAGAGATGTGGTGGCTACAGGCCTCTGAACTGAGTTACAATGAGGCTCAAGGGCCTATTTATCATTTAGAAACAATGGGAAATCCTAAACAGCCAAAACCCTAACCCTAGGAGATGAAGCGCCAAAACTATGGGCCCCGTTTGGGTAAATTGGTGTTTCAACTTCCCAGGGGCATAACTTTGGCATACGATCTCTGTTTGACGCGTACCATACCTCGTTAGAAAGATCCATCCGAGGACTACAAATTTGGAATGGGTAACATCGGTCCATGGACCCATGTTGCCCTCCGTTTTCCCAAAAAATTTCGTTTAGGGCCTCAAAACGGCTCGGGATGTTTAGGACCCGAAAAAATGCTAAAAATAGTAAACTGTGCCGAAACTGAAAAACTGAAAAAGAAAATGGTGGAGCCCCAAGTGGAATAGGCAGGTGACCACCAATATCCACCTAGATCAAAAGTGGACATTACATAAAAGTGTTGAGAACTAGTAGAGGTGGGGAATATATCTCCAAAGACTTCCTACGTCTCTGCAGGGAGCATGGATTACACAAGCAGTTTACCACAAGGTATACACGTCAGTAAAATAGTGTAGCACAAAGAAATAATGGAACCATCATTGACATGGTAAGAAGTATGTTAAAGGAAAATAATTTCCCAAATGATTATTGGGAAAAAGCTGTAACTTGTGCAGCCTATATTTTGAATAGATGTCCAACCAAAGCTCTTATGAACAGAGTTCCAGGAGAACCATGGATTGGATGAAAGAAATTTGTCATTCACCTGAGAGTGTTTGGATGTGTGGCATATGCACATGTCCCAGATTAGTTAAGGAAAGTTGGCAAGCAACGGGGAGAAGTGTATATTTGTTAGATACAGTAATCAATCCAAGGCTTACAAGCTCTATTATCCATCAACCAAGAAAGTAATAATCAGAAAACATGTTCAATTCATTAAAGAAGAAGCTTGGGATTGAAGTTTATAGAAGAGTGTAAATGTGAAGACATGTATTTCACATGAAGACAAAGAGGAGTTGATTGCAGAAAATAATTCCTCAATGGTGGCTCCTCCTCCACCTACGCAAGCTCAACAAATAACACCATAAGAAAGCAATAGAAAAGAAATGCAAAACCAAGAAAGTGATTCTCCAAGCACACAATAGGGATCAAAAAATCCCTCTAGTTTAGGTGAAACTCCAAACAGATCCTCAAAAAATATAAGAAGACCAAGATTCAAAAATTTAAATGAAATTTGATGAGCAAGAAGAAGTAAATAGTAATGCTAGTTTGAATTCTTTGTTTTCTTTATTTTTTCATGTTGATAACCAAATCTATTTTGAAGATGCAGTAAAAGAATAGAAGTGGATTGAAGCAATGAATAAAGAGATAGGAGCAATATAAAATAATGACATATGGGAGTTAGTGGACCTCCCACAAGGAAAAGAAGTTATTGGACTGAAAAGGGTCTATAAGACCAAGAGAAACATTGAAGGCAAGATAGAAAGGCACAAAGTAATACTTCTTGTCAAAGGATACAAGAAACAATAAGGAAGAAACTACGAGGAAACATTTGCACCTGTTGCAAGGATGGAGATAGTGCAGACAATGTTGTCAATAGTAGGACAAAAAAAATGGAAAGTTTATCAAATGGATGTGAAGTTAGCATTCTTGAATGGAGTGTTGAAATATGAGGCGTATGTTGAACAACCTCCTGGCTATGAAATAAAAGGAAAAAAAACACAAAGTGTGTAAGTTGAAGAAAGCTCTTTATGGGCTGAAGCAAGCACCAAGAGCATGGTACAACAAGATTGATGCTTATATCATGGACAATGGGTTTGACAAGTGTGATGGTGAACCCACATTCTACATCAAATAAAATGATGGCAAGATCCTTATTATTTTTTTATATGTAGATGATTTGATTTTCACAAGAAATGATGTTTCTCTCATTGTTGATTTTAAAGCAGTCATGAAAAGTGAATTTGAAATGATTGACTTGGGTTTGCTCAGATATTTTTTGGGCATAGAAGTAAAGCAAACAGAAAAGGGGATTTTTATCTCCCAAGTAAAGTATGTTGAAGAAGTTTTAAAGAGGTTAAATATGTAGAACAAAAAAGCATTAACAACTTCAACTATCATGGGGTTGAAGTTGAGCAATGAAGATTGCAGCAAGAATGTTGATCTAACATTGTACAAGAGCATGGTTGGAAGTCTAATGTATTTGATTTCATCTAGGCGCAATATAATGTATGCAGTAAGCTTTATATCCATATTCATGGAGACACCAAAGGATACACATTGGAAAGCAGGCAAGAGAATTTTAAGATATGTGAATGGAACAAAGGAGTATGATGCTCTATACTCCTCAAATGATAATTTTAAGTTGATTGGGGACACTGACAGGGATTATACTGGAAGTGTTCATGAAAATAAAATCACATAATGGTATGTTTTTCACTTGGGATCGGGAGCCATTTCATGGGCTTCCAAGAAGCAGCCAATAGTTTCATTATCAACAGCATAAGCTAAATATGTAGCAGCAACAACAACAACATGCCAAGAATTTCAGACAAGAAGGATGCTGAGGGATTTATTTCATCAGCAAGACAAAGGAACCACAATCTTTTGTAATAATAGTTCAACAATTGCATTGTGAAATAATTTTGTTTTCCACAAGAGAAAAAATCATATTGATGCCAAATTTCATTTCATAAGATAATTAGTTAACAATGGTAAAATGTTTTTGTAGCATTGCAGGTTAGAGGAACAATTTTCTAATATCCTCACAAAGCCATTGGGACATAAGAGTTTTTTTTTATCTTAGATAGTGTCTGGGAATGATTGATGGCATCAATTGTGATTAAGGGGGAGTGTTGGAAATACTCCCAACCACCGCCATGAATAAGGAGTGGTAGCAACCCAAGCTTCATTGAATTTTCTATGGAGGGAAGGATAAGCCTCAATTTTAAAATCTTCAACCGTTCATGAAAAAAATCAAAACAGAGTATCGGGAGCCATACTCTACGTTATTTATTACTTAGCCATATTCACCTACCTGTTTGCCCGCATCTTTGCGCCCACAACTTTTATTGTTTACCCTTAATATTTTTCGTTGAAAATCAGTGAGCCCCACCACCAACCTTACTGCATTTGTAAACCTGTGAAGTCCTTTTCATTCCTCCATCTCATTTATTTAATGCACTTCACACTTACCACGCCTTTTCGTGTCGTCACCCATAGTTCGAAAACATTATGGTTTAACTCTTAAGCTTGCACCAAAACTTATATTTCCACAGATGTGATCTAGCAAGACCCACCATATACTTTTCTGCATTACCACATAAACCTTTATTCACCTTATTCCCTTACCTTTTATGCATTTCGCATTTCCCAACACTTACCGCTCGCAGCTTGCACTTCACAAGCTATAAGTTTTAACCTTAAAATCCACCCGCGAGTTGTTTTGTTTTGTTTGCGATGCAATTGAAAAATGGGCATGTGTCAAGCTGAGGAGGATAGCACAAAGCGCACATCGCAAAGCTCAAGAGTTAACGGATAAGCGCCCACAGGTTAAGATGTTTATGGTGTAATGTGATGTGCAACGTCACATCGCCTATAACAAGACTTAAGGTTTTGTTGTTTTCATGCATATGTTAAATGATAAAATCACCGATGGGTGATGGAGTGTTGAATGCGATGTGGTTTCACAAGTGGAAAAAATAAAACTTCACGTCTGCCATTTTTTGTTTTATATACCTGTTTTTGTGTATAAGGAACGGAACAGAGTCGAGGGACAATTTGGTTGTTGAACGTCCAATTCTGCATTGAATTTATCTGAATGCTTAGGCTCTGGCCAATTTCGTATAAATATATGTAATTTCATTTTGTTTTCTGTGATGAATGAATCGAATTTCAGAGTAGAGTTGAATAAATTGGAAAGAGTTTGTGAATTGTTTGACCGTTCCTTCCATAATATTTAGCATTCTCTGTGTCATGGGGGAACACATCCCTCTATGTTTTGTTTATTCAAAGATTTCAACAGTTTGTTGAGCTTTCGGTTCGGGTGCTTTCGATTTTTATTCACATATACTAAATTTACATCTCAGTGATGGGAGCATATATATATATATAATTTATAATTTTTTAAAAATAACCTTTAATAATAATAGCAAATCAGAATTCCATATCCAATTATGATTGTCGATTGTCGATAGAGACTTAGAAATTCTGTAGGTCAATTTTAAAGAACCTTCCAAAGTAATGGACGTGCATAAATTAAATGTTCAGAAAATGTTGATGAACATCATTTCAAACCTATTATATGGTTAATATTAAAAAAACATCATAAAATAAAAAAAATTATTTCGTTATAGAAATTATTAAATCTAATGTTTTTAAAAAATAACATAATTCATTTTGTATTTCAAATTTTCATATATTTTATTTAAATTTAATTTTACAATATTATTTTAATGTAGTGGAAAGTGAAATATCGTGGTTTTTAAGCGAGACTTTTTTCATAGATTTCTAGTTTATTTTATGATCTAATTTCTCTAAAATTCGTTATGGATTCATTGAAATAGCATGTTTGATTGGTGAAATATTCACAATTAAAGTGCCTCATGGGTTTTTGAGAGTATTGAATCCATAAAAACTAGTTTGAATAAGACTACTCCATATCTAATTAATTTTGAAATAATTCTCAAATTTCTATGCTTAAATACTATTATATTATAGGGAAGTTATTTCCTTAACAACCACCTATTAACTATTAATAATTGAATCAAAATTTTGTCCCTAATTTCAAAATAAACACCATATAAACTTAAAAAATACTAACATAGATCGATTTTAGGCTATTAGCATTAACAGGGATCAAATATTTGAAATTTCAAGCCTCATTTATTAATTCAAAAATTCAACAAAATTTTTCACCCAGAGAGATTTGATGTGCCTTTGCTTGATAGATTTAAGCTAGTTTAATATATATATATATATATATAGATATATATATATATATATATATATATATATATATATATATATGTATGTATGTATGTATGTATGTATGTATGTATGTATGTATGTATGTATGTATGTAATTGAAACCATTTTATTTCAATGATTATTCATGGCTCTGAAAACCTCGAACTCAAAACTCCCAATAGTAAATTAATTATATGACCTTAATTTTACGAGAACTACCATAAGAATATTTATAAGCATTACTTTGTTATATTTTTTAGTTCCAATTTTATTTTTGTTTTATTTGACATGTGGAATTTTATTATTTTACTTTTAATTTTAACTATCAAGTGGAAACCATATAATAGTTAATTTGTCACAATTTTTTAATTTAAATTTTATTTTAAATGACTTGAATTTTCCAATTTTATTTGTTATTTTAATTATATAGTGAACATTAGTAGTTTTAATTATTAATTAGTATATTTTTATTTATTTTTTCTATTTTTACATTAGATAATACTACACCATCATATATCCATGTTAACTCTCAACGTATAGTGAGAGGGATATAATCTCTTTTGTCACTACTATACTAGTCATATCCTAAAAAATTTACCATTGCTCTAAACACAAACTCAATTATATTAATAAAAAAACATAAAACATAAATATAGGTTTACCATAATTCATAATACCAACATGAGAATTCATAAACATATATTATATTTGAATGTTCTTGCATAACGTTATCTCACATGGTACTTGTAAATGGCTTTCATTATAGTGTTTTTACCTTTGGATCCTAATTGTGTGACACTTATAATTTTCATTGATTTTTATGATCATTTCTCACAGATAATAGGTCCTTCAATATGGATTTATCATGGTTTTATTTAATAATCATTTTTATCCTTGAGATGGTATATTTGGTTGACAATCTCTGCGATTGGCCGACAATTGTATGTCACTTGATTTAATACCCCACATATCTAACGTAGATTTGGGAAACCTTGATCTGACAGACATGAGATATGTGGAGATGGTTAGGGTAACTAACCCACCTCGAGATATGTTCATTGCTCTACGTCAGGAAAACATTCCTCTCTGAAACTTCTTATCTCTACATTGAAGTAAGGGTTCTCCCTTCCACCATGAGCCAATTTTCGGCTTCAGTAAGCAAACAACTTCCACTCTATAGTGATTATGTTGGTGCCTTGCCATGGTATTCAGTCGATTAATTTAATTGTGATGTAACTTGTCTTTCAGAGCCTTACTGTCATTTATTTAGGCAGATTACCTCATCATTTCTAGGCAAGTTCTGCTATGTCTATATATGTTCCTCCACTTCTCTTACTTTTAGAGTAAAAAATGTTTTCACTATACCCTTGAGAGGTTTTCTTTACTTAGTTATTTCCTTCGTTTTATCTTATCTCGGCTAAGGGAAGTTGTGGGTGTGTAATTCCTGGCTCAAATCCAGTGCCATTCCCTTAATTTATTTGTATAATTCCAACAGAGAGGAACCCTGTGAATTTTGAGGCTATCACAGGTAACATTTGGCAACTTAAGAAGATCATTTTTCAGTAATGATATGTTGTTTTTAGTCCTCTGTCGCCATAGCTTTCACGGTTGTGTATCATTTAATTATAGGTCATGGAAGCACTGGAATCATGAGAAGTCCTTCCTTCTGGGCTCAATGTATTTCAGGCAACCATCACAGGTATTCATCCATCACGATACTCAATTGTGCTATATTTTACTTGTTTCATTTTGGTTCATTGAGGGCTATACCCTTTGCATGCACAGGTGTAGCAACCGGCCTCTGTGCCTTTCTTGCATGCAAGGACTAATGAGCCCTTTTTTTAGTCTAGGTTTCTTGGTATAGTTTTCTATTCAAGCTTTCTTGTTTATATTTTAAATATTCACTATGTCTACCCTTCTCGGTTCTGAAGGATTGATGTAAATTATTACTTGTCTCGCTATGTATAATTTAATTTTCAGAGATAATTTCATGGTGATTTGTTGCGAAACCCTATGACATTAAATAAGGGTTTTTTTTATTAGAGTTTAGCCTTTTTGCAATGAATATTGTTGGTTAGTCTTCTTTCACACATTCTGGAACTATTTTTGTATACACTTGTTCAAATGTTTTCCCTGCGCAATGGTCTTGTGGCTTGTAAAAATTTTGGGTTCATGTTCTAAATAATTTTGGCGTTTTAGACTATGTATATATTTCTTGAAATGTATTGTTGAGCTTTTGGAAATGAAGATTTAGTTTTCTTAAATTTTCTTTCTACTATTGATAATGAATGTAGCTCTTCTAAAGTCTTCTTTTCTGTAAATACTGATTCCTTTTGGTACTAAGGTCATAATGGCCAGAGGACCATGACCTTTCCCTGTCATAATGGGGCTCGGTGCTAAACCTATGAGCCTCACTTCCTCCCTACTCATATTATTCCTTATATATAAACGAATGTGTTTCAATCTTGTATGCTCATGCTCCATGTTTTCCTTTTTTATTTATAAGACATAAAAGGTCTTTAACCATACATGGACATTTTTTTTGTTTACTGTAGCAAGATATTATCATTGCGTTCTATAGTTGTAGCCTGTACTATATGATATTTTACTATCTATACCGAGTATTAGATGGGAAGACAATTTGTAAAGGTTTCCAACAACATATTATTCAATTAGACTCCCTAAAAACCCTATCTTGACTTCTTTGGATGTTTATTTCAACTACTAGAGTCTATTTTCTACATTTTTTTAAGTATATAGAAACCATTTTTCTCATAACCAAACAAAGATATACATTAACAGAATAATAATCTAAGATTCACACTTCATATAACTTTTAAATTTTATCAGAAAATGCATATACTTATCTCTATAATCTTGGTTAAACTGATGATTCCTCCCAACCTTGAGAGAGGCAATCTTGTCCTCTTCTCCCCCCGTGCTCCGCACCAGAGTCTTAGAAATCAAGCAATTTTATGAGAGGTTAGGCCTCAAGACCTCTATCTAGCTTAAACTTCCTTAGAGTTTCAGAGATCCACTGGTATTTCTAACTCTCCATAAATATTTTCTTCACAAAATGATATTTTTAACCCTCCATTCCCTTTCTCAACAAAACCCCTTTCCCTCCACAGGTTTTCCTTTTTATCCTCTTGGGAAAGGTAGTTGTTAGAAACTCCCACTATATTTTTACTCTGGAATCTTGGAATAATTTTACCATTCAGTTAATCCATTACTCAAGATAATTATCAATTTTATTTACGAAATAAAGTTGAAGTCTTACTAACGAATAAACACATTCATTAATTCTCTTTCACTTGATAATTCAAATGTATTTGTAAAATTCTGTTAAACATAATTAAAATAAAATGGTGTGTTACATATTCCCCCACTAAAGGTAAATACTATCCTTGGTGTTACTTGATCATGGAAAACATTTCATGATATGCTTATCGACTAAATTTTTCATCCTCCTAGGTAGCCTCCTCCGGGCTAAAGTGATTTCACTGCACCCTAACTTGGGGGATAACTTGCCTACGAAGTGTTATTTCTTTCTGGTTGAGAATATGTTGGGGTTCTACCAAAAAGTCACCATCCGATTGTACTTGCAAACAACCGATTTTATAATTAATTTAATTAATTTCTCTTGTCATTTGTAGGCATAACATAAAAAAGAATTACATGTACACTATACAATTGTATCACATGGTCGGGGTCATGTATGTGTTATATCCCGATTTTCGGCATTCTATAAATATAAAATACACATAAAGGTCAGGGGGACGTCAGAAATAAAATATGTAAATATACATTAATTGTGGAAATTAATATATAAATGTGGAAATAATATCATGGTATAATGGCATAGTAAATTGTGACCACGAAGGAAAATCCATGAGGACGGAATTCATTCCTAAGACATTCCCAAAATTCTCTAGAAATCTTTGGAGAAAAATAAAATAAAATAAATTTTATTATATGGGAGAAAAATATATAATAAAAGCATCAGTAAAGTGGAAAGTTATTGAGAACAGGTAAGAATAAAACTAGAAAGAGGAAAGTCTAGTTTTAAAAGGATATTTTCTGGAAAAATAAAAGAAAATCCTGGGCTAAGGGAAAAACATCCCAAACAAAATAACTGGATGCAGTTATGGAAACAGGATGAGGGAAAGAAAGCTTAAATAAGCTATCTTAGTATCGCAGAGGGGTTGTCTACACTAAGCAGAAATTGGTCTCTTCTTGGGAGACAACTGTGGAATATACTCAAGGTTGGTAGACAAATTATCTTTATATCTATGGTATGAACAATTTGTCAAGTTTTTATGTTTTATACTATTTTTGATATTCAACTAATTCTGAGGTGGAATTTATAAAAACTAGTATTTCATAAAATCTAACTTATATTTCTGTAGAGTAAGTTATAGAAATTTTGCATAGTGTAAAGTGTTTAATTCAGAAAAAAATTAGTTAATGTTTGTGTGATGTTAGGTAGACATATTTGAATTCAAGGAAAAATAGACATAATATCTATACCTTGAGTAACAGTCTAAATCTATTGTTAAATTACATCTAATTTTATGAATTTTCATTGAACAATTACAAGATATGTGCTATGAAACCAAATACCATTCAGCTATTGTAATCCTAGAAAAATATTAAACATAAATGAAATTCTAAACATAACATAGTTTAGATACAGAACATGAATATAAATTTATATCTAAATGATGAACGTACAATTTAGATTTAATTCTAAGCAAAAGTATAGACTGTTGTCATATAGAAATTATCTTATATTCTATGCATATTAAGATTCAGTCACACAATATAGACAAGTAGTGAATAAAAAGTTATTGAACTTATGAATTACATATAGCAGTCATTTTTATAAAAATCATCTAGCGGAGTGGAGGCCAAAACCAGTTTATAAACCATCCAAAGATATAAATTTATATATAACTATTTAAGTACAAAATTATTTGGGTCATCATTCAAAATTCAAGTAGTGTATGAAGATGAATTGTGTAGATTGGATAGAATGGTGGTAGAGCCTGCCATTATCAGATTATAATATCCCCAGGTTGTTATGATTTTATTTGAGAATTGAAAAAATCCAAAAGGGTACAGTGGACCCCAATGGAATACATTTGTATGGATTTATTTTATTATTTTAAATTAATAAAATAAAATGGAAAAATTATGTGCAATGACTAGATTGAGATCTGAAATTTGAAAACCCAATCCATGAGGATGGTAAGGTTATAATACTTCCCCAAAACTTCCATAAATCCTTGGAAGGAATAAAGTAAGATACTAAAAATATATTTGGAGATAAATATGTAATTTTCACAATAAAGAGGAAATTATTGGGAAGAGGTGGAATAAAGTAGAAAATCCATCTTTAAAAGTACCTTTGTGGAAGAAACAAAGGGAAATCCTAGGAAAAAAAGGAAAAAAACATCCTGAATTAACTGGACACAATTAAGGGAAATAGGCCGGGGAAATGAAAGCTTAAATAATCTATTTCAGGATAGACAAAGGGTTGTCTAAGACTAGAGAAAAATATCTCTCCTCGGGGGTGAGCTATGAAGGAAGAGATCTAAGGTTGGGAGGCAACTAGTTGCACCTAAGTGGTATGCATATTAATGATAAACTATTGATAGTCATCAAGCTGCCATAGTAATGTGAATTATTGAGTTTAAATTCTATGTTGAAAAATTGGAAATGTTATGATTTACAGGGATATTGTGTTGGTCTGTACATTTAACTGAATTCACTATCATAGTAATAGTGAAAATTGCATGGTTGCACAGACAGATTCTACAGAGGACCAACACTGAGAATATCTAAAGCCCAGAAATGGGTCTAGATACAAGGTTACGTACCTCACAGAGAACTGACATCTCTTTATGCTAGTTAAGTTAGAACTCTATCATGAAATTGTTTTAGTCTATTGATCAATATACTTAGACATAGAAGTTAAGATATAGATATATAATATGTGGTTTTTTACAAGTGTAGATATGTTTTATCATATGGTTGCACATTTCTGTATTAACTATAAATAAAACCACTCTCACCTAAAACTGAATAGACAGGCATATTTCCGAAAGGTACAAATATACTAAATTCAGAAAGATAAAGTTATTAAAGATAAGACATACTTGTTTTTTTAAGTGCACAGAAATGAATTTGCGTAAAATACTACAATCAATTTGGTTGTTGTAAGGTTTACAACTTAAATAATTTCTTATTTAATAAATATTAAATACGAGTAGATATAGTTACAAATTCTAGTACATGTTGTAGATAGTACAGTAGTTAAGATGATACTGATAAAACTAAAATGACATAGTAATGGAAAATCATTGTTCTGTATGTCTTGTAGTTGAGTTCATGTAGGAAAAAAATACTATTTTTTTTTTAATATTTCAGTGCAGGAGTAATACAGTGATGTAATTTCGGTTATGTCAACTACCGAATTGTACATTACACTAAGATAAATGCTACGGACTATTATAGTTCTATGCATAAATTTTATATAATCATAAATTAGATTTCCTGGAACTACTGAAATTGATGCATAAAAGAAATAGATTCCGGTTCACATAAATATGTAAAAATAATAGTAACTTTCCCCAGGAATACATGTAAGTCTTAACTTGAGGAAGAATAATTCCTGATATATAAATTTAATACTTATGTATTTTTAGTCCATGGGTACAACCCATAAATTTCCTGGGTATTAGTACAAGTTTCGATAATATATTTCAAAAAAAATACAAATGACATAGAGGACACTCTGTTCTCTGTACGAATACAGAAACACTATGTGAAAGGCTGATGCACATTTGTACATAGTAGAAAACCATCACAAGGAGTTGAACCAACCTAAAAATTTAGAGTTTCATATTTAGAATCGGCAATGAGAAAGAGGAAGATCGACCCTGTTCAACCAAGACATAGGGCAGTGAAGCCATACCTGACATAAAATATGACAGTGAGTTGTGTGGTTATAGGACTGAAATGATTCATATGAATCAAAAGATAAACTTTACAATATGAGAGAACTAAAATAAAATTACCTCTGTAAGCTATAGGCAGAAGATATGTCTGCATAGAAAATGGAAACCGAGTCAAAAGAAAAAAGAACAATTAGAAGAAAAAACCAAACATTGGCTATTGAAATTAGTATTGCAAAACTTGGAGGTAGATACTAAAATGGCAGTAGACGGAAATTTAACAATTCACATTGGAATGAAATATTATTGCCATAAGAAACAGATTATGAAAGAACAAAAAAAAAATCAGTATGATTGTCTAGAAGTATGGTCTCAAGGTCGTTCGAACATTATTAATATAACTATGCCGCAAATAATTAATGGAATAGTATGCATGGGGGACATTGGAAGTATCACCATATTGGGCCTGCGTTTGGTGCAAACGTAGTCCCAAAAGTAAGTGGTTATACGAGAGTAAATATCACATACACAACACTAGAGGAATAGTTTTATTATGCGTGAATAGTTTTATTATTTCTACAAGTTTTATTATTTCTGCGTGGAATTAGAGATGGGATTCCCACTGTACCTGAATAGAGAAGAGGTCTTCAACAAGGAAGTCTATCACGTTTTCATAAATGAATAAAGGTTCACGAGGGAGTCGAAAGTGATACCTTAGATCCTGATTATTGAGAATAAGAACAAATTTAGCAACCAATAATAAAAGAAAAGGCTTGATTAATAACCATTTATCTTGTAGAGAAAACAACAAAAATAATAAATGGGTTGGAACGAAAAGTTCCTTCTCAAAAAATAAAATGTAGGAACGGTTTTCCATACACAGTGACTTCAACCGGGGTTTAAACATTGACGGTAAACAAATAATAAATCCAGAGAAGTAAAATAAAATATCTAGTAGGGAATAAACTCAACGCAACAAATGTAAACCCTACCTGGAGATGTATGAAGGAAGTTACTTGATAGTCCACGCCATTTTCCTTCTTGGAATCCTCTCATTTGACATATTTAATTTGGAACAGTGGATAATTGCAAAGCTTGCAACTTACACTCGAGTGAGAGACCGAAATACAAGTGATACTGTAACGAATTTCAATGTTTTATATATTGAAGACAAAACCCTAAAACATAAATCCATCTAGACCCTCAAAGTGTTAGAGGATGGTAGTTAAAACTCGTATCGACGAGTTAAGAATGAAGTAATGAGAGCCAAGTGAATTGGTTTATGTCACAAATCTCCAGTAAGACAATAAAATATTCAAGTTAATAAATGGGGTACAACCCACATGGGCCTATACTTGTTTATTTATTGCACTCCAGTTAAACCTGTAGATGAATATTTGTCTCGTATCCTAGTGATATGATTTGGACGGATGAAAGTAAAGGGATGAAAACTTCGAAACATGATGTGGAAAGGTAGTCGTAAATTCGAACCATCTCCATCATGACTAAAACCATTCATATAGAATGGAAAACCTAGCCTTGAATGTTAGGGTAGTTTGTTGCATTATTTAAGGAACTTTCTCATAAATACAATGTGATGTTGGACTTTAGTCGATATTAGTTAAGGTCTTAAATAAAAAAGGGTCTAGTGCCTGAACCATTAGGGTAAACAAGAGCAAACACATATAAATATAAAGGAAAATAAATATTTTAACCATAAGGAATATGGTTGGAATATCATAAGAAAAGGTAAAATAATAGTAAAGGCCAAAAGATATATATATAAGACATAATCAAGAGTAAAAGTGTATGTGTATATGTGAGGGAAGTATGGATCCCAAATGTAGATTTACATTATATGGGAGACAATTATTCTTAAAGGGCTATGGGAATATAATTAAAAGAAAATGAGTTAATAAATAGGAAAGGGAAGTTGTAATGATATTCCACTAGTTGGTAGATGGGTTGAAAGTATGATATGATCACTATATTATATAGGTGGAAAACGAAGAGTTTGGGGAAGTAATTAAACTGCGTAATACTTAGAAATTTTTTTTTTACTAGAAACAAAGGTGTTGCAAATGGTATTAGAGCCAGATTAAAACACTAGACAAATTATGTGCTCATCAGAAATTTTATGTGCTGTAAAATCTTATTGAATTTAAATTTTTCTAATATTTAATTTCATGTACAGTGAACAGTGTTGAGGTATACAGCTGTGAACCATGACTGAAGAGGATGAGTTGTATGTGGATCTGGGAGGAGGAGAAAACATGCCAGATCCAAATGCTCCATTGATGGCTATGTTGCATAAAATGCAAAGAGAAATGGCACAGCTGAAAAGCCACAATGAAAGGCTATCTTTAGCTAGTGAAGAACAAGATAGATTAATAAAATAATTGACTTCCCGAAATAGTCAAGAAGGTGAAGATTCTTGAAGGAAGAGAAAGGGAAGAGTAAATTTCTTAGAAGATTCTGAGGAAGATGATGCTTCTAGACAACTGTCTAGGAGGAACACCAAATTGCAAGGTGAATTCCAAAAAATTAATCCTCCCTCCTATGATGGAGAGAAGGAGGAAGACGTTGACGCATGGCTTCTGAATATGATAAATTACTTTTAGGTTTACGAATATGAAAGTAACTTTAGAGCTAGGTTGGATATATATCAGTTGCAAGGTAATTCTACCTTGTGGTGGGAAGTGTAACACCGCTAGTTTGTGTTTTTATTTCAAAGCTAGACATTTGAACTTTAATCCTAAGGGGAATAGACCCCAATGGACAAGTATTTTGTGGATGTAATTAAATATTTAATTATGAAAAATAAATAGAATAAGTCTGTGCAGATTGACCAAAATGAGAATTATGAGATCACTTGCTAAATCCATGAGGATGGAAAGAGGCAAATATTTCCCCAAAAATCTTTCAAAAAAATCCTTGAAAGAATTTATTTCCAAACTAGATTTTGAGGAAAATATAGTTTCCCCAATGATGTGGAGAGTAGTTGGGAGGAGGTAAAAATCTAGGAAAAGCATAAAGAAACTTTAAAAATCCCTAAATAAGGGAAGCCTAGAAAACAGGAAGAAAAGCATCCTGATATTCTGGACGCAGAATTAGAAACAGGCTTTGGGGAGAAAAAGATTAAATAAGATATTCCTAAACAGATTATAGGTTGGTCTATTCTGGAGGTGGTCTCAGCTCGGGGGTGAGTTCTGGAGATAGAGGGACTCTAAGGTTGGGAGGACTAGTCAAATTCCAAAGCGGTATGCGCACAGTAATAAGGAATAATGGAAAATTTAATTATGTTGGTGAAGATAAATGACTGTAGTTGCATATTTAAAATTTTGTTTTATGGCATATACTAGTGTTCCATACATTTACAGAGTTGAGGAGGGATTAAAACCTCTCAGTTCTGCATGGTTGTAGGAACTAGAATTATGAAGAGAAATCAACCAGAAGCTCTAAACCAACCTTTGGCTTAAATATGGAGATTTATGTTACCTCATAATTCATACTGTGTAACTTTAATCTGTTTATGTTAAAAACAGGTTTAAAACAATGAACACTGGAGACATTTAAAACATGTGTGTAAGAAGAATTAAGTATAAGCGGTGCAGATATATAGATTTGTTGAATTCACTAGGTGAAGTACAGACCTGTAGGTTTCCAAAATAACAATATATGTCTATCTATGAATCACCATATACAATGAGGACAGAATGGAAGAGTATAGATTTTAGTGCTTTATATAATTTCAGACAGCAAAGAGACATAACTAAAACTTGGTTACCAACTTTGCAAATAATTATAGTATGAGAAATATATATGTATATAACTGGCGGGTGACTAACATTCTTCATAAAGGAGTGGTCCAACTGAACACTTATGGGAAAAATCAAATGAGCATGTGAACATTTATAAAATGCATGCAACTGTATAAGTTGTGAAAGTAATTAAAAATTCAACCACCAGATAAAAAAAAAGGTGCTATTTAAGAGAGTTGGCTTAAATACTAGATATACGAAAATTATTTCACTATGAAAAATTATAAGTATATAATTGCAGAAAATATTTGAACAACATAAGTAACTATGACTATGTAACCTCAAACTAAGGAGTATGATTAGAGTCCACTGCAGAGTCATATAATTTACATGAAATTATAGACTCTGTGGAAACTGCCAATTTCTCATGCACTGGAAGATTTTAGACTTAGAAATTCATACAACCAAGAGACTTATATTCATTATACTATTACAATGCGGAGGTACCGAAAGGAAAAATAAGACTAGCAACCTTATTAATTCCTTTAATCTAAGTGAGATAGATAATTCCTGAATGAAATATTTCATATGAGGGTTTACATGAAAACGATAAGCTGGAATCTATTGGAAAATATCATGGATTTGGTACAAGCAACAGAGACGAATAGTGTATATATATATATATATATATATCAATTCCTGAAGCCATTACAGAACCAGGCTATCAAGGGTACATAATAATATTACAGAAATCAATCACTCCGGGGATTTCACCACCGAAGAAAAAAATTGTTAACAATCCCAGTGTCTGGCAAAAATTATTACTACAATAGAAACTTCGGTACAAAAAAAAGTTGAATTTTCTTACCAAATTTTTGGATAATACAATGAAAGATGCCTGGTCATACTCCGATTAGGGACGCAGTGATACCAACCTGAAGCTCCAGGGTATAATGATTTTAGGTCGAGTGATTTTCAAATCCACCCAATATCACTGAAGGAAAAATCGGGACGAGATTCGAAACTACCTGCCATCAAAAAGAAGAGCAACGTGAGAGATAGTTATTGCAAGACACCGTGAGGGCACTTCAAAAAAAGGTGGTATATTCAAACCTATGTACACAAACGATAATTACCTGTGAGATTGAAGAACCTTGTTACCCAATACGACCTGTAGAAATAATACAGGAGTATTAGAAAAATTTTCATTAAAACGAAAGCAATTACAGGAGAACCTAGTTCTAAGAAATTGAGGGCTTACCTACGTAGTGAGGCACGCCAAAAGCCAAGGCAACTTGGTGACCGAGAGAGAATCCAGTCATGGAATACCTGAGACCGAGAATTTCCTACCCATCAAGGGTTAACATTAACGTAGCACGTCATAAGAATGATAGAATGGGTAGTAAGCCATTATAATAAAACGAAAATTTCATAGAAGTTGCATGATGGCTGAAATGATCTATAAATGGAACGATAGAGTAAACCAAACAAAAAAAAAGATATAAATCTAATGCAGTCACTCTGGTCAGGAGAAGGACAACGATTTCATACCTGAATAGAGAAGAAAACGAATGGTTGCGCATAGAAGCCGAGAAGAGATGAATGTCTCATTTCTCCATTTGGAAAGAGCATTGATAATAGGAGTCGGTCAAGAAAAAATGGAGAGCCAAAGAACGCTCAATTGACAACTCTAGAATTAATATTATTCATTAAACAAAACGAGCAAAAACCCTAATTGATCTGAGTCATCTCCATCGTCCAAGTGGCACTGGATCAATGGGATGCTCGTGGATCGACTGGGGAGAAATCAAAAACCATGGCACAGTCGTCCAAACCATAAATGAAAATCTATTGAAATCGCTCACACGGTACTCTCAATTTTATCACTGTATTGGCGATACAAATGAACGGATATATATTGCAATATAAAAATGCAAATGCATAAACCTTGGCGTGTAGACATGTCCAACATGGGTCGAGAGAAAATCAATCAACTATAAATCCACCGAATGCCATCAATCCTTGTTGACATGGAATATCTGATGATTAATTCCACAGTAAACATGTTAACTCAAGATTTCCAATGTAGCAAACAAGTACGACGACGTTGATATCGTCTATCCCCACCTGGACTTGATGGTAATAGAGGGTACGTGAGACATGTATAATCACGCAGGTACATTAATTATGCACCCCTCCTACATGGCCTCAAGATGGGAACGAAATTATGTAAACGACAAATGAAAAACAACATAGCTCGAATTTAACCATTCGAGACTTTGTTTAATTCGGTTTCCAGCCATATCTTCAGAGCTTTGGAACGTGAGACAAGAACATAACCATAAATACCCAACGTAATCCCTATGCCACTACGAACATATGACATCAAAACCCAAAGTATGTATGTCGTGAACTCTATAAGGAAGAGTGGATCAACGTTGAGCACGTAGATAGAGATTCTATGGCCAAGGGCCACCATAACCATCTTGTGTATATAAATGGGATGTAGGGTTATGTTCTAGGAGGTAAATGTTTAAACCCTAGGGGTGGGAAATATTTATATGGATATATATATTCATGACCTAAGTCACCATCAATCTTATGAGAAGGTTTAAAATAAAAATAAAAAATGGAGTAGTTAACAAAGATACACATACAAAAGTATGAAAACTCTGTTCAACAGAACTTCGTAATTATTGGAGTTCGACGGGGAATTTGAATGGCGATGATAATTGAGAAACACAGAATGATTCTATCCAATGAAAAAAAAATTGTTGAGTAGGAAGAGGAGACGTTACAAATGGTATCAGAGCTCATGTTATATAAAACTGGGTTGTTGTTGTTGTGCTCACTGATTGTTGTGTGCTCAATGTATAAATTATTTTGCAGGAAGAAAAATAAAATTAATTACATTTTTTTCTGATATGTGTTGTTTTAATGTACAGTGTTGCTGAAAAAGCAAAGGGAATGGCAGAAGGTGATGAGATTTATGTGGATATGGGGGATGACGATAATACACCAGATCCTAACGCTCCGATGATGGCTATGTTGCACAGTTTGCAACGAGAGATGGCTGAGATAAGAAGCTAGAATGACATATTGTCATTATCCAGTGAGGAGCAGGAAAAGCTCATCAGAGAATTAACCTCGCGGAACAGTCAAGAGGGGGAAGGTTCCAGAAAGAGGAAGAATGATGAGTCTGAGGATGATGATGCTGTTAGGCATCATTATAAGAAGAAAAAGGAATTACAGGGGGAATTCTGAAAGATCAAACCTCCCTCCTATGATGGGGAGAAGGAGGAGGATGCGGAAGCCTGGTTGTTAAACATGATTAAATATTTCCAGGTCTATGAATATTAAAGAAATCTGAAGGCCAGATTAGTTGTCTACCAGCTACAAGGTAAGGCTACCTTGTGGTGGGAGGAGACGAAAATGGTTCATGCCATTGATGAAAAGACAGTGACTTGGGAATATTTCCATGTTAAATTTAAAAACCACTATTTGAATGAACGTTATTATGATGATAAAGCAAAGGAATTCCATGAACTTAGACTGGGACAGCTCACTATTAATGAGTTTGTCACCAAGTTTATAAACCTATTGAGATATGTCCCTTACATTCGTGAAGAGAAGGCAAAGGTGCAAAGATTTATGAACTGTTTTCCTTCTGTGTAAAAGGAGAAAATAGAGTTTGATAACCCAAAAACTATGGATGAAGAAGTAAGAAAAGCTAGATTGTGTTACCAGCAGTTTGAAGGAAAAGACGAGCAAGGGAAAAGATGGGTGAACAAGGAGGACTTCAAAGGAAAGAAACAAAAACTAGCTTACTTAAAGAATTTTGGTAGGGATCATCAGCGGAAAAAGTTTAATAAACCAAAAGAAAGCCAAACTGCTCAATCTCAAGTTGGTTCTAAACAACTAGATGGAGAAAATAAGAAGGAAGGAACAGTCAAAATGAGAGAGCCTTTGAAATGGTGGGGTTGTGGATAACCTCATCTGTTGAGGGATTGTCCCCACCAAAACATTCAAATGATTATGTAGGATCGAGAAGCTACCACAGTGAATTACATAGCAAGAAATATACGCACTATCAGTGCAGCCTTGGAGAATCGAAAAGCAGAACACCAAGCTACCATGGTTGAAATAGAAGGTAAGATCACTGACCAATCTGTTACAATTTTGATTGATCCGGGTGCTTCTTTGAGTTACATTAGTCCACAAGTGGTAGAGAAATGTAATCTTAAAACTGAAAAATTTCAGCAGTCTTGGTTGGTCCAGTTAGCCACTGGCACCAAGAGGAAAGTAACTCATAAGTTACCTCAAACAACAATCAAATTAAATAATTTTCAAATAGAAGTGAATTTAAACATTCTGCCATTAGGTTCATATGACTTGCTGATAGGAATGGACTGGCTGGAAAAGAAAAAGGCCATGATGAACTATTGGGATAAGACCCTGCATTGTATAGATGAAGAGGGGAAACCTTTTATTCTCCAGGGAAAACAAAAACCTATCTCTGTAAGACAAATATCAGCACTGCAACTAAAACGAACAGCTAGGAAAGGATACCAAGTATATGCAGTACATGTTGAAGAACTAGAACAACAACCTAAAGCAAATCTGATGGATACTTTGCCAGTGGTGAGGGAGTTTAAGGAAATTTTTCAAGATGAGATTCCTCATCTTCCTCCCAAAAGAGATATTGACTTCTCAATCGATCTGGTGCCTGTTGCAACACCTATTTCTCGAGCCCCTTATAGAATGAGTCCCCATGAAATCATGGAGTTGAAAATGCAATTGCAAGAATTGCTAGATAAAGGTTATATCAGACCGAGTGTGTCTCCTTGGGGAGCACCGGTGCTGTTCGTGAAAAATAAGGATGGAACATTTAGAATGTGCATTGACTATCGTCAGCTGAACAAGTTGAAACTAAAAAACAGATACCCTTTACCTCAAATTGATGATCTTTTTGATCAGGTAAGAGGTTCGTCAGTATTTTCTAATATCGATTTAAGGACTGGTTATCACCAGCTCCGAATTAAGGAAGAATACATTAGCAAAACAACTTTTCGAACCAGGTATGGTCACTACGAATTTGTAGTCCTACCTTTCGGATTGACAAATGCCCCTGCCACATTTATGTGCTTAATGAATAGTGTTTTAAACAAGTATTTGGATAAATTTTCACTAGTGTTCATAGACGATATTTTAGTTTATTCCAAAAATGAGGAGTAGCACAAAGAGCACTTGAGGATAGTGCTGCAAACTCTGAAAGAAAACCAGTTGTATGCCAAATTCAGCAAATGTGAATTCTATAAGGACAAGATCCAATACTTGGGACACATTATTTCTGAACAAGGGTTGGTTGTTGACCCTAAAAATATAAAGGCTATTAAAGAATGGCCTGTGCCAACTGATGTTTCAGCAGTGAGATCATTCATGGCGATTACAGGTTATTATCGCAGATTTGTGGAGAGATTTTCTGCCATAGCATATCCCATAACCTCCCTACAAAGAAAGGGTATCAAATTTGAGTGGACTGAAAAATTCCAAAACAGTTTTGAACAATTAAAATTAAAACTCACTACAGCCCCTATATTGAAAATTGCAGATCCCAACAAAGAATTTGTTGTATGTACAGATGCCTAGAGAGGGGTTGGCAGGAAAATTCAACTATTGCATATGAGTCTAGGAAAATAATATACATGAACAGAACTACAGTGCATATGATTTAGAGTTGGCTTCTGTAATTCATGCCTTGAAGATGTGGCAACACTATCTCCTTGGAAAAAAAATTACATTGATGACTGATCATATTAGTCTTAAATAATTCTTTTCCCAAACTGATTTGAATGCTAGACAAGACATATGGCTATCTTTTCTGAGTGAATTTGA
This sequence comes from Pinus albicaulis, assembly GCA_034641835.2. Classification (NCBI taxonomy): domain Eukaryota; kingdom Viridiplantae; phylum Streptophyta; class Pinopsida; order Pinales; family Pinaceae; genus Pinus; species Pinus albicaulis. The sequence goes on from CM076581.1 coordinate 696,823,878, forward strand.
TATGGACATAAAACACATCAAAGGGAAAGAAAATAAAGTTGCTGATGCATTGAGCAGAAATGCTTGCCAAAACATAAACAACATTGGAAGCAGTGCTGGTTTTGATCTAGAAGAATTGGTGGGAAAATTAAGAGACCAGGATCCAAATTATGAGATGTTACAGGTGAAAATACTCAAGAAAGAGATGGCCGAATACACTCAAAACCAAAAAGGGCTGATCTGCTACAAAAACAGATTATATGTTCCCAATGTGGAGTCTTTGAAAAGAGAGATTCTAGATGAATATCATAAACAACCGTATGCAGGGCATCCTGGATATCAGAAAATGCTGACAACCTTGAAAAAGAATTTGTTTTGGCCAGGAATGAAAAGAGATGTAGCAGAATATTTAGCTAGATGCATGGAGTGTCAACTAGTTAAAGTTGAACATCAACATTCTGTTGGTCTTCTAAATCCCTTGCTAATTGCAGAATGGAAATGGGATACCGTCTCGATGGATTTCATAACAAGATTACCCAGAACCAAGCACCAACATGACTCAGTTATGGTAGTAGTAGACACTTTAACAAAATTTTCACACTTCATACCTGTGAAATCTACTTTTGGGACAACCCAAGTAGCAGATGTGTTCCTAAAAGAGATAGTAAGGTTACATGGGGTCCCAAAGATGATTTTTTCGGACAGAGATGCCAAGTTTATAGCAGCCTTTTGGAAAGGCCTATTTAGAGGTATGGGAACTAAGTTGAATATTAGTACTGCCTACCACCCTCAGATCGACAGTCAAAGAGGGAGAACAAATCATATTTTAGAAGATATGCTTAGAATGTATGCGATGGATAGGCCATCAAAATGGGAAGACTACTTGCATTTAGTTGAATTTGCCTATAATAGCAGCTATCAATCCTCCATCAAGATGAGTCTGTTTGAAGCTCTCTCTAGAAGGAAATGTTGTACTCCTTTGAGCTGGAGCCAACCAAAGGACAAGCTGAGGTTGGGACTAGATTCTTTACAAGATATGGAAAGAATTGTTAAACAAATACAAAGAAACATCAAGACAGGACAAGATTGCTAGAAAAACTATGCTGATAAGAAGAGGGTACACCAAGAATTTAAAGTCGGGGAGCATGTGTATTTGCGTATTAAACCCAAAAAGAGCACACTTTATGCTAGAAGTTGTGAAAAATTGGCTCCTAGATATTGTGGGCCTTTTGAGGTGTTAGAAAGGGTGGGACCAATGGCTTATAAGCTGGCCTTACCACCCCATATTAAAGTGCATGATGTGTTTCATGTTTCATTACTAGAAATATATATACATGATGCTTCTCACATTTTTGATTGGAATGTGATACAGGTGGAACCAGAAGGGGAGTTCCTTCCAGAGTCGCTTCAAATATTGGAGCGGGAAGAAATTGAACTGAGGAATCGAACGATAGCAAGAGTAAAGGTGCAATGGAGGCACTTGACTGCTGAAGAAGCTACCTAGGAAAGAGAAGCCGAGATGATGGAAAAATATCCATTTCTGTTTGGAAAATGAACTCTAGTAGTTAGATATCAACACCGAGGACGGTGTTTGCTTTCAGAGGGGGAATATGTAACACCCCTAGTTTATGTTTTTCTTTCAAAGCTAGACATTTGAACTTTAATCCTAAGGGGAGTGGACTGATCCACAAATTATTTTGTGGATGTAATTAAATATTTGGTATGAAAAATAAATAAAATAGTGTAGTGTAGATTGAACAAAATGAGAATTATGAGATCACTTGCTAAATCCATGAGGATGGAAAGAGGAAAATATTTCCCCAAAAATCTTTCAAAAAAATCCTTGAAAGAATTTATTTCCAAATTAGATTTTGAGGAAAATCTAGTTTCCCCAATGATGTGGAGAGTAGTTGGGAGGAGGTAAAAATATGGGAAAAGCATAAAGCAGCTTTAAAAATCCCTAAATAAGGGAAGCCTAGGCAAACAGGAAGAAAAGCATCCTGCTATTCTTGACGCAGAATTAGAAACAGGCTTTGGGGAGCAAAAGCTTAAATAAGCTATTCCTGAATAGATTAGAGGTTGGTCTATTCTGGAGGTGGTCTCAGCTCGAGGGTGATTTATGGAGATAGAGGGACTCCAAGGTTGGAAGGACTGGTCAAATACCAAAGCGGTATGCGCACAGTAATTACGAATACTGCCAAATTTAATTATGTTGGTGAAGATAAATGACTGTAGTTGCATATTTAAAATTTTGTTTTATGGCATATACTAGTGTTCCATACATTTATAGAGTTGAGGAGGAATTAAAACCTCTCAGTCCTGCATGGTTGTAGGAACCATAATTATGAGGAGAAATCAACCAGAAGCTCTAAACCAACCTTTGGTTTAAATCTGGAGATTTATGTTAACCTTATAATTCATACTGTCTAACTTTAATATGTTTCTATTAAAAATAGGTTTAAAACAGTGAACACTAGAGACATCTAAAACATGTGCGTAAGAAGAATTAAGTATAAGCAGTGCAGATCTATAGATTTGCTGAATTCACTAGGTGAAGTACAGACCTGTAGGTTTCCAAAATAACAATACACGTCTATCTATGAATCGCCATCTACAATGAGGATAGAATGGAAGAGTATAGATTTTAGTGCTTTATACAATTTCAGGCAGCAAAGAGACATAGCTAAACATGGTTACCAACTCTGCAAATAATTATAGTATGAGAAATATATATGTATATAACTGGCGGGTGACTAACATTCTTGATAAAGGAGTGGTTCAAATGAACACTTATTGGAAAAACAAGATGAGCATGTGAACATTTGTAAAATCCATGAAACTGTATAATTTGTGAAAGTAATTAAAAATTCAACCACCAGATAATAAAAAAAAGGGTGTTATTTAAGAGAGTTGGCTTAAATACTAGATATACGAAAATTATTTCACTATGAAAAATTATAAGTATATAATTGCAGAAAATATTTGAACAACATAAGTAACTATGACTATGTAACCTCAAACTAATGAGTATGATTAGAGTCCACTACAGAGTCATATAATTTACATGAAATTATAGACTCTGCGGAAACTGCCAATTTTTCATGCACTGGAAGATTTTAGAGTTAGAATTTCATACAACCAAGAGACTTATATTCATTATACTATTACAATGCGGAGGTACAGAAAGGAAAAATAAGACTAGCAACCTTATTAATTCCTTTAATCTAACTGAGACAGATAATTCTTGAATGAAATATTTCATATGAGGGTTTACATGAAAACGATAAGCTGGAATCTATTGGAAAATATCATGGGTTTGGTACAAGCAACAGAGACGAGTATTAAATATATATATATATATATATATATATATATATATATATATATATATATATATATATATATATATATATATATATATATATATATATATATGTATATATTAAAGCGAGAAGCAAGTCTGAGAGACAGTGTCGAGGTTCCATAATAATATTACAGAAATTAATCACTCCGGGGATTTCACCACCGAAGAAAAAAATTGTTAACAATCCCAGTGTCTGGCAAAAATTATTACTACAATAGAAACTTCGGTACAAAAAAATGTTGAATTCTCTTAGCAAATTTTTGGATAATACAATGAAAGATGCCTGGTCATACTTTGATTAGGGACGCGGTGATACTGACCTGAAAGTCCAGGGTATAACGACTTTAGGTCGAGTGATTTTCAAATCCACCCAATATCACTGAAGGAAAAATCGGGATGAGATTCGAAACTACCTGCCATAAAAAGGAAGAGAAACGTGAGAGATAGTTATTGCAAGACGTCGCGAGGGCACTTCAAAAACAAGTGGTATATTCGAACCTGTGTACACAAACAATAATTACCTGTGAGATTGAAGAACCTTGTTACCCAATATGACCTGTAGAAAGAATATAGGAGTATTAGCAAAATGTTCATTAAAACAAAAGCAATTACAGGAGATCCTAGTTCTAAGAAATTGAGGGCTTACCTGCGTAGTGAGGCACGCCGAAAGCCAAGGCAACTTGGTGACCGAGAACGAATCCATTCATGGAATACCTGAGATGGAGAATTTCCTACCCATCAAGGGTTAACATTAGCATAACACGTCATAAGAATGATAGAATGGGTAGCAAGCCATTATAATAAAACGGAAATTTCATAGAAGTTGCATGATGGCTGAAACGACCTATAAATGGAACGATAGGGTAAACCAAACGAAAACAAATATATAAATCGAATGCATTCACTCTGGTCAGGAGAAGAACAAGGATTTCATACCTGAATAGCGAAGAAAACGAATGGTTACACTTAGAAGCCCAGAAGAGATGAATGTCTCGTTTCTCCATTTGGACAGAGCGTTGATAACAGGAGTCGGTCAAGAAAAAATGGAGAGCCAAAGAATGCTCAATTGACAACTCTAGAATTAATATTATTCATTAAACAAAACAATCAAAAACCCTAATTGATCTGAGTCATATGCACCGTCCAAGTGGCACTGGATCAATAAGATGCTCTTGGATCGATTGGGGAGAAATAGAAAACCATGGCACAGTCGTCCAAACCATAAATGAAAATCTATTGAAATCGCTCACATGGTACTCTCAATTTTATCATCGTATCGGCAATATAAATGAACGGATATATATTGCAATATAAAAATGCAGATGCATAAACCTTGGCGTGTAGAAATGGCCAACATGGGTCGAGAAAAAATCAATCAATTGTAAATCCACTGAATGCCATCAATCCTCGTTGACGTGGAATTCCCAACGAGTAATTCAACACTAAACCTATTAACTCAAGATTGCCAACGTAGCAAACAAGTAGGACGACATTGATATCGTCTATCCCCACCTAGACTTGATGATAATAGATGGTACGTGAGACATGTATAATCACGCAGGTACATTAATTATGCACCCCTCCTACATGTCCTCAAGACGGAAACGAAATTATGTAAACGACAAATGAAAAACAACCTAGCTCGAATTTAACCATTCGAGACTTTGTTTAATTCGGTTTCCAGACATAGCTTTAGAGCTTTGGAAGGTGAGACGAGAACATAACCATAAATACCCAACGTAATCCCTATGCCACTACGAACATATGACATGAAAACCCAAAGTATGTATGTCGTGAACTCTATAAGGAAGAGTGGATCAACGTTGAGCACGTAGATAGAGATTCTATGGCCAAGGGCTACCATAACCATCTTGTGTATATAAATGGGATGTAGGGTTATGTTCTAGGAGGTAAATGTTTAAACCCTAGGGGTGGGAAATATGTATATTGATATATATATATATTCATGACCTAAGCCACCATCAATATTATAAGAAGGTTAAAAAAAAAAAAAAAACTGGAGTAGTTAACAAAGATACACATACAAAAGTATGAAAATTCTGTTCAATAGAACTTCATAATTATTGGAGTTCGACGGGGAATTTGAATGGCGATGACAATTGGGAAACACAGAATGATTTTATCCAATGAAAAAAAAAATGTTGAGTAGGAAGAGGAGACGTTACAGGAAGAAACAGAGATGGTCCATGTCATTGATGAGAAAATTGTTGCTTGGGAGGATTTCCAAGTCAAGTTCAAAAATCAATACTTGAATAAATGTTATTATGATGACAAAGCCAAATAGTTTCATGAAATCAGATTGGGACATCTTACGATTGATGATTTTGTAACCAAATTCACCAATATGTTACACTATGTACCCTATATAAGAGAAGAGAAGTCATGATACAACATTTCTTGAATATTCTACCCACTATATACAAGGAAAAGGTAGAGTTTGATAACCCTAAGACTATGGATGAGGTGGCGTGAAAGGAAAGGCTATGTTACCAACAATTCAAGGGTAAGAGTGAACAAGAAAAGAATTGGTCAAATAGTGAGAAGGGTGAATCCAGCAGAAAGAAAACAAAACCAGCGTATCTGAAGAACTTTGGGAGAAACCACCAAAGAGAGAAGTTCAACAAAATGGGGGGAAATCAAATTGCTCAATCACAAACAATGTCCAAACAAATGAATGGAAACAATAAAAGAGAGGGGACAATTAAAATGAGAGAACCTTTAAAATTTTGGGGTTTTGGAGAACCTCATTTATTGAGGGACTGTCCACACAAAAACATCCAGACCATACAAGTACTAAGAGAATCAACAACTGTTAATGATGTGGCAAGAAACATCCCCAAAATCGGTGCTGCTCTGGAAGATCGTCAATAAGAACACCTGTCCAATATGGTCGAAGTAGAAGGTATGATTGATGACTAATTTTTTTATGTTTTAATAGATCCATGTGCATCTTTAAGTTATATCAGTCCTCAAATGGTAGAAAAAATTAACTTAAAGTCAAAAGAATTTCAGTAGTCTTGGTTAGTCCAATTAGGCACTGGTAGAGAACGGAAGGTGACTCATAAGTTACCCCAAACAACCATAAATTTGATTGGATACCAAACATAGTTAAATCTAAATATTTTTCCTTTAGGGTATTATGATGTATTGGTAGGGATGGACTGGTTAGATAAACATAAGGCCATGTTTAATTGTTTAGATAAATCCATACATTGTATAGACAAGGAGGGAAAACCAGTTATAGTGAAAGGAAAACCTAAGCCCATATCTGTGAGACAAATTTCAGTAATTCAGTTGAAGAGAATTTCTACAAAGGTTATCAAGTGTATTTTGTTCATGTAGAGAAATTGGGATAGTAGGTAGAGGAAAATCCTTTGGAAACATTACATGTTATAATAGAACTCAAAGATGTGTTTCCAGATGAAATTCCTCATCTACAACTTCTTCTTCATCAGTAGTTTCTTCACTAGCAGTTTCCTCTTCTTATTCTTCTGATTCAGCATTAGTAATAGTAGTTGGTGGCTTTGGATCAGTTGAAGGATTCCTTCTAAAAGGCTTGAACGACTTTTTAGAAGATGTTTCTGGCACTTGTTTCTTAATGTCAACCATTTCGTTAGACATGGTTTTCAAAAAAATTTGCAATCCTTCTAAATCAAATGGATCTTTCGATTGTTTTTTCTTGGGATCTTCCTTAAAAGTAATTTTCTTGTATTTCCGTTCCTCTATCGCGTTTTTCATTTCTAGGGCTATGATACGTTTCTCTACCACTATTGCTTCTTTCATATTTTCTGCTAAAGTTGTTTTGTTAGCCCTATCAATGAAGATTGTTATGTTTGATGGTAAAGCAGAAATGTACCATTCACTTCGCACTTCTTCACTAGGTTTGGAAGCAGTAGGAATTTTGTTTAACATTTTATTGAAACGTGAGTTAAAATCCTGGATAGGTTCTTTTGACTCAGCTCTAATATTAGACAAATCATTGATCAATGTTGCTGTAGACCTGTCATCACCAAACTTAGTCAAAAATTGATCTTGAAAGATATCCCAACTAGTGATGGATTCATATGGTAATGAGAAATACCATGATCCAGCTGCTCCTTGTAGGGTATAGGGAAAAAGTCGGACAACAGAATCTTCATTAATAACTCCATTGAGATTTATGGACAGCATAAAGTTGTTTATATGTTCTTCTGCTAGCATTCTTGCTTCAGGATTAAACTTAGGCAACCATTTTTCAGGATGGGCTGGTAATTGACTCAAGGGCGCAAGCATTAAGACTGCCCCTGGATTATTCCATGGAATTTGGGCCATCGCTGAACTAATAACAGAGGAAAGTGCAGAAAATGATCCCTGTGATTAGGAAGATGAGGATATTGTGATTCCAGATGTTTGAGAATCAGATGTGGAAGTTTGAGTGGACTGATGGACAATGGTCTGAAGTGGAGGGGTGGATGGTTGACTTCGCGGTGAAGAGGTTGAGATGGATGATGATGATGAAAGAGTCTCACTATCAGAACCTTTAGGTGATTTCTTTGCTCTATTTCTTGTAGGTAGAGGTAACTCAGTTGGCTGAATGCCAAGATTTTTCGCTTTGTAATCTGGTAAGAGGATGAGCAGGATTATATTGCAAAGTCACACTGCCCTGAGATTTATCAAATCTTTGAGGTGATATTTAAAATCGTTGAATTTTATGAATCAAAGATTCAACTTCAGGAGGTTCAATAGCAAATTCTTCTGAAAATTCAGGGTTTGCGGTAGTGGCTGTTGCTCTTTCGACTTCTGGCTCTAGATTTAAAAAATCTATGTGCGATGGAGAAGTCTGGGAAGATGGTGAGGGTGATTTAATCTCTGAATGGTATTTGGATTTTATCTTACTTGCCATTCATAGTTCGGGGCCCTCCTTCTAGCACCAAATATGTTGAAGCCCCAAAAATCGGGTCTTACAACAAGGGGGATACCCAGCCGGTCTGGACCTTGGTTAGCAGTTCCTTTTCCGTTTGGTGTAGTGGGTCCGACTGGAGATAATGGGACCAGTTTCCAAATATGTGTGTGTGTGTTTTGAGAATTGATATTTCTTTTCTAAAGTTCCTAAGTGAAATGCTTTTATCCTATTTCTAATCTAATAACATGCAAAGTGTATTCTAACTTAAACAGAAATATCTAATTCCAAACTAACCCAAGATGTAATCTTTCTATTTATGCAATCTAAAATGATTTCAGATAACAATCGATAATAAAAATCATTTTAATGTTATAAGAAAAGAATTCAATAAAGATAAACCATTTCATATAAAAATTTAGATGAAACAGTTGTGAAAAACAAATCGCATAATAAGCTATTCATACATTAAGCATAAATAAATGGCTATCACCGTACAAAAGTGCCAAATGATAACTCAAACATTCAAACATCAATATATAAATAACTAAACATGAATATCACTTTAACACAGGGGCAGAAATAGTTAAGAGATAGAAGTACCATTAATAACTAGTTCTACTCATGAGCTAGAAGCAATAATGACTTATCTCTTCTTAATCCAACATCCACTAAGAGTAAATAAGTGCAACATCAGTAGCAGATATTAAACGCAGATATCAATAAATCCTATTCCATTCATTTATCAAAACCTCCTTTGACGGTGAAAAAGTGCATGTTCTAAGGACAAGTTTTTGACAAATTTCAGGACCCTTCTCTAAATGCATGAGAAGGGTTTAAATACTACTAACTAAATCTAAAAATAAGTTATTTCAAAAAATGTAGGATACGATTTAAATGACCGTCCTTTTTCTAGGAAAAAATAAAGTAAAACTAATACTAAATATAAAATTTAGAACTATCAACTAACTACTTATGAATCTGATCTTTGAGTTTGCAAGCATTCAGCATCGATTTGAGAAGAACAGGCTGGCCGACTTCAGATTTTAATTGCCCTGTGAAAACGGCATCGGCAAGTGCTGGCGCTATCTTCTCGGCAGAATTAATGATGCAATTGAGAGCGCTGCATTGACTATGTGGTTTTAATAGAAATGCCCAGTAAGAATCCCAATTTAACTTTGTCAATCCTTTAATCGATTTTTCCTTTTCTTCAACTTTCTATTTCTACTCTGTTTGTAGTTGTTGTGCTTGTGGTAGGTATCCTGGAGTAGTTTCTAAAATTAAATTTGCTTTGAGCAAATTTTCATTTACACAATCAATGATATTTCTTGCCGCTGTAACCACTTCTTCCACTACTTGTTCTGCATTCTTAATCTCTGTATCCCAATTATTGAAGAGCATCTCTTTATGACTGTCATTGATGATTGGTGCTCTTGCCCTTTTTCCTTCCTCCGTCTTTTGCTAGGCCAAATAGTCAGTAACTCTTTCATTAGTTAAATCATAATCATGTGGTAATTCTACGACATGATTAGTGATTTTATCACTTTATTCACAAAAAGAGTTCCATTGTAAGATTTTCTGGCATAATATATCTTGTTGTTGCAGTAGTTTATTATTCAAGGAAACAAATTCTGTAGTAAATTCTGTGAGCTTCGGTTCATCTTTGTGCATCTCTTGCATAATCTGTATTTGTTTCTCTTTCTCGGCCAAATTATTCGGATATCCAACTTTCATTTGTTGAAACTCTTGATGTAATTTTTCAAATTGTATTTGTGCTTCACTGTTAGCATTGGCCTATTGTAATTGTTGTTGCAGAACCTGTATTTGATCTTCTTTCTCATTGAATAATTACCTTACCTCAGATTATTTGTCAATGGCTGCAGAGGCATATGCTCCTGCAATCTGAGATAATTTAGTAATATTTTCAGTTGGATTAGTAGTAGGATCTTTCCATAAAACATCCAATTGTTTTGCATCAGTAGAGATTACACTTTCTAGTTTCTTCTTCTTCCTTTGTTTTGTTACTACTGCTTTATGTTGTGGACTATAGAATATATCTAGAGGGGGAATTTCCTATATTTTGAGCATCAACTCAGAGGATGGAGTAATGGGAATATGTTATGTTTCTGTGACATTGCCACTTATTCCTATAAATAAACCTTTTACTATCTGTACATTACTTACAAGAGTCTATGTGTTCTATCCTTCAACATTAATCAATTCAGTAAATGTTTCCCATTCCTTATCCAATTCAGTTCTGATGGATGGTTGTTTTACAATGAGAGGGGGAAGATTTAACTGTGGAGTGGTTGAAATCTGTTGCTGTGAAAGTTCTTTTTATTGGGCAGTATCCTTTACTGACCCTTCATTTTTATCCTAGTCATTACCAGACTTTTTAGAACATTCAGACGTTTCTTTTCCGGACTTTGACTTAGATTTGTCTGAAGCTGAACTCACACTTAGAATAACACTAGGAGTTGGTTCCCTTAAGGGTTCCAAACACAATTTATCCAAAGGAATAGTGGTCAACCTCCTTTCTCTCTACATCTTAAACTCTTGGAATTCTTTCTGAGAAAAATGTGTTTTAGCTGAATGTAGAATCTCCTTAAATGTGCATTTTCCTTTAAACATATCATCAAACAAATCATCTTCTTTAGCAAATATTCTCACCTTGACTGTAGTGGTGAAATCCTTAACAACGTCATACGGGTCGAATAGCCTTCTTGAAAACTTGAATAATTGTAAACATGTAATATTTTTTACTTCCTTAAATGCATGACCAACATCAAATAATGAAAATTCTCTGCAGGCCACATGAAATTGTGGCCAGATAGCCTTCTTCTTATCCTTCAATTTTTTGGTCAAAGCTACCTCTCCGCAGGTTTGATACGCAATCTCTCGAGCCAGGATTTTGTCAGGAACATACAATGGTAAAACATGAGGGGAAGTAGAACTTCCAAAAACCCTAACATAGGTACAAAATTCTTCTCCAAACCATCTTGCGACAGGGAGCATGTCTACTTCTGCTTCAGGAGAAAATCTTGGAGCATCCTTATTATACAACATTCTGTACAGTGGCAGCATAATGCCATGGAAAATCTTGTAAAAATGGGGAATGAACTTTGATTCCCACAATTCTTTGTGATAAACATGAATGGGCAGGGGATCATGAATTGTTCATTTCCAACCCATTAAAGGAAACTTAGAAACAAAGCAGATTGAATCCATTACATAAGCAGCTAAGTAAAAAGGAGGATAAATCCTCTGAGAGACATTCCGTTTAGACTGATAATTGAAAATATCTGTGGCTAAGTTATCAGACAAAATCTTAGCCTAATCCACAATGGTAGCATTAACAGCAGCATTTAACAATGGTAGCCATTCAAGTGAAAACTTATTAATGTCAGGCTTTCCAAAAAGCCTACATAGCATAGCAGCAGCGAAACAATACGGAGAAGTGAGAGAACCAGTACTGTACATACCATGTTTATCTTTCTTCAGTGGTTCGTCTCTTCTTGACCATTCCTTGGTGCATTTCGCTAGGTTTGCATTTTCCTTAGCAAACTTCTCCATAAACTGTTTGTTGTAAGTTGCCTGTGGCTCCGGCAAATGATACATAAGCCTTAAATCTTCTGGAGTGAATGAGCCAATGAGCTCTTTTCCTAAGTCTTGAACTGTCTGTCTGTAATATCAGTGTTATCCAGCACCCATTTCACCATGTATGTATATGGGAGAATATTCAGTCTTGCTGCTATCCGGTGCAAAAATGAACAAGCTAACTCTCTAATAGATGCTTCAGAAGAACCACTTGATCCTGTAGTAGCCGAAACCTCCATTACTATGGGGTTTTCTTCTTGAAGAAGATTATGCATACCATCCCAAGTAGTGATACCAGCGTCTTTGTAGCAGGTGGTGTCTGTGTACAGGGACGCCATCTCTTTACTTTCAAAACTTGGAGCTTTGTCTTTATTTCCCATAATAATCTGAATATCGCTTTGTATAGTCTTCTGTTCTTCGCGCCTGCAGTTTATGAATTAAGTGAGAGTAATGATATGAAAAGGTGATGGGAAATTTTTAAATGTAGAAGGCGCATAAAATATATCATCTTATGTGAAATAACTCTTTAATCAAAACGAAACCATTTTTCATTAATAAATGACAATCAATTCATTGATTAATCATTAAAGTGCATAACGGATTCTTGATTTATGGAGAATATTTTCTTCGTACAACGAGCCTCAAAAGTCTGTGATAAGGCGATCTGCGATTTGCTTCGCAATATCGCAAAATTGCAATATCGCAAATCGAAATTTTGCAAATTGCAATTGTAATATCATAATAGTGCCACATTGTATCATCATGAAATTGCAAAATCGCAATATTGCAGAACGTAATCTCAAAAAATTTCCATAGTGCAATATCGTATCATTGCGAGATCGCCATATCATGAAATTGCAATATCGAAAAATCGCAGAATAGAACATATGTCAAACATCCGTTAGTGTATTTTCTGCGAAATGTGATTTGCGATATATTTTATCGCACATCGGTGTTTTGAGCTTTCTCAGCATAAAATATGATATCCGAAACTTGCGATGTGATGAATTTTCTTTTAGCGCGTATTTTCTCATCGTACTTTTAAAATTCCGCTCGTAAAGAGGCATTCATTATCCTATTGCGATGTGATATTTTTCAAAGAATGATTTTATTCAATACTATCATAAAACTTAAGTAGTTTTTAAATATTTTCTAAGGAATTTCCCTAATTTTATGATAGCAAGTTTTTTGAAAAAGGAAAACAAGCACTAATTAATTTTTTGGATTCTTTGACTAAGGGTCCCCACTTATTTAGTATTATCACTAATACTAAATAAGAGGGGGGTTGTTGCTGGCCACAACACAACCATACAAGGGTTAAATCATCTTGTACAAAGGTTTAGAGACCTCAAAAAAAGTAAGTGAATTCTTTCCAACCTCTCTCAAGTCAAAATTCATCATCAAATGAGTGGTTTCCTTCATTAAGTTACCTCCACTACGTTTTTGTTGTTTTTCATATTTTTCTTGTTTTAGGTGATAAAAATCAAATATAATAATATAAAACCTTCATATAACCTTCATACACCATACCTAACATCTCCTATAACTAATAGCCCTATTTTCCATCATTTTTATCAAAACGCTAATTTGCAATACATTCTTGCAGGAAAAATAGGAAATTCTTGTGTTTTGAACTTTTGGGTACTTTCATCATTCTCATTTCCAAAAATTTCACTTTCACTGTAAAGCCAACTCATCACCCTAGCTCAAATATTTTTTTAGGAATTTTTCCCTAGCTTCCTTCCACCCCATTTATGCCCCTAAAATCACCCTACCACTATCCCCTATTTTCCTAATTCTTCACCTCCCCTACCCATTTCATCTAGCTAGTATTTTCATATTGTTGAAAAACACCATGGAGGGAGAAGAGAAAGGCTCGTAAAGGAGGTCATCATTCCATGTTTGAGCCAAATCATACCCATGGCATCATTTTAGAGCTTCATGATCAATTTATAGGGTTTGCATTGTAGACACGAACTTTTTTTCTTAAAAATCAGTTTCTGAAGAAATGGAGATGAATTTGCAAGAAGTGAAAGAGGTTTTTGTCAATAATAGGCTATATAATACAAAATTCCTTAATGTTATATATAGGTTTTATTATTTGAGACAAATTCCATAAATACAATTTCTTTAGGTCATTTTTCCACTTTTGACCATGTTGTCTTCAAGCAAATTTTCAGGGGTTTGGAGAATTGATTTCCAGTGCTTGATGAATCCATTTTGTAGAAGACATCACAATATTTCCAAACATACCACCTTCATCCAAAAAATGCTATGGGAAGGCCTCAAAAGCCCCTCTTAGAGTGGCACGATGCTTCTGTTAAGAGTGCGCTACACTTTTAAAAATGTTTAATGATAAAATTCAAACTTCGATTTAGAGAAAATGGGAATGTATTTTGGAAATATGGAGGAGGTTTCTATTCATAACATGCTAAAGAATAAAACACATTATGTTTTTGCCATTTTTTTTTGAAAATTATAGAAAATTGGTCATTACATAAGTGTCACGCAACGATGCGACACTTTTCCTAATAACATCCAAATGAGGAAAAAGCTATATATTTGGATGTATTTTCACCTGTAAATTCTATATCAGGTCCTCAATTTTCATGAAACCTCTTAATTGTGGAGAAAAAGAAAAAAGAAAAACCACTTTTTAATGTTTCTACTAGTGATTTTTATTAGGTGCTACATTTCTGGAGTGAGGTTGGGAGAATCAAGATTTGAAGGTCTTCCTATGGGTTTTTTCTCATTTTTGAAGGTGAATTCGAAAATAGACACATAAGGCTACGTATCCCAACCTTAAAAAATGCAAATAAATGTTCTAAAGTGGGCCAAATTCACCTCTAAACAGGCACTACACCTCTGTTGTAGAGGCGCGATGTTTCTGCATTGGATTCCATTTGGAGAGTTTTCAAGCGAGGAAAACTCCAGAATTCAAAGCTAAGTTGTCTCATGAGGTTTCATCTGAGTAATTGATTTTTTTTCCCTCTTATGATGAGGAAACATGTAATTAAGTGGAGACACACACTCCTAGTCTTTAGCTAAATTTGAGGGAATAGTTTCTTGCTTCCCTAGATTATAGAAAGTGACTCATTAGATGTAATTATGATGCTTTTTGGATAGTATTTCAACCCTATGAGGTGTCATCACTCTTATTTACCATATTTAGTCCAATTCAAGTCATTTTAAGGGTTGTGTAGTTGTTATTTGCAGTGGAGCTATTGTACAAGCTCTTTTTCAGTGAAATCAAAGACAATGTTGCAGACATTGTGTTGATAGTGTTGGTATGCCTTTGAGCATTTGTTTTCCTCTGTAATATTATCAATTTGAATGTTATGTTATCATTCTTTCACATATATGCTTTTGTATGTTAATTTTATCAGTATATAGACATAAACCTTGTTTTCAATGATCTTTTTTATAAATATTTACATGAACATGTCTCTCCTCTTTCGATGAATGAATTAATTTTAATGTTGATTATCACTATCTCTATTTTCACCCTATACAAAATGAAAAATTAATCATGTTCCTAAGCTTATCTACCTGGCCTCATCCTTGCCTCTGCAATATTACCTTTGAAATTTGACCTAAACCCTAGACCTAGTTCCCTAACTTTCATTCCTATCTAGAAAAAAATCAAAACAAACAAAACCCCAATTTACTAAAATTTAATAAATAGCTTAAGATCACTATATATTCAGTCATCTCTTTGTCTACAAAGTGACATTGAGAGAGCCCTCTCTAGTTTTTGTAGGAGTAGCATGTGGGCACCTGATCTTGGATGTTCATAGGCAGCGAGCTCCATTGGCATCAAATCTAATATAGTTGTAGCATAAAGAAACAAACAGAGTCATGATGGTTAGCAATGCGATGCATTTTTGGTCATTTGATAAATTTCAATGTCGAAAAATGAAACATGACTGTCATACTTGAAACCTTGAGTTCAGTAGCAAAAAGAAAATAAAAAACTACCCTGCACAACAAAGAGATTAACACTATTGTTAAGAAACTATTTAATGGATTTTGCATGACGTTTTATCTGGAATTTGTTCTGATTTCACATGGATTATAGAATACCACTGCAGATACTCGCTTCTAGGAGTGCCAGGATCCGTCATAGCATAATTATGGTTTCATGAATTAATTAGTGATATTAATTTCAATTTCAATAAATATGGATATATTCATAATTATCAGGAAACATATAGATGAAATTAGGATTTAAAATTACGAATGCTATTGGTTTTGTATTTTCAAAGATTTGCTCCAAGTCTAGATCAAAAGCATCCATATAGTGATGGAAATGTGCAGGACAGTTTTGCACTTGGGTAAGGGTTGCTTCCTTGCCTAAGATTATTGGTTTATAACCATAGAAAAGAGTGATGAGCAGACAAGGATTGAAATTGTCGACAACACGCTCGATGACTATTGAATTCACTAGCTCCCACTTTATGTTATCTATTATTTATGAAACTAACTACTTCAATATATTTTGCTTTATCGCCTCCATTGTTTACACAACACAATTCTGGAATATCTTAATCATTTATGCAACAAAATTATGGAGGATCCAAAATGAAGAAGAAATAACAAAATTGGACAATCCACCTGAAATCTGTGGAGTGGAAGATACGAAACCAAGAAGAATTAATGAAATACAGGACATCACTTCATAAAACTCAGAGTTGCATTATTTTCACACCTTTTAAATGGAATATAGGGAGAAACTGGGAGTTAAAGTTTTGTAAGCTTTCAGCAAGGCCGGTTTCGATATTTTTATTCATATTATAATAAATTTGCATTTACTAATTGAGATAAATTAAGATCGTCGATGTGAACAACATGTGTAATAATACATTTAATTGTGGGTAATTTTAATTATGAATATTTTTAGTATTTTTATTTTAAAATTTAATAAGGATAATGACTAAGAGTTTTTTAAATGCTTAAAAACATATCAAAATTATGTATCCAATTAGGATTGTGGATAGATATGTTGGAAATTACTCCCAACCACCACCTTGAATAAATTGGCAGCAACCATACTTGAATTAAATGTTTTTTCGGGTTGCGGATAGAGTATTGTAGAGAAGGACAAGATCCAATTATTTAGATCCACAAGTTGATTTACTTCACGCAAGTTCCATAATGTTTAGAAATTAATGTATTCCCATCTCTCCATATTAAATACTTTCTTGCCATATCACCTACCCTCTTGACCGCACTGCGCACCTCGCAAATTTTACCCTTTCCTCTTAACGCATTGCCAAATACTACAAATCCGTCGATGGGATATCAGTGGGACCCCTCTAACATATACAAATTACCATTTCCACAAAAAACCTTTGTTTTTCCTAACCCACGCCTTTTCACATTTCCCATCGTTTAGCACGTCACACATCACGCTTCACAAAATTTAGTTCTTACATTTATTTTCTCTATCCTAAACCTTGCGATGGTGTGATGCAATATCGTCATCGCACATCACAATTGCGATCATTTTGGTTAAGTGTTAACACATCGCAGTTAAGTGTTGAAATTTTTGATGCGATATCACCATCGCATATCGCAAGCTCAAGAGTTTTGCGCCTTGGTAAAACTTGTCATCACCGAAATATGATATCCGGTACTTCCACGGATGCGATATGGTTTCAACGCTGAAACTTGAAGGGTTTCAAGTATGGGAGTACAAGGTATGTACATTTTTTTATGAAGAAATATATTTTCACCGAAGAAGGATGTTTTGTGGTTACCTGTCCGTTCAAGAATTGAATTGGAATTAAATTGTCAAGCTCCACCATTTTTGTATTAAATAGGATCTTTTTCATACGATGTAATAGAGAAGTAGAAGTTGAATGAAAAAAGAACTTCTTTGATGTTTTGTCTCTATGTGTGGCTCCATGAAATATTTTTGCGTTTTTGCATAACTGTGTAGACTCTGAATTGAGGAAAATAATTTCCCCTGTTTCTTTTGATATTATCATATTTTTCCAACATGGTATCGAAGCATGCGAAACTTCAAAATGGTATTAGAACGGTTTAATCTCTGAGTAAAAGAATGTGTTTTTACTGAAGAGTTGAAATTTTGTTTTGAGAACCGGATTCTCCAAAAGTGAGAAGGTTTTTTTTACACATAGAAAATAGCAGAAAAAATCACAATCTTGAATAATCCACAAATACCACAGTTTAATGGAAAAAATTATGACTATTGGACTATTATAATGAACACCTTGTTTTCTACTCAAGATACTTGGGAACTCGTGGAGAATGATTTCCAAGAACCAGCAGATGCAGAAGCATACAATGCTTTGACACAAGCAGAAATAGATTTTTTGAGGGACAATATGAAGAAGGAATCCAAAGTCATCTACCATATTTCTCGGCAGTGCATGAAAGTATTTTCCCAGGGGCTGCAGTAACAACGATGTCTAAGCAAGCATGGGATACCCTCCAAATAGCCTAAGAAGGCATGGCGAAAGTGAATACAACATAACTACAAATGTTGAGAAGAGATTTTGAAATATTTGTATGAAAGAGTCCGAGAATATAGACACATTATTTACACATGTGATTGGGTTGGTTACCCAAATCAAGTCTCATGGTGAGACACTTGAGGAAAGTAGAATAGTTTAGAAATTTTTAAGAAGTCTGCCATCAAGTTTTTATGCCATAGTTGTGGCCATAGAAGAGACAAAGGATCTCTCATAGGTTCAGTGGATGAGCTTCATGCATCACTGATTTCTCACGAGTAGAGACTTAACAGAGAAACAAACTCGTCATTGGAGCTCACATTCAAGACACACGTGTATTTTGGTCAAGGTAGAGGTCAAGGAAGATAAAACTAAAGAGGAAGAGAAATAAGCCCACATGGAGGTGGAAAAAGCATCCCTTCAAGGTCAAGTGGAAAGGGTAGCAATAAAAATCCAATTCAAGGCTCAAGCTAGAATCAAGCACAAGGTCAGAAGTATGATAAATCTCAAGTTCAATGTCATTATTGTAGACATACTAACAAAGAAGGGAGAGAGTAACTTCATGCCAGATGTTTATTTTGTCCCTAGCTTGAAACATAACCTCCTAAGAATTTGACAACTCATACAAAAGGGCTAAAATGTATTTTTTAAAGGTGATATGTGCACAATCTTAGATAAGCCTCCAAGTAGAGAGCTCATTGAAAAATTTCATATGAAAAACAACATAATGTTTCCTCTCAAGATAAGATCAGAATTGGAGGAAGAAGGTTTTATAGTAGCTATCACAGAAGAAAATTTTCAAAAAGTCAAAGATGATAATTTGTTATGGAATTTGAGATTTGGTCATCTCAACTTCAGAGGTTTGAATTTGTTACATAGGAAAGGTATGGTGAAAGGATTGCCACTCATAGAAAAATCGGACAACCTATGTGAAGGTTGCATCTTGGGAAAAAAATAGAGAGAATCATTTCCAGCAGGAAAGCCAATAAGGGAAAAAGAACCTTTGCAGATTGTCCACTCATATTTATGTGGACCAATGAAAACACCATCATTTGGTGGCAACCATTACATTTTGAAATTCATAGATTACTAGATAAGGAAGACATGGGAATAATTTCTAAAATAGAAAAGGTAAGTGTTTGACTACTTCTGTCACTACAAAGCTCTTGTTGAGAAGAAAAGTGGACACTACATAAAAGTGTTGAGGACTAATAGAGGTGGAAAATATATCTCAAATGACTTCCTACGTTTTTCAGTGAGAATGGAATTCACAAGCAATTTACAAGGTACACACCTCAGTAAAATGGTATTGCAAAAAGAAAGAATAGGACCATCATGGAAATGGCGAGGAGTAGGTTGAAGGAAATTAATTTTCCAAATGATTATTGGGTTTAAGTTGTCTCTTGTGCAACATATATCATTAATATATGTGCAAACAAAAGTGTCACGAATAGAGTTCCTGAAGAAGCATGGAGTGGAAGAAAGAAATTTGTCACTCGCATGAGAGTATTAAAATGTGTGACATATGTACATGTCCCGGATGAGTTGAGGAAGAATTTGGACAGGAAGGGGGATAAAGGTATATTTCTTGGATACGGTGATGAATCCATGACGTACAATCTATACAATCCATTAACCAAGAAAGTAATAATCAACAAAGATTTTCAGTTCATAGAAGAGGAAGCATGGGATGGAAGTTTAGAGAAGACATTCAATATGACGACATGTATGTGACATGAAGGTAAAGAGGAATTGACTACAACAAGTAATTCCTCTACAATAACTCCTCCTCCACCCACACAATCTCAACAAATTACACCACAAACAAGTAATAGGACCACATTGTGCAATCAAGTAAGTGATTCTACAAGATCACTGCAAAGATCGACAACTCCATCTACTTCAATCTCAACACCAAGCTCATCTTCAACAAGTATAAGAAGACCAAAATTTAGAAATTTAAGTGAAATTTATGAGCAAGAAGATGTTGATAACAGTGTTGGTATGAATTCTTTATTTGCATTATTTTTTCATGTAAATGACCCAATACACTTTGAAGATGCACTCAATGAAGAAAAATGGTTGAGGCAATGATTGAAGAAATAGGAGCAATAAAAAGGAATGACACATGAGAGTTAGTGGACCTTCCACAAGGTAAGTAAGTCATTGGACCGAAATGGGTCTATAAGACCAAGAGAAACATTGAAGGAAAGATAGAAAGGCATAAATCAAGGCTAGTTATCAAAGGCTACAAGGAGCAACAAGGAAGAGACGATGAGGAAACATTTGCGCCAATCGCAAGGATGGAGATAGTGCATACAATTTTTTCAATACTAGCACAACAAAAATGAAAATTGTATCAAATGGATGTGAAGTCAGAATTCTTGAATGGAGTACTGAAAGAGGAGGTGTATGTGGGACAACCTCATGGCTATGAGGCAGGAGACCAAGAACACAAGGTGTGCAAGTTGCAAAAATATCTATATGTGTGGAACTAAGCATGGTGTGCATGGTATAGTAGGATAGATGCTTACCTGATGGACAATGGGTTCGACAAATGTGATGGTGAACCTACTCTCTACATCAAAGAAAATGACTGTAAGATTCTTATTTTTGTTTTGTATGTAGATGATTTGATTTTGACAGATAGTGATGATTCTCTCATCGTTGATTTCAAGTCAGTCATGAAAAGTGAGTTTGAAATGACTGACTTGGGGTTGTTAAGATATTTTTTGGGCATAGAAGTGAAGAAAAAAAAATTGAATTTTTATCTCTCGAGCAAAGTATGTTGCAGAGATTTTAGAAAGGTTCAATATGTAGAAAAACAAGCCAACACCAACTCCAACTATCATGGGGTTGAAGTTGAGCAAGGAATATTGCAACATCAACGGCAATCTAACATTATATAAAGGCATGGCGAGCAGCCTAATGCACTTGAATCCAACTAGACCTGATATAATATATGCGGTTAATTTGGTGTCAAGATTTATGGAGACACCCAAAGAGACACATTGGAAAGCAGCCAAAATAATTTTAAAGTATGTCAATGGGATGAAGGAGTACGGTGTTCTATACTCCGCAACTGATGATTTTAGGCTGATTGGTTACACTGACAGTGATTGAGATGGAAGTTTTGATGATAGAAAATGCACATCAGGATATGTTTTTAGTTTGGTTTCGGGAGCCATTTCGTGGGCTTCCAAGAAGAAGCCGATAGTTTCACTGTTAATAGAAGAAGCTGAGTATGTCACCACAACAACAATAACGTGTCAAGTAGTTCGGATGAGAAGGATATTGCGAGATTTATGTCATGAACATGACAAAATAACCACAATTTTCTGTGATAACAGTTTAGCAATTGAAATATTAAATATTTTTTTTTTCCACAAGAGAACAAATCACATTGATGCTAAATACGATTTCATAAGAGAATTAGTTAACAATAGTGAAACTGTGTTACAACATTTCAGGCGAGAGGGACAATTTGTAGACATCTTCACAAAGCCGTTGGCACAGAACAGTTTTGTTTATCTTAGAGAATGTTTGGGAATGGTCAATGGCGACAATTGTGATGAAGGGGTAGTGTTGGAAATTACTCCAAACCACCACCTTGAATAAATTGGCAGCAACCATACTTGAATTAAATGTTTTTGCAGATTGCGGATAGAGTATTTTAGAGAAGGACAAGCTCCAAGAATTTAGATATACAAGCTAATTTACTTCGCACAAGTTCCGTAATGTTCAGAAATTAATGTCCGCCCATCTCTCTATATTAAATCCTTTCTCATCATATCACCTACCCTCTTGACCGCACTCCGCACCTCGCAAAGTTTACCATTCCCTCTTAATGCATTGTCGAATCCTGCAACTCTGCTGATGCGATATCGGTGGGACCCCTCTAACCTATACACATTACCATTTCCACAACAAAACTTTGTTTTTCCTAACCTGTGCCTTTTCGCATTGCCCACCATTTAGCGCGCCACACATCGCGCTTTGAAAACTATAGTTCTTACCTTTATTTTCTCCATATCGTCATCGCACATCACAATCGGCGATCATTTTTTTAAGTGTTAACACATTGCAGTTAAGTATTGAAACTTGTGATGCGATATCGCCATCGCATAACGCAATCACAAGCTCAGGAGGATAGCGCCCCGGTAAAACTTGTCACCGTCATAATATGATATGTGGTACTATCGCAGATGCGATATGGTTTCAAAGCTGAAACCTGAAGGGTTTCAATTCTGGGCATACAAGGTATGTATGTTGTTTTATGAAGAAATAACTTTTCACAGCAGAAGGACGTTGTGTGGTTACGAGTCTGTTTGACCATTGAATTGGCATTAAATTGTCAAGGTCCACCATTTTTGTATTAAATAGGATGTTTTTCATATGATGTAATAGAGAAGTAGAAGTTGAATGAAAAAAAAAAAAATCTCTCATGTTTTGTCTCTGTGTGTGGCTTCATAAATTATTTTTATGTTTTTGCATAACTTTTTAGACTGTGAATTGAGAAAAATCATTTCCTCTATTTCTTTTGAGCTTCTCATATTTTCCCAACATGGTATCGGAGCATTCAAAAATTCAACAAGAGATTCATAAATATTCTCGGTAATGAACTTTAAAATTAATGAAATCATATAGATTTAATCTGTATAAAGGTTAATACATATTATTAAGTGTGACTTTTTGGAAGTTTTGTAAGTGGATTTTTTAGGTCTAATTTCTCTAAAATCTCTCTAAAATCTAGTGGGATTTTATTGAAATCACAAGTTTGATGGCTACCTGTGCACAATCAAAGTACCCTAAAGGTTTTAACAGTGTTTAATCCATATATATAGTCAAAAAAAAAAATTAAATAACACAAACACAACTCCATTATATTTTAGTATGTAGATTTTTACATTTAACTATCTTGTGTTTGAGGATTTTTGCTGGAGTAGTGTATTTTACTTTTTGGGTGAATGTCTTATTCATATTTAATGTTTTGGATAAGAATTTCACTCATTTTCAATATTAAAATTTTAATAAAGATATCAAGATTGCATCAGAAATATTAAATAGAGAGATTATGACTTATAGGAAACATTAGATTTTCTAAAACATTGATAATCTAATAATTATTAATTTAAGAAAAAAATTATGTATTGATTTTTAATAAAAAATAAGAGATTGACGATTTAATAATTATTAAATAATAATTAATAAATTATTAAGAAGTTAAATTAAAATATTTAGAATTAAAATAAAATGAAATAAAATGAAATAAATTAACATAAATGAATTAAATTATAAAAATTGAAATGAAAGAATAAATTAAAATAACAAAATAGGTTAAATCAAATTGAGATAAGTATTGTTTAAAATAACAACATATTTAAATAGTATTAGATTAAAATTTAAAATGATAAGGGATCAAAATTTTCTACACTAGCCATTAATATCATTGGATTTTTTCTCAAAGTTTTTTCATATAATGCAGTTCCTTAATAGTACCTTTTATCACCATCTATTTTAAACATGGTCAAGATTTATATTAAATTATTATTAAAACGAAGAATATAAATTATATTATTAATTTGATTTATTAAATTGAAAATTAAAAATAATATACTTAAAAATAAGATTAAGAAAATATAAATAAAATGAGAAAATATAAAATAAAATAAAATAGATTAAAAAAATAAGTTACATTATATGAAAAATTAAGATTAAAATAATAAAAAGCTTCGATCATAATTTACATATGATTAAAGTTGAATTAAATTAAAATTAATATCAAATATATAAATAAATATTTAGGAGGAGATTAAATTAATGAGTGAATAAATTTTTAAGAAGACAATTTTTTTTTAAAATAAAGAGTTTAAGGCGAATCGAAAGGACTCCATAATATGAATATATGAGAAGAGGGAGGGGTGGAAGAGTATACATTTCATTAATTTTAAAAGGAATATGATTTTCTTAACAAAATTTATTTGTTATTATAAACTGTATATTAATGGTTCAAAAGGAATATGATTTTTTTAATATCATTTATTTCTTATTATAAAATGTATAATGATTTAAAAATAATATGACTTTTTTAATAAAACTTATTTTTTATTATAAATTGTATATTAATGAATAACTTTTATTATCAGTTTTATATATATATATATATATATATATATATATATATATAAATTGTTAAAATATTTTTAATATTATTATATAATTATTATATATAAAAAGAAACAAAATGAGCAATCAGATCATTAAAATAAGAAATGGAATAAGCAAGTATTTCAATTTTAAGTAATATTGTATTATTTTTCTAAAAAAACAAAAAATTTCTTCATCCATTTACACGGGACAAAAGCCAAAAACTTGAGCTCTTTTAACAAACTAAAATATTAGTTTTCTTTAATAAAAATGTCATGGATTTTAGGCCTGTCCCTCTTCTACAAATCCTAGTAATGACATCAACAATCAAACGAATATGATCTATAAATTCTTGGTTGATGGTTTATATACTTATGCATCTCCTTTGCGCTCTAAAATCATCATTTATTAGCCAAGTCTCTTATTATCTCCCCACTATACACATGATTAAGGGGAAAAATAATTAGTAGCACACATTTCCCACCAAGCGGCCAAAGATATCATAAATAAGGTAACATAAATTGATTTTATTTATTTTTTAATATATGGTGGATTGTTTCACCATTCATGAGTTTGAAGTCAATAAATCTAAATTTAAAATGTAATGTATTTATTTTACTATTTAAAATACTTGATGGTCTTAGAACTATCACTATTGCATTAAACCCATAACATCACCATAATCACACTCATAAATATTTCGGGCCTTCTTCAAAGCTCTTAGGTCTTCAAGGCTTCAAATAGGAAGTATGGAACTTGTTTTCCTTCCCTATCTATGATGAAGGCCCAAAGATTTAACTATCATGTGGAAAAGCTCATAAAAAATTCTATGTCCCAGGTGAGTGCTAAATACCTTCTAGAAATATAATTCCATCTTCTAGAAATAGAATTCCATATAAATATCAATTTATGAGTTTTACTACCAATCCTATTATAAAAGTATATTGTTATAAAAAAATCGTTGAGTGGTACTCCTGAGTGACCTAATAAAATTTGTAGTTATACCTTTTGCCTCACTCCCAATAAATAACACACCTGAATATACCCCAATTAATATATCCCTTAGTGTTATTATATAGTTATATTTTAGGTGAAAAGAGTGAAAGATAGAAAATAAAAATATTGTTATTATATATATATACAAAATCTTATCATCCATGAAATTTTGTAGTATATTTAAAAATTTCCTTAAAAATATACAATTTGAAATTCATGTTGGTGGACTTTTCACTTAGTGAACGTATGATATAATTCATGCCTCAATGGTATATAAAATAATATCTTTGATTTCACTAAATATTGATAAATACTTTCAATTTTTTTTAAACCCCCTCCCAATATGTTTTTCCAATAAAATAATTACTCAATATTTACAAGATAGTTTTATTTATACCCCTTGATACATATAAACCACTACTACCTTATGCCTCCCTTCAACAAATAAATATAGTGAATTTATTTTTCAAAATTCAAAATTTTAAAACCCATTAATGAATAAGTGTGATAACATGTTCATGAACAAAGTCAACCTTCACGCCGAAATCAATAATAATAGAGGTGAAAATAAGAAAATGCATTAAAATATCTCAATTTGATTCCCTAAATGATGTGATTTAGTCATCCAAGGGCCATAAATAAATTGGGAATTTTGACGTAATGAATGGGATTAAATAAATAATGTTATGTAAAAAACAACTTTAAAAGAACCAATAAGATTCAAGATGATGATGTCATCCTAAGGGTAAATACTTTTACTGGGAAAAGAATAAAACTATTTTAAAATATGTATTTTCATATTTTCTCCTTATTGGTTTACTTAAATTTCAATCGAAGGCACTCATTGGATTTTGAATTAAAGTTCATATCCAACGAGTATGCATTGTATGTCTTTTAATATTTCTTGGTATGGGTTTACTCAAAATTATGCATAATAGAAAATTGTTAGATGTGAAATTTAATTCCACGTCACATGACATTTGAGTAAAATAATATAGAGATAAACCAAAAATAAAATTAAAAAATTAGGTTTTTATATTTTTCCTTACAAAATCATATCTCTTATTTTATTAGTTTAACTATAATTTTAATATTTTTCTTAGGAGGATGATTTCATAGCTAAAAATACCCTTAATATATTTGCAATGGATTGGCCTAGGCATAGCTAAAGGTTGTAATCTTTGGATATTTCATTCCAACAAGTTACTATGCACCCCAATAAAAAAATGTATGCAAAAATTGTGACCTCATGAATTTGATGAACTAATCAATGATGACATGGGACATACACATTTTACTTCATAATATTCCATTGCATGGGATTTACACCTCTTTGGTTCCTTTAATTATGCTAAAAGGCCATTCTTTCATCTTTATGCAATACATGCATGTCACAAACATCTCTCTCTAGAGATACCACCACCATTCTAGCCAATTTGTGTTATGGAGAATTTTATATTTCATTTATTAATAAAATTATGGTTTTCATTATATTATTGTGTTGTCTACTATATTTATATCATTTTATGCTTAATTTTATTTTGATTAAGTTATGGAAATTTTCTATAAAATAAGGGCATAATTCCTCATTGAATAGTGCAAGGAAATAGGAGCTCAGAAATAAGCATAATTGGCTAAACATAGATATAGTGCAGAGGTTGCTCGAGCATGAGAAAAGCATTGTAATATTATCATATTTTCTGACTAACACAACATCCATATTGTGGGGTTTTTAGCTATGAATTTATTGAGAAAATCATTGTGTAACATGTTGATTGAAGTATTTCTCTTGATTAAATTCTTTGGGTTATATATCGTGTTCTCTAACATGATGGGTTTATTGGAGGGGCTTGTGTGTCTCACATCTTGATATCAGTGATATGTAATATAGCCATTATTCTTGCATATATGATATATGCATAATTGTGTAAAGAAAGTTGTTGTTTTTTCTTTCCTTAAAAAATGTAATAAGACAATATTGTGATGATAGCTATAGGTATAACTAAGTTAAGGCATGTATTGCATTACAATTATATATGAATGCTATAGTTAAGGAAACTAAGATACTTATCAAAATGTTCTAATTACCAATGAGTTGCTTGAGTATTGCCTAAATTGCCTTGAAAATGACTTATATTCTTCTTCCACATATTTGTTTCAATTTTCCTTCCTTTGCTATATCTCAATTCCATTTTTTCTACTAACATCTACTATAACAATCATCTCTCACGCCATTAAAAAAACTATTGAATTAAACAAAACAACCAAAAATTCTTTGTAAGTGAAATAATGTGGCAGTAGTGGAAGTGACGTTCAATGGGTGATGTTACAAATAGAAGAGTCAAACAATGGCATGGAAAAAGAGTTTAAAGATTATATTATAAATAGTATATAACTTATACTAACATTCAGATTTAATGCTGCAGGAGTAATTTTGTCATTGTTTCAATTTTTAAAAATAAAAGAATGAATAAATTCTTTTATCCTAAGAAGTAAATGAATGATTTCTTTCTTCAAAAGACGCCAATAAAAGGTCAAATCTAAAATTCCTAATAAAATATTATGGAAAAAATTATTAAATAATTTGAAATATGTCTTTATTTAAGTGACAATATAAAAGTAAGTTAAAGCGATTAATAACACGTGAGTACCATCAATAACTATACTCGGATGCCTTTGTTAAATATGACAAAGAAAGCTACATTATAACAATTCCCTGCGTTTAGCGGAGGTTTGAAGAAATGATTCAGTCTGACTATTTCATTATTCTAAAAGTCGATATACATAGTTGAAATTGCCTCGCTTCAGCTGGGTCTGTTTAGGCCCGCCCTTCACTCCATGCCATTTATCTCTCAGGTATAGAGCACGTAGAAACACATCAGGTACATTGGTTACTATAGTCACTACGTACTTCCATTTATCTCTTAGATATAGAGCACGTAGAAACACATCAGGTACATTGGTTACTATAGTCACTATGTGCTTATTGTTATTACAGGAACTATATTGGTTCTTACAACAACAGGAATACGTACGAGTAACAACAGGAAATACGTACCAGTATGAAAAACAACTAGACAAAGATGATAGATCACATTATTTAGCTACCCGTGATTTGCGTCTTTGGTAGCCAAGCTTGGATGATTTGATGTTGACACATTTTCACAAAATGATTTTAGCATTTATTAAATTAATGTGCATAGAAGTGATTAAAAATGGATGGATTTTTGTTCATTGAATCTTTAAAGTATCTTATTGCATTTATGTTTCATTGTGTACTTGATAAAGATGATACATGGATTTTTGTTCATTGAATCTTTAAAGTATCTTATTGCATTTATGTTTCATTGTGTACTTGATAAAGATGATACTTGTGTATATAGACTATATTTCAGTCATATGAATAAAAAATATCATTAAATTATTACGAACTAGTTTTATAATAATGTGCATGCAAATGATTAAAAATAACGAAATGTGAATATAAGTGATAAAAAATTGATGTCTCAACAGCAGTTAGTATCCTCCTTATTCTACGAATGCAAATAGATACTCTGTGATTATCTATCTCTGTGAAGTGTTTAGAATCCAGCCCTCTTTGCAGTTAAGCTGCTTTTGAATTGTCTGCTACATTTCGTTTAGAGTTTCACATCTTGCCTTTGCAATATTGCTTTCTCTGTTAAGTGACTTCTGGAAATTTTGGTCCCATTCAAGTTAAATTTCCTATTTACAAAGAAATAGCATGAGAGCTCAGTTCTGCTGGTCACCCTGGTCATAATATATTGCTATTGCTCTCTGCTATATAAGATGTCCTAGGCACTGGTCTTTTGCAACTCAAGACTGTCTCTAGGAATTGACAACAGTGTACTTGATAAAGATGATACTTGTGTATATAGACTATATTTCAGTCATATGAATAAAAAATATCATTAAATTATTACGAACTAGTTTTATAATAACGTGCATGCAAATGATTAAAAATAACGAAATGTGAATATAAGTGATAAAAAATTGATCGATACGGTATGAATGATACAAATCAATAATGTCTCTTTGAACCATCTTTGTTTAGCTTAAATTTTAAGCTTATTTTGATCTTTTTATTCATAGTTAATGTCATACCAACAAACATCTATATGGCATGACAATGGTGTTCTTAGCTTCCAAATAACGAATTTTGACAACTGGAAATACTACTATCTATATTTTGTTACCCACTGAAATAGGATAACCAGATAAAGGAGCTAAGAAGGAGCTAAAAATCATTAATCACCATTGGACTACATAATCAATCCACCTAATTATTTATAAATGTAGATTACTACACAAAAGAAAACCAAAATATTGACAAGTACACCTCTTATTTTACTTTGTCATTGATGGAGGTGCATGAGGACATTTAGCAAATCACACCTTTATCAAGAAATAGGTAGAGTCACAAATGCATAAAAAATAGAAGGCTTCAACAATGATTCTCTAAATCTAATATTGACCTACCAGTAGTTTTACAGGTTTGCATCACTAGCCACAAGTAATTAAAAAATTCACGTTGTTTTACAGGAAACATCCATATATAGGCTTTCCTTTTAGTCATTTCAAAATATAAAGTGAACGTTAGATAACAGGAAACATAGTCTCGAAATCAATATCACATGTATTTGATCAAATATGACATGGAAGGGAGCAAACAACACCACTCAGGAGGCCATAAAATGTTTCGAAAAACCATGCAGTTTGTCCAAAAAACCTATGTTGCACGAGTTTCCGGTACGGGGATACTTTGGGTACGGGGGAACAAGTATCCGATACGGCTAGAAGCTTTGTCCAAATTTACAGGAAACGTCAAGTTGGGAGCGGCAATAATATATTATATAATATATTAAAAATTAAATTTTAATATATATATTTTATAAGTTTTTTTTTTAATAGTGTACATATTAAAATTTAAATGTACATATGTCATACCAAGTTGATTTTTTAAAAGATTCAAGACCATAAAAAGTTAAAACCAAAACTAAAACGCTAAAGTGACAAGTCACACAAATCATATTGATGTTCATACTGGAAAAAAAGGCAAAAGCCTAAAGTAGTACATAAGTCAAAATGCCCAAGAGCCAAAATATAACAACAATACAAATATTAAGATGATCATAGAGTACGATCTTCAGCATCAAAGATATCCACATAAACTTGAGCCTCACTGGGTACTGGATCAACATAATCATCATCATCATCATCAGAAGCAACAATGTCATCTAAAGGTATGCCAACCAATCCTGCATTTGGTAAAGGATTGTCATCATCATCGTCAATTTGGGAAGCATCTTCAACATTAACATCCCATCGTGCAACAGGTCCTTCTAAATATTCAGGCAGCTTCCTTGAACAAAGTCGAAGACTACTATGCACATAAACAAGTTTCTCCGCTCTCTTAGAGGTAAGTCTATTCCTCTTAACAGAGTGTATGAAACTATAAGTGGACCAATTTCTTTCAGCAGCTGAGGAACTGGCAACCTGAGATAGCAAACGTGAAGCAAGCTTTCGGAGCTCTGGGACCTGGCCCCCATACATTCTCCACCATCCAAGGGGTTTCTTCTGAGCATAATGCTTGATGTCTCTCTTTGCATCTTGATTGAATGCAGGAGGGCTTAATGTACCAAAATCAATAAATTGTTCTCGTATCACACTTGCTTCATCAACAGTGTACATCTTAGCTATAGCATCAAGAAACCCATGTTTTACCTCTTCATCATCAATAGGAATAATTCTATTTGGTCTTTCCATATACCACTTCGGATTAAGGGCATATGTAGCCATGTGAAGAGAGGTATTGAGTTTAAGCCATCTTTTCTCTATCAGCTTGTGGATTTCATGGAAAAACTCCAAAGAAGGGTTTCTTTGGCGAATGATGTGTTTTATCTTGCCCACCATGGTATCAATACATTCATATATTTCTCCAAGAGCAGGAGAATCTGAATCAGCATACCTGATCAACTCCACAATTGGAGCTGTGAAATAGACAACATATGTACAGTCAGCCCACCAATCCTCATTAAGAAGCATTTCTCTTATCTTCTTCGCTTGAGGTGACTTAGACTCATTCCATGCATTCCACTCTGAAGAAACAACAGTCGCTTGTAAAGATGCATAGACCTCAACCATGCGCTCAAGCAAAATAAAGTATGTGGCATATCTGGTTTCTGCAGGTTTTAAAAAATGCTTCTTTGAATACAACCTGTAAATTGCCAAGGAAGCATGGTGGTTGCAGATGAACATTTGTGCCTCCCTCGCATCTGAAATGATTTTTGCAATCCATTGTATTTTACCAATGTCTTTTAGGAGATTGTTAAGGGCATGTACACAACAAGGAGTCCAGAAAATATGCCTATATCGACTTTGGATCATCAATCACGCTGCTTTACAAACAGGTGCTGCATCTGTGATGACATGTACCACATTTGAAGGACCAACTTCATCAATTGCATCCTTCAACATTTCAAACATAAAAGTAGCATCCTTTTTCTTTCCACTACAATCAATTGCCTTTAAAAAATAAGGCCCTGCTGGTGAAGTGACAATAACATTCAACAAAGGTCTTTGTTGAATGTCTGTCCAACCATCCATGACAATTGAACAACCTGATTGAACCCAAGATTGTTTGAGATCCTCCATAAGTCCATGCATTCTTGTCACCCCTCTATCTAACAATAAAGTCCTCATTTTGTTGTAACCTGGGGGTGCATACCCTGTCCCTGCAGCTAGGATTTTTTGAACCATATCTTTATAGTATGGTGAACGAGTGGCATTAAATGAAATGCCATTTGCCATAAAAAAATCTGCTATGGCATCATCAGCTTCATCCCTATGCACGACATTGTACATTTTTTGAATTGATTCACTTACAGAAGTCCTCCTAGAACTAGAACCCCCTTCATTAGTCTCAGATTGAATGTGACTTTTTTTCATTCATACATTGAGATGAATCTTCGTTTCTACCTCTCTTATTAGGAGCTACAATACTGCTATCACATTCATTGATTCCATTGGCTTTCATATGAAGCTTAATCATCACCATTCTTTGTTCAAGGCTGCATGTGCAACCCTTCACTCCTAAACCAGGGATGCTCAAAAGATGATGCCATACTCTTGTATAGCTACCCTTAAATACATGATCACATAAGGTGCATTTCCATTCCTCACATCCCCCACTATTTTTTGCCTTGTTCTGTGTTATCTTTTTCACAAACTGTATTAAGGGCTTTTTCGAAATGGTGCTTGATTGTCTGTTGGTACCTAGTCTTGTCTCTTCATTATGTTCTTGAACTTGTGGGGCTTGTGGAGGTAGTGGGGGTCTCATCCTGCTGTTGATGTCACCAGATTCACTGCCCAATCTTCTTTCCATGGTATCAATACTGAAAATTTACATCAAAATTCACAAAAATTAGAAGTAGAACAGAGAACTAGATTTTAAATTTTTATCATTTTAAAATGTACATAAGTCATGACAAAGAATCAAAATGAAAATTCAAAATACTAATAAATTATAATAATAATTTAATTTGCATAAAAGAATAAAATTTTAAAATGTACATATATGAGTCATGGCAAAGAATTAAAATTGAAAATACTAACAAGTACAACTAATGAAATGTATATGCTTTCCTTTCCTAATACTCATCTTAAAGAGTAAGGATATTGTTTTATTAAAGTTGAGAGAACTGATGTAGTGTTGTTTTCCTTTGAATGATATTAGTAGCTTGTTATGTGTTCACTGTTTTATAATTTATTTAAGCAAATATTCAATATTGAAAGTTTTGAACCATAACTTTTAAAACTTTAATGAACATAAGCCTTATTCTAGTTTAATGAACATTGAATATCAATATATATCTTTTATGGTCCATAAGCCTTATTCTAGTTTAATGAACATTGAATATCAATATATATCTTTTAGAAAAATCATTTAAAAATTAAAATGATATTTTTGCAAAATTGTTATGATGCATAGTCAAATCTTGTGTGTCAAGTTGTCAACTATATCAGTAACACTAATTAATAAATTATTAATAATAAGAATTAAAATTGAAAATACTAACAAGTACAACTAATGAAATGTATATGGCATATGCTCATTGCTTTCCTTTCCTAATACTCATCTTAAAGAGTAAGGATATTGTTTTATTAAAGTTGAGAGAATTGATGTAGTGTTGTTTTCCTTTGAATGATATTAGTGGCTTGTTATGTGTTTTTCTTTAACAATATTGAACTAACTTTATGTGCAAAAGAATATGTTCGTTCATGTAAAAGCATAAGGTTTTAACTTTTAAATTTTAATATACTTTATGACATATGTTCATGAAATGGATGTCAATTCCGATTTAATGATTTTCACAACAATAATAGTTACCAGCTCCCAAATGAAAAGTTATGTAATAACAATATGCAGCCATGTAATAACAACAATATGCAACCATGTAATAACTGGTAATATGGAGGAGCTTTTTATTCTTGTAACAACAATATGCAGCCATGTAATAAATTAAAATTTAATAACTATGTAATAATTTAATAAATTAATTTCATATTTAAATATATGACATAGAGTAATTAGAAGTATAGAATTGAAATATAGAGAATAAATTTTCACCCCATCATCAAGAATTGCATGGTTATTTTTGTCAAATGGAAGGATTTTAAATACTCTGCTTTCAAACTTGGCGAGTTTAAACTTTAAAGTCATCATGTTTTTTTGTTTGACTCCATTGACTTAAGAGTGGCTAGAAGCAGCAAAGTTCAAATTTCTCTGAACTTTTCCTGAATCATAATGACTTTGAATATCAATGAACTTCTCCTCGGTAAGAATCAGAAGAAAAATGTGTACTTAAAATTAAAAAAAGACAAAAGACTAGCACAGATTGCTGCAGACTAATTTAAGGTATTTTGACGACTAATTTCAAATTTGACAGAACGACCAAGAAACGACACATAAAATTAAAAAATTTTATGATAAAAATCAAGACCTCTTTTATCTTTGCGCAACGCATTGTCTCACGGTAGAAGCAACCAAAGACTCTGATATATATAGCCATTTCCTTCTATATCCATTGACGACTTACAAACCAATGAAACCAAGAAAAAGCAACGTTGGCTAAAGTGAAAGCATCTAAACAAGATTATCATTTATGCCAAGTGTTGCACGGATCCAGTAAGACATATAACATGTGTTCGACCTGCATGAATATTAATAAGGAAATCCGAAATTCGGATCAGGTTTTCAGTTTAAATTTAAAATTAACTTTTAAGTGCTCTCTGTAGTGGACTTTTATTTATTACAATTTGGATTAAGGGGAACGTTAAGTAATCATTCGGGACAGTAAATATATAAAAAATTAAAAATGCAAACAGCGCTTTACTGAAAAGGAAAAGTTATGAAGACTAGTACCGCAAATTTTGATGGGCGCTTTGAGGTTTAATTGTTTAAGTTTAAACTTTATATAGATATTTAACCTGTATGTTCCAGTTGGACAATTTGGGCATGTTTGAATCCTGAACACATATGAGACTAAATTCGAAATAAACCAAATTTAAAAACAGATTCTCATCTACAACCCTCAAATGAGAAACAAAAAGTTATCTGCAGATTTTGATGGGCACTTTTAGATCCAATTACTTGCCAGCCCTGTGTAGATAGCCATACTCTTCGTTAGTGATTTAGGCGGGTTCAAACCCTGAGAATATAAATCACATATAAATCCCAGATGAAATAAATCAAGAACTCATTTCCTTCCTTTCCATACCTTTATGCTAATCTCTCTCTCACTGTGCACAAACATAACAAAACAAGAAACCACATAGAGACATCCAAACATACATTACTACATACACAGAACAAAAACATGACATAAACATAGGACAGAGGACAAACAACACCAAGGAGCGCTCCACACGGTTGTGGAGAGAGATAAGTTATAACAGAGAGCACGCAGATGTTGAAGCAAAACAGCCTGTAGCATTTTAACTTATTTCTAATCCTGCAAACAGTTTCCCACACTCCTTTTAGTTCTCAGAAAACTTTGGAGTTGTAAAATAAAATCAAGTTCTGAAAACTGGTTTTATGAGAATAACTGACATACTATTTATTGAACAACTCAACATGGTGTTTATTCTCAAGCTTGGTGGATGCCATTTAACTCTTAAATATGTTCAACTTAATACTTTCCACTTCTTACCCAAGTTATCTAGTAAATTTGGACTCTCAATCCAGTGAATTTGGTATAATGTACCCGAATATAAAAGGAGACATTTATCATTTTATGTTATTGTTAGAAGCCCTATTACACAGCTTCGGGATCCACTCACCAACGCACTGGTTAACCAGATCATAAGTAACAGATAATAGGGTACTAAGCTAAGTATCTGATAACTACCTATTGCACTGAACGATTACGGATCAAGACTAACAAAGTGCGCAAAAGGAATAAGTTAATAACAAATAAACAGATCTGCGCTAAGAAGTAGATTATCAAGATTGCACAATGCACATTAAAAAGAAACTTTACAGAACTAACAATGCAAACTCTTAAGAGAAAACAGTGTTAACTTATAGGTCTTAAGCTTGGTACTTGAGCATAACAGAACCAATTAACCTAGATTGAGGACGATGTGACTAACCTGGTGTTGTTGAAGTGAATAAATGACAAACATATGGGTGAATGAAATGGAAGAACATTCAGATCCTACTTTAAAGGGACGGAAGGCACATGGCAGTCATATTTTGATGTTACATTGTCAAAATAGCCATTGAAACTAAAGCTCAAATACTAAATATTGAAATTCATGGTTTGAATTTTGTGATATTGATCATTGTAGGATAGAATCTAAGATCAAAATAGCGTTGAAACTAAAGATCAAATACTAAATATTGAAATTCATGGTTTTGAAATGAGATTTAAAAAAAAAAAAGTTCAAATTCCTTTTGAACATTAAAACAGCCGGTTAGCTCTAATAGCATCTTATGCTTATGATTATAATGGTACAGCCAAATGTAGCACAAGTGGATGAGGATTGGTGGCCATGTATGCATGCACCCATAAGTTGTATAACAGGAAGCAAGAGTTTTAACTCTGTTTGCAATCAAATCCCAAACAGTTAGGCACTGTTAAGCCTTTCCATGACGATGGAAACACAGAAAAGCAAAGCACATATCTTGAGGAAGGCTGCAAATCTTGATAAATAATAAATATGAAACAGAAAAAACGCTGAAGCAATCATCCTAGACGCGACTGAAGACTGTAACAAGCTGGACCCACCCTTTTGACCTCCATTCAAGACTGTATACTGAGAATCGGAAACAAACAAAATGATAAATCATAATTCATAAATCAAAATGATTGATACGGTGATATACCTGTAACGGTGTAACCTCAACGAGTCAAGACTCAACACTGAACAGTGAACCACTGAACACTGTAGCGCCGAGCGGCTATGGAGCAGGCTGCAGCAAATGCCAAACACCGAAAAGTGACAGAGATTCAGATCTCAGATAGAATCCAACTCCAAACAGCGTCCCTTGCAGTCTTGCAGATGAACATTGAACTCGCTTTAGCTGATTATAAAGAAAAATTGATGCAGAGAACGAGGTTTGGTTTCGCGCCAAAGGTTTCGCGCCATTCTTTGGCGGGCTTTCTTCATTTATGCGGGTACTCCTGATCGGGAGCTTGTGGGAGCTCCGATCCATCGAGGAGCTTCTAGAAGCTCCTCGATGGATCGAAGCTCCCACAAGCTCCCGATCAGCGCTCCCAATCGATACGAGTACCGGAAACTCCTAATTGGTCGCCGAAAAGCTCCCGAAAAGCTCCCAAGTTCCCAATGAAGCTCCCGCCATTTTCGGAACGTTTCCTACCAGCTCCCAAGCTCCCGGGAGCCCCGGAGCTTCAGGTACTTCATCTCCAGGGGTAGGGAGCGGTACCCGTGTAATGTAGCAAAAAACACTACGCTCTCAAATTTTGCCAGCTGTGGATGCACCTCCATAAAGTGAAGAAAAATAAAACCAAGTGGTAAAAGAAAATGGAACGTGTCTTCATTTGCATTCCTTCGTGCACATAGATATGAAAATTACTGTTTATATGAAATATATGTGCAATGGCATTAATTTACATACAAATTTTCTAAAAGAAAACATGTTATCATTTTCAAGTGTTTGCTTGTAGGTTTTCATTGGTTAGGTTATGGATTTACTACAAAAATATAGGAGAAGCTAGCTTCAGGATTTCTTTCTTTTAGAAGCTTTCTTATCTTACAGAATTTCAGGCTAGACTTATAACTGTTATGAATATTGTATTTCGAGGTTATCTTTTAGGTTAGAATTACACCAATTATGTATAATACATTTCAGGTTATTTATCTTTCTATCAGGCTTAGCAACATGACTATATTATTGATTTTCAAGTTGCATCCACTCTCTCTCCTCTGTTATGTTTTGTTTCTTTTATCCCTTAGCTCATGAAAGCTATAGATTAAGCCATCATTGTTGTGCACAGTATTTCTCTTTTGGATTACTATATAAACACCACTAGCCCAACGATATCAACAAAACTAACCTTCATTCTCTATTCCCAAAATCCACCAAAAGGTGGCTAGCTTGTATCGATCTAAGAAGACCCTTGCTATTGTATACAATAACCCTCTATTGGATTTTTCTTTTTCTTGGTTGGACCATGATGATTCTATCGCTATTAAGTGTTAGTAGGTGGCCTACCTCTATGCACTAATTGTTAAGAATTGGCAGATGGATTTTTCTCTGCTATCACTTCCTTGGTGTTTTTAGCTTGGAGTTGACTCATATATTATGTAGCATATTTAATTTCTAATCCATTTTTAACCTTTTCTTCTCCATCCTCTCTCTGTATAGCACTCGATTCCATCAGGCTTGGCTCATTTTATGAGCGATATTTCTCAGTAAAATGTAGGGTGGGTCATCCAACCACTTCAAATATCTCATCTTCAGAGGAAGGTCTATCATTTCAATGCTTCTTTTCCTCTCATCACAAAGCACAGGTATTTCCTAGAGAGCCTCTGTTTCTATGTTTCCTTCATTGCATCCCAAAGGAAATCCATTATGGTCTCTCTCAAAAAATATATTCAAACATTTGGACACCTAACCCTTTTGAAGTATATTGAATGTCTTAACGAGAGATACTTGTAATACATGAATATAAAATATAATATTGGCAAGGTGCATGGTCGTCCCATTAGAAAAATATTTAAGGGAATTATTTCATGTTCTTTATTAGTTAAAGGTGAGCCTCAATATTTTTCAAATGCTTTCGGTATGTCACGTTTGACTCCAAAGTAATCTCTGCTATATACTAGGCCTTCAATTTTTAGTTTTCACAAATTTATTTAGTGGATATGTCTTTAGAATCTAATAAATTGGTTTACGTGTGAAGATGAGTTACTTTAATGATTAGTTATTGTTTTTGAATGCAAGTTGTGGCAATCTATTGGTTTACGTGTGAAGATGAGTTACTTTAATGATTAGTTATTGTTTTTGAATGCAAGTTGTGGCAATCTACTTGGAAAATTCGGTCAACTCTCTAAAACTAGTTGCTCGTGCACTTGCTAATAAGCCTTCAAGAGTATTATTATTCCTATTATCCAACTTGTCTGTAATGTATTGAGAAAATTTTGAGATATAAATGCAAGAAACCTCACCTTTCGAGATACGGTGAGACATTATCTGTTTGTATGTTTTGAATCAGGTTTTGTAGGGTTTTATACAGAGCAATGGAGTAATGCATTATTTCATATATGAGTCCAAGTTGCAGAGTTCCATTAGCTTTTGTTTTTATGGATGAACCATTATTGTACTTCACTTTTCTTTTTACTTTATTTGTGTCCACAATTCATATTTATCTCCATATTCCATTATGGAGCAAAATATTCCTATGTACTTTAATCTTTGTTTTCAATGTTATTCCATTACATTCTTTACTATTTTTTTTGAAGTGTTGTACATTCTTCTTTACGAGAGTATCCCAACCATCCCTATAATATCCTAATTGTTAAAAAGTTAATCTAGTAATTGTTGATTAAATGGCTCTCTAGGCAAGATACCTAGAGAGTGTACACACTCATACAAGCTCTAACTATTAAGTCATATGAGCCTCAATTATATAGGCTTTCACACTAACAAGATGGTTTCAACCACTCACTAGATATTAGGATATGAGGTCTAAGTTCAGATTCCCAAACCTATACTCATCATAACAATAATATAAGTTTAGGTTTCTCTATTACTTCCAACACTCCCCCTTAATGGAGAAATGGTATTGAATAATAACATGCACTTGCTATTCTAGTCTCAGCTCACACACTCACGTAGTGCCAAATCGGAATGCAGAATTCTAGCATGTCCGAGCTGGCAATGCTGATGGGCTCTTCAATTTGGTGATGGCTCATGAGCTCTCCTGATGAAAATGACAGCAACATATCTAGCAATCACTTTTTTCTTCCATATACCAAGAAAACTCATCAAGATTCAAACCTGATGCTCCGATACATGTTAAAAACTTAATATATTAACTATTAATTGAATGGCTCTCAAGGTGAGATACTTGGAGGGTGTACCCACTCATACAAGCTCTAACTATTAAGTCAGCATCTTTCACACTAACGAAATGGTTTCAACCACTCCCTAGATATTAAGATATGAGGTCTAAGTTTAGATTCCCAAACCTATCCTCATCATAACAGTAATCTAAGTTTAGGTTTCTCCATTGCTTCCAACACTAATCACCGGGCCACAATAATAAAAAACATAAAGAAAGAGAAAAAAAACTCCCACTCAACATCAAAGGTGAATGTAAACAACATGAATGCAA
Organism: Pinus albicaulis; assembly: GCA_034641835.2. Lineage (NCBI taxonomy): Eukaryota > Viridiplantae > Streptophyta > Pinopsida > Pinales > Pinaceae > Pinus > Pinus albicaulis. The sequence goes on from CM076581.1 coordinate 696,864,219, forward strand.
ACTAAAATATCTATGCTTCCAATCTATCAATGTATTTATCTAAAGAACTTCTTATAACTATTTAAAGATACTTCCATATCCTTTGGATCACCATGTCTAGAAATCATTAGATCATGACCTTATTGTGTCTAGCTTAGTGCAACACTTTATTGAAGCTGCATATTTGATGCACAACTTGGAAGATCATGGTCTCTAATTAACAGAAAGATGAAACACTTATCTAAAGTTAATGATAGTAATATGTAGACTCAAATTAGTATTATGAGTTAAACAAATAATAAGCATAAATAGTACAAGATGGCCATTTAGCTTTGAATCTTGGGAAGAAAATATGGGTCACTTCTAAATTATTGTAAATATTTGGAAACAATTCATATTTGCATAGCCTAAATAGTAGAAGAAGATGACCATTTGGCTTTGAATTCTAGAAAGTAAATATGGATAACTTCTAAATTATTGCAAATATTTGGAAACAAATGATACTTGCATAATACACTAGGTATACAGAGACTACCATAAGGAAAGGGATTTCCAGGTGGGAATAACCTAATAACCAAACAAATTGGGCTCCACTAGAAATACTTTGTATTTGCAAGTGAACATGACTAGGACATTAAAGCTCCAGGTATTCAAGAAAGAAATCTTTATCCTTGTTTTAATTTTTGTTGTAAAAAAGTTATGGAATATTAAATAGTATTAAAAAAACAGTCACCAAATTAATAGAATACTTGAGTGCATCCAGAAATAATCTAATGATATTTAAAATATATAAATTTATCAAAATAAAAGACTAGCCTACTCGAAGTGCAAGTAAGAGGTAGAGGCAGCTAGAGTTGCATGAGTGACCTAGACCAACTAGATACAACAAACATCAATAGAGAATATATAAATTATGCAATCAGATTCGAGTTGCATAGTACTTTTCAAGATTGAAAGCTTCCATTATGCCTTCATTTAATGGTGGTGTTGTGGCTAAACAAATTAAATACCATAGCTGCTATGTGAGGTGGTTTGGGTGAGGAGAAAGAACATGCATATAGCCACATCCTTTGGGTAAGGATAAGGAACATGCATAGAACCAGCAGGAAATTTAGTGTATAGCACTTGTCTAAACTTTCAATTTATAATGTATTCATTATCAATGAAATAACATTAAATATTTGTGCAGCATTGATAAATTAATCCTAGAATTATTTCACTTGGAAAAAGTTTAAATAAAACACATGCTCAATACACGCTTTTATCCTAACAGATTCAAAGCTCTTATCCTGAGAAGAAGAAACCAAATAAAATGGTAAATGCACATGTTTAGGTTAAAAAAGAAATGACAATGAAAAGAATATGAAAAAAATAATAAAAACTATATGTTTATTCAAAGTTAGTTAAAACAATTTATTGGAACGAAACAATTCTTTGGTTTTTGTGCAAACTTAATTGAAAAGGATCCGAAAAATTGCCATAATCCCAGCAACCCGACAGAAACTAGAATAATTACCATAATCCCTGCAACCCGACAGAAACTAATAAGATTGAAAATTTTAATACATTTAAAAAGTTTACTATCCATAACCTCCCCTCTTTGCAAATTCTTTGACAGACTATATATCATGCTTTGAAAAAGTATGTAAGAGTGATGATTATTAATACCATAAATTATAAAGAAAATAAAAACTTTAAACATATCTACCATAAGTAAATATTATTCCTAACCTCTTAAAACTCGGCTACTCCTGCTTTCAAGAATCCATTACAAACGGCATATCGTAAGCAATTCTTGTGTCTCCATCTTTTCCGTCGTGCGGTCATAGTACAAGCACTTCTTGTCCGTTTTGCCAGAATAGTAGAAGCACTTCTCTCTCCATCTATTCCGTTGTCCCCGAATAGTATAAGTACCAGTTGGGAGTTTTCATCGGAATTAAAAGCCTCTTCCATTGTTGATTTCGTGTGGTGCTGCATTAAGTTGTCCAAGATGTTGAAATTACTTTCAGCAGCGTAAGCCGCCTTCCAATTCTGGTTGCAGAACGCTGTGTAAGCCGCCTACCATTTCTGTTTTGCAGGACACAGTAGCCGCTTGCCATTTTTGCTTGTGCAGTCAACCTCAGCGCAGCAATTTTTCGATACGGAGAAATTCAGACGACCGACTGTAATTTCTGACAGTTATGAAAAATCATATCCATTTGCAAATGCGAAATTTCTGTTGAAAAATGGGTTAAATCTTGGGGCGGTTAATAAAAATCCATACAATCTTGCTGTTATCAGCAATCACCTTTTAGCATGCGAATTTTTATGGAAAAATTCAGTGACATAGAGTCCGGTTAATTGCGGCGGTCAAAGTTTTAATGTTTTGTTATGAAGCGTTTCATATCAAAGCGTTTAGATTTAAATGCTTTTGAGTTATATTATAAACATATGTTTTAAATATATGTTATATATATCTCTTGGGTACGATTCTAGTTTGGTGGGCCCGAAAGGGCAATAGACTTTTGATTTTAGTTTTTAGTTTTTCACTTTAGTTTTAATATAGTTTTATTTTAAATAGTTTTTTTTATATATATTGTAAAAGTGCTGAGTTATAAATATAGAAGAAAAAGGCCTGTGTGCTTTAACGTATTGTAAGTTTTTATTTTTTCACACAGCAGTGAAAAAGGCAGATATAGCACAGCAGTGCTGAGTTTTAGTATTGGAAGTTTTTTTTTACACGCAGCAGCAGTGTAGTAGATTTTGAATGGCACAGCAGTGCATTCATTTTTTGAAGAGACAGAGTATTTTTCCAGAGTGAAATTTTAGAGAGTGTGAGTTGTTTTGAACTTTGTTTTGAAGCAGTCAAAGTTTTTTTTGTATTCCCTCAGGCAGAGGTGATTTTGTAACCAAGTTTTTTGAAGTTTAATGAAATAGTGTTTACAGTGAAAGCTCTGTCTCCAGTGAAGAAATTTTTTTTAATTTTCTCTGTGTTGAAGAGGGAGAATTTTATTCTCCATTGTTGTTCTGGAATGTTAAATATTCCAACATGGTATCAGAGCTAGTCCAGGCTCTTTGAAGATCAAAGAAGCTGAAGGAAAGGAGTTCTTAGTTGCAATAGCTTCTCCAGCAGTGTGAAGACTCAGCCAAAGAATCCAAAGGTATTTCTCTATACAGTTTTTGAGTCACTGTTGCAGAACAGTGAGCTGTTTTACATACACAGTCAAGTTTTTTTTAGTCATAGTTAAGAGTGCAGAATGGTTGAAGCCAGCACTGGTATGGGTATGGGAAATGTCCATCTCCCAATGTTTAATGGGAAAAATTATGACTACTGGTCAATAACTATGAGAGCTCTATTTGTCTCCCAAGACTTATGGGAATTTGTTGAGGATGGCTTTGAAGAGCCAGCAAATGAAGAAGAGTTTGATGATTTAACTCAGGCAGAAAGAGAGTTGCTGAAGAGCAATAGGAAGAAAGACTCCAAAGCTCTCTTCTTATTGTATCAGGCAGTGCATGAGAGTGTGTTTCCAAGGATAGCAGCAGCCAAGAGATCCAGAGAAGCATGGGAAACTCTCAAGATAGCCTATCAAGGCATGGAAAAAGTGAAGACAGCAAAACTTCAGTTGATGAGGAGAGACTTTGAGACTCTCTGTATGAAAGAGTCAGATACTATTGACTCATTCTTCACTCATGTGATTGGAATGGTCACACAAATAAGATCTCATGGAGAGACTCTTGAAGAGAAGAAGATTGTGGAAAAACTCTTGAGGAGTCTACCCTCAAGATTCGATGTGATTGTCACCACCATAGAGGAGACTAAGGATCTCACAAAGTTCACAGTGGATGAGCTACATGCATCACTGATGACTCATGAGCAGAGATTGGGTAGGAGTGAAAACTCATCTCTGGAACATGCCTTTAAGACCCAGATGTCTTTTGGAAGAGGAAGAGGGCAAGGCAGAGGAAACAAAAGAGGAAGAGGCAGAAGCCAAAACAGAGGTGGAAGGAACAATCCAACAAATGCTCAAGGAAGGGGCAGCAATCCAAATCAGCATCAAGGCCAAGGCAGCAGCCAGGAGAGTGGTCGGCAGAATGCACAAGGACAGAGGTATGATAAGTCCAATGTCCAATGTCACTATTGTAAAAAATATGGTCATTATGCTAATGAATGTAGAAAGAAGCATCATGATATGGGAAGTAGAACTAGTGCAAATTTCACTAGAGAAAATCTCAGCCAAGATAATTTGTTTTTGGCTTGTAATATGGCTGAAGAAAAGAATGAGGATTTATGGTTTCTAGACTCCGGTTGCAGTAACCATATGACAGGAAACTTAGCAATGTTTTCTATGCTAGATGAGAGTGTGAAGTCACAAGTCACAATAGGAACTGATAGCAAAGTGTCTGTTATGGGAAAAGGGAATGTAAATGTTCTAACAAGGAAAGGTGCAAAGAAATCCATAGCAGATGTCTATTATGTTCCAGGAATGAAGTGTAACCTCTTAAGTATTGGACAGCTTGTTCAAAAGGGGTACAATGTATTTTTTGAGGATGATGTTTGTACCATCATGGACAAACCACCCAGCAAACAATGTATTGTTGAAGTGAAGATGACAAGGAACAGGATGTTCCCTCTTAGAATGAGAGCAAATTTGAAGAATGAAGAAAAGATAGCAGCAGTGGCAAAAGAGGCTATCCAAAGCGAACCAAAAGATGAAAATTGGTTGTGGCACTTGAGATTTGGACATCTCAACTTTGGAGGTCTTAATTTGTTGAACAAAAAAGGAATGGTAAGAGGTTTACCATTGATAGAGAAGCCGGACAACCTTTGTGAAGGTTGTATCTTGGGGAAACAACACAGAGAAAGTTTTCCTTCCGGGAAAAGCATAAGGGCAAAGGCACCCTTAGAGATTGTCCACTCAGATTTGTGTGGACCGATGCAAACTCCATCGCTTGCTAGCAGCCACTATATGTTAACATTCATAGATGATTTTACAAGAAAAACTTGGGTTTACTTTTTGAAAAATAAAAGTGAAGTGTTTGAAAAATTCTGCAATTTCAAAGCACTTGTGGAAAACCAGAGTGGGCTGCACATCAAAGTTCTAAGGACTAATAGAGGAGGTGAGTATATCTCTAAATATTTTCTACGTTTTTGTAGAGAAAATGGTATTCAAAAGCAGTTTACAACTAGATATACTCATGACTTCGTGGAAGAATGTTGAAAGAAAGAACAGAACATAATGGAACATAGTGAAATTAATATTTAAAAAACAGAAAGCATGCACTAATGATTGTTGAGGTGAAAATTTGTACGTTGTCTCGACATACATTTGAATAGGTGCTAAAAGCGATGATGAACAAAGTGCGGAAGAGGCATCAGGTATTTTAAAGCAAGAAATCCATCACCCCAGAGGTTTTTGGATGTGTGGCTTATGCACACCGATAGGATCGGCTAAGAAAAAGTTGGACGACAAGGGGGAGAAATGTATTTTCATTGGATACAGTGAGGAATCCAAGGCTTACAGGTTATACAACCCATCCACCAAGAAGTTTATTGTGAGCGGAGATGTTCAGTTCATTGAAGAAGAAGCTTGGGATGGAAGCATAGAGAAAATAGTGAACGTTAAACACTGTTTATCTCATGATGAAAATGATGATGAATTGGCTGAAATATTTGTCCCCATACGACGACACCAACCTGAGCAGCGAAGACACGAGAGAAATGAAAGTGCTTCTCCAAAGCACACGAAGGACACCAATAGCATAGCTGCAAGCATTTGTCTATCAAGTGAAAGAGAGTGGGGGTTACGAAATTTGAATGACATTTATGCACAAGAGGCAGCAAATGAAGGTATCAATTCTTTGTTTGCTTTATATTGTCATGTTGAAGACCCTATCCACTTTCAAGAAGCTATTAAGGATAAGAAATGGATAGAAGCTATGGATGAGAAGATTAATGCCATAGAAAGAAACAAGACATGGGATTTGGTTGAACTCCAAAAAGGTAAAGATGTCATTGGAGTTAAATGGGTCTACAAGACCAAGAGTAATGCAGAAGGAAAAATAGAGAGACACAAGGCAAGACTTGTCGTCAAAGGGTATAAGCAAAAGCATGGGATAGATTATGAGGAAACTTTCACACCAGTTGCTAGAATGGAAACCGTGAGAGCAGTGCTGTCCATAGCAGCACAAAACAAGTGGAAAGTTTACCAAATGGACGTGAAGTCAGCATTCCTAAATGGAGTGTTAATGGAAGAGGTTTACATTGAACAACCTCTAGGCTATGAGAAGAAAGGCGAAGAGCACAAAGTGTGCAAGTTGAAGAAAGCTCTTTATGGGCTGAAGCAAGCGCCAAGAGCATGGTACAGTAGGATAGATTCCTATCTACTGGAAAATGGATTTGAAAAGTGTGAGGGAGAACCCACCCTCTACATCAAAGAAAAATATGGTAAAATGTTGATTGTAGTTTTATATGTTGATGATGTTATTTTCACAAGTAATGATAATTACCTTATTGAAAATTTTAAAACAGTCATGAAAGAATAATTTGAAATGACTGATATGGGTTTGTTGAAATACTTCTTAGGAATAGAAGTAGAACAAGATGAAAATGGGATTTTTATCTCACAGGCAAAATATGTTAATGAAGTGCTGAAAAGATTTAATATGCAGGAGAGCAAGGCAGCGATCACTCCCACGGTGATGGGATTAAAACTCAGCAAAGAGGACAGCAGCAAGGATTTTGATCCTAGCTTGTATAAGAGCATAGTTGGCAGCCTCATGTATTTGACTGCAACTAGGCCCGACATAATGCATGCTGTTAGCTTAATTTCCAGATTTATGGAGAAGCCAAAGGATGCACATTGGCAGGCAGCGAAGAGAATTCTGAGGTATGTTAGAGGTACAAAAAGGTTTGGTATTTTATATACTGCTTCAGAAAATTTAGATTTAGTTGGATACACTGACAGTGATTGGGCTGGAAGTGTAGATGATCAGAAGAGAACTTCCGGTTATGTTTTTCACATGGGTTCAGGAGCAATTTCATGGGCTTCTAAAAAACAACCCATTGTAGCATTGTCTACAGCAGAGGCAGAATATGTGGCAGCTACAGCAGCAGCTTGTCAAGCAATTTGGATGAGGAGGATGTTAAGAAGTTTGTGCCAAGAGCAGGTAAAAGGAACAGTGATTTATTGTGACAATAGCTCAGCTATTGCATTATCAAAGAATTTTGTGTTTCACAAGAGAACGAAACACATTGACACAAAGTTTCATTACATCAGAGAATTGGTAAACAATGGTGAAATTGTTTTGGAACACTGCAGAACTCAGGAGCAATTTGCAGACATTCTGACCAAGCCATTGGGGCAGAAGAGTTTTGAGTTTTTGAGGAAATGTCTGGGTATGACTGATAACCCAGCAGCTGAAAGTAAGGGGGAGTGTTGAAATTACTTTCCGCCGTGCTCTGTACAGGAGGCCGCCTTCCGTTTTTGTCTGAAGAACAAAGTACTGAAGCCGCCTTCCATCTTTGTTTGCAGAACTGTGCAGCTGAGCCGCTTGCCAAAACCATTGAGCAGTCAACCTCCGGATTTTAAATTTTAATGAGCCAGATTTATGAAAAATCCCGCATCACATTTTTTGCCGTACAGGCTGCTGAAAATCGGACCCGGGGAAACTCTTAGGGCGGATTTAATAAAAATCCCGCATCACAAATTGATGACATCAGCAAATCACTTTTGGCACGCGGAATTTTTATGAAAAAGGGTTAAATTTTGTTTTGAGGTCCGGTTAAATGCGCTGGTCAAAGTTTTTAATGTTTTGTTATGATGCGTTTCATATCAAAGCGTTTAGATTTAAATGCCTTTGAGTTATATTATAAACATATGTTTTAAATATATGTTATATATATCTTATGGGTACGATTCTAGTTTGGTGGGCCCGAAAGGGCAATAGACTTTTGATTTTAGTTTTTAGTTTTTTACTTTAGTTTTAATATAGTTTTATTTTAAATAGTTTTTTTTTATATATTGTAAAAGTGCTGAGTTATAAATATGAAAAAAGCTGCTTTTAACTATGTTATAGTTTTATTTTCTGCAATGGGTAGAGAGACAGAAAAAGCGAGATATAGCAGATGTGGATTTGAGTTTAATATTCATTTTTTTACCTTGTTGACGGTGTAATGCATTTATTCTTTTGATCCCATTTCATTTTGAAGAAACAGTATTTCCAAATGAAATTTTAGAGAGTGTGAGTTGTTTTGAACTGTGTTTTGAAGCAGTCAAAGTTTTTTTTGTATTCCCTCAGGCAGAGGTGATTTTGTAACCAAGTTTTTTGAAGTTTAATGAAATAGTGTTTACAGTGAAAGCTCTGTCTCCAGTGAAGAAATTTTTTTTAATTTTCTCTGTGTTGAAGAGGGAGAATTTTATTCTCCATTGTTGTTCTGGAATCTTAAATATTCCAACACAAGAAATGGAGGAGAGAAAGAAGAAACTGGTGGAAGCAGGAATTATCGGAAGCGTTGTGGACGATTTCAGTCCTGATATAAAGCTTACGGTATTCTACGGCAATAAGGGAATCGGATTAGGTGAGGAATTATCGCTTGCTGATGTGCAACGCCTTCCAGATCGTTTTGATTACTCTGTCGATTCAGATGGTTCGAGGTTAGACGACTTGTGGACGAACCCCAACAGAAAATTAATAACACTGGTAAATTTAATTGCTATTTCGTCATCATTATTCCCCAATGTTTTCTTATTTATTGGTATTTGGCAAGATTCAAATTCGAATGTTCCGATTTCCATAAACCCATTATCAGATTATGACGGATCCTAACGCTCCTGACGGCGAGCACTTGCACTGGTATGTTATAGTAATCCTGAACTCCGATCAAATTCATAATACCGGAATCGTTTAAAAAAATTCCTAATAGCCGTAATAATCCTACGTTGTACAGGTTAGCTACGAATTTCATTACTCCGGAACATCGTGCAGGTATTATTATTGCCATTCATTCTTAGAACCCTAAATCGATAAAATGAGTTCAACGCCCAGTAACGGTAATCATAATTATCAATATCTTTCTTTATTTTTGATGCAGGAACGGCACCGAGCATCTGGAGACATATTATTCCATATGAAGCTCCAAGATCCACGAGTACCCACATGATAGTTTTCACATTGTTCACGCCAAACGAACCTCCCAAGTTTGCGCCCTGGCGGGAGAACTTCAGTACAAAAAGTTTTGCCGCAGCCAATGCACTTGGACCGCCGTTGGGCGCTGCTTTTTTCAAGCTAAAAGATGAGAGTGAGGAGACGCAGAGTGATCTGAAAAAGGAGGATAAGGAGACTCAGACTGATGATTTTGAAAAGGAGGATAAGGAGACTCAGACTAATTTTAATTAGTTTTCCACATTTAGCACTTCACGGAAAAATATCAAGAACGAAGAGAATATTGATGAATGAACCGTAAGCGGAAAAGATTTAGGAGAATTTAAGGGCCATTTAATTTTATAGCATTAGCATTTAGGATCGTTTTTGTTATTGTGAATATATGATAATGCAATAGAACATCCATTTTATATATATATATTATCTCTTTTGTTATTATAAAGTGCTGTTTCAACACAACACACCGTGCTGGATGGGGTTCTGTCTATTTTTAATGCCATTAGCGTTGCTATTTAATTTTATCAAACTATGCCATCACATTGATAGAAAGAAAGAAATTCACTGCCCCGAGAAACAAGAATCCAATGATAGAGTAAATTGAAAATACCTAAAATGGGATGAAGTGTTTGCTGGAATGAAAATTTAGTCGTCGCCATGTGGTCTATCTTACCAAGCACGGCCGAGCAGCGAGACGAATTCGAATACAACCTCCTAAAATCTCAACAAAATTCAAGAAATGCAGTAGTACAACGTAAATAATATGGCGACAGCCGGAATAGAATTTTATTTAAGGCATCCTGTTTATAATTTCTTAATAAATTAATTGTGTAGTTTTTTTAAGCGTTAATATTTTGTGTTTTGTTTATAGTTGTCAGATAACTATAACATCAAAAACTTTTGTTGCAACTTATTTCAATGTGACATTAATTATATTATAAAATCTCTCAATCATTACGTATTACTATTTGCATTCACATTATTTTACATTAATATAAATGTTTGGAACATGTAATTCGATAACACACTGTGGTTTCATTACTATTCTCCATTGTCAATAAATTATTGTTTAATTTATTAGAAATTGTGAGAGAGCAGAAACACATAGGAATAACACACAAATAATAATTTCTATATATCAAATCACAGGAATACATTACAATATTTATAGTGCTGCTGAGATCCAACTAATTCCACTCTTGGAGGGAGAAGTTGAGAGAATCTCTCAACATCCTCCAACACACCAAACCAATCCCTAATCTGTAGTATGAATATTAAATGAGGCATTATCTCAAACACCCCCCCTTAATGCCTACATTACAGAAATGGAGAACACACTAATTTAATACAAACATTTGTCTGCCCTGGTCTTCATTAACATTTGTACCCACTCTGAGATCTCATAGACAACGCTCTTTTCTCCACTATTTTCGAGCTACCATTCAACCCATTTAAAATACATTTGTTTCTGACCAGCAATACTAAATTTGTAAGATCAAAGATTCTTGACACCCCCGAAGAAGAGTCTCGACACTAAACTATCCTATGGAAATATTTCCATCTGTGAAATAACCCCGAAGAATAAATTTCAACAGTTTATAGGAAAATATTCTGGATACAGAATATGATCAGTGATTAATCCTACAAAGTGACCTTTACACAGAAGGATCTCATTGTATAACCTGTAACCGATGCCCTTGAAGCCCCGAAGAACGACAAGATCCATCAGTGTGTAACAAATTCACACAATCAAATTAGCCAATTGTTCTCTTGGCACCGAAGAACGTCGAGAATGACTAATTTAAATAATGTAAATTTATTCAATAATTGATTCTGCAATATAAAAATTTTACAATCATAATACATACACATTAATATATAGCTGCCCATTGCTCACACAGTGAACTTCGTCCAACAACACATTAATGGATTTAGACTACACCTCTGCCATCACACTTTCAAAGCTTCGTTCCAAACTGCACTTGCTTAGTAGTCAGTCTTCTCTTCTTTTCCATTAGATCGATTGAGCGGGAAATGTTATTGTTGCCCATCACAAAGACATTAGGCCCACCATACATTCTCCCACGGGACATCAATATCTCCTTAGAGGAAAACTCCTTCAAACCGTGTCCTCCAGTAACATTAAACGCTGAGCATATGCCCACCTCAAAATCGTTAACAATATGAAAAATTCGAAAGATCCGTTTTACCACGTGGCACAAGCAAAGTTCTGTACGTCGCTTTGCAAGCTACCTCCCATGCGTGCGCAAATGCCTGAGTATCATCTTCCAATCCATTGTCGGCTGCACCGAATGTTTTAACGCGGAAATTTTTATTGGAATGAAGAGTTGGCATCAGTTTCATAAGACCTTCAGATTCAACGAAAACGACGACGAAATGCAGGCTCAAAATAACGAAACTACAAAAATGACGGCCAGTACTCCCGATGCTCTGTCCCGGCCCTTGTCGTCCAGCCAGTGCAAGACTGGTCAGCGTGACTATAGCCAGTGGCCTCCAATTCAGTGCGGTTCATCGCCACCCCATTTTGGGGCTCAATGGTCAAGCGCTCAGATCATGCCGCTTGCGGCATTTGGGTCGAAGCCAGAGGTCCCTGCTTCTCTCTAAGAAAACCCGTGGAAGAACAACAAACTGCCCCGCTTCCTCAGAGTCACAGAGTCATTGCAATTCTTGTTTCATTACGTCAAAAAATAAAACGATGAACAGAACACGCTCCAGGCATTTCTGGTTTTTTTTTTTTTAAATAACAATCCAGAATATAACAACTTTTTAGTAATCTAACACTGACATTGGAATCGAGCAACAAATATATAAAACACATAAAACACTTCACTTCTCACATATTCCTGGCCATCCCGTGAGGGAATCAAGCCATACCCTGCTCTGATACCATATTAGAAATTGTGAAAGAGCATAAACGCACAGGAATAACACACAAATAATAATTTCTATATATAAAATCACAGGAATACATTACAATATTTATAGTGCTGCTGAGATCCAACTAATTCCACTCTTGGAGGGAGAAGTTGAGAGAATCTCTCAACATCCTCCAACACACCAAACCAATCCCTAATCTGTAGTATGAATATTAAATTAGGCATTATCTCAAACACAATTATGTTGTGCAAACTTGGTTCACACATTCAATGTCAACGATTTCGAAAATTCTTAATATTATTAATGGGAAGATGATATTGCCTTAAGCCAGCGTTACGTTTGACAAGTATTAAATATAAAAAAGTGTTTGTCATCTGAGAAATCTGTAGAATATTATAATTACACCAAAAGGTATATGAAGTTTCCTTTTTCAGATAAGTTATTATTGTTTGGCCAAATTTCGGGTTTCATACATGAATGGTTTGATGTGTGATTCAACTGTCGTTTTGAATATTAAATATTATTATCTGATGAAATAATTTAAAAAATATTAGATAATATATAATTAATATATATAATTTTAAAAGTTTTAATTGTTAAAAAATAATAATAATTATTTTATATTATTTTTGATTTATTTTATTTAATTTAAAATGTGAAATAATCTATAACTCATACTTAGAATTTAAAATGATATTAAATTTATTTTTCAAGAGTGAAATTTTTTTTGATCTTTTTAATTATTAATTTAATTAAATGTATAAAATTAAAATATGTGCTAAAAAATTAAGAGAAATAAAATATGATAAAATATAAAATAATTGGTTCTAAAAATAAACCAAATCCTAGTTAATCCAAAAAAATCAAAAAAATCTTAAATCTAACCAAATATTAAATAATATATATATATATATATATATATATATATATATATATATATATATATATATATATATATATAATAAGAAATTAAAAAAAATATATATATAATAGAAATCTCTTTAACTAATTAGTTCTTAATATTATAGGTTCTCAAACTTTTCCAATTAATCATTTTATTTAAAGTTAATTATTATAATTATAAACCAACTTCATATACACAACTTTACACTGCATTTTTTTTTGAATTATCTAAAAAAATAATATACTTAATTAATTAATTAATATAATCATGAGCACTTTACACTAAAATACTAACTATTTACAGCACATTATTTAATTTACTTCGTGAATATAGCATTTCATTCTCTATAAACTTTGAGCATTCCAAACTAAACTACTCAAATTTCACGGACACCACGGCTTTTTCTATCGGACACCACGGCTTTTTCTATTCAAATTTCCAATTCAAAGGTCTCTATCACAATAATATAGCGAGGACGGACGAAGAAGAAACATACGTCTTCGAAATATCGGCCTACATGCCCACTTGCCTATTTCAAAAAGCCTATCCACCACATTTAAATAAGTGTATCACCATCACCAATGAATCGGTGTTGCACTTTAGCCAATCTCCCTCTTTCTCCCTGTGCGTATTACCTGTGTATTATTGTTACTTATCTTGGTAGGTAGAAAGGATTACCCTAAAAAGAATAGATAAATCTGCAGCAAAGATAAGTGTTGAGTTTTGATTCTCCGTCCCTAGAGTTTCAACATGACCTGCATTTTATGGAATGTCTCGACTTTTATTTCGATTGAAGTGGTATTTCATTCTAAGCCGTGCTTTCTGTTTTTCACAATAATTGAGAGCAAAGATAAAAGATAAAATCAAAAGCAATGAGCCAATACCATGGATCTAGGTCCAACACCAAGAACCCTATGTTTCATAGCAACAACCTTGTGTTTCATAGCAACAACAGGTAGTTGTTAATGGCAGCCACAATTTAGAAATTGTTAATGGGAGCAACGATATATCAAAACCTAAATATATGTATGTGTGCACAACAATAAAAAACATCATTCTTACTATGTGGTTTTAAAGTAGAGTAAATTTTTATTGACCTTATTGGAATTGGAGTATATCACCATATATTTAAAGAAGTGGTGTATGATATATTGACAAGTTTTATAAAGTAGGGTAGCTAACTTTGTGTTTTCCATGTTGACATTTTTGTGTAGGTAAATCCTGTCTGCGGAATGAGGCGATCCCTCTAGCCCTAGCGTGAGTCTAGCAGCAAGAGGAGACGCTAATGCGTCGATTCCTAGTTAATGAATGAAACCGAGTCAGGATAGATGTCCTACCTTTGTTCCAACATAGTTGTAATATCTGTGCTAGTAGTCTCCAGCCTCCTGATCTTTGTCCCAACACATCACGGTCCTTCAGCAGTGGTACTCAGGTACCTGCACAAGGATCAGAGAACGATAGCAGCATACGAAACAATACTTGCATTCATAAATATTTAATTGATCAAGGAAAATTGAACGTATTTCATTTGACTAATCATGTCAAACACAATACGGGAACCAAAACATCAATCATGTATTAATGAGAAGAGAGAAAGAGGTTACAAACAAAAAGCCTTGATGTTGCAGCTTCCTTCAGCGGGTCCAGTCAAAACATGTTTCAAGCATTTGTCGGGGAGTTGGAATTGGCAAGGAAATAAGCCTACAATCTCTCTCGACAATGGGTCTCTCACCGCTCTATCTCACACCAGCTATATCAGACTTCTCAGCTATTCAACCATTTCAGCTATTGTGAAAATTGTTCAACTAGCTACATCCATGTGAGAGAGATATATTTATAGGAGAGGAGGAGGAGGTTGGGCTCCCTCAAATGGGGGAAGGGAGGCCTTATCCTTTGGGAGGTTGCTCAAATGTAGGAAATAAGAAGCCAAAGGAAGATGTCTGACGTTATTTAGTCAAACAACTCATGCTGACTCCCCTCACAAAGTGGTTGGAATGGAGACTTCGCTTCTATTTCTAAAAAACAATCCAAAAACAACTCAGCGTGGGTTGTCCACTGAGACATGGCGCTAATGGGTGCGGGACTCGGTGTTAATTTCTCTATCAGCCTAAGAACATAACTACCTGCTAGCGCCAACCCAAAATCATATGTTTTTGATGGTTTGTTCTAGAAATAGTCAACATCAAAAATGTTATTCTCATGGTAAGGGATTCAATGAAACATTTTGCAAGGTATGACACTACACAGGAGTCACAGAAATGGTCCTCCAATGTGCGGGATGGGGATTGTAAGAACGGTGACAAAATGTTGTGTAACATATTCCCCCTAAAGCATGAGGTCCGAGAGAGAGGGAGGAGTGAAATGCTTTATGAGAACGCGTTCAAACAAAACACTGTCGTCAGAAGGCCTGTAAGTACAAGTACAATTGATACATTTGATACATGAATATGTGGCATGGACGCAGCCATCCATTATAGAGTACATATACAAATGAGATCCAAGGTATGGATGCATCCATCTAGAAAATAAGGATCAATAAATAAATTGAGGTATGGTCGCAGCCATCCAATCAAAAAATTCATGTAGAAAATCATGATAAACCAAAATATCCTGCAGCCTCGATTTTATCAAACAAAATCCAGGGTCTTATGCTCCATCTCGACTAGAACAAGTACAAATTCAAGCATGTGAATATGTCAGATGATTTCGAACATAAAAGAAATCACTTGATTACTAGCCAATGATGAAATATGTTAAGAGGCACTGGAGAAACCACCAATAATGACAATGGCTCTCAAGGTACAACTAGTACAATCCACGGAATGTGAACAGTGATCTGGCATCGAACACCCGCAGAATCACTTGATCGAAGGCCAATAATGAGGACCTGTCATCGAATGCAAAGAACCTGCCATTAAGGTATGCAGGTCCCAAGGTACCAGAAGGGAGTCTCTAGATCAATTTCCTAGATAATGAGCTGAAGTCGACAGGAAGTGACCTGGTTGAAGGTGGTCCATAATGCTTCCCACATCATCAACACGAGATAGAGGAATAATATGAGAGTCAATTAGGATCAGATGGAGGTTGAAAACTGCAAAAGGGAACTTCTCTTGAACATATCAGCGACATGACTCTAGATTTGGCAGTATTTGACATCAAAGGATCTGAGATCATGATGACATGGCAAGGAGAATATTAGAGGTCAAAACAGATTACCCAAACCCATGGAGGTGAAAAAGATGAAATGAAGTGTCCCCAACCCGACACGAATGTAGATGAGTGTCATGTTAAAGAGCAACATACTGCCAACAAAACTAAGAACTGGTTCCGTTTTCCCCCACCATTGCTGGCGGGCACCTCAATTATTTTTTTAAAAATATGCTTGTCGTGTAAGTTTGTCCTTCGGATAAATCCATCCTAGTACATTTTACGAGCTTTAGGAAGGAGGAACTCCTTTACGTCATGGTGACAGTTTCCGATGTCATTTAAATTTTAACGAGTCTGACAAAGGAATAACTCAATGTCTTTTCAAGTCTAGGGAGTTTTAAAAGAAGCGGAAAAGAAAACTCCAACATGTCCGTTTTCGTTAGTAGTATCAGAGATCCGAAAAGGTATAAAAATATGTTTGGGAGAACCTTTTAGTCGCGATAGGCTAAGGTATTCTTTTTCGTAAAAAATCTATCCCAGCCCAAAAAAGGGGTAAACATATACTGAGTAGTTATTGTTTCGCAGCCTTTTAATGAGTTAAAAATGACAAGAGTCTCGACAATATTTTCAACTTTCGAGAGTTAGGAAAGAGCTAAGAGATGACTCCACGGGTGAATTTTTCGTGTTTTTACCGAGTCCGAAAAAAGTGTAAAATACAACTCGTCACTGCATCATTTTCATGTCGAGGACTTGCTGCTGCACAAGAGACACACGTAAAACCCATTTTTTGAAATAAAATAGTGAAATAATAAAAAAATATGCTTCAAAACCTAATTAGGGTTCATACAAATGTATAAAATTCCCAAAGTGGTAAAAAATAAATTAATCTTCATTTTTACCTCTTGTGAATAGTTTGTTTACCCTTTTTACTGTGATTATGTGGAGCTGACAATGGGCAATCTGGAAGGCCAATCGTGACTCTGTCTATTCCAGGGCAGAACTCATACTCTTCCCTAGCATTTTGATATCATTTTCATTACTTGTAACCCATTTTTGTAGATCCATGGGGGGATTTTGTAAAAATTAGGGGGTGGCAGTCGGTGCGAGTATCGGGCATGCACTTGCGCGGACTGGCCTTAAAATCAAACGAGGGCATACCAACCACGATTATCATTTTTATCTTGAAAATTAAAACAATGGGCCAAATTTAACTATTTCAAAAGCAGTTTTTTTGCTAATAACAACCATATGCATGTTTTTTACAGGTGTGAAAAGACAAAATGGTGATTGAATGGAAATAACGAGAACATAGTGAAGAAGATGAGCAAGTTATGGGCAACGTGAGGTGCACAAATATCCTCAAGGACTGTGGACTTATAAAATTCTTCATCGCACCATGTCTCAGAGCTCAACCAGAGCTATTGCAGTATTTAGTCAGTGTCTAGATCATTGATCAGGAAAAATTCATAATTCATAATCAGGAACTCGAGATTGAGGTCTCGGATATTTATTTCATAACTAGATTGTCATGGAGGAGGGCAGTACAAATCCTAATAGGCACACAAACCACAATGTAAAACGTGGGCATGGTCATCAATAGAGTGTACCCTGGAGCAAGGAAAGGGTCCAAAAGCGGAGAGGTGGATATCCAAACAATTTCGAATCTGGCACTAAAAGTAGTGCTACACACCATTATGCAGGCTTCAGGATCGCAAGCTCCGCATGAGGCCACAAAAACAAAACTACTTCTTGTTTTAGATTGCATGGCATTGATCCTCTACAACTGGGCAGAGGTGGTAACAATCAACATGAAACGTCAATTGAAAAAAATGCAAGAACAATAAGTTGAAGTAGTTTGTTAAGGAGTCCATCTTGGTACTATTCATCCTCGAGCGATTACCAGTTTTTTAACACTAGGAAGTGATAGTTCTGACACCACCAGCCCGAGAGCCATAGATGGTCCATTGGGAAGATTTGATGCCAAGATCAGGGGCATGGTCAGCAGATGTCCTGGAGACCAGAATTCTTTGACTGGCTCCGATGAAAATTTATTGTTGCAGAGGACTAGCCCTAATCTCGTACAGATTTTACTGGGGATCCAGATCTTCGACTTCGAGAGGGAGAAGATTGGGACAAAGTATTGGGAAAGACTCAATTTTTTATTTCGATGAGTATTATGATTTTTTATTATTATTTATGTTCTAATGTTGATCGACATATTTGCAGATGTCGGCTTAGAAAGACTTGCAGAATTATCTCCAATAGAACATATAATTCCTTGCGATTTTGATGTGTTCCTTCCTAGTGAAGGGGGCCAGGAGAAGGAAATCACACGCAACTTGGAGGGAATCTCCCATGGGATCCTTGACTATGCGAGATTTGATGATGTTTATCGCACGTACCATAGACACCCTGCAGGGGTGTCGAACCGTGTCCATCGCTTATTGAGGTGGCTTGTTCAGGCAATGATGTGCTATCATGAGCATCACGTTTACTAGACACCTACGCTTTCATTTCTGCATATTTTTTGAGATTATGATGCACGTGGATGCAAACACTCGATATATATATATATATATATATATATATATATATATATATATATATATATATATATATATATATATATATATATATATATATATATATATATATTCTTGTATGGATTTTGTCATGTGATGATGATTTTTACAAATTGCGCAAAGGTCTATCTAATACAATATTGACTACTATATCAGTTAATGCAATCATTCGTTTAGGAATATGTTGATATGTGATGTAATCAAAATGTATTTCCTAAAAAATAATACGAAAATACAACCTTAAGATGTGAGGATTTCGAACGGAATAATGCCGATTAAGCTGAAGAACAATAAGCTATGAGTCTAGGTTAACAATCAATGCATGAATGTCGATGAAAATGGCCTCGATCAATAGTTCAATAACAGCATTATATTCAGTGACATTGTTTGTGGTTTGTCCAAGATAGATACCTTGAAGGTCTATCAACTCACCAGTAGGATCATAAATATGGGGTATATCAACTCACCAGTACTACAGGAAGCATAATCCACAAAACCAACAAAAGGGGTAATAGACATCTGCACAATAAGCAATGATCCAATAAGTAGGAAAAATCTTGCAAATAAAACCTAGCCAAAATGTACAAAAATGAAAATACAAATATGTAAAAAAACCCGCACGAAAGAGTCATGCATAGTATTTTTTAAGATACAACTGATTTTTGGACTAATCTAGATGATGACCTTCCAATTCAATTAGCTCATAAGCCCCGTTCTGCAAAACGCTCTTAACAATGTAGGGCCTATGCCACATGGGTTGAAATTTTTCTACCCTAGGCTTATCATGAGCTTGGTTATAAAAGAGGATGAGGTCTCCTTTTATAAAGGAACGAGGGGAAACTGACTGGTCAAAATGAGCTTCGACCCACTTTTTCTATGCTTCTATGAGAAGAGGAGCAAAGCGGAGAGTTTCATCAAGCCTCTCTAAATATAGAAGATGCTCTTCTTTTGGCGAGGTATTAGGAAACAATTCAATAGCTAGTTTGAGAGAAGGAATTTCACATTCAATCGAAAGGGTAGCTTCTAAACCATAGAAAAACTGAAATGGAGTGAATCTGGTCGCATCCTTCACTAAGGTTGAGTAAGCCCATAGAGCTAAAAACAACATAAGATGCCAGTTTGATTTATGCATCCAAATCGTACGTTGAAGCATAGCAACAAGAAATTTGTTTACAACTTCAACCTGGCCATTGGCCTAAGGGTAGTATGATGTTGAGCTGGTGTGACGCAACCGTCAGCTCAACCACCATGTAATGAAGAAAATGGGAACCAGGATGGGTAACAATGGCTTGAGGGACACAAAACCTAGTAATGACATGATTGACTAGAAATTGTGGTGTTGTCTTACCATCAAATGTAAGTGTAGGGATTTCTTCGGCCCATTTGGTGAAGTATTCCATGGCTACGACAATATAAGCATGCCCCTCCCAAGTTGAGTGAGGGTTACACATCATAAAATATATGCCCCACTTCACAAAGGGACCAATGGTAATTATAGGGTGAATATGTGAAGGCAGTGCACACATCTTGTGCTGATAAATATTGCAATCATGGCACTTACGAACAACAATAATGCAGTCTTTGAAGATGGTAGGCTAGAAATAGCCAGCATAAAGAATCTTCTGTGCAGTAGCGCCAAACATGCAACCACCACAAGCGCCACTGTGGCAATTATTCAAGACCTTTTCAGCCTCCTTGAGAATCAAACACTGGCAGAGAATGGAATCAACCCCATTGCAGTAGAGAGTATCCTCGACTATGCGATAGGGTTGTGAGTGATGCCTAATGCATCAGCGAGCATCTGTCATCAACTCAGATTGGAAGGTGGAAGTATGAAGATATATAATGATATCAACATACCAAGGATCAAGGGTGCTAATAAGAAAAATCGTGTCGTCCAGAATGCGTTCCTGGGAACTAGATGGAGCATAATCAGAAGGGAGAGAGTAGATCAAATCAGCAAAGAACAATGACTTGTTCGACTTGGCGGTAGTGAATTCAAAATCAAACTCTAGGAGGATGACAATCCACTTAGAGTATTTCCCCCCCAGCAATTAACGAGTCATTATGTAATTCATAGGGTTGCAATTGGAAATCACGGTCACTCTGCACAACAGAATATAGTGAAAAAATTTAATAGCTTGAACAACAGCCAACGCTAACTTCTTGACATGTGCATAACATGTTTCAGTATTCATACGATTGTAACTTACAGAGTAGATGACGTTTTTTTCACCATCATCATCATCTTGTACCAAAACCATGGAAATTGTGCTAAATGTGGCAGCCAAATAGGGGAAGTAATCATGATGATAACTTGGAGGACGCAACAGAGGAGCATTGACTAGCAATGTCTTCAATGCATCGAAGGAGTTTTGGGCGATCTAACCCCAGAGGAATGGCATGCCTTGCTTCAGTAATTGCATAAATCC
Source organism: Pinus albicaulis (assembly GCA_034641835.2). NCBI lineage: Eukaryota > Viridiplantae > Streptophyta > Pinopsida > Pinales > Pinaceae > Pinus > Pinus albicaulis. Next base: position 696,885,299 of record CM076581.1, read on the forward strand.
CTTAGCCACTTCACCATAGTTAGGTTTAAAACAAAGTAGGAAGTTATCTTTCTCTTGCAGACTCTGCAGCTGATGTAAGGAGGAAGGAGAGGAGAGATTAACAATAGCTTCAAATTTGAGAGGATCGAGATGAATTCCATATTTATAAATGATAGACCCTAAGAGCCTACCAGATTCCACGTAGAAAATGCATTTATGCGGATTGAGCCAGATGTTATAGTGTCGACAATGAATAAAATCTAATGGAGATGATCATGATGGCCATTACGCTTAGCCAAATGAAACAAAAGGTCATCTAGATAAGGTTGAACAATCCGCTTGATATCATGAAAAGAATATGACATTGCTTGCTGAAAGGTAGCCCCAACATTTTTAAGACCGAAAGGGAGATTTTTATAAGTGAAAGTACCTCGAGGATAGATAAAGGTGGTCTTGTGTTGATCAGCCAAAAGGACAATAATCTGGTTGTATCTAGAAATCACGTCCATAAGGGAAACTATCTCACTTCTAGCACAGTCATCAATTATTTGATCAGTAAAAGGAGTGGTATAATTATCCTTGGGGCAAGCACAGTTAATGTCATGGAAATTGATGTAGACCTGAATGGCACCCTATTTCTTATCTACAACAACAATATTGGAAACCCATTCTATCAACGGAATCAAATAGATAGAACCAACTTTAAGAAGTTTTTCAACTTCTCCCTTAATAGCGGTCAAATTTTTAGGGTGCACAGGATGAAGACGCTGGCGAACAGGCTTTGAACCAGGATAGGTAGGAATCTCATGCACTACTATACTTATATTGATGCTACGCATTTCTTCCTAAGACCACGCGAAAACATCACGAAACTCACGAAAGAGACTAGTATACACCTAGATCTCATAGGCAGAATAGGTCACCCCGATATGGATGTTCTCGACAACCCCCAGTTTAACAGAGATTTTGATAGGCATCGTTTGTGTGATGTTGCTCAAGTTACTTTCCGAAAAGACTTCGTGTGTCAGAATGGGTGTTTGAACTGGAGGAGAAGGAACTTGAGAAGAGAACCTCTCGAGACAAGTAGATATGGCCCCAAGGCCAGGGATGAATGAGGAATGATGATGAATATCGTCCCAAGGAGGATCCTCAAGAGACATAGTTTCACGATGGCCTCATTGGAGGGAAATATCTCTCTTAATGGATCGAGCTAATTTGACTTTCCGAGCCAACGGGATTGAGAATAAGTGTCAAGAGACGTACTAAAATGAGCAAGATCAGGAGGCAAAGGATCCCAAGCCAGAATAAGTTACCAATATTCAATATCTATTGGACTTAATGGCATCGAATCTCCAAATGAATATATCTACTCAAGTGAAGGGATGATCCATGGAGAAAAAAACTCAGAGATCATGTTAACCTAAAAATTGTTTGGTGGAGGAAGAGGAAAAATACCCATGAGGGTGGGTCTTTGAAAAGACCCAACCCTACGCTCTCATAAGGCATAGGAATTTGATCTACATATGGAACGTTTCTCTCGGAATATGAAGAAGTGAAAAAAGACAACTGATCGACAGTAACAATATTTCCTTCGTGTGCAAATCGCAAAACATGAAAGAGAGTGGAAGAAACACACATCATGGCATGAGTCCAACTGTGACCGAGGATAATATTGTAATTGAGATTGGTGTTAACTACTTCAACCTCAATGTTAACCGTTTATAACACCTCTCACTTCACAATTTTTTTTATTTTTTTATAGTTTCCTCTCTAAGTTATTATTATGATTTTACTATAATTACTTCTGTCTCTCATACCTTCTTTACTCCATATTATTTTTTTAGTGATAAAGTATTATTTAATTTTCCAAAATCTTTTATAGTTTCCCTTAAGAGAATATTCTTTCTCCCTTATTAATATGGAGATGGAGGTCTAACATATTCACCATTATTCATCTATGGAGATAACGTTTCTATGAATCTTTTACACCATCCTTAATTTATTTATTACCATGAACAATGTTTTTTGGACTACATACAACTTATAATCATGGATTATGATATACTATATATCCACTTTGGAAATAACCTCTAACTTACTACTTTCCAAACTAAGTTTTCAATACATGTCTTTGGCTATAGAATTTCATTGTATGCAAGACTTAAGTCAAGTTCTCTTTGACTTACTCATTTAAATTTCCTAATCATATTACATAATTGGGAATATTATAATATACCCACTTTACATCTTTACATGATAAATAAAACACTTTTATGGTTTTGGCTATACCTTAGTGTAACATCCAGTAGGTTATTACATGTATGTATCTTGATTAATTAAAGTTCTGACATACACAAGTTAATGTCAACTTTGATTTCATCTCCCAATCTGGATTTTGGTTTCTAACGTGGCATAGATATGATCTATCCCTCACCATAAATTTACTCACTTATTATAGATTTTTCCCATCATAGTTTTCAAAAACCTTAACAATAAATTCATCATCAGACTTTACAGTGAATCCAATTTTTGATATGCTTCATTTATTTAATTTGCAAGAGTTTAGTACCACTTACGTATGTCTTGGTTACCAATTTATCTCATTGTGAGTACTTTAGAGTCAAATCGAGTTTAAGGCCATTATACTCGATCACATGTGTCTCTGACGGTGTGAGTTTAACCTCGGGAATTTCTTCTTCACATAGATCTATGACACTTGAATGTCACAGATTTACCGTTAGGGCTTTCATATCCATAAAAGACTTCAGTTTAGATGATGGCTTAATTCCTCTGCTCATTTTGACTGGAATCATTTTACCATTTTTGCAACCCTCCATTGTTACCAGTATGGCTCTCTGATGTTATCAGGATTAGGTTCATAACGCAGCCTACGGATCCTGACAGAGATTTCTCGTATCTCCTGTAGACAGTATTGGCACTTTTAAATTTCAAGTAAATCGTTTTTATACATTTTTTGTTCTTATTGTCCCCATTATAAATTCTAGAGTTTTTTTGTTTTCTTTCTGTGGTTTCAACATTTTTTTATTCAAGTCTTTACTTGTTCTTATTTATGTCTACTTCCAGCACCGATTGAAATACCCGTGTAGCACTGAGGCCTCAACTGGGTAAGTGTCGGATTTACTTTTCATGAGAGCTATATTTTTTTCTGGAATGCCCCAAAGCATTCATCGTTTTAATAATGGCAAACCCGACGTGGTGTATACTAGAACGTTGTCTCTATTTCTGTTTAATATGCGGTGATTTTATTTCACTGTATTGTTATGTTGAATCCTCGTTATCTATGTACATTAGTTTCAGAGAATATATTTCTCTGCTTGCTCTTTCATTTCAACATTTTCAATATTAAAATGGTTCATCTGTGGATGTTTAAATTCTACGAAGCTCATTGTGTTTCTAAAACACCGAAGCTTGTTCTCTCATTTACTTATATTTTACCAGGTCCTCGGTGTCTATTATTACATTGTATGGGAGTTTATGGCATTGATTTTTTTTCTTCTCATAGATTTCTAATACTGCCCTCATTTAGATAAATGTCTATTTCGAGATATTGGAAAATTCCTCGAGGGAATTCATGACTCTTCTATGTTTATGAATTTACGTCTCAAAGGTCAGACTATTAACTGTGTTACATTTTCAATGCAAATGGATGCCCCATGATGGTTATTCCACTAATGTGTTCTCTAACAGAACCAGCAACTGAGAACTATTAAAGGTATGTTATGGGTTTTGATAATGAGTGAAATTTTTTCATGTTATTTGCCCCTGCACTCTGTGTTTTGAATATAGCCCAACTTACTCAAATGGTTATCATTGTCATATATCTATTTTCTATTTTTAGCACCGGACCATATATATCTATGTCTTACAACATAGAAAACTAATTGTATGCATTCAATTAATGTTAGGTCCCTATATTACTAGTATAGTCTCTTATTGTTGTTAGTGTAACCCCTTATTGTTATTATTGTACCCTTGTAACCCCCATATTGTTATTATTGTGCCCTTAAATTATTATTGTTAGGTCAGCTAGGATTACATTGTGGCCCCACTAGGATTACATTATGGCCCCATGGACTCCTATATATAGAAAGGAGGTTTTGTAATTTGAATCGTCCAAGAATTTCTCATTCATGTAATGTATTTGAGGTTGCCCCATCGAAGTGGCTTATTTCTAAGGCGTTGATATCTCTTTTCTTCTCTTTTTGGAGCTGGTTTCACAACATTTGGTATCAGAGCTTTGAGATTCTAGGGTTTCGCTGCTCCAAACAGGTGATCATGGAATTTTCGCTATAAATCGTTTTCTACGAAGGTTTAGAATATAAAATTTTTAAAGTGCGAATCCAAAATCCTAAGGAACATCATTGCAAAATTTCAGAGTGCTGTTCGTAATATTTTCAGAGATATGAACTATGCAAGTTAGGTCATTTTGTAGTCTCTTGAATTTAACCTAAACAGGTCATCGTGGTATTTTTGTAAGAACGTTTTTTCTACGAAGGTTGAGATGCTGAAATTTTTAGAGTGCAAAGTTGCAATCCTAAGGAACATCATCACAAAACTTTAGATATTGGTTCACAATATTTTTCGAGATATGATCTGTGGAAGTTAGGGCTTTTTGAGGCTTCTGAATTTCATCTCAAAGAGGTGATTGTGGGAAAATATTCATATCTCTCTCTCTGAGCATCAGTCTGGAATGCTGTAAAAAGTGGCTGCAAGTACACGGACTGTAGTTTTCGATCTATCGATTTTAGAGCCAAAGGTGGAAACAGTGCCACATGGAAAGTCGTACAAGTTTGAACTACTGAACCAGTCCAAAATTGGTGACCACAGTGGGAGAAATGTGAGTCACAAAAACCTTTATTATGGAATGTGATGCCTCAGGAAATGGAATTGGTGCCATTTTAATGCAAGAAGGAAGACCTAACCTCATATATAGACCCATTACTGGGTTATAGACATTCTGAGATTTGGTCCTCTACAAAATATGTCTGCGCAGCTATACAAAATTAACTTATGCTTCTATAGTGAATTCTGTTAAATGTATATACTACCAAAATATAATTATAACTCATATAATTTCTAGTTTCTAAGCACAGATTTGAAATCAGAATTTCATATTAATATGGCTCCTTTATCCTTTCCTGTAGTTCATCATAGCATTAAATCTAAGTCAAATACCATTCCAAATTAAATGTGCATACCACTTAAGTTAGACTAGATGCATCCTAACCTTAGACCTCCTTCTCAATATCTCACCCCTGAGAAAATATATTTTTCTATAGTGATAGACAACACTTTTTCTATCCTGAATCATCTTATTTAAGTTTGATTTCCCTAGCCTGTTTCGCTTAATTGTGTCCAACTAATTCAGGATGTTGTATTCTTGTTTTTCTAGGCTTTCCGTTTGTTTCTTCCATAAAGGTACTTTTATAGCTAGCTTTTCTGCTTTCCAACTTTATTCCACCTCTTCCCAATAATTTCCTCTTTAATTGGGTAGCTTTTTAGATATTTAACTCTAATATAATTTTTAGTATTTATTTTAATCCTTCCAATGATATTTTTGGAAGTCTGGGAAAGTCTTACAACCTTATCCATCCCAATGGATCTGGTTTCGAGATCTCTAATCATAATATAGTCATTGCACATTAATTTCCGTTTTATTTTATTAACTCAAAACAATAAATAATTCCACACAATTGTTTTCCATTGTGGTCCACTTAACCCTTTTGGACTTGTTCAAATGTCTAATAAAAGCATAGAAAACTGTAGATATTGCATATTCCCCCTCTAAAATAGAACACCGTCCTCATTGTTTTAAGACAAAATAAACAAAATTACTATTTAAACAGTGATGGATATTTCTCCATGATATCTTTCTCTTTCTCCCAAGTAGCCTCTTCAGGTGTAAAGTGCCTCCACTACACTTTCACCCTGGCCACTGTCTTGTTACGGAGCTCGATTTCATCCTGTGCCAAGATTTGAAGTGGCACTAGAAGGAATTCCCCCTCTGGTTCCACCTGTATCACATTCCAATCAATAACATGAGTAGGGTCATGCACATATATTTTTAATAATGAAACATTAAATACATCGTGAACCCTAATGTGACTAGGAAAAGCCAATTTATATGTAATTGGTCCAACCCTTTCCAGCACTTCAAAAGGTCCAAAGTAACATGGCGCTAGTTTTTCATATATTCTAGTGTGCAAAGTACTCTTATTAGGCTTAATCCTTAGGTAAACATGATCAACCACACTGAATTATCTATTAATTCTCTTTTTTTCTGCATAATTTTTCTGCCTGTCCTATGCTGTTTTTATATTTTGCTAAATTATCTTCACAACTCTTTCCATTTCCTGCAAGGAATATGGTCCAATTATTGGTTTATCTTTAGGTTGAATCCAAATTAGAGGGGTATGGCACTTCCTACCATGAAGTGCTTTAAAAGGACTCATTTTTATGGAATCTTGGTAGCTATTATTATAGGCAGATTATGCTAAGTGTAGAAAGCCGTCCCACTTTGTTGGTCTATCCATAGCATACCTCCTTAACATGTCCTCCAAAATATGGTTTATTATTTAAGTTTGGACATTAGTTTTTCATAGTTTTGATCCTGTCTCACCACTACTTGTATCAGTCCTTCTATGTCAAAGTTGAGACTACTTCCAACATTACTTACGGTTTTCCAGTCATTTCTACTTAATGCATCTGCAATCTCATTTTCCTTCCCCTTAATATGTTTGATCTCCATGTAAAACTCACTAAGGAAGGAAAAACACCTAGCTTGCCTAGCATTCAAATCGGTTTGAGTGAAGAAATACTTTAAGCTGATGTGATCTGTCATCAACACAAACTTTTTCCCTAAAAGGTAATGTCTCCACATTTTCAAGGCATGTATTACAACAGCCAGTTCTAAATCATAAACACTATAATTTTGTTCATGTTTCTTGAGTTTTCTTGATTCATAGGCTATAGCAGAGTTTTCTTGTAGTAGCACTCCTCCTAATCCTTCCCCACAAGAATTTGTGCATACTACAAATTCCTGATCTGGATCAACAATATTTAAAAGAGATGTTGTTGTAAGTTTCAATTTTTTCTGATCAAAGCTATTTTGGCATTTCTCAATCCATTAAAACTTCAATCATTTTCCCTATATAGATGTAATATGCTATGCTAAGGCTGAAAATATCTCTACAAACCTCATATAATATTAGGAAATTCCCATAAAGGATCTCATAGAAGACACATCAATAGGTACATGCCACTCTCTTATTACTTTTATCTTTTCTGGGTCTACTGCTAATCCCTTCTCTGAAATTATATGGCACAAATACTGAATTTTCTCTTTCAAAAATTCACATTTGATAAGCTTAGGATAAAACTTATTTTCTCTGAGTCTTTGTAAAACAATTCTAAGGTGTTCTTTATGCTCAACTTCATTCTTAGAATAAATCAAAATTTCATCAATAAATACTAGTACAAATTTGTCCAAGTACTTATTTAAGACACTGATCATCAAGCACATAAAAGTAGAAGGTGCATTCATCAACCAAAATGGTAGGACCACAAACTCATAGTGTCCATACCTGGTTCTAAATGTAGTTTTATTTATGTCTTTATCTTTAATTCTTAGTTGATTGTAGCCTGTCCTTAGATTAATTTTCGAAAATACTCTTTCTCCTCTAACTTTTTCAACGAGATCATCTATCCTAGGTAAAGGATATTTTTTCTTTATTTTCAGTGTATTCAGTCGATGATAGTCTATACACCTTCTGAAAGTACCATCTTTCTCCTTCACAAACAACAATGGTACTCCCCATGGGGATACACTTGGTCTGATGTAACCTCTATCTACCAACTCCTATAGCTACATCTTCAAATAAATTAGCTCTGGAGTACTCATTTTGTACAGAGCTTTAGACACTGATGTTGCTCTTGGCACTAATTCAATTGAAAAATTAGTTTCTCTCCTAGGGGAAAGATGAGGGATTTCATATGGAAACACACCCTTGAATTCTCTGATAATAGGTAATGCTTCTAAAGGATTCTCTTCGAGTTGCTGTCCCAATTCTTCTACATTCACATAATACACTTGGCATCCATTTCTAGCAATTATTTTCAGTTGAAGTGTTGAAATTTGTCTCACAGATATGGGCTTCAGCTTTCCTTTCACTATTACAGGTTTTCCCTCCCCATTTATCTAATGTATTGTTTTTTCTAAGCAGTTTAACATGGCCTTATGTTTCTCTAACCAATCCATTCCTACCAGTACATCATAGGACCTTAAAGGTAGAATATTTAGATTCAATTCAGTTTGGTATTCATTCAAATTTATGGCTGTTTGCGGTAACTTATGAGTCACTTTCAATTTTGTATCAGTGGCTAAATGAACTAACCATGACTGCTCAATTTTTTTTACTTTAGGTTACATTTTTCTACCATTTGAAGACTTATATATCTTAAATATGCACCTAGATCTATTAAAACAGAAACAGGTTGATCAAAAACCATACCTTCTACTTCAACCATAGTGGACTGGTGTTCTGCTTGACAATCTTCCAGGGAAGCGCTCATTTTGGGAATGTTTTTTTGCTACATCATTTAAAGTAGTTTCTTCTCTCAGTAATTTTACGGTCTGGATGTTTTGGTGTGGATAGTATTTCAGTAAATGAGGTTCTCCACAACTCCAACACTTCATTGGTTCCCTCAATTTAGCAGTCCCTTCTCTTTTATTGTTTCCATTAATCTGCTTGGACCCTGTTTTTGATTGAACTGGTTGGTTTTCTCTAGTTTTTGTGACCTTATTTCTTTGGTGATTTCTCCCAAATTTCTTTAAATATGTTGTTTTTCTTCTCTTCCCACTGGATTCACCCTTCTCTTTGTTTTGCCAATTCTTCACTTATTCATTTTTGCCTTTGAATTTTTCGTAACACAGTCTTGCCTTATGCACCACTTCATCCATGGTCTTGGGGTTATCAAATTATCTCTTGTCTTTGTATATAGTAGGTAGACAATTTAAGAAACGTTGTACCAGTGCCCTCTCCTCTATTATATATGGTACATAGTGAAGCAGGTTGGTGAATTTGGTTAGAAATTCATCAATAGTAAGTTGTCCCAATATAAGTTCATGAAACTCTTTTTCTTTATCATCATAATAGCATTCATTTAGATATCTATTTTTGAATTTGATTTGAAAATCCTCCCTAGTAAAAAAAATTTCATCTATGACATGAACCATCTTGGTTTCTTCCCACCACAAGGTAGCCTTCCCTTGCAACTAATAGATAACCAGCGTGGATCTCAAGTTACTTTCATATTCATAAACCTGAAATTACTTTATCATGTTCATAAGTCATGCTTCAACATCTTCCTCCTTCTCTCCATGATAAGAGGGAGGCTTGATTTTTTGGAATTCACATTGTAATTCCTTATTCCTCCTATACTGTTGTCTGTAGGCATCATCTTCCTTAGAATATTCTGAGATCCTTACAGTTCCCTTCCACTTTCTTCCAAAACCTTCACTTTCATGACTATTCCAAGAGGTCAATTCTCTTATTAATCTGTCTTGCTCCTCACTAGCTAAAGATAGCCTTTCATTGTGGCTTTTCAATTGCATAATTTCTCTTTGCATTTGATGCAACATAGCCATCAATGGATGATTTGGATCTGCGATATTTTCTCCACCACCCAGATCCACATACAACTTATCCTCTTGACTCATGGTACACAACTGTATATGTTGTCAAACTAGCTCTAGAAATAGAATAAAGGAGATATCAACGCCTTATAAGTAATCCACTTCGAGGGGGCAACCTCCAATACATTACATGAATGAACAATTCTTGGATGATACAAATTTGAAAACCTCCTTTCTATATATAGAATTCCAAAGGGATACAATGCAATCCTAGTGGGACCACAATGTAATCCTAGCCGACCTAACAATAATAATTTAAGGGCACAATAATAACAATACGGGGGTTACAAGGGTACAATAATAACAATAAGGGGGTTACACTAACAACAATAAGAGACTATACTAGTAATATAGGTACCTAACATGCCCCTTTCCTTCAAAAAAGTGTTGTCCTCAATGCTTGAGTAGATCTGGGTGCTTCTGTATAAAATTCTCATCCTCCCATGTAGAATCTTCAATGGGTAAGTTCTTCCACTTGATGAGATACTCTAAAATTGATCGATTCTGGAGCTGTTGAGTTTTGGTTTCTGTGACTGCTTCAAGTTCCAATATGATTTTTCCTTCCTCATCAAGTTCTGGAAATATTGTTTGAACTGGAATATTTTCACCTATAACCTTCGTTAAGCATGAAATATGGGAAATTGGATGCACTCATCAAGAAGAAGCAAGCTCCAATTTTTATGCCATAGTACAAATATTTTTCAACACCTTTTAAGGACCATAATACTTTGGCGATAATTTATTATCCTTCTTACCTTGCTTGAGGGACATTTTTTTGTATGGTTGTAGCCATAAAAATACCCAGTCTCCTACATCAAAACTTCTCTCGCTACGATGTTGATATACCTATTTTTTCATTTGATTTTGTGCCAAATTCAGGTTGTCCTTTAAGAGTTGGAGAAATTCTTGTTGATGCTCGATGTGATCTCCCATTGTTTGAACCTTCAAATTTTCTCTTAAAGATGATGTGATGGATGGTGGATGATATTCATAAAGTTCCATAAATGGGGTCATTTTTGATGCAGTATGGAAGGAAGTTTTATACCACCATTCAGCGAGAGGTAACCTCTTGACCCATTATGTTTGTTTATCAGATACAAAAAAACGAAGATATCCTTCCAAACATTTATTTACTATCTCAGTTTGACCATCAGATTGAGGATGATAGGATGAGCTATGAGCTAATTGAGTACCCAAACAAGAAAATAACTCCGTCCAAAAATTTCCAGTAAAAATGAGATCTTTGTTACTCACAATAACCCTTGGGTTTCCATGTAGCTTTTGAATTGTGTCCATAAATGTAGTAGCAACTTTACTTGCTTTAAATGGATAAGATAATGCACAAAAGTGCGCATACTTGGTAAGTCTATCAACTATTACCATGATGACACTCTTTCCTTTGGACTTAGGAAAACCTGTGATAAAATCCATTGAAATCTCCTCGCAAAGTTGACGTGGAATGGATAAAGGTTGTAGAAGACCCGGGTCTTAATTGTATCAACTTTATTTTGTTGGAAAACCAAATATTCTGCCACAAACTTTTGAATATCATATTTAAGGCCATCCAAAAAGGATCCTTTCTTCACCCTGTGGTAAGTTTTAAAAAATATTGAGTGTCCTAAAGAAGTGTGCAATTGCAAAATAATATTTTGTTTTTGTTGGGAATTCTTACAAAGATATAAGTGATCTTTGTATCATAAGGAATAATTTTTCCAACTAAATGTATTAGATGTAATAGGATCTTGCTGCAAATTTTGAATTAGTGTCCACAATTCTTCATCCATCTTCCATTCATATCTTGCTTCGGTTATCTAATTTGGTTGGATAATAGAAATGGCACAAAGTAATTCTTCCACCTCTTCATTCTTTCTTGAGATTGCATTTGTAACAACATTTATCTTCCCTTTTTTGTAGATTATTTCAAAGTCATAACCCAACATCTTTGTGACCCATTTTTGCTACTCTTGTGAAGATAGTCTTTGTTCCAAAAAGTGTTTCAGACTATCATGATTATTTTTTACCTTGAAGTGTCTTCCCATTAGGTAAGTTCTCCATTTCATTAGTGCATGCAGTATTGCTAACATTTCCTTCTAATAAATAGGTTTATGTAAATACTTTCCTTTGATTGGAAGACTTTAAAAGAAATGGTTTTTCCTTCTTGTATTAAAACAACACCAGTTCCATTTCCTGAGGCATCACATTCCATAATAAAGGTTTTTGTGAAGTCTGGCATAGCTAAGACCGGTGCTAGGCACATTTCCTCTTTAAGATGTTCAAAGCCCTTAGTTTCTTCAGGAGCCCATGAAAATGCATCTTTCTTCAATAATGTTGTCAGAGGTGCTATTATTCTCCCATAATTCTTAACAAAATTTCCATAATACCCTGTTAACCTAAGAAATCCTCACAACTGCTTTATGCTTGTGAGGACTTTCCATTCCTTAATGGCTTTAATTTTTTTAGGGTCTATCTTAACACCCTCGTGAGATACAATATGACCCAGATATTCCACCTCTTGTACTCCAAAGAAACATTTGGATGTTTTGGCATATAATTGTTTCTCCTATAATAGTTTGAGCTCCCTGTCAGCACGTTGAACATGATCCTTCCAATACCTGTTGTAGATTAGTATATCATCAAAAAATACTAGGACAAATTTTCTAAGGAAGGGTTTGAAAATGGAATTCATCAAGCCTTGAAATGTAGAAGGTGCATTGGTAAGGCCAAAAGGCATTACCAAAAATTCATAATGACCCTCATGAGTTCGAAATGTTGTTTTCGGAATATCTTCCCTCTTCATTCTAATTTGATGATATCCTGAATGAAGATCCAACTTGGTAAAATGAATTGCTCTATGTAATTCATCCAGCAATTCATCAATCATAGGAATGGAAAATTTATCTTTAATGGTGAGCTTATTGAGCTCCCTATAATTAGGACACATGCACCATGATCCATCCTTCTTGTGTACCAATACTACAGGAGTAGAGAAATAATTTTGACTAGGTTGAATTATTCCAGCCTCTAACATTTCTGCAATCATACGTTAAATTTCACTCTTTTGGACATAAAGATATCCGTAAGGTCGGATGTTTGGAGGAACACTTCCTGGAATTAAATTAATAGCATGATCATGATCATGAATAGCTAGGAGTCTTTTGGGAGTATCAAACACATTGGAATGATTGTCCAATAATCTTTGGAGATATGGAGAAATAGATAATTTTGATGTTGGAACTTCTAGTGAGCATAATTGTGCAATTATGCCTCATTTTTCTTTCCTCAGAAGCTTTTTCATGATATTAGAGCTTATTCTCTTTCCTAGCTTCCCTGTGATACCCCGTAATTCGATTTCCTTTCCTTCTGAAAAGAATTTCAAGAAAATTTCAAGAAAATTAAAAGCTACCGTCCCCAAAAATTGTAACCATTCTACTCCTAGTACGACATCAACACCTCCCATTGAGATGGAAAGCATTAAACTATTCAATACATGTTCCCCCATGGATATCTTGATATTATGGCATTTTCTAGAGCAATTTATAGTTTCTCCAGAGAAATTTATAGTTGCTCCATTTGCAACCATCACTTGACATTTTGGTGCTGGGTATAGGAAACAATTCAATTCCTTGGCTACCTTACAATGAATAAAATTATGGGTACTACCTGAATCAATCAACACTATTACCTTTTTCTTCTTGATATGTCCTTCTATATTGAGAGTTTGAGGAGTGGTAATTCCTGCCAATGAATTACACATTATGGTAAGACTAATTTTTTCTTCTTCTAGGGTTGGTTCCTGGTGTATATCCTCTTCTTGTTCATTTTCTTCTTCCTCTTCACAATCTATGTAAAATAATTTCTTCTTGGCACACTTGTGACCTTTAGTGTATTTTCTATCGCAACTGTATGAAAGCCCCTTTTCTCTTTTTTCTTCAAATTTTTGTGGTGTCAACCTTGTAGGTTGTTTAAATATAGGAGTAGCAACACTTCCCTCTTTAAAGAAGTGAGTGGTATGCTTCCTTGTTGCCATAATTTTACATTAAATGTTTCTTGCCAACCCGAATGCCTTCTCCAATGAATTAGGTTCCAAAATGCTAACTTCATGTTGGATGTCATCCTTTAAAGTACCTATGAAGAGATCAATCTTGTGTTCCTCTGTAATATCAGTTACCCTTATATTCAATTTTTGGAAGTCCTCAATGTGCTCCCCCACTAAACCCTTTTGTTTGAGATTTATCAATTGGCTAAATAAGGTGTATCTCTTTGTATTCTCATAATGTGCTATCATTTCCTCTATAAAAATTTACCAAGTGAAAAAAATTCTACAGGAGCAAAGCCATCGATACCATACAAATGTATTTTGTTCTAGATTTAAAGTTTCAAAGAATACCTTTTGTGTGTTTTGCACATTATTGAGATCAAAATATTGCTCCATCTGTAGTATCCATGTTACGGAATCCTTGCCATCAAACTTACTCATATCCATATTTGGAATATTAGAGTTTATGAAATCATGATTATCATTCATTTTTTTCTCATCATTAGTTTCCTCTACTACCTTTTCACCATTAGGAAACATTTGTTGTATCAACTTTGTCAAACCTTCCTTGTCTTCTTTTAGATCATTCTTCATGTTTTACATTTTAGCTTCCATGTCATCCATCTTAGCTCCCATGCCAACTTCCATGCCATCCATGTTAGCTTCCAAACCTTTCATCTTAGCTTCCACGCCTTTCTTCAAACCATCCATTTCAATTTTTGTTGCTCTTTGCGATAGCAAAGTTTGGTGCACTTGCTCATGGACTTTTGATATCTCATGCTGCATTTCTTCATCTTCATGAGTCATAGTAGAGCCTTCTGAAGGCTTAATTTGTGTTGAGTTATTTTTAGGAGGAATTTTAGAACCCAATACTAATAGTTGTGCTCAATAGGCCTTTGGAATCAACTAGAATTGATTTTTCAAATAAGACTTATGCAATTTGAAAAAAAATACACCTTTTTTATTTTTATTTTGAGGAACTCGATATTGAAACTGAATTATCTCTGTGATTTTGGATCTTAAATATCTGAAATTTGGCCCTGAATTCACCCTATGAATCTTCTTTCGAATGCCATAGGTCTGACCTGATTTGGATTCTTCAAGGAAAAGTTATGTCTAATCTCCCACAATGACCCAATTATGGACTGGTTCAGTATAGCGCACTTGCAAGACTTTCCACATGTCATTGTGTCCTCCTTTGGCTCTGAAATTGATAGAAAAGAAACTAGAGTTCATTTACTTGTAGCCACTTTTTATAACATTTCAATCCGATGCTTAGAGAGAGAGTCATGAAGGTTTTTCCATGATAACCTCTTTGAGATGAAATTCGGGAGCCTAAAAAAGACCTAACTTCCGCATATCATATCTCCAAACATATTTCGAACCAAGCTATAAAATTTAGTGATGATGTTCCTTTGATTTCAGCTTGGCTCACTAAAATTTTCAGCTTCTAAAACTTCATAGAAAAAACGTTATAGTGCAAATGTTGCAATGACCTATTTAGGTTAAATTCAGGAGCCTGCAAAAATCCCTAACTTACACAGATCATATCTCTGAAAATTTTGCGAACCAATATCTGAAATTTTGAGACAATGTTTTTCAGGATTTCAGCTCCGCACTTTCAAAATTTTAGCTTCTGAACCTTCACAGAAAAAGGTTATAAGGAAAATTCCATGATGACCTATTTGGGGTAGCAAAACCCTAGAATTCAAAGCTCTGATACCAAATGTTCTGAAACCAGCTCCAGAAATAGAAGAAAAGAGATATCAATGCCTTAGAAATAAGCCACTTTGAGGGGGAAACCTCCAATACATTACATGAATGAACAATTCTTGGATGATACAAATTAAAAAACCTCCTTTCTATATATAGGAGTCCATAGGGCCACAATGTAATCCTAGCCGACCGAACAATAATAATTTAAGGGCACAATAATAACAATATGGGGGTTACAAGGGTACAATAATAACAATAAGGGGGCTACACTAACAACAATATGGGAATATACTAGTAATATAGGGACCTAACAGTATACTTCAACATTGTTTCACTGTACATGAAATTAAACAAAAGTGAGAATTAAATTTAATAAAAATTTACAGCAACATAATTTTTCTGGTGTGAGCACACATTTTTCCTAGTCCTTCTACTTAGGCTCTGATACCATTTGTAATTCCTCTCACTTTGCAATTATCTTTATTTATTTATTTATTTATAGTAACCTCTCTAAGTTATTATTATGATTTTACTATAATTACTTTTGTTGCTCATACCTTCTTTACTCAATATTATTTGTTTACTAATAAGGTAGTATTTAATTTTCCAAACTTAGTTAGACTTTTCCCTTAAGAGAATATTCTTTCTCTCTTATTAATAGGGAGATGGAGGTATAACATATTCAACATTATTCGTCTAAGGAGATAACGTTTTTATCAATATTTTACACCATCCTTCATTTATTTATTACCATTAAAAATGGTTTTTGGACTACATGTAACTTATAATTAAGGATTATTATATACTATATATCCACTTCGGCAATAACCTCTAACTTACTACTTTCCATACTATCTTTTCAATACATGTCTTTGGCTATAGACTTTCATTGTATGCGAGACTTAAGTCAAATTCTCTTTGACTTACTCATTTAACTTTCCTAATCATACTATACAATTGCACATATTCTAATATACCCACATTACATATTTACATGATATATAAAGCACTTTTAACGTTTCAGCTATACCTTAATGTAACATCCACCAGATTATTACAAGTTCTCACATACACAAGTTAACGTTAACTCTGATTTCATATCCCAATGTGGATTTCAGTTTCTATCGTGGCATATATATGATCTGTCCCTAACTATACCTTTACTCACTTACTCTAGATTTTTCCCATAAGAGTTTTCGACAACCTTAACAATAAATACACCATCAGACTTTATAGTGAATCCGATTTTCGATATAGTTCATTTATTTAATTTTCAAGAGTTTATTACCACTTACGTATTTCTCGCTTACCAAGTTATTTCACCGCAAATATTTTAGAGTGAAATCAAGTTTAAGGCCATCGTACTCGATCACATGGGTCTCTGACAACACTGGTGTCGTCTTCACACAGATCTGTGACACTTGGACGACATATATTTATCGTTAATTAGGATTTTCATATCCATAAAAGACTTCAGTTTAGATGATGGTTTAATTTCTCTGCTCATTTTGACTAGAATCATTTTACCATTTGGTGAAACCCTCCATTGTTAATAGTATGGATCTTTGACGTTATCAGGAGTAGGTTCATAATGAAACCTACACATCCTGATAGAGCTTTCTTGTATCTCCTGTAGACATTATCGGCACTTTTAAATTTCAGGAAAATTGTTTTTATTCGTTTTTGGTATTTAGTGTCCCCATTATAAATTTTGGAGTTTTTTTGTTTGTTTTATATGGTTTCAACATTCATTTATTGAAGTCTTAACTTGTTCTAATTTCTGTCTACTTCCAGCATTGATTGAAATACCCGTGTAGCACCGAGGCCTCAATTGGGTAAGTGTCGGATTTACTTTGCAGAAGAGCTATATTTATTTTTGGAATGCGTCAAAGCGTTCATCGTTTCAATATAGGTGAACTTGGTGTGGTGTATACTAGAACATTGTCTCTATTTCAGTTTAATATGCAACGATTTTATTTCGTTGTATTCTTATGTTGAATCCTTTTTATCTATGTACATTATTTGTAGAGTATATATTTCTCTACTTGTTTTTTCATTTTAGCATTTTGAATATTAAAATGGTTAATTTGTGGATTTTTAACGTCTATGAATCTCACTGCATTTCTAAAATTCTAGAGCTTTTTCTCTCATTTAATTATATTTTACTAGGTCCTCAGTGTCTATTAGTACATTGTATGGGAGTTTATAGCATTGAGTTTTTTTCTTCTCATAGATTTCTAATACCACGCTCATTTAGATAAATGTTTATTTCAAGGTATTGGAAAATTCATTTGTGGCATTCATACCTCTGCTACGTTTATGAATTTACGTCTCAGAGGTCAAACTACTAACTATTTTGCATTTACAATGCAAATGGATGCTCCATGACGTTTATTCCACTAATGCATTCTCCACGGAACCAACAACCGAAAACTAGGAAAGGTATGTTATGGGTTTTGATAATGAGTGAAATTTTTTCATGTTATTTTCCCCTGCACTCTGCATTTTGATTCAAAGGTTTCTTTTAAGTTGCCAATATAACCCAACTTAATCAAATGGTTATCGTTGTCATATATCCATTTTCTGTTGTTAGCACTGAACCATACATATCTCTATCTTACAATAGATAAAATAATGTTCCGTGTTCTATTAATTTAATTTCTTTAATTATATGGAAAGATGTGATGATTCCTCCTGTATTCGGATATTTAGTTGGTTTTACCCTTGGCTAATTATTCTGCTGGGTTGTTTGTGAATTACTTTTTTAACTTACTTGTGAAATATTTTATTATGACAGGTTGTTCTCCTTTTTCGATGTCGATAAGGTAAGATCTATCTTCTGGTTCTTTGTACTTTTATTTGTCCATTAATTTTTAGTTACGAAATCACTATTATTGAATTCCACTGAAATCGTTATTATAGGTAATTAAGTTCACTGGTATCTGTGATGGAGTATTTTTCTTCATTCCAGAATTTCTCCAACCTTAAATGGGTCCATTTCCTTATTTAGTTTTGTCTTCAAATTTTTTGGAATATACAACATCAATATCATGACTCCGTATCTGATATTTCCCATTTCATTTTCATATGGAACTTAGTTCCTAGAATTGTATGACTTAACTACTTGCAACACTAAGTATAATAGAGTACTGTCTGTAACTATTATTTGATATTCATAACTGTCATATAACTAGATTGTGCTTACCCTTGAGTGAGGAATTGATTTTTTCAACTATACTTAATTTTCCAGTAATATATTTTCAATTTGTTGTTCACAACAGGTTTTCTATTTGTTTCATATGGAGAAATAGTTTAGTTTACATATATACCTGAATGCCTTTCTACTTATGAACTTTAATACAATTCTTCTATATTTCTATTGCTGATACGGTACAGAGTTCTTTTTCTAATAAAATGCATGAATTTCCTTCTTATAGTTGTGCATTTGTAACCATACATGTACGAGTCGCGATCACTTGTCAATACAAATTTCTCTTATGTATACTATTCTATCATGTTTGCATACTATTATTTCATATTTCAATTCTTATACATATATGTTAGTATATAAATTTGAGAGCAATACAATGAAGTTATTTATTATTCATGTATAAACAAATTTTGTTTAGATTTAATTCAGTATACAGTTGATATCATAACTTTAGAATAGTCAATTAAATCCCAAAGTTTTTTGTGAGGCACCTAACCTTAGATCTAGACCCATTAATGGGTTATAGAGGTTCTGAGAGTTGGTCCTCTACAGAATATGTATGTGCAGCTATACATAATTAAATATTTCTTCTATAGTGAATTCTGTTAAATGTACAGACTACCAAAATATAATTATATCTCATACAATTTCTAGTTTCTAAACACAGATTTAAACTCGGAATTTCATATTAACATGGCTACTTTATCTTTTCCTTTCGTTCATCACAGCATTTAATCTAAGTCAAATACCATTCCAAATTAAATGTGCATCCCAGTTAGGTTAGACTAGATGCCTCCCAACATTAGAGCTCTTTCTACATAGCTCACCCGCAAGCATAGATCTTTTTCTCCAGCGATAAACAACCCTTTGTCTATCCTGAGTCAGCTTATTTAAGCTTGCTTTCCCCAGCCTGTTTCCCTTAACTGTGTCCAAATAATTCAAGATGTTTTATTCCTATTTGCCTAGGCTTTCCCTTTGTTTCTTCCACAAAGGTATTTTTAAAGATAGCTTTTTTGATTTCCAGCTTTATTCCATCTCTTCCCAATAATTTTCTCTTTACTCAGGTACATTTTAGATATTTATCTCCAATCTAATTTTTAGTATTTACTTTAATCCTTCCAAGGATATTTTTGGAAGTCTGGGAAAGTCTTCCATCCTTATCCATCCTCATGGATTTGGTTTCGAGATATCTAATCATAATCTAGTCATTTCACATTAATTTCCATTTTATTTTATTAACTTAAAATAATAAAATAAATCCACACAATTGTTTTCCATTGGAGTCCACTTTACGCTTTTGGACTTGTTCAAATATCTAATAAAATTATACCAAACTGGGGACATTACACCATTTTCCCTTCTAAATTAATCGGTAAACTGGAGAGAACACCAAGAGGTTTAGAGTCCATTCCATCAAATGCTTATAAAGCATTTGGAGATGAATTAAGAGCTGGAGAATCGATGGATTTCTAGTAGGTAGTTGACATGACACATATAGACGCTCCCTCATCCATGACCATACGATGGATATTCAATCCATTAATCCCAACTTGGATAATCAGTGCAAGTTGGTACGGGAGACGTGGGACGAAACTCTCCAAATCGAAAGTGATAAGGCTCAAATTAGTAGGATCAACCCCACCGATGGCAGATAACAAAGCCTTCCATTGAGACGGAAAACTCTGAAGTAATTCTATAGTGGACATAGAAGATGGTGTCTAAGCCAAATCTTCAACAATAATGTAATGTTGAGCAGCATGGGAATGAGGGTTGTAAGAAGACTTACAAAGTATACCTTTGGGAGGTGGCCATACAATGGGCTCACTATTGGGCCTTTCAATATGAAGAGGGCTAGAAGCGGGCGCAGGAGGAGGACTATCAACAAACTATTTTCCCGTTGCCTGACGTAGTTTGGTATAATATTTTGATTTGATAGAAAGAGATACTGATGTCAAACCTTTCATCATGAAAACCTGAGAGCCAAATGGGGTAGAGGACTGAGGTTGCTCTACCAACTAGGTTTTCTGGGTTGGAAATGGTTCTTTTAGAATAATTGGAGTATCTTGGGTGCGTTTGAGCAATCGACTCAATTCGGCCCGTAGGGGAAATTCCTTGGTGTAGTGCTTTTCATCACAAATCAAACAAGGGTACTTTGTTTTATGTGGAGAACCATCATCAGCACGAGATTTCTTAGAATCCTATTTCGAGGTATCAGCGTCAGTCTTACCTTTACCCTTATTTTTACCCTTGGAAGCTTTATCCGCCGGATTGGCTTGAACAATGTCCACATGCTCTTAGGAAAAATACTAAGACGGGGGGCAAGGGCAGGGGCGGGGGGCGGGTGAATTAGTATTTATAAAACATTGTTAACTTTTACTTTTTCTTTACTGATTTCTATGCGCAACTTTAATGAACCCAACTACCATATAAATGCAGTTATATTTAGGCAAACTTGCATATGTCTAGATATCTTATTATGCTGATAATTATTTAGTTAGATCAGTGCATCATTCATTCATCATATGTTTAGTAATAAATAAGCATGTACAGTAAGAACATAATAAATCATCACACATAAGCAACACACATGAACACCAAGATTTGAGTTGGAAACCCAAGTTGGGATAAAACCACCGCTATTGTCATCTCTGTCTTCAACATTTATTATATGGAAAACTACTTACAATATTGTACTAATATAAACTCATATCAGTACACAGGCATCTACCTGTAGAAGGCTGCAACCTTCTCTCATTCTCTAGCTACTAATGGAAGGGAGATCCAACCCTTTGATCTTGTTTACCAACCACTACTGGAAGGGAGCTTCAATCCCTTGATCAGAGCACCAGCTTCTGCTGGCAGGAAGCTTCTACTTCCATACTGAAGGTTGCAACCCTAAGAAGCACTGTAGACCACATTTCATCAATTTTCACAATGGATCCCACAGCTTCAACTCAAATCTTCATAAAGATCATTAATAATAAACTTAACCCAAACTTCAATCAGAATAATGAGATCACCGTAACCAGAACATAGTAATAACCCAAATTTCAGAATAAGTATGCAGAATCAAACTCAACCCTGAAAATTCATCATCTTAAAATATATATGCTACATCACTTCACTGATCCCGCATGTATATGGGCTTTGATTCACACCAACCTACGTATAGATCTAAGAATACTATTTATACAGAGTACAATTAGTCTCAGATCAAGATCTAAGGCTTTTAGTTAGATATCCTTTGAGTAATGCAAAACCCTTATTCAGTTAGTCATCATTAAACATAATTACACCCTCGTTGACTAGATTTGTACATATTAAAATTAGCAACATATATAGTATTCAAAAAACCCAGATCTATATGAAGATATCATTGAGACAAAATAGTAATAAAATAAAACAGATAAGAAATTTCCTTCCGCACAGGTCAGCAAAACCGTAGATCCCATACACGCTTTTGCATAACTAAAACTACGTATATACGTCCTTTTACAAATATGAACATCCATATAGATCTGCAACTGTTTCAGGACTGTGCAATTCTCCAAAATAAATAATCAGCTCAGATCTTACCCTTTTCTTCAACAAACATTCGCTAGATCACAGATCTAAACATTTCATAAATAGATCTAAGAAATACATGGTCATTTCAGGTCTAGATATCTTGATCCATGATTGTATTCATAGGTGCATTATTATTTTAGATCTTTCAATAAATTGTAACCCATTCCATGCAAATATACTTCAAAGTGAATAATTCGTTCAATACCCAGACACATGCACACCTTTGCACTATGATCTTCTTCTCCTTGTATAGATTTAGTCTTTACCAATACCATGAGCCAAAACCACAAAACTGTTGATGGTACTCTTGGATGTGATCAAATAGATGACACAACGCTCAATACTGTGGGATAATACCATGGTAATGCCACTTGGTATCATAATTTTAGAGCGCAAAATCCATATACGACTTTTCTTCTTCGTCCTCCTGTGTATACATGACTTCTCTTCATAAAAAAATTTGTATATACTAATTTTGGATGTATGCATGGGTTGCCTTCATAAAAGTAGCATATACATTGCATCCATATGCGGGTTGCCTTCATCAATGCTATGTATACATTAAGAAATATTTCTTATTTCATTTCTCTTGCACTTACTAGAATTCCTTTCTCTGTCACATCGGAACTGACCTGTAGAAACATTATTTTTACATCTTTAACACATAGGTTGCTTATCAAAGGGAAACTCATCAATTATTTTTCCATCAAGAACAACTTCATCAAGTAGGTTGCCATCAAGGACAACATATTGCATCATATTTCCAACAATATCCCCCTTTGGACTTGATGGCAACCATTATTTTGTTTTATCACCACAACAAATAAATACATTAATCATAACCTTTATTCAAACACCAAAATACTCTCCCCCTTTGACATCAAGGGAAAAGGGCAGATCAATACCGAAACAAGGTTTCTCTTTCCTTGTATAAAGAAGAGCTCTGTATATCTGATGTGCACTGTATTGACCTTGCTCCCCCTAAGTTCAGGTTGAATCTTCAGACATATTTTTCAATGAAGTACATGGCTCTATAACTCAACCGAGTATGACCTTTCCTATCACCAAGGATTCATACTTACATCAATGATCCAACCAAGTGGAATTACATATTTGACTCAACTACCCAACCGAATCAATTTACAAATTTGAACAAGTCCTTACATGGTTGAATATAACAATTTTACATCATAGGTATCAACATGATATTTTTAGAAAACTACATATATGACTTTTTATAACCAAAACCAAAGAATCTCAAACAGGAGATCACAACACAGTTAGCAATCATAATGTAGCCTCTTCATCAAGGAAAATTCTCCCCCTAAACTTGTGCATCTAGAACACCTTAACAAATTCATCAAAACATCTTCATCAACTAGATAATCAAATAATAAAATTCAGCTTGAAAACCATAATCGCAGTTGTACCCATTAGTTCCAAACCATTTCTATCAATTAAAAACATGTGTAAAGTTCAATATCATCAACCTATGATTGGGTATATTATTTCAACATCATATTCTTTCCAAGAAGAATTATCATACTAGAATAACTTCATCGATAGTCAATATGTATCAAGCAATCATCCATGTGGTCTATTATCACCAAGGACTTCATGATTTATATTTATTTCATAATCACAATGTAACATGTGTAGGAATCAATTACAATATGCCTCATTCATGACAAAAGTCATTAGGAACAAACTTTGCGTGTTCTATCCTTATATCTGAATCATTAGAATTGCATCAAATCCAGGTGTGAAAATAAATATACTCTTCGGCAAAAAATGATCTGGGCTCATCCATAATCTCATCATAAGAAATCCATGTATCATAACATCATTAGAACTTTAGCATCACAAGAATTAAGGAATAAGAAAACACAATGCCAATAATGCAACATTAGTAGTTAGGCTAATGCTCCCCCTGAACTTGTGTTGTCTGTTCATAGTCAAGACTCACCATATCATATCAACAGAATATAACCATCTGAGTCTGACTCACTGTTTTTCTTATTAGAGAAAATCATACGCAACTATCTCCAATGAAACTCACCTGTATATGTGGCTTTAGTTTATAAAACCTACATATAGAAATTTAAATACATAAAATTTCACAACTCCATCTCCCCTTCGACTTATATATTATGTGTCTATATTTTTTTGTCACACCAGATGCACTGTTAGAAATATAAATAACCAGAATTACCAAACCATCCTTTACACAATGTAGTTTAAGATAACATTATTATTTCAAGAATGACGAACTGCAATGGGCATTGAATTCTTTCAATCCGAGTTTGAATCCTTCTCACATCTGTGAGAGGTCAGATCCTTAAACACATATAATTTATCAGTGTTTCTGTATCCCCTTTCTATGATTTTTCTAGTTTCTTCGTCCATAACCTTGCATTTGGTTGAAGTGAACACAAATGTATTTCCATTATCTACCATTTAACCTACACTTAATAAATTTTGTTTTAGGCCTTCAACTAATAAGGTATCAAATTCCATTCTATTTTTGTTAATTATGGCTCTACCTTTTCCAAAAATATTTTCTGCAGCATCATTTGAAAGAATAACCTTACCATCTTGATTTTTCTTAAGAGACTCCATCTTACTCTTATCATTAGTCATGTGATGAGAACATCCACTGTCGATGTACCATTCATCCTTGTCTTTAATTGCACAGAGAGGAAGACCACATCTTATCTTTTCTTCTTTATTCTTGTTAATATTAAAGTTGGTGAATCCAACTTTCTTTAGTCTTATGATATCATTTTTTTTTATTTTATGATGTCTTTAATTATTCATTGATATCTTCCTGCATTCCTTTTCTATATGCCCAAAATTGTTACAAGCATAACATCTTATGTGACCAGAAAAGGGAGCAAAGGTATCATAATAAATTTGCCTCATGTTCCTTCTATTGCAATTGATAACTTTATGTCCAATTTGGCTACACGAAAAACAATAACCCTTAAATAAACCTGAGTATCTCGGATTTGTCGACCTTTCTGTGTAGAGTCTATTTTTTTGTGACTGAAACCATATTCTTCTACAATTGGATGTAATATGCCCATATTTATGACATATAAAGAATTCAACATTATTGATCAAAGGATAAAATCGATTGTTACTTCTACAGTTAGGAGCGAATGATTTCCTTTGAGAATTCATGATTGTCGGTTGACCTTTTGTCTCTTTCAACACTTCAGGTTTTGCATTGATATCCTTTGAATATTTAGCACTTTCTTGTGAACTAGATTCTCCTTTAACAGTTTCATGAAAACCAAGACCAAATTTAATAGAAGGATACCTTCGACTACTAAGAATATTATCCAGAATCTTAGTACTATCTTGAAACCTCTAGTGTTTATCCTTTTCCTCTAACTAACCTTTTAAAATGTCCTCCTCAACTCCCAATATTTGGCATTGCTTATTCATACTTTCTTCAACCCTTCTTCCTTATTTTACTTTTTCATTAAATTTTAGAATCTCTTCTTTCAACCCATTTTCTTGTTCTTCAAATGTTTGTCGAAGTTCTTCATTCTTCTTATTTTATTTTTCCAAATTTTCTTAGAGAGATATGATTTATGCTTCAAGTCCTTCATTGTCACGATTGGATACTTCATTCTGCAACTTTTGACACTGATCTATCTATTCTTTTTTTAGTTTCTCAATTGAATTTATTTCTTGTAACTGATCATTCAACCTAGAAATCATAGCTTTGAAGATACATTCCCTTTCATCAAATAGAATCTCTTGATCTTCAACATCATTCTTGAGATTAGCAATTTTTTCTTGTATATCCATAATGTTACTTTTACTTTCGCATTCACTATATTCCAAATTTCATTCAGAAGGAAGTGAATCAAAAGAAAAACAATCAATACATGTTTCATCTTCTTCATTTTTTTCTACATACGTTTTCTGAGATATCTTCTTCCTTTGAGTAGCCCTTTTCTTTTTCTTCCTTCCCATTGAGATGAATCTCCTTCAAGCAATCAATATTCTATAGAAGGACCTGCTCTGATACCAATTTTTGTGAAAAATACTGAGAGGGGGGGGGTGAATTAGTATTTATAACACACTATTAACTTTCACTTTTTATTTTCTAATTTCGATACGCGACTTTAATGAACCCAAATAGCATATATAGGTGGATATATTTAAGAAAACTTGTGTATGTCAAGAGATCTTATTATGAAAATAACTCTTTACTTGAATTAGTGCATCATTCATTCATCATATGTTCAGTAAGCAGTAAGCATGTGCAGTAAGAATAAAATAAATCATCACACATAAGCAACACACATGACACCAGGGTTTAAGGTGGATACTAAATTCGGGAGAAAAAAACTGCTACTTTCGTCTCTATCTTCAATATTTATTATATGTAAAACTACTTGCAATATTTTACTGATGAAAAATCATATCAATATGCAGGAATCTACATGCAGAAGGTTGCAACCTTCTCTTTTTCTCCAGCTACTACTGGAAGGGAGCTCCAACCCCCTGATATCGTTTACCAACCACTACTGGAAGGGAGATTCAACCCCCTAATCAGAATACCAGAATCTACTGGCAAGAATATTCTACTTCCATAGTAAAGGCTTCAACCCTCAGAACCACTGCATACCACGTTTCATCAATTTCCAAACTGGATCCCACAACTTCAACTAAAATTATCATAAATATCATCAATAATAAACTTAACCCAAAATTCAATCAGAATAGTGAGATCATTGTAACCAGAACACAGTAAAACCCAAATTTTAGAATAAGTATGTGGAACCAAACTCAACCCTGAACATTCATTATCCTAAAATACATACTCTACTTCACTTCACTGATCCCGCGTGTATACACACTTTGCTTCACACCAACCTGCGTATAGATCTGAGAATGTTGTTTTTACAGAGTATGATCAGTCTCAGAACGAGATCTGAGGCTTTTAGTCAGATATATTTTCAGTAATGCAGAACCCTTATTCAGTCAATCATCATTAAACATAATTACTCCCTCATTGATCATATTTGTACATATTCAACTTAGCAGCACATACAGTATTCAAAAAACCCATATTTGTATGAAGACATCATTGAAAGATAACAGTAATACAACAAAATAGATCAGAAATTTCATTCTGCACAATTCAACAAAACTCTAGATCCCATACGCACTTTGCATAACTAAACCTGCGTATATACGCACTTTTATAGAGATGAACCTGCATATAGATCTGCAACTATTTCAGTACTGTGTAATTCTTAAAAATAAATAATCATCTTAGATCTTACCCTTTTCTTTAGCAAACATTCTCCAGATAAAAGATCTAAACATTTCATAAATACATCAAAGAAATACATTGTCATTTCAGGTCTAGAGATCCTAATCCATGATTGCATTCATAGGTGCATTTTGATTTTAGATCTATCAATAAATTATAACCCATTCCATGTAGATATACTTTAGAGTGAATTATTCATTCAATGCCCATACACATGCACACCTTTGCATTATGATCTTCTTCTCCTTGTATCGATTTAGCCTTTACCAATACCATAAGCCAAAACCACACAACTACCGATGGTACTCTTGGACGGGATCAAATAGATGACACAATGCTCAATATTGTGGGCTAATACCATGGTAATGCCCCTTGGTATCATAATTTTAGAACGCAAAAGGCATATGCGACTTTTCTTCCTTTTCCCCACGTGTATACGTGACTTCTCTTCATAAAAACTACGTATCTAATAATTCTAGATGTATACGCAGGTTTACTTCATAAAAGTAGCATATACATTGCCTCCATATGTGGGTTTCCTTCATTAGACTTGTGTTACATTGAGAAATATTTCTTGTTTCATTTCTTTGGCACTTACTAGAATTCCTTTCTTTGTCACATGTGAACTGACCTATAGAAACATTGTTTTTACATCTTTAACACACAATTTTCTTATCAAAAGGCATCTCATCAAGTAGGTTTCCATAAAGGATAACTTCATCAAGTAGGTTGCCATCATAGACAACATATTGCATCATATTTGCAACACTTTCGTAGTTTTACTAGAATTCGAGGGTGGCTAAGAAGTGATATCATTTGAAGGAGTGGATTTTTTATTTCCATGGTTTGGAGGAGGAGACTTCTGAGAAGGTTGAGACATGGAACCGATGATACCATCGATGGATGGTGTTGCTAGTGCTATGGAAGTTCCATGTCGAGGGGCGTAAGGAAAGATATCGTACAACGTGTAGGACTGAGAGTACACAGGATCAAGGTACTCGGCATGAGAAATGGATTGTTCCTCAGTAACACATGCTCCCATAGAAATTTCCTTAGCAATCAAAGAAACAAAGGTGGTAGTGAACCAATCAGTTAGAATATCATAAGGAATTTCAAACTTGATCAAGCGATGAGGATGCCTCCATTCATGAATATGATTAAAGATATGAGTAGCTTGATCTTGCTTCAAGGATAAGAGGAGGTGTGTCCTGGTCTCATATAGAACTGGTAACTAAAAGTGCGTGAGAAATACCATGGCTAAAGAGTTGAAATCTTGGAATACACCACAAGATAATTTGATGTACCAATTGGCAACAACACTAGTAAGATTATGTTGGAAAAGATGGAGTCGAATAGAATCTTCAACCTAAGAGTTAGAGGAACACCAAAGATGGTATGTCATAACATGTGCTTGGGGGTCTTCTCTATACTTTCCCTCAAATTTGGGACAATCACCAGGAATTTTGGTTAGAACAGAAGGCCAATACAGATTGTGAAGAATAGGATTGTTTGTCAACTTCGACACATTGGGCAATTCAAACATAGCGAGAAAAGGTAATTGAGTATTGAAAGGTATTACAAGTCATTGATAAAGACCAGCATTTAGATTCCACTCAGGTTGAGAGAAGTTCTTCCCCCATATGTTTTGTCCCAGAGGATTCTATCCATAGGGGTTATAAGCTTGAAAGTTCTGCCCATACATGGGTTGAGGACCAGGGTATTGATTCTGAGCATACCACTGAGGTCCTTGCTGAGAAACATACGGATTTTTCTGTGGAATGAAACTAGTGCCTTAAGGTGCATTATACAACGCTTGAGTTTGACTTGGCAGAAGATACACAGTGCCTTGAGGAGCACTATATACCATCTGGGATTAGCCTTCAGGATTATAAGCTACGCCTTGGGGTGCACTATATACGACCTCAGATTGAATTGGAGGAAGATGAATGGCGCCTTGAGGCTGAATGAGTTGTCCCTACGGAGTAGGTTGACCTGGATATTGAGGTTGGACAGGTTGTCCTGGATACTGAGGTCCACCATGTTTCCCTTGTGAAAAAGGTTGGCATGATGGTTGCGACGGGCCAAGTTTCCCCTGAAGACACAGTTGACCCTGCTGAAGACCATAGGGTTGTACTTGTTGCACAAAATTTTGGCCTTGCTGAACGAAAGGAGGATTTTTTTGCATAAAAGGTTGTCCCTGTTGGTGATAGATTTTCCCTGCAGGGACATAGGATGTACCTTGTTGAACATGAGATGGACTAGAAAAACCGAAGGCTTTTCCTTGTTGGGCCGAAGTTTTTCCCTGGAAGGGTTGCCCTTGCGAACCATAAGGTTGTCCCTGTGAACTAGAGGGTTGTCCCTGCTGGATCGAAGGTTGTCCATGAAAGGGTTGTCCTTGTGGACTAGAGGGTTGTCCCCGTTGGTATGTGAATTGATTGGGATCAATCGGAAGAAAACATATGGGATTACCATATGCGTCATAATGATGTGGAGTATTTCCAGAAGTTTCTAGCTGCTGAGAAACCTGAGGGGTACAATTATGCTATTGAGGACCCTGATAGGTAGAATATTGTTGTTGAATGGCCAATAGATACACATTGAATGTATAACTGCTAGGAATGGAAATAGAAACCATAGGTGTAGTAAAAATAGGTGGGATTTCCATAACACGAGGTTGTAATCCACTCATGGCTAGCCTAACTGGTATCATGGGATTGATAAAAATAGACCTATGGACAATAGAAGGCCCCGATGATGACAGAGTCATACTAAAAACCGATGCAGATGAAGACACACAAATGGTGGGTCGAATAAGGATAGAGGTTACAATCGTTGATGTCATAGGAATCAAGGGTGATTCACTGGATATCGAGAAAACTAATCTTGCAGAGGGAGTTGATGTATCGGCCTAGATGGGATCTTGATACAATTATTGAATGACATAAATGATCTGTCCCAAAGTTCGATAACCACGTGGGAGAGACACTGGCTGTGAGGACGATTGATCTGAGACATAAGGAAATTTCTTTGGAGGGAGCTGATAATCTCCTGTAGAATCATAAAGCTCTTCACTACTAATAGGACTCAAACAATCTATGTCATATGAATACATTTGATCGTGAAAAATATGACAAATAGTGTCGAGTAAAGCAGTAGCTAGTGTGGGTGATCTCAAAGTAAGAGGAAGGAATTCTTCCTCATTCGCAAAACTAGACCATGGGTCTGTTGGGTATGTGTTATATTCTTTCCATGACTAGTCACGAGTGACAGGGGCACAGGTGTGGTGATATCCCCCCCTGTATGTTGCGCCAGGCACAGCAGGGGGGTGAAAGGGGGGGCGGCGACCCCCCCTATTCGGGGTGTGGGGCAGTGCATTGGGAAATTTTTTTGGACCCTTTTTTTCAGTGGACAGAACCGCCCATGGTTTTGTGCATGGGTTTGCACACGGTTTTGGGGCATGATGGTTTTTGGCCCCTGGTATTTTGTAGATCCAGTCAAGGGAACTATAGTTATGTTCTAATCCAGGGTTAGTGGATTGGGGTTTATGTATGCTTCGACATGTATATATATGTGTTGTAACACTAAAAGGAATATAATGAAAAATCAAGTTGTTCATCCTGATTTGGGATCCAGGGTAAAAGCTCTGTGTATATCTATTTTATGTTTTATGCTCTCACTATTGTTTATTTTCTATTTTTAAGATTCGTTTGTAGATAATTTCTGTACAGGGTTAAAACCTACAGTGTCCCCAGGCTGCCAATTGATATCAAATGGCTCTTCAAGAGTGGATCAGGTAGCGAGAGGTAAGATACTCAGGAGAATAGACTACCAGAAATTGATAGACCTAGTGGGTTAAGATGCTTCTAAAGAAACTCCAGGAGAAGGATCACCACTAGGAGGTAATGAAGAGGATGACGAAATTGGTGGTTCCGCCACCATGATTGTGTTTCAAAATAGGAAGAAAATGAGATAGCCTATTTGAGGCTCCAAGGTCAAACACTAAAGAACTACTAAAAAAAAGCCAAGAAAATTTTTTTGACGACCTTGTGATCTAAGACTATTAATTTTATGACATTCAAACGAAAATTGGATATTTCATGTTTTAAGAGTCAAGAAATAGGAAAAATATGACTCTAGTCACTTTCAAATTGAACGAATGTGAAAGGACAAGTGCTAGTTGATCTTTTCACTTTTAGAGAGTCACGAAAAGACCAAAATGACTACTCAGGTAATCTAAGCAAGAGGGTGTACCAAGTTTCTGGGAACTGCAATATACACCTTGGTGATCAAATGAAAAAGAAATGACCAACGACTTAACATACGTGCAGGCAGTCTCCCTGAATGATGTGTTCAGTGTATCACGGTTACAAGGTGGCGGACTCGACCTCCTATGGATAAAGTATTTCATCCTATGAGGGTATCCCTTTATATACGTGATGGTACGGGGAGCGCAAGTCCGTGCTAGTGCTATCTAATGCCAGATGGCAAATGAAAGCTACTAGGTTTAATGACACAGGAACACATCACTAGCCTAGACCTCTAAAATGTGTGCGTTAGGTTTCAATATTTCCTTAAGTTGAATTAATTCATTTTAAGGTTGATATTGAATTAATTTTACGATTTCAAGGCCTTACCGAATATGATCTTCGATACTTAATGCAAAATACATGCAAAAGAAAGTCATTTCCATTCAATTAATGCTAGCTATGAGAAGGATAGGAATTCTATAACAAAGTAGCAATCAATTGAATCACAAGAAGAATTTCATTAATGCATATAATACAACCAAATCAGAAAACAAAAACTCTTCCCTTGTTTGCTAAGAGCTACTAATGTAAAATAACATTTTCATTTTCAAATTAGGCGAAAGAATGAAAATTTTGTCTTTTTAGATGAATAAGAAGCACGATTCACTGTTACACTAAAAAGAAAAATGAAACACTAGTTTTCAGCACTCCGAATGTAACGATCTGAAACAAGGAGATAAACATAATACAAACATAAAATGAACTCAAAACAGAGATGCACTCTTCCAAGCAAACACAGGGCATACGAAACAGTCCAAAGAGAAATATAATCTATGCTTAAAGTGACGAATGGAGAGCTAAATGAAAACAAAAGTGATCATTCAGCAAAACAAAGACACGAAGAACCGATGAAAATAATAATACAAGCAGTGATTGAATTTAAATGACAAAGATCAAATTCACTCAAACTCAACTCAGAAGGCTTAGGGAGGAGAGGGCCAAACAAATAGAACAAGGCCCTTAGAAACCCTAGGGCAACAAACTCGATTGATAGAATAATAGATAAACAATTGAGAAGACTGAGACTACAGAGTCAAAACAATCTCAATGGACCAATTGCAAGGTAAAAAAACAATCTAGAGTCAAGAAATACTGATAAAACTAAGAAAAGAGGTAAAAATTAAATCCTACAGGATTCAACATGACCATTTAGTTGTATTCCATGCTAAATAGGGGTTGGCACACCTCTGACAAAATAAACTTGCACCAATCGAGGTGACTGTTCAAGGGAAATCTGCGCTGAGCTAGAAAACCATGTAAAAAATAAAAAAACCATTGATAAAAGGTCAGACTTGACACTCTGGAACTAAACTGGATGGTTGAAAATAGTCATTTAGGTCATGCAAAGAAGAGAAACAATGAAATGACCAAAGTTGACTTGATAATAAAAATTCTAGACGGACGAAGAGATGACAACACACACTGATCCCTAGTGGAGTCCCCAAATTTTTGTGTAGGTAAATCCCCTCTACGGACAGAGGCGATCCCTCTAGCCCTAGGGTGGTTCTAGCAGTAAGAGGACATGCTAATGCGTTGATTCCTAGTTAATTAATTAAACTGAGTCATGATAGATTTCCTACCTTTGTTCTAATGCATTTTTCATAGCTATGGTAGTAGTCTCCAGTCTCTTGATCTTTGTCGCGACACATCATGGTCCTTTAGCGATGGTACTCAGGTGCCTGCACAAGGATCAGAGAATCATAGCAACATACAAAACAATACTGGCATTCATAACTATTTAATTGGTCAAGGAAAACTAAATCTATTGCATTACAATAATCGTGTCAAATGCAACACAGGAACCAAAACATCATTCAAGTATTGATGAGAAGAGAGAAAGAGTTTACAACCAAAAAGCCTCCTTGAGCGGGTCCATTCAAAACACGTCTCAAGAATTCATCAGGGAGTTGGAATTTGTGAGGCAATAAGTCTAGAATCTCTCTTGACAATGGGTTTCTCTCCACTCTATCTCACACCAACTATATCAGACTACTCAGTTATTCAACCATTTCAGCTATTATGCAAATTGTTCAGCTCGCTCCATCTATGTGAGGGAGATGTATTTATAGGAGAGGAGGAGGAGGTTGGGCTCCCTCAAATGGTGGAATGGAGGCCTTATCCTTTGGTAGGTTGCTCAAATTTAGGAAACAAGAAGCCAAAGGAAGATGTCTGACGTTATTTAGTCGAACAACTCATGCTGACTCTACAGACGAAGTGGTTGGAATGGAGACTTCGCTTCTATTTTAAAAAAAAAATCCAAAACCATCTCAGTGCAAGTAGTCCACTGAGACAGAGTGCCAATAAGTACGAGCCTCAGTGTTAATTTCTCCATCGGCGCGAGGCCATAACTGCCTACCAATGTCGACCCAACATCATATGTTTTTGATATTTTGTTCCAAGAATAGTCAACAAAGTAAATGTTGTTCTCATGGCAAGGGATGCAATGACACTTTTTGGAAGGCATGACACTACACAAGAGTCATAGAAATGGTCTTCCAATGTGTGGGATGGGGATAGTAGGGACAGTGATAAAATGCTGTGTAACATACATGTACAATTGGATTTATTTATGTGAATTTTCACCATAAAAAAAAAAAAAAATTTACAAATATTTATATTATGAATATATAAATTAGCACTAAATTCAGAAATATTTATTTTCTATTATTTTTTTTTTATTTGGTTGTCATGTTTACATATAAAACTAAAATTCGTTTATGTAAGTTTGCACCATAAACACAATAAATTCAAAGTAATTTTTTTCTAATATTTCATTTGAATTATTTACTTTTTATATTATTTTCATGAGAAATAAATACACAAAACCATAATACATAATTATTTATTTTATGAATAAGCCAATTGAGATAAATAATTTTTATATTATTGTCATTTCAAAATAAAATAAGGTTGAATCAATGGAGTTGGGTTACTCTTTTGGAAGAACTTGTGTTCCAAAGGTTGAATATGTAGCTTTGTGACAGTATTTTTTAAGCCCTCCATAAAGATTTTAAAAGGTCCATCTAGGAGTAAATAAAATCCTCAATTAGACTACATAGCTCCATCGTGCTATGGAGCTTGATGGAGACACATAATTTTACACAACTATAATATGTACATGTGCCATTAAATTTTTCATCAACTTAATGATAGTGTTTTATGGGTTCATGGCATTGAAAATCCAATATTATTGCACATGGTATAGTATGGTTTACATTTTTATATTATACTTGGTATATTTTTTATTATTTCACTACATATATGTATGTACGTAATATTAGAATTTGTTATTTTTATTTATTTTATACATTTTATAGTGTTTTTTTTTTGTAAGCTTGGCAGGATTCATTTTTCATTCATATTATAAACAAAAAACAACTAGATTTACCAGTTTGGTGGCCTCAACCTACCCTGAGCAGGAAACCGAGTATGTTGGCCACATGATGGTGTGCTACGACATCCAAAAAAATAAGGTTTTGAGTCTATCATAACAAGAAAACAAAGCTTGGATACTCACAAATATATCGTTTTTCACAAATTAAATAACATATTTACTTGAAACTTGAAATTTAAATGTCAGCCCAATATAAATACTAAGGAAAAAGGCAGATTAAAACAACCATGAACTACTCAGCCTCGTCTGGAACCAAGGCCGACTCCACTAGTTCCGGATCCTGAACCAAGATGCCAGCGTGCTCAAAAGGCTTGGGAATACACGAGAGGTGGTACTCAATACGCTCAAGGTGCCTATCCTATTTCCATAGATGGAAATTGATCTTATAGAACTCTCTCTTATAGTCTGGGAAGTCTTTAGCTAATGTCACCAGGCTCATAGAGATCTGCTCCAAGGCTTTGCCAAGGATGCTCTTCATAGAAAAATAAAGATACAGTGTTTGCTTGAGTTGTGTTAATCTTCCTCTTGTTTGTCTTGGATGTGGTATTAAATTTCTCCATTCCTCATTATCCATCTATGTCTATTTATGTGAACTTCTCATTTTTCAATGAGCTTTTTAATTTCCTCTGCTGTGTTTTGATGGTATGCTTTCATTTCCTCTTGGATCACATCGATTTCTGGCCTCCGTCCTCTCGACTTGCTCAGTGGTGAGTTGGGTTTGTCTTCTACCTCCTTTCCTTTAAATTTTCGGCCACAACCTCAAGCTGTGGTGCTTTTGGAGCGGCCACGAGCTGCAAGACTCTTGGAGCGTTCCATCCCATAGTCTTTGACGAGGTTTTCATGTACGTGACCTATGCACACAATTAAACGACACCATAATTCCATCTAATGAAAGTGATCAATGGTCCATGCATCCTAATTATTAGAGAAAAGATGGCCCGAGGACCTCTTCCCAGGACTTCTCCCTCGCACGTCCCTCTGCAGACCCATCATCTTCATACCCTGCCCCTGTCCCTGATGGTCACCAACACCCCAAAAATTATTCTCATAACCCAATCTTCCTTCAAATTCTTGACCTACCTTCTGGTGTCCTCTCTCTCATCATACCACCCACCCTCGAAATTTACAAAGGAGGTGTCGATGCCCATTACTTTGGCCTTGGTGGAATTCCCTCTCCCATTCCCCATGTGCACCAAGCCCAAGTAGCTTAAGGTTGTATAAACCTGAAAAACCTCTAAAATAAACATAGCCTAGCACTTCTCCTTAAATCTATACCTTGGCATGATTGCCTAAGCCCTCACCATTCCTTCTTGTTGGCATCCCATACCCAACACACTCACACTAAGATGCATGTAACACAAAGGAAAAGACCTAAAATAACCCCAACCTTCCCTCAACCCGAATCAAAATGGTTCTGCTCTCCCCTACTGAGTAGAAAACTATACCAATATTTCTTAATCCCCTTAGGCTCCCACAGAGACTGACCCAACTCAAAAAACATAAACATGGCATGAATAAGGGAGAGGTAAGTAAGAACATATCTGAGTTTTTCCATGGTGGAAGTGTGATGGAGGTTTGGTATCCCAAGATCATTCCTGCACCATAGTATTTCGTCATCACAAAAGCACACCTTCCTCCACCCTATTTTAAGCTCCATGCATGGGCCTCCGCCCTGCCACCTCACCTCATGCTGCATGCGACAGTACAAATTTCCACCCTTGCCACTCATGTGGAAGGTGGTGGGTTTTAAATCGAACACCATTACCATTAATACTGATGGGAGGGTCCATCTTCTTTGTCACACCCAAATCGGCGAGTTGAGTCAAGGAACTGTGGGTGAGCTCCACCATCCCAATTTTTTCCCTAAGATTAGGAGGTCTACTTAATTCAATAGTTTCATTCGGGTGAGCACAACCACAATTTTCCAGGAGGTGAGCCACTTTTTTTCCTTCCCCCCTTACTGGGTGATAATGATATAATCAAATTTCTTGATTGTATCCTCCAATCCCTGCACATGTTGAGCAGTACGCTAGCTCTAGCTGAGTGTGTCCCATGTTGTTCCTTCATTATGTTTTTTGAGACTGTTCATAACCAATTAAGAGTCTCCTTCGATTACAAGGTTTTTGTATCCTAGCTTGATGGCCAAGAGGAGACCTTGGTTCACTCTTATGAATTCTACTTCATTTTTGCTGGAAAAGACACATGAGTCGTCATATATGAATGTTGTTGTGCCTTGATGATCTAGAAAAATTCCTCCAGCTCCTACTTTCCCTGAATTTCCTTTCGATTTTCCATCAAATTTGATCTTGATGAATCCTTCTAGAGGAGGTTTGAAGATCCTCATGGTGTCCCCTCTGTTAGGCGCAACTTTCCAAGAAGACGGGGAGACCATGCAAGGTGCTAGGTGAAGGTCCTGGAGAATTATTGCTTCTTAAGGAGCCACTTTCCAATCATATGGCATCCATTTACTAGAGAAGATGGTTTTTTATTATGTTTTTCCTAATTCCTTCCCAGAGTATCTCTAGGTCCAATATGGGTTTTCTGAATATTTGTTGGTTCCTTTCCTTCCACATTTCCCATAGAGTGAACCCTGGGAAAAAGGCCCATTCTCGGTTAAGGACCAGGCTGGAGTATAAGTCTTGTCTACAAATTAGGCCGGTATCCTTTATGCTTCCACGGTCATGATCTATCCTACCAAAAAATGCTTCCACTTGTCTCCATTCTCTCTCCACATATTGACAGGAGTTGAGGAGGTGTTCTAGTGTTTCCCCCTGATTTCCACATAGGCCACAAATCTAGGGCCTTCGTAGTATCTTTTGGTTAATTGCTCCTAGGTCAATATTCTACATATACACACCAACTAGATGATGTATGTCAACTTCAGCCACCACTTCCCTCTACAAATTTTCCTCCAGATTTGATGCTGATTCTGATGTCCCAAGCTTTTATTATGTAAGCTTCCTTGACTATAAATGATCCTTTCGTAGCATAGCCCCATCTTAGGATGTCTGACCCTTCCTGGAAGGTGATTATTCTTGAGTATATCTCCTTCCTCAAATGGATCCATTGATCTAAATTTGGTGCATTTGGCCAGTCTGTCCTATCTTTCCATCTTCTCTTACCACCATTAATGGTCTCTTCCCTATAGTATTTTTCTACCATTTTATAATTCAGGTTCATAGCATAAGTGAACCATTCACTAAGCTCTTGTCTAGGGAATAATTTTCTCGTTTTTTTCTAGGATTCATTCCAAAAGAGCGTTGTTTGTCCATTCCTTATTTCCAAGAATAAATATTCCAAAATAAGATCTCTATTTTGGGTTGCTAGATTCCATATGGCTTATCCCTTAGGGGGGTCCCAATATCTTAAAATATCCTCTGTACAATTGGGCATGTCATATTTCCTCGTCCATATATGCTTCCATGATCTCGTTCCTCCCTGTGGCCATCTACACAATAATGCTTCCCCCAATGCCTGGTTGAGAATAAACAGGTCTTTGAGGCCTAGTCCCCCTTCAATCTTAGGTTTGATAAGGTTCGAATATGCTGCCAAGGACCATTTTTTCAGCCGTTGGGCACCTCCCTAAAGGAATTTCTTGAACATTTCCTCCATTTTTCTACATATTACTATGGGCGTGGCCATTCCAGACAATTAGTAAATGGGGATTGATTGCAGGATGTATTTACGAAGGATGGTGTAGGCAGCCATATTGAGGGCTCTAAAATTCCAATTGATGAGCTTGCCTTGAATTTTTTGGATAATATGACTCCAACAAGAAATTTTAAGAGAGATTTCAGTAAGAAACATACCCAAGTATTTACTGGGAAGAGAGTTGATACCAAACCCCAGCTCTCTCACCAGGAAGGTTCGAATATTTCTAGTCGTATTAAAGAAGATGATGCAGGATTTTTCATTATTAATAAGGGTGCTAGAGGCTTACATAAACACATGGAGTATATCTTTAATGCTTTTGTCTTCTGCCAGCGATACATGACAAAAGAGAAGAATGTCGTCAATAAATTGCTAGTGGGTAAGAGGGAGGTCATTTCCCCAGAGCCTAAGACCACAAATCTTCATATTACGAGCTTCCTTATTTATGACTCTGCCAAGGACTTTAGCAGCCAAAATAAATACGAATGGGGATAGGGGATATCCTTGTCTTAGCTCCTAAGTAGGGTTAAAATATTTGGTAGGGGAACCATTTAGGATAATGGAATATATAGGGGAGGAAACCATAGCTTGCATCCATCGGATCCATCTCTGATCAAACCCATAAGCTTGAAAGACTTTGATGAGGAAGGTCCAACCTATGAAGTAATAGTATTTATATAAATCAAGTTTTATCATCATCCCCAGGATTTTCAGATGATTCAAGGAGTAGATTTCTTCCCCCAAGGTAATAATTCCATCTAGGATTTTACGGCCTTCTAAAAAATCAGTTTGTTAAGATGATATGAGGGAAGGAAACAAAGGTTTAAGGTGCTTAACCATAATTGTTGCAATGATTTTGTATATGAAATTTCATAAAGAAATCATGTGGAATCCCTCGGGATCCTCCGATTTAGGAAATTCAGGAATCAAAACTACAAAAGTAGCAAATAGGCTAAGACATGCCTTTTGGTGTCGTCTTGACTCCTACACCACTTCCAAAACGTATTGTCCTAGGAATTTCCATGCAGCTTAGAAAAATTCCATGGTGAAACCATCAATCCCTGAGGCTTTGTTTTTTGCCATACCTCTTACCACCTCATCCACTTCCTCCATTTTGAATACCTGCATAAGGCTGAGGTTATGATCTCTGGTAATGAGGTGCGAAATGTTTTGGGTGATTCTATGAGAGATTGTGCTCTGGTTCAGACAGAAAGGTTTGAAATTGGTGTACAACCAATTCTTCCATGTCCTCATGATGGAATATTCTATTTCTGACCTCATTTTTCAATGAGAATATCCTATTATGTTGTCTCAGTTGGACCATTGCTTTATGGAAGAAGCATGTGTTCTTGTCTCCTTCCCTCAACCAGTTGAATCTAGATCTCTACTTCCATAGTATCTCCTACTGTTTTCTACATTCTTCTAGTTGGGTTATGAGCCACCCCTCTTCTTCTAATAGAAGTCTTGATCTTCCCTCTGTGACAATATGTAGCTGGACAATCTCCATATTATTCTTTAACTCCTCCTAGTGTTTGAATATGTTTCCAAAGTCCTCTTTGTTCCACTTCTTGATCCTTCATTTGATCTATTTTAGATTGATTTGGAATGTATGCATAACATTTCTTCCCACCACTTCATTGTTCTTCCACCATTCTTTGAGTAGCCCTAGTAGCCTTGGGTCTCAAGGCCAAAATTCTTGAAATCTGAAGGGCTTATTTCTTCGTCCTATTTTGAGGTCGTTTTGTAGTATTACCATCCAATGTTCTGAACCCATTTTGGGTATAATGGAGGTTTCCATGTATATGTCTCAGGAATTGACCTGTTCCAAGACCAAGAACCAATCCAATCTTGATGCAATCTGATTTTTAACTCCTCTCTAATTGGTCCAGGTGAAGGTTCCGTTGTTGGTTTTTAAGTCCATCTGTTTGAACTTTGATATTGCTTCCCTAAACATATCCATATATGGGTCCTGTTAGTGAATTCCTCCTTTATTCTCTTCAAGTAAGATGGTAGTGTTGATTCTAAATAAAATAACTAACTATTTAGAGTGCTAGCTTACGTAGCTAGACTCTAACATCTAGGTTTGTCTTCATCGAAGTTAATTCAAAGGAAGACACCTAGCTAGATTAGAGATGACACATACATTTATGACAAGGAATGTTTTAGGTGTTATGAAAAATGTTCATGTTGCATTAAAATTCAAATTTCCCTCATTTATATCTCCCATAAAAAACTATTCTCTAAAATCGCTTGTGTGATTTAAAGAAATACAAAACATGTGCATGATTTACAAGTATATGAAACACACTCACAATTTTTGGAACTAGAAATATACCCCCCTCTACCACTAGGTCCCCATAATCAAATGACCCTTGGGTCACCTTCCCCTAATCCCCTCCACTTCTAGATTCCTCTATCAAGCACCTAGTTTCCTCATGAAATGGGGCACATAATTTTCAATCTTTGGTACCATGCTATTAAATTTATTGGCCACCTTGTTGTCTTGTCCATTGGCTGGAAGAGCCATATAAATTTTCTCAAGAGTCACTGATATTTCTTCCATATTCATTCACCACATTGTCATCCTTCCATATTACTAGGTTATCATCCTACACGTTCATGACACTTCACTTAGGCATCATTCCTTCCTTCACTAAAATATATTATGTGCTAGTACATTCTCCAACCACCATAAAACTATAATAGTAGTGATAGATCTTAAAATTCAATTACCATGGCCTTGATACAACCATAATTCCTACCCACAATACCGATTTTATCCTCAATGTCTATTCCTTTTATTAGCCAAAATTTTTAGCGTATAGTTTGAAATCATGACTCGATGACTAGTACCTTAACCTATTGATTTCCATTGCCAAAAATTAACCTTGAGCCTCCTAGCAGTTGGGAGAAAGAGATTCCTTAATGGCCCTCCCTAATGAGGCCTTTCTAGTAGTTGTTGGCTTATTAAATCAACCATATCCTTTCCCTAACGTTGAGTACTCTATTTATTATGAATCAACCTTGCATTACAAAACATATCCCATCAGATATCACATAGTACATTCCATATGCTTGTGCATTGATATTATAGTAGGTATAATGCAACAATTTTCATTGTGTTTTGACATTAATTTGTTTGTTAGTGAAATTTTTTTATAGTTTTTCTATAGTTAAACTTTAATAGTTTTTATTATTTATTTATTTTAACTTTTTAAATATATTTTTCTTGAATAATATTGGCTTGTAATTTCATCTTCTTATTACCGATGGATGTCCTACACTTCCAAAGTCTAGATACAACTTGATTAAATTGGATACGTGAATTTGGTGGGTGGGTTGTACTGCTGATTTGAAGGGTAATTTAATACATATTCATGATCTAGTACAGGTTTCTGGTGGGAACTACAAAATATTGATTTGATTGCTATTTGTATTCTCTGGTACGTAATGTTGTTAAGTTTATTAAACATTAATATAGCTTGGTACAAGTGAATGTGTGGTGCGACTAAAAAATTGTTTGTGATAGCAAAGGAAATTGGCCATATTTATGAGGTTGCACAACATAATAAAGGTTGCAAAACATAATAATTCCATGTAGCTTGATCTAAGGATAAATGAATAAATGTTGACACAACTGATACTAGTTGAGATTCGCGCGGGAAATAACCCTCAACTTTTCATTGAGATTGATTTTTCATCTCCAAAATAAGTCCATTGTGCCCCCAGACTATAATCCTTCCTTAGAGGTGCTTCTTTCCATTGATGGAATGGAAATCACGCTGGTCACTCACCAAGACACATGCACACTCACGCGAAGTGACAAAAATGGATTTAATTTATGGGCAGACTACTTTTTGCGAGTGAGATGAAAAGCTCTTGTAAGAATTGCATCATTGATATCTCTATCTATGAATCCACTTCTTATTTTACCCTTTTCTCATATCACATTAAAATTCATTATTGACAGACAAAAAGGGCTCAATCATGCCTTCAATGAGTCATTGTAGAGTTTGGGCAACAATTTTACAGCCATATCACTAAAGAAAAATTTTGAAACCTCGTCCATCAAGAGCACATCTCATGGGTTTATAAATTTATTATATAAAATATATAGAATCTAAATCCACTTCAGGAAAGGTATAGTAACTATAGAAATAATTGATAAGATTTAAAAAAATTTCAAGTTCCTTTCAAAGTTTCACATTAGTCAGTTAAGGGACCGAAGCAATTGTGAACGTGAAAGTTGACATAAATATTGCCATCCATAGAG
Source organism: Pinus albicaulis (assembly GCA_034641835.2). Lineage (NCBI taxonomy): Eukaryota > Viridiplantae > Streptophyta > Pinopsida > Pinales > Pinaceae > Pinus > Pinus albicaulis. Next base: position 696,928,444 of record CM076581.1, read on the forward strand.
ATCTCGTGATAATTATACTTATATAAAATTTAATCAGTCTATATGTAGTGAATTTTATCTGATAAATTAATTTTTACAGGTATTATTTTTGGGTTAGGAGTGAGGCCAGGCATGGCATGGTAAACCCATGATACATGGGAAATTGGGATCAATAAGTTTAGGAACTCTTAAGCTCATGTTTTATGAATGCACCTTGAGCTCATGTTATGCAATGCATAAAATAGTCAAGCAAGGTCCTACCCCTCTGATACAGGTTGAGTTATGGGAGACCTTTGAGTTCAAGTGAGAATTCTCCCCTCTATTATGGGCCAAGTTGTGGCAGGCCTCTGGGATGAAACGAAACCCAACACGTTGTTTGAAATGGCCTTTAGGCTCGATTTTGTGGAAGACACTAAGAAATACGCCGAAACCTTTATTTCTATGTAAACTTCTTATGTATTATGTGATAATAATTGAATCATATCGTTGAGCGATTCACGCTCTCTAGTGAATACACCAACCCTATATCTTTGACTTATCGTTATCTTTGAACAATAAATTTCAACCTTTATCACTGGAAGAAGAACATTCTGGTGAGATAAAATGAGAAATAGAAATTCAGAGTGATACGATTTATTTGTATTTTTAGATGATCAACATTATGGAGCGATACATCACTCAAGCCTGTCAAGCTGATCCCACGATAATTGTGTGTTTTACATGAAATACAATGGAGAATTGTTCACTTTCATTAGGGGAATTTTGAGGTCTAGAATGGGCCTGCTAAGAAAATCGTACAACAAAAATAAACTTTATAAGAATAAATAAGATTCAAGATAATGATGTCAACCATGGGGGATGATTCACCATTTTTTAAGTAAAAGGGTAAAAATATTAAAAAATAATAAAATAATAAAACTACTTTTCAACTCGTATTTTCAAGTTATCTCTCAAACTTTTTACTCAAAATTTGAGTGGGAGTACTCATTTTATGTAAAATTTAATTTCTCATCCATGAGTACCCATGTTGAATAATTTTGATGGAACTTGCTACACGAAAAATAAGAAATACATGAAAAACAGTGATTCCAATCACGCTTTTGATGTATTTATCATTTATAATGTAGAAAGATCCATCGAAAGTATGTAACATGGGGACTCCTTAGATGAGGAATTAAATTTTGTATCTAACAAGTACTCTCACTCGAAATTTGTGTAAAAAATTTCGGAGATAAGTTGAAAATACGAGTTGAAAAAGTTTTCTTTTTTTCCCTCTAAAACTTGATGATGTAATTAAATCTTATTTTGTTATCTCGACTATTATTTTATAATTTCCTTAGGAGGTCCATTTTAGACCTAAAAATTCCCCTAATTCTTACCTCAAAATTAATATTTATATGGAAATCTATCTTCTTTGCCCAAAATTAGTAAAGAACCTAGAAGAATGAGAGGCAACAGGTTAAGAAATAACTTATTGGTGGGGTCGACGGTAATACTAGAAAAGGTCAACAAAGTCAGGGTTAGCAAAAAAGGCATGTCACAACCTATAAGAGAAGGTATGTCATAAACCATGGCTTTAAACAGAGGAAAAAAAAAACATAAACCCTCAAGTACCAGGTAGCCACTAGGAAATACCTTAAGAATGTGACACCAATAACTGAATGTTGTATGGAAATTCAGAAAACCTTGTCAATTAATTACAAATTTAAAAGTGTTTAACTTTTTGAGGACGTCTGCAACAAAAACTAACTATTAAAGATACAATATGGAAACCTCACCCATGAAATCAATCGATCATGTCAACAAGAAGAGGAATTGCAAAGTTGCAGAATTCTTACTCACACAAGTCTTGCTACAAATAACTAAGCCGAAGGCGAAGGGTAGGGAAAATCTGCTACCCTGATCTCTGGCTTAAATTTATCACCATTGGGTGGAGTCATGACCAGCTCAACAAATCTACTGTTACCACCTAGCCCTACAGCCCCATCAAAGGTACGTTCACCGAGGAGACAATTTGGAGAACATTCTCAACTCTTGTTAGTTACTACGTGGTATAGATGAACAAGGCGTAATGAAATCACAATAACATGGGTGACAAGAAAGGCCCTCGAGGGTTAATGCAGGGAAATGGTTTTATGGCATTAAACCATTTTTGTACATTGATTTGGTTTTGTGTTCAATAGTAGTTGTGTAGTTTACACTAATATTTTTCGTTTTTCCACAACAAGGTCTTAAAATGATATAATTTATCTCCTATTTTTGTTTGTGCAATACAATCATGAATTTTCTCAATACAATCCTGAGTAATTTGAGGACGTTAAGGATAATGTATCTATATATATATATATGATGCTATTTTGTGTTTTATATTTCAACGTGAACTTGTTAGATCCATAGTAATATCTTCATTATACCATTATAGTGTCTACTTAATAGTTTGAAATATAGTTCTTGTACCTTTCTAGATTAATTATTTTTTATCAAAAAAATTATGAAATATATATATATATATATATATATATTATATATATATATATATATAATTTAATATTATTATAAGTTAAATATATTTAATATTATAAATTAAATTCTTTATATTCATAATAAATATTATTTAACTAGATAAATATAAATATATGAAAATATATAACAAATAATTAGAAACAAAATGCAGAAAATGTTATTTTACAAAAATTAATAAATACAATCAATTATAATTTAAAATTAATTTAATTATATAACATTTTAAAATTCTAAAACTTTATATTTTACTGTTTTTACATCAATTTAACTCTCTTTAAATTAAGCGGAAAATTAAGTGACATGGAGTAGCTACTATGTAGCACTTGTTTATATCATAGTTTCTGTATGTTTGAATATCAGACACATAGTTGGTGTGATATTTTCATAAATTAAAAGCATTGTAATAAATTTACAGTTCTTGAGTGAAGGCCTATGATTGTGCAGCACAATTCTCAATGCACCAATGGAATTTCCATTCTCATGCATTAATGCATATTTTTCAACCTTTATTCTAAAAAACATGTTACTACACCAAATTCTTGACAAAAGGGTGAGTTGTACTTGTGCCTAATTTATCCATAATATGCCTATGGTGGTTTGGTTTATTAGCTTATTTTTGTATATAATAATATCTGTACTTATTTTAAAGACATTCGAACTGAGATTATACCTTAAACCTCTCATTTTGTGGTACTCTTTGAAACTATTCGGCTATGCAAGGGACTTGCTGCTCTATAGCTCGTTTGTTTAATTTTTTCTATTTGCATCGGCTATTATGTTGTATAGTTGTTACATTGAAAGTATTGGACCATAGTCCTTCTTATACATATATTTGGTTTTAAATTATTCCTTCATACCTTGAAGAGATAATTACTAGGTTGTCTTATCGAATACTCTGGAGATGAAAACTATCATCATGTTTGGCACTTGAGTTGTCCTTAATATAACAGATGAAATTTTAGGGATAATTCCACACCATCGATTGTGTCTGGGAAGTTATCAAGGTAACTTCCTTTCTTTCCTCTCGTCGCATTCACCCATTTGCAACTCATAATCTAGAATGAAGGGTCTGCAACTAAACCCTAAATGGTGTATTGGGTATGATCCTTAACCAAAATTTCATTGACATTATCCTCTCTAGCTTTTCTCAAACATTCTCCATATCCATGTTGTGCAATGCTTAATAATATTTCTAGGACTATGTTGGCCCATGGCGAACTATGGTAGAGGGATGGAAAATACTTCCCCTTCTCACACCACATATTTCTTGCGCACTTCTTTTATTTAGTTATTGGTTTTCCTTTGGTAAATTTATTATTCAACTTCTTCGTCAGGTGCAACAAACAAAACGGTATTGGCTCCCTCTGAATCTATGTATAGGTAACAACAACCTCAAACTTTTATTGCAACTGTATTTGGATTCTAGTTTCCAATTAATTCTTTTCTATTTTGATTCAAGTATATTCGTTGGTTGATTTTCGTCTACTCCTCGACTTCGCCCATTTGAAACTCACAATATGGAAGGAATGGTATGCAACTAAACCCTGACTGATGTATTTGGTATGATTCTTGACCCAAATTTCATTGATGTTCTCATCTCCTGATTTTCTCAACCATTTTCCATACCCATGATGTGAAATGCTTAATAATATGGCTAGGAATGTGTTGGAAAATGAAGAACTATGGCAGAGGGATGGAAAATAATTCACCTTCTAGCACCAGGTATTTCTTGCGCACTTCTTTTATTTAATTAATTATTTTCCTTTGGTAAATTTATTATTCAATTTCTTCATCACTTGCAACATAAAAAATGGTTTTTCCTCCCTTTGAATATGTGTACATGTAACAAAAACCTCGAAATTTTATTCCAGATGTAATATTCTGTCTTTGGATTTTGATTTCTGATTAACTCTTTTCTCTTCTGATTCAGATATATTCGTTGGTTGATTGTGGTCTTCTCATCGCCTTCGCCCATTTGCAACTGACAATCTAGAAGGAAGGTTCTGCAAATAAACCCTTGCTGGTGTATTGGGTTTGATTCTTAACCCAAATTTCATTGATGTTTTCCTCTCTAGCTTTGCTCAACCATTTTCCATACCCACGCAGTGTAATGCTTAATAATATTTCTAGGAATATGTTGGACCATGGTGAACTATGGACGAGGATACTTCAACTTCTTGCACCAGGTATTCCTTGCACACTTCTTTTATACAATTACTTGTTTTCCTTTGGTAAATTTCCTATTGAATTTCTTTGTCACCTGCAACACACAAAATGGTTTTGGCTCCCTCCGAATCTGTGTACAGATAACAACAAACTCAAACTTTCATTGCAGTTGTAATATTATTTCTTTGGATTTGGGTTTTTGGTTAACCCTTTTCTCTTCATATTCAGGTATATTCGTTAGTCGATTTTGGTCTACTCGTCGCCTTTACCCATTTGGAACTGAAAATATGGAAGGAAGGGTCTGCAAATAAACCCTTGCTGGTGTATTGGGTATGATTCTTAACCGAAATTTGATTAATGTTGGCCTCTCAAGCTTTTCTCAACCATTTTCCATACGCATGTTCTGCAATTCTTAATAATATTGTTAGGACTATGTTGGAATTGTGGCAGATGGATAGACAATACTTCACATTCTCACACCAAGTGTTTCTTGCGCACTTATTTTATTTAATTATTTTATTTCCTTTGTAAATTTCTAATTCAATTTCGTGGTCACCTCAAACACACAAAAGGGTTTTGGTTCCTTATGAATCTGTGTACATGTAAAAACAACCTCGAACATTTATTGCAGATGTAATAATTTTTCTTTGAAGTTAGGTTTTTCATTAACCTTTTCTCATTAGATTCACGTATATTAGTTGGTCGATTTTTGTCTACTCGTCGTCTTCACCCATTTTCCACTCACACTCTAGAAGGAAGCATATGCAACTAAACACTTGTTGGTGTATTGGGTATGATTCTTAACCCAAATTTCATTGATGTTGTCCTCTCCAGCTTTGCCCAACCATTTTCCATACCCATGCTATGCACTTCTTAATAATATTTCTAGGACTGTGTTGGCACATGGAAAACTATGGCAGAGTGAAGCACAATAATTCACCTTCTCGCACCACTTCTTTTCTATGCACTTCTTTTATTTAATTATTTATTTTCCTTTGGTAAATTTGTTATCAATTTCTTCATCACCTGGAGCACATAAAAGGGTTTTTTCATTGTACAGGTAACAACCACACCTCGAACTTTTATTGCAGCTATAATATCCCGTCTTTGGATTCTGGTTTCTGATTAACGCTTTTCTCTTCTGATTTAGTTATATTCGTTGGTTGATTGTGGTCTAGATGCATCTTTACACTTCTTAATGTTACCAGGTTCTCACAAAAATAAACCCTCTTTCTCACAGCTATAACCAGTAACAAAGCTCTTCTCTTAATTAGTTTAGGCAACCATCTATATTTCCTATCATATTGTTGTAGGTTACTACACTAATTTTTAACCTTAGTGCATAAACATTTGTCTTCTAGCTAGTCTACCCTCACAACCGATGTAATTTATAAAATATTTATTTTAAATGAAGCCTCCCGACCTTGTAATTACACTTAAATATTGACAATTAGTTATATTGTACTATTAATTCATGGCACGAGTTAAAAACCCTACTTAACCTATAACTATGGATTACTAACATGACATTTTATATATTAAGGAAAATCTCTTAACTAATTTAATAAATATTATCAAATTGTTTCTATTATTGTAATTATTGTGTATAATGTTCATCAAAAGTTCTTATTTCGATATTGTTCCCCTTAGGATGATGTAAATTTTGTTTTGGTTATGAATCTAATTTGTATGTTCTCGAAACTTTGTCTTAATGCTTGGGCTGGATAGAGGGTTTCAATAATTCTTGAAATGGTGTATATTAGTGATTAATAAGACATTTTTTCCCAATTATTTCAACAAATTTGGGGTTTATACTGTTCAATTTATTCCGTATTTTCTCCCCTTAACTCTTTCTTTTCTCGAAGTATGAAGACTGTTCTGGCCCACTGGCTCTAGCCGACCTTGGCCAAAACTAACCAACTGTATTTACTGACAAGTACTAAGCTATCCTTAAACATCAATGCCTTTGTATAAGTTTTTGTTTTATTTTATTTCACTATACTCATACTATTTCGTAAATTTCCATAGTATACATATTATGCTTATGCATACTCTCTTTTACTTATGCATAGGAAGAATTTTAACTTCTGTGGTGTATATATATATATATGTTTATTTTCAACTTCATGGTTCCTACTAATAAATCTTGTATACATTCATTTTTTATATAATTTTATATATATTTGAATGCTCAAAGGCTACTTTCCTCTAGCGTGGTTTAATCTGACCATAGTTTCAAATACAATTACCAAATATTACCATTCTAGTCACCCATTTTGCTAACTTCTTGAAATTTATGTTCACATTGTCTCCACCACTAAACAAGTATTCTATTTTTTTTTAAGAATCAGTTTACAGAAATAGTTTACCGCAACTATTTATAAAATTCAGTTCGCGTAAATAATTTTACAGAAACTAAATATAAAAACTGTTCACAAAGATATTTCTCAAAACCAACTGTAACGGTTTTCCACCAAAATTGACATATGGTTGAGAGTGACTATATTTTTTTAATTAACTTTTCTAAATAAGTAAAGTGATATTTTTTCCAGATTTTATATTTTATGGTGTTTTGCAAGGTATACAATTTTATTATAATAATATTAAATGTCTGTTTTTCTCCAATTTTTATTTTATGGTGAGTTGCGTCATAATATTTTGATCTACCTCAAAATGGTTTTTGGTGGTTTACACCCAAGTACCACATATACATTTAACACCAAATTTAACATTTTTTACTAACTACACTTTTGCACCAAAAACTATAATGCCATTTAAGTATTTCCACATTATCACCACTTTTACACTATTATTTGTGAAATCAAAATTTCTAAAATCCTTTACAAGTGATGCTAATATAAGGCCGTGATGAGATCTATAGCCCAATGTTATCGATCCCTAAATTCACGAACCCTTACATAGAATTGGCCATGGCCCTATGCTGATCACTGTTCGCCTTTCCAGAGACTCCATAACCAAGACTTCTCTACATACGCCTATATCAATTATAACACTGCTTAAAAAAATGCTACCGAGGCCTTACATCGTATGAATTTTACGCCCCTGGATGGAAAGCCAATTCTGATAATCTACTCAAACAGTCACCCAGTGTGGATTCGCAAACATATTTATTAAGAATCTTGAAAAAACGGTAGACTGTCCAATGCTAAAGATACGTATCGACGGTTCATTCGTATAGAAGTTGCAGTTCACTATATGATCGGTAAAAATTTAAAATAAGCAGTAATCAGAACAAACCTGTATCTTGATAGAAATTACGAAGACTCGAGAGAGAGATTGTGCATACACAAACTGATTTTATTGATCACATAAGTTACATTTATAGGATATAAATAACTCATTTAAATTATAACTACAAGCCACGCAAAGGAAACAGACTGTTTTTATATCAACATTAACTATATATGACATAGAAATATTACTTTCAATATCTTTTTCTAATGTTTACATGAAAAATATTGAAAACACATATTACAACAACAACAATATTACAACAACAACAATATGATATCTATTTCATTGATATTCATCAACACATATCTACTCTCGAATCTCACAAACAACACTATTTTTCACCACCACATTTTCTAACGGTCTTGACTTCCATTTAAAACAGAAAACACAACTTCAACTCATCATTACTGATAAATTTTTTTCAATTGATGCTTATTAATACTAAAAATAATTTAAATATTGAATATCTCCGTAGACATACTTCCATCCTATATGCATCTAAGTGCATATACATATATCTAGTTATATAAATTAGTTGTCTATCCAATAGTCCAATCATATTATAACTGACTTTTTTTAACCTATACACTGACATACATAAATAAAACATTTAACCAAGTCAATGATATATTTAGCTATATAAGTAAGTTGTCGTCTATTCAGCCATCATATTATAACTGAGTTTTTTTTACATATACACTAATACATAAATAAAACATAAAACTTGTAACCAAGTCAATGATATATTTAGCTATATAAGTAAGTTCTCGTCTATCCAGCGATCCATCATACAACTGAAAGAATTCGCTACTGCCAGATCTCAATTCTGACGATCATGAAGATGAGGAATTCGACTCCATAGGGCTCGGCTTTGAATGATATCCTTTCGATGTATTCCTTTCAATATGGGGCATAGATGAACCAACACACATAGAAACCACACCACTGAGTTTGAAATAGGCATGAAAGGAGACCACGGAGGCAATGCAGGAGATATCTAAAAAAAATCATTGAAGAATGTCGCTGTAGATATCTGCGAAAACTCCATGTAGGGTTGCACTTCATGCAAACGAAATGAACTGCGATAATTACCTCGTCACTAGGAAGGTAAAACTTTTTTGGTTCGCTGCAATTACGATGGACATCACTGCTCCTTTCTGCCCTCCCTGTGTCGTAATATCCCTTTACAATGACGCAGTGGTAGGCCTCATTGATCATGCCCACGTTCGTCTTGGCCACATGCAGGGACCTCATCTTTGCCCGGGCTGCGTCCTTGCCTTTCAACGAAAGAAACAGTGAGAGAGTATGCCCAATCCCTTCTCGATTTCCTCGCTCTGTATGCACGATTTCAATCTAATTCACAACACAAGAGAGAAAGATTGCATGCAAGTGTTCATCTTGTGGGCATGGAAAGTGCCAATAAATCTATTACTGATTTAATATTGGAGGAGGAAGGGAGTTGAGTAATTTCCATTGTGCTCATGGGAGGCATGGGGAAAAACTCTTGTGGTTGAAAGTGTTTTTAACGAGCAGATATTTTCGACGTTTGTAGGTAGCAATTCGCTGTCCTTGTTTTGGTTATAGATGATGAGGGTTGGTTGGAAAGCAAGGCATTGTAATAAGGGTAATTTTTGCCACAGTTTTGCTAATCTCATCACAGTTTTTATGATATATTATACCTCAATGGTTTTTAAACGAGCAATCAATATACGTTAATGATTAAACGCCAGTAATAATATGTTAATGGCCTCTTCCTACGTTTCCGGACAAATATTTTCGTTTTTGTTTATCTTCGAGAGATCTGACTGGACTTTTGTGTGAGCACGCGCACATATACATTTGATATGAAATATTATTTTAAACTTCGATCTGAGCTTAAATTTTATTTCTTACCGTTCCATTCCTTTTGTCAATTTCAATGTTTGCAAACAACGCAAGCTACCTGATGCCGAATTTCTTACATTTTTCTGAAGGGTCGACAGGTCATAGTTATATTTAATGGCGAATAGGATTGGGGAAACAAGAGTCTACTCAATTAAAAAAATTTATGGATACAATTTATCACCTGTAAACATACTTTATTTTACAAATGGCATTATTAAACACAGGTAAATGTAATTTATCAGTTTTAAATATATATTTGTTTTGTCTACATTCATCCGTGTTAAAATGACACTTTTTTTATTTTAATTTTATTTGATGAATGTGAAAGAATGTTATATTTACAATATATTTGAATTCAACTAAATAATTATATCTAAAATGGAATTTTCATACTTTTACTTTCATGCGAGGAATGTGAAATAGTCTTAAAATTGCAATAATGTTGAGGTCCAATGAAATATCTGGTTATTATTTTCATGTTTCCAAAATTTTATTTTTGGATAGCTAGATTGTAATTTCTTGTATAAAGAAATTCGGTACCTTAAAACTAACTTGAAACTGACAACTTGATAATGAAGAAGTTTATCAGAAAATAAGAGCTTGAAACTGTTATACATCCCTGCAATCAGTGTATGTATCAATTATATAACCCATTCACTGTATGTACGAGTATTTTCTGGGAATTGAAATGATTGCAGGTAAATATAATCCTGAGCACATGTGGCTTTTCCTTCAAACCACAGGGAAATGGAGATTTTAAAGTGCATAAAAAAAGTTTGCTGTTTGTGGTGTTTTCAACACTTACATCCGAGCCATTTCAAATTCCTTTAATAACGTATGCACATGCACAAAGAAATCTCATAAAATAACACGTCTTGCTACTGTCGGTGTATTCAACACTTACATCCGAGTCGTTTCAATTTTTTTTTTTTGGGTAACGTATGCACATATATAAAGAAATATCACATGACTAATGAATATAAGTAGGGTATAATGAGTCGTAAATAAGTAGTAAGGTAAATTATATAATAGTATTAGGTTTCATTATTTAGATGCAAGGTTAATTATAATATTCAATTGAAGTTAAAAATTCAATATTGTGAATAAACTTCAAGGTTAAATTACAATTGAATTATTTTAATAGATTTATTATTATATTAAATTATTAAATAAAATTATTTTTAGATTATTTAATTTTAAATTATTTTATTTAATATATTAACATTAATATTAAATAATTAATTTTGTATTATAATATTAATATATAGGTTTATATGTCTTCGGTGTATAATATATCTTAGGGTTTATATACGTTAAGTGTATAATATTAATCCTTGGGATTAGTATTTCTCCTTTGAGTTTATGATATATCGGTGTATAATGTATCTTAAGGTTTATATACCTTAAGTGTATAATATTAATCCTTGAGATTAATATTTCTCCTTTGAGTTTATGATCTATTGTGTTTTTAGTATTAATCGGTTAGTTTTATAGTATCAATGTCTTTGGTTTATTAATCTAAGAGTTCACATTCCGAGTGTATATATTATTTATAGGGTATATTATATTAATCTTAGGGTTTAATATAAATCCATTGGGTTTATAATCATGATGAACCATCATGAACCATCATCAATCATGGTACAATATCACATTGTGACAAATATTATCTCAATATGAAAATCAATCACGGTCAACCATGGTCAATCATGGTCAATATGAAAATCATCGATGGTCAATTATGGTGAACCATGGTCAACCGTGGTCCAACTTCACATTGTGACAAATAATGTCTGAATATGAAAACCAATGATGGTCAAACATCATCAGCGATGGTCAAACATTGTCCAACATTGCATTGGGACAAATATTGTCTCAATATGAAAATCGACCATAGTCAATAGTCTTTGTCACAATATGACAAATATTGTCTCATGGTCCAACATGACATTGTGACAACCATGGTCAACCATGGTCCAACGTCGCATTGTGAAAAATATGCCCTCAATGTGAAAATAAATCATGGTAAATCATGGTCAACCATATTTTTTTTAGGAATTATAATATTTATCTTAGGGTTTATATACCTTCGGTTTACAATTTTAATCCCTTAGGTTTATAATCCATTTGATTTATAATATATTTTTTTTGAGTTTATTAATCGCATTGTGACAAAAAAAATTTTGATACGAAAATGAATCACAATCAATAATGGTCAACCATGGTATAATGTCGCATTGTGGCAAGGATTGTCTCAATATGGAAATAAATCATAGTCAACCATGTTTATTTTAGGGTTTATAACAATCATGTTAAGGTTTATATACCTTAGGTTTACAATAGTAATTCCTTGAATTTAATATTATTCCCTTGGGATTATAATCCCTTGGGGGTTTGGTATTAATCCTTTGGGTTTGTTATTCCCTTTAGATATAATAACAATCCTTTAGGTGTATTAATCTAAGCGTTCATGTTCTTAGGGTATAATATTATTCATAGGGTTTATAATATTAATCTCAGTGTTTAATATAAATCCCCTCGGTTTATAATCATGGTCAACCATGGTCTAATGTCACATTTTGACAAATATAGTCTCATTATAAAAATCATCCATGGTCAGGCATTGTCAACCATCATCAACCATGCTTAATCATGGTCATCCAAGGTCCAATGTAGCATTGTGACAAATGTTGTCTCAATATGAAAATAAACCATGGTAAACCATGTTTATTTTATCGTTTATAATATTTATGATAGGGTTTATATACCTTGTTTTATAATATTTATCTTAGGGTTTATCTTAGGATTTTCTCGATGTGAAAATAAATCATGGTCAACTGTGGTCAACCATGGTCAATCATTGTCAACATTTGTCAAATATGGTCGCCCATGCTCAATTATGATAATTCATGATTAACTATGCTCAACAATGGTACAAAATCATATTGTGACAAAGATTCTCTGAATATGAAAATCAACCATGGTAAACCATTGTCCAACGTCTCACTGTGACAAAATCAACCATTGTCAAACTTTGTCAACCATAGCCCAACTCTGCATTGTGATAAATATTGTCTCCATATGGAAATCATTCATGGTAAACATGGTTAACTATGATTAATTTAAAGATTATAATATATATCTTAGAATTTATATACCTTGAGTTTATAATATTAATCTCTCGGATTTAATATTATTCCTTTAGGTTTTAGCATTAATCCCTTGAATTTAAAATATCAATACCTTCACTTTATTATTCTAAGAGTTTATATTCCTTATAATAATTAATAATTATTAAAATTAAAATTATTAATAATTATTGTTATATTTATAATTATTAATTATTGTTATAATTAAACTTATAATTCTTATAATTATAATCTTATTATAGAATAATTATTAATTATAATTATAATTAATTAATTATCAAAATTATAATAATAATTAATAATTATTATTATAATTATTAATTTTTCATTTTCATATATTAATTTATAATAATTTATTATTATTAAGTTTTAATATTTTAATTATTAGTTTTTTATATTAATATTAATATTATTTATTAATTGGCTTATTAATAATGCTAAATAATAATAATAATAATCTATAACTAATAAATAATAATAAAACTATTAATGTTAATATATATAAATAAACAATAATGAATGTATGTTTTTTATTACTCATAGACTTTCTAAGCTAGCTTTAAATTCTAGCCAAAACCACCTAAGGCTTAAACGAGGTTGGTATAAAGACATCAGGGCCTGGTTAAAACATTGGGAAATTGACGAGAATGTTGCATTGAAAAACATCAATAACATTAAAAAAATTGTTACTTCTAAGTTCAAAGAAAGAATGGGTTGTGAGAAAGATCTAGTGGGTAAAAGAAAATTAAGGTATTATAAGGAGGTCATCAACCCCACCTTAGAAGATCTAAAGTATCTCTCTGTTTTAACTAGATTAAAGAAGAAAATTAATATAGCCAAGATTAGAACGAACTCTCATGAGCTCCATAGTGAAACAGGTCGTTGGACAATTCCTAAAACACCATGGATGGAAAGGATCTGCCATCTCTGTGAGAATATGAACATCGACGATGAAAATCACTTCCTCTTAGAGTGCCCCGCGTACAACCACATTGGAGCTCAATTTCATAATCTTTGTTGCAATACTGACCTTCCTAGCCTTTTAAGATTCTAAAATTATAGTGAGCTTGGAAGGCTTCTCTCCAAGCTTTTTGAGCATAGGAATAAAATCTTAAATCAAATTAAATAACTCTTTTCTTTAGGTCCGATAAACCAAATATTGGTCTCAATGGACATTAACCATCATCATTATTAGTGCTTTTCCTTTGAATGTTACTATGCTCTTATGGGATCCGTGTGTGTTTGAAAGAGTGTTTAGTTAGTTGTGTCTCTCTAAATTATTTAATTTGAGTACTTATGTTTTAAATTGTATAGTTTGTGATGCTTTAGTTATTTTTGGTTTTATTTAAGAAATTTTAAGCGATTAGAAGTTCCATGTGGTATCATAGGAGTTAGCATTTATATATTGTGTGTTTTATTTTGATAAATTTCAAGGGATTGTAAGCTCCTTATGGTATCAAAGGAGTTAACATTATGTTGTGCTAAAGAAAATTTGTAATGTATGGAAGGTTTTTATAGTTTTAACATAATGTATGGATTAGTTATTGTGTGTTTTATTTAAGAAATTTTAAAGGATTGTAGGCTCCTTATGGTATCAAAGGAGTTGACGTTATGATGTGCGAAGGAAAATTTGTAATGTATGGAAGGTTGTTATAGTGTTAACATTGTGTATGGATTATATTTTGAAAGTATGGAAGGGTTGTTTCTTAAAAATAAAATTTGATCCAATCACATGAAAAAATAGATAGTTATGATTCTGAATTGACTCATAGATTTATAAACCCTATTATGCTTCTACGAATAAAAGTGGAAAACTATAGGATTGACAAGAAACCTAATGCTTTGATTGATAAGCGGAGTATAAATAATTTCATTTGTATTTATTCTATTACTTGTCTTCCAAGTTCAACCAAAATTGTGAGACTCTTAGCAATGTGTAGGATCAACCCATTGATTTTTATATTAAAGACATCATTATTTAATTTACCAAGGATATGTCCATGTTCCATCTCCCTTGTCATTACAAGGATCCAAAAAGGTTCTTAGATTAATTTAGAGTCAATTGCAATGTTGGAATCATAATTGCTTAATGAAAACAATGACATCATGAAATCCATAGGGGAAACTAAAATCAAAGAGGGTTAATGACTTTGCAATCATGATGATGACTGTTATTGGGAAAGGATTACATTTTGTAGGTAAAAATAGATAATTACATGGTTAATCGAATGTACAAAGTGGGAGGGGATCTTTAGAAGGTAAAATATGCTTTAGTTTGAAGGAAAATGAATTTATAACCACTCTCTATTGTCTAGCTACAACATTTTTCAAGATCCAACTCTTATATTAATTTTATGGTAGCATGGAAAAACAATGGGAAATGGAGTACCATCCCCTTCTTACATGTTCCATTGAATATTTGGTTAGAATCTAATCCAATTTTTTTTTTTTTAATATTTGTTTAATATGCTCGATGTTTCCAAGCTATAGAGTATAAACTTACATTATTCTTGAAATATTCTCGTCATATTTTTATCCAATTGATCCCATCCTCCACATTATGCTTGAATTGAATCAATTTATTACATCCACCCACATCACACTTGTTTGTGTCGAAATATTTTACTTGGCGGAAAGCAATGAAACATATTTTCTTAACAATTTTCTTTACTGCTCAATTTTTCAGTATTACGAAGTATTGAAGTGTTTTCAAGGAGTAGCTTTAGCTTTGGGAGAGATTCTATATTTTAGTATCAAATATTTTCAAAATTTTATCCCTAACAGTATGTGTATAACAAAATTCTCATTTATTTTTTTCTTCTAGATGTACCTCTAATTAATTTATCAATATTGGAATAACTAGGAATAATTTAGGAAACTACATTACACCATTTATGAAGTGGATTAAATTGGATCTCTAAACATATATGTGAATATATGTCTAGATTTGTTCAAGGGTATATGAGAGAATATTTTAATATGGAAAGACACTTTTGTATTGGTTCAACCCATTAGTCCTTGTCTGGATTATAGCGATCGGTAGATCGTTGAAATTTAATTAGTTTTTCTATTGACTGAAATATTTTCCACTCAATTCTTGTTTAATCAAAATTTTACAACAATTATTTTGATCTAAAAAAAATTTAGCCAAATTTTTTGATGGAAGAAAATGGAACTCTTATTGTCGGCGTATCTTATCCACCTCTAAAAATGTAGTGATAAAATATATTATCCAAAGTTTAGATTTTTTTCTGTTTTCCATGGTTTTTCTCTATTTTCCCTACCACGGGCCAGGAATGGTTGTGATCACTACTTTGAAAAAATTATAAGAAAAGGTTATTAAAAGACTTCATGAGACTAGTTACTAATATAATGTATGGTTATGTATATCCTCTAATTAATACTCGATATAAGGAATAGAGCTAATATGCTACCTCAGTCTAATTGAATATGTGTTATTACCATTGATTCAGATGAGAGATTAAAAAAGGAAGTTTAGTATCACAACTTTCATGGAAACAGTTCACAAAGATGTTTTCAAGTGCTTTTCTATAGTGTCCCATGATCTCATACTTATGTTTCTTGAACAACGAGGAAAATCCCACATGGTGGAGACTTGTCAGAAAGTGTTGCAGGTGGTGTATACAAGTAGTGCATCAACAAGTAATGTGGTAGGTGCCTCATGGTAAGGCAGCTTAAGAAATAATGTGGCAAGTGGTAAGGTAGCTTCTCTATGGTACAGGAGAAAGAATTCTGAGTGGATAATCTCAAATACGTCCAACGATTCTTAAGGGGAAAGTCTAATCCAATGAATCTGAAATCCATCTAGAAATTTTGAAAGGGCAATAAGGGGTGAAAATATGATGTTGGGTTACACTTTTTGCCTTTTTTTTTAAAGAAAAATATCATTTTTTGAATTTCTTCAACTTTCTGCAAGCCAAAACAATTTTTTTGTTAAGAATTTCATTTTATAATAAAAATAAAACTTGTCAGAAATTTTATTAGCTTTCTATTACTTATTTTTGGAATATTTTTATTCACATTTGATATGTCAACATAGAAATTATTTGAGTTTGTGTTCTTCAAAAATCAAGGGATTCATAAAAATTCATGTTGTTCAGCGCTAGTGTATTCTTTGTTAACTTGTTTCTTTTGAGAAAAAAATGTGTTCCAACAATCTTGAAAGACTCTACTTCAGTATCGTTACACTAGGAAAACAATTAATAATTTATCACAATGTATCTAGCCCTAATTACCAAGGAGGTACAAATATTTCCTATCAAGATGCCATCAAAGATGGAGTTGACTAAATTGATTTCTCTATCTAAAGAAAAACATATGGTATTCTTATCTTTAGGGAATCACTAGAGATTATGATAGGAACAAATATCTTGTAAAATTAAAAAATTTATGCATATATCCTAGCAATAGTACCAACCATCACCAAAATGGTGTTAAATACCCCAAAAAACAAGCTAGATATATTCACTTTTGATCTCACATGGAATGAAATTCAATGAATGACACGTAATTCTGATCCAAGCTGGTTCAATCAATCAAAATAATAGAAAAACTCTTTCTCGCTCACGTGTGAATTTCCAATGTTTAAAAATTGTAATCATTTGAATTGTCGTCATATCATTGTAAATTGTTAACTTCTCCATATCTTTATCAATAATAATTGAGAACTTTAGCTATTTTAAAATATAGCAAGTGAATTTAAAATATTGAACAATGTAAGTTATTCATTTTGTTGTGATTTAAGAGGGAAATTGATGTAATACTATGATATGAATTGAAAATTTCTTGGACCATGCAAAAAACATATGCAACCCCTCTAATATAGGTTTCCATAGTATTTTAGGGAATCCTATAGAAGCTATTGTGGGGAAATACATGAACCTATCTACATTTTCAGAATTTGGTCAAAGTCAAGGAAATGTTCATGTCACCATCAACATAAAGGTACAATTCTTCAATCTCATTAGTAATACAAAGAGTTACATCTAAAATAGTTCATGAATTAAATGTAAATTGTAGCTTCTTTCCTACTTTTTCTTTCATAGAATGTACGAGCTATGATATTGGAAAGGAACATTAGTATCATAGAAGCCATTTTTTTCAGATCTAAACACGAGTAGTTACGATAATACTCGTAGGATCATGGTAGAATATGATGAAAGTGTTGTGTTAATAGAGTTCAAGCAACTTATAAAATCAAAGATTTCTTATGTTGCAAATGAAACTGCTATCAACATACCATATTCGACCATTGAGGAGATCAAAACATTTTTCATGTCATAGTATTCAGGAGGAATGTGATTTTCATGGCTTCTTGGTCATTTCTTATAGAGGCCACACATATTTTCTAGAAAATGCACCATTACCATATGCCAATTTTTTTCTTTCTTGTTAGAAATGAATTTTCCTCGCTAGCCTCACTATTATACAACAACTATTCCTAATATGTTTATTTAAGGTTATTCCATTATGTCTTGAATTTTTTTTAATGTGAATACCTATATCTGAAATTTCAGGGACTACCTAACTACTCACATAATTCTTTAAAGGATGCTAACTCAATGGAAGAACACATTATTTATAAGGAGGATGGTGCGTCAATTCCACTATGTCCTAACGTGAATTGATCAATGATATGGTAGTTTATTTTTAATCAAATATTTTTTATATAAATTTATCTCAATGGCTTAAGATATTTCTTTGGATTGTATTCTCTCTTGAAATACCATACCTACGATTGAGGATATGTCTCTATAAAGGAAATATGTGTTTAAGACAAAATATTGCCTCTTGAAAGAAAAAATATAAAATTGTCTCATAAGAGATAATAATTCTAGTGTTATATATTATCTTCATAGAGAAAAAAATTAAGATAATAATTTCAGACACTCACTTAGAGACAATATTTAAGAAAATACACAAGTTATTTTTTTCCTCAAGGTAAGACAATTTACCTAAAAATTGTTTCAAATACTATCTTAAATCCCCTTTATATAGTAGTGATTGTCTAGTAAGTGATGAGGAAGGTTGTGACAGTTGGAAAAAATATGTGAGACAATTTATCCACTAGAAAATTCATCATGGTGTCCAAGTACAAAGGGATAAGGGGTGTGTCTAGTGGTGATAGACCCCAGTAAATATGAATTCTCTTGTCTATTAACAGAAAATAGATTGTTTCTCCACTCTCCTGGACCACGAGAGGAATTTCATGGAGGCATTAAGAGGGATGCAAAGGGTTTCATGGCATGCAATAGTGGAAGCCATGTAAGGATGATAAAGAACTTGTCTAGATAACCAGGTGGGGAAAATGTGGTTGCCTTGTGATTAGGCAAGAGGCGATGGTAGAGTCAAAGAAGCCTAAATTTGAGGGGCCATAAATTTGTTCCCAAAACCATATTAATGTGATTTTTATATCATTGGAAATGTCTTGAAGAGAAGGACACAATGGTGCTACGAGCTTCGAGATTTGAAAAGTTTGAAAAAAAGAGAAAATTATATACCCCATCTCCATAACTGGAACTTAGAGGTTAGTTCAACACAATAGCAGGACTCTAATTACCCTTACTAAGGTCTATGGGTAGTGATAAAGTGTGTTTACAATTAAATTCTAACTATATCTTGTTTTTTCTATCATAGTGGTTATATTTCATGCTATAAAAGTATTGTATCTTGCACTTGTCTATCCATCTTCTTCCTTTTCCCATTTGATAGTAAAAGTGTTTAGGCCATTTCATTGCTTTGACTACTCTATTCTAGAACTTCCCTACACTTGATAATTATTTCTTCCCCTAACTCTACAAATGGATGCTACAGTCTTTAACACATAGTCTAAGGACCCATCTTCCGTGTATGTAAAGAAGGACAAAGGGTGCAGTAGTTTGAAGAAGAGGAGAAAAGTAGGAGTGGAAAAGAGTGGTGAAATCTCGTCAGTGAAAATGTCATCACAGAAGAATTTTTACAACAAGAAGAAGCTGGCTAAGAATACGAGGAAAAAAAAGTCTATTCCTCATTGGAACAAGATGAGGACTGACAACACCATGAGGTACAACTCAAAGTGCAGGCATTGGTGTAGCATAAAACTTGTTCTGTGAGGCTAGAATATTATATTTTATTTTAGTTATTGTTTTGAATGGATGTATCTGGGTACTGTATAAATGCCAAGCACAGGCACAGGACAAATTCCAAGCGAATGCATTTGTGTAGAAGAAAACTTGACCTGTTATGTAGGAACAATATATGTTATTTGAGTTTTTGTTTCGAAGGGATGTATCTGGGTACTGTATAAGAGATTTTTCCATTTGGGTTTGTGAATACTGGCATTTAAAATTTTTGATACAAATTTTATTTTGTGGATTCCATATTTCCATTGAATTATAAATATGAGGAGGATATTATGATTCCCCATTGAAAAAAAACACACGGATGATGAACAAGGGATTCAGCTCACAACGGAGGAAGATAATCTCTCTCACATAATTTTTTAGACTCTCTGTTATCTGGTTTAAATACCCAGATAATAAATAATACATATATCAGAAATTTCCCACATTTTTATAAGATCAGTCACGTTAGAATTTAAATCAATTTTATGATATGTTTTTGAAAGTTACTTAAACTCAAACAACTATCCAACTAAATTTAAACATTTAGGTCTCAATGTTTGTTTTATGTTCTATATATTTATCCACAAATCAGGACATATTTGAAGTCAAGAATCAAATAGAAGAGATGTTTCCAATGAGGAGGAAGGAAATCCTCATCAAAGATAACAAAATCTCTTCCATAACATTATGGAGGGCATTCAATAGCGATAAAAAAAGAGTTCATTGCAGAAACAACCGAAATCATTTTGATTTTACTAGAACTAATCAAGTTTTTTGGCATGCCTTAATCGGTAAAAGATATGAGAAAAATTCAATATAATAAGGTACTGTTGATTGAAAAGAACAATTACAGGTTTTACTTTGTGTTAATTCCGCAACCCCTCGTGACTGTAAATATTGGTAAGAAGTCTTGTTTTACTGATGAAGGAGCCACAACCTCCATATGTGAATGTATTTCATGATTTGAAGTTATAATATAAAGGTTGGTTGGTCACGATAATGCTCTAGAAATTTCACATATCGTTCTTACTGCAATGACTCTTTTTTACTCTGTTTCACCGTGAGTAAAATTACTTAATTTTATTTTCTCCTAGAGTTGTGATTTTTATCTCAACCACTCTATATTGAAATTAAGACTCACATTGTTTATTTTCTGCAACTATATTTTATAGATTAATACATTTCCACAACTTGGTGTAAACTCTATGTTGAGGGAAAATAATTTCCTCTGTCTTGAAAAATAAAAACATGGTGTTAGAGCGGGTTTAAACCTTCATTACCGCACGTGTTTTTACTGAGGATTTAAAAGGTGTTCTAAATTTTTTGTGGAATTCTCTAGCAGGGAGAAAGATTTTACATCGATTTTTTTTTTTTTTTTTATAGAGTGAAAATGGTAGCAACAAGAAAAGGCTTGAATAATCCACAAATACCTTAGTTTAATGGAAAAAATTATGACTATTGGGCTATTTCAATGAACGCTCTGTTTCCTTCTCAGGATATTTTGGAACTGGTGGAAAATGGTTTCCAAGAACCTTCAGATGTAGTAGCATACAATGCATTGACACAAGCATACAAGGATTTGTTGAGATAAAACTTGAAGGAGGACTCAAAATCCCTCTTATATATCTTTCAAGCAGTTCATGAAAGTATCTTCCCAAGGGTTGCAGCAACAAATAAGTCCAAGCAAGCATGGGATACCCTCCACACAACCTACCAAGGCATGGAAAAGGTGAAGACAACAATACTGCAAATGCTGAGAAGATATTTTGAGACAATTTGTATGAAAGAGTTTGAGAATATAGACTAATTTTTTACACATGTAATTTGGTTGGTTACCCAAATCAAGTCTTATGGTGAGATACTTGAGGAAAGGAGAAAATTTGAGAAAATTTTAAGAATTTTTCCAACAAAATTTGATGCCATTGTTGTCGCAATAGAAGATACAAAGGATGTCTCACACTTTTCAGTGGATGAGATTAATGCATCACTAATTTCGTATGAACACGGATTGAACATAGGAACGAACTCCTCATTGGAGCATTCTTTCAAGACACAACTTTCATTTGGTCAAGGTAGAGGTTGAGGAAGAAAAAATTATAGAGGAAGAGGTATAAGCCCACACAGAGGAGGAAGAAGCAACCCTTCAAGTTCAAGTGGAAGGGGTAGCAATCAAAATCCAAGCCAAGTCCTAAGCCAAAATCAAGCATGAGGTCATAGGTATGATAAACATCAAGTTTAATTTCATTATTGTAAGAAGTATTGTCATTATGAAAATGAATGTAGAAAGAAGTAATATTACATAAGTAACAAACTAAGTGAAAATTTCATAAGGGAAAATTAGAACCATGATAGCATGTATTTAGCTTGTAATGTATCACCATAAAAATAAGGTGATGTATGGTTCTTAGATTTGAGGTGTAGCAATCACATGACTGGGAACATAGAAATGATTCCAAATCTAGATGAAAGCATGAAATTAGAAGTGGCATTAGGGACTGATAGCAAAGCATCGGTTATGGGTAAAGGTAGAGTCAACATTATAACTAATAAATGAGAGAATAAGTTCATTTCGGATGTTTACTTTCTTCCTAGTTTGAAACATAACCTCATAAGCATTGGACAACTCATGAAAAAGGGCCACAATGTATTTCTCAAAAATGATTTATATACAATTTTGGATAAGTCTCCAAGTAGAAAATTGATTGAAAAATTTCATATGACAAACAATAGAATGTTTCCTCTCAAGCTAAGATCATACTTGAACGAAGAAGGTGCTCAAGCACAACTATCAATGAATTCACAGAAGGATGAAAGAAATGTACCAACTATCACACAAGGAAACTTTCAAGCAGAAATTAAAGATGAGAACTCAATATGGCATTTGAGATTTGTTCATCTCAACTTTCGATGTTTGAATTTTTTGCATAGGAAATGCATGGTGAAGGGATTTCCACTCATAGAAAAACTGAACATCCTATGTGAAGGATGTATCTTGGGAAAACAACATAGAGAATCATTTCCAGCATGAATGTTTATAAGGGAAAAAGAACCTTTGGAAATTATCCACTCGAATTTTTGTGGATCGATGAAACCACCATCAATTGGTGGTAGCCATTATATTTTTATCTTCATAGATGACTACACAAGGAAGACATGGGTATACTTATTAAAACAAAAAAGTGAAGTGTTTGACCACTTCCACCACTACAAAGTTCTTGTTGGGAAGAAAAGGGGACACTACATAAAAGTGTCGAGGACTGATAGAGGTGGCGAATATATCACAAATGACTTCCTACGTTTTTGCAGGGAAGATGGAATTCACAAGCAGTTTACAACAAGGTATAAACCTCAGAAAAATGGTGTCGTGGAAAGAAATAATAGGACCATAATGGAAATGGAAAGGGGTATATTGAAGGGAAAGCATTTTCCAAATGATCATTGGGCTGAAGCTTTCTCTTATGCAACATATATCATTAATAGGTGTCCAACCAAAAGTGTCATGAATAGAGTTTCTAAAGAGGCATGGAGTGGAAGAAAACATAATGTCACTCACATGAGAGTGTTTGGATGTGTGGTGTATGCACATGTCCCAGATGAGTTGAGGAATAAGTTGGACAACAAGTGGGAGAAATGTATTTTTTTTCTTATACATCGATGAATCCAAGGCATACAAGCTCTACAATTTATCAACCAATAAAGTCATAATCAACAGATATGTTTAGTTCATGGAAGATGAAGCATGGGATGGAAGTCTAGAGAAGATAGTCAATGTGAAGACATGTATGTCACATGAAGACAAAGAGGAATTGACCACAGCAAGGAATTCATCAATGGTGACTCCTCCTACACCCACAGAAGATCAACAAAACAATCAACATGCGACACCACAAAAAAATAATAGGAAAATGTTTCACAACCAAGAAAGTACTTCTCCAAGCACACCAAAAATATCCGCAACGCCATCTACTTCAAGTGCAACACCAAGTGACATGTCATGACAATATTCAGCAAGTATAAGAAGACCAAAATTCAGAAATTTAAATGAAATTTCTGAGAAAGATGATGCTGATAGTAGCGCTGGCCTGAATTATTTATTTGCATTATTTTGTCATGTAGATGAACCAATACACTTGGAAGATGCAGTAAAAGAAGATAAATGTGTTGCAGCAATGGATGAAGAAATAGTAGCAATAGAAAAGAATGACACATTGAAGTTACTAGACCTTCCGCAAGGAAAATAAGTCATTGGAGTGAAATGGGTCTATAAGACCGAGAGAAACATTGAAGGCAAGATTGAAAGGCAAAAAGAAAGGCTAGTTGTCAAAGGATACAAGCAGTAGCATGAAAGAGACTATGCATAAATATTTGCGCTAGTTGCAAGGATGGAGACAATGCATACAGTTTTATCAATTGTCGCGCAACATAAACGAAAAGTGTATCAAATGGATGTAAAATCAACGTTCTCTAATGGAGTGATAAAAGAGGAAGTGTTTGTTGTGAAAACTCCTATTTATGAGATATAAGGCCAAGAAGACAAGGTGTGTTGGTTGGGGAAAGTTCTCTATGGGATGAAGCAAGCACCACATGCATGGTATAGCACGATAAATGCTTACTTGATCGAAAATGGGTTCGACAAATGTGATGGTGAAACTACTCTCTAATCAAAGAAAGTGACGGTAAGATTCTTACCATCGTTTTGTATGTAGATGATTTGATTTTTATAGGGAGTGATGATTTGCCCATCGCTGATTTCAAGCAGTCATGAAAAGTGAGTTTTAAATGACTCACTTGGGGTAGCTAAGATATTTTTTGGGCATAGAAGTGAAGCAAATTTCATTTTTATCTTTCAAGAAAAGTATGTTGCATACATTTTAGAGAGGTTTAAAATGCAGAACAGCAAGCCAGCACTAACCCCATCTATCATAGGTTTGAAGTTGAGAAAGGAAGATTGTAGTCCAGCAATGTCAATCCAACATTATGCAAAAGCATGGTGGGTAGCGTAATGTATTTGACGGTAACTAGGCCTGATATAATATATGCAATGAGTTTGGAGTCAAGGCTCATAGAGACACATTGGAAAGAAACAAAAATAATTTTATTGTATGCAAATGGGACAAAGGATTATGGCATTTTGTACTCCACAAAATATGATTTTAGGCTGGTTGGTTACACTGATAGTGATTAGGCAGGAAGCGTTGATGACAGAAAGAGCACATTAGGATATGTTTTTCAATTGGGTTCGGGAGCCATTTCATGGACTTACAAGAAGCAACCAATAGTGTCATTGTCAACAATAGAAGCTGAATATGTTGTCACAACAACAACATCATGTCAAGCAGTTTGAATGAGAAGGATGTTGTGGTATTTATGTGATGAACAAGAAGGAACAAACACCATTTTCTATGGCAACAGTTTAGAAATTCCACTATCAAATAATTATTTCTTTCACAAGAGGAAAAAAGCACATTGACCATAAATATCATTTCATAAGAGAATTAGTTAACAATGGTGAGATTGTGTTGCAACACTGGAGGTTAGAAGAAAAATTTGCAGACATCTTCATAAATCCATTGGCATGTCGAAATTTCATTTATCTCAGATATTGTTTAGTAATGGTAAATGGCAACAATTGTGATTCAGGGGGAGTGTTGGAGAATTAATCTCAACCACCATGTTAAATACACTAACAAGCAGCCATACCTTAGGAAAATTGTTTTAGGTTTCAGATTGTGCTTGCAGGCAAGGACATTCCATAAATGAAGTTCTGAGCAAATTACATTTTACCCATTTCACAACAGAGTGAATTTATTAAAATTTAACTTGAAATTTATTAATGGTTAGTAGAAATTCATGGGCAAACATTTACTCGTCTGCAATGTTCAGAAATTGATGTTTTCCAATCCCATTGTATTAAATTTTGTCTGCCTTAAATTAATGCATTATATATATATATATATATATATATATATATATATATATATAACAAAAATAGTGTAGTATGATGTAATGAGGCAGATGTAAGTCCTGCAAGACAAGAAGGAGAAAATTGTGGAGCAAATTTTGGTCGGTGCATGAAAACAACAGTTACACGTTTTACTTCCACAACCCATAGTGAATTAAATCCTAGTAAGAAGTTTTTATTTACTTTTGAAGGAGCCGCAACCTCCATATGTGCATGTATTTCATGTTTTGAAGTTATAATATAAATTTTGGTTAGTCGCGATATTTCTCACCACTCTGTTTTACTCTCTTTCACCTTGAGTAAAAATATTTGATTTTATTTTCTCCACTATAGTTGCGCTTTTAATCTCCGCCACCCTGTATTGAAATGAAGACTCACATTATTTAGCTTCCGCGAAAATTGTCTTGATTAAGACATTTCCGCAAGTCTATGTAAACTCAGTGTGTTGAGGGAAAATAATTTCCTCTATTTTGAAAAATTACAACATTGATTGGGTGATGACATCATTTCAATTACAGAAATTGTTATAGAAATTAGTGAAGGTATTGCATATTATTATGACAAAGATTCTTATGGTGGTACAGATAGAATTTTGGAATTTCAATCTTGGATGTGGGGTAATTTGTTCTTGGAAGCTACTCCAGAGTTATACAAATCTTGGCATTTCACATTCTATCAAAAATCAATTGCATTATGCACACAGATGAAAATGCCATGCAACGGAAAAATGTTAGAGAATCTAATTCCAACCACCTGCTAGGTGTTGAAACCTTCCATCCTAGTGTCCTAGTACAATTTCACTTTACCAAGTTTTAGTTCAGTTTCACCGAAGTCATTTATTGTTTATGTCTCCAATGTAATCTTATTTAACTCATTCATAATAGTGAGAAGAGAAATTTTTTGCTCCACTTCTTTTTAGTTTTAAATTCTTGTCATGGTATCAGAGCTAGTTTGCATAAGACTCCTTGAAAGAGCAACAACGTGAGCTAAATTAGAGTAGTAGAGACAAGAGGTGAGAATCCATAACTCTCTTTGAGAGAGCAGAAGAATTTTGAAGAAGTTTGAAGATGCCTCCTGTGAAGAAGTAGCACAAGAACCAATAATTCATCTATGGCTAAGCCATTGAAGGTGCAGATGAAATAGATTGAAGAAAAATCTTAGCCTGTGTCGAACTCCTTGAGAGCAACAAAGATGGAAGCTACATTGTGTAAGACCTCGTAGCAAAAGCGTGGGCATGAGGTGAAAAAGAATATTGTTGAGGTGAAAATATCCAAAATAAAAAGAACAAAGAATCATCAGAGGAGAATCCCGTGATAGTTGAGTGATTTTTTTTAATTTAAGTTTTTTTTAATCAATGATATTTTTGAAGGAGAATTTGGGCCGATCAGTAATCAACAATATTTTGAGGCAGATACTAGGGCCGATTAGTGCTAGTTTGAGTCAGATACTATGGACGATCAGTGCACTTTTGAGCCAGATACCTGCACCGATCCTATAAAACCTTGCAACAAATTTTTTGAAGCGCGACCAGCACAAAAGTGATATTACGGAGCTGCGTGAGTGTAAGCTCATTTCGGAAGCGAAAAGCCAAGGTATTTGGGTAAAAGGATTTAAAGAAAACGGCTCACATAGTTTTTTTTAAAAGAGAGAGGCGTGAAAGTGTTGCTTTAATAGGTAATAATTGAAATTTTTCGAAGCAATGTATTTGTTGAGCATTTTTAGACTCATTTGTTTGTGAAAACCAAGCAACAACATTATTTATATTGTAGTTTGTTGTGATTTCTACAATTTGTATTACTTGTGGAGTCGTAGTGAGCCAACACTCAACAAATGGGAAAAGATAAGAGGCTAAAGCGACAATAGGAGTTGTTTGAGATCTTTTTAGATCTGTAAGTGAAGAGGTAAAATGATGCCTTTGCATTAAAATGCATAAGGGAATCTATGGACGACAACATTCTTCCCCTCATTTCAGATGCCAGGACAATGAAGGAGGCCGAAGATACCCTTGAGAGGTGTTTTGGTGCAAGGGGGAGCATTAAAGTTGAAGATGAAGGTGGATGTATAGCAGCAGATCTATAACAAAATGAATCCCATTATGCTCAACCATAAGTGGATGATGTTTATGAAAAAATTGTAGAAGCAACATAAAAGGAGAACAAATATTCTCAAGAACCCCACTGTGCATACCCACAAGTCGACACAGATTTGATGATTCCAAAAACGGATATCACTGATGATTTTTTGATGAATCACGCAACAGAGCTTTCTGATGGCGACTTGGTGATACCATCAATAGAACTTGCTAATGATGGTTTAACTAATCCAACAACAGATCTTTCTGATAAATATTTTGTGAATCCAGCAACTGAGATTACTTATGAGAGTAAAACTACTATGGTAAATCAAGTGATTAATATTTTTTGTGTAAATTTTGATAGAGAATTTTTGGCTATTGATGATTGGTTACAATTTATGAAAAAAAAAACACCATATTAGCATGATGCTATTTGGTGATATAATCCCACTCGAGTCAGTGGAAGACAACTTGATTTCAATAGCACAGATTAGTGAAGAAGAGGTAAAGACAGAGTCAAAGATGAGCATAGAGACAAATATAAAGGCAGAGACAATAATAGAGATAAAGACAGATGCAAAGAAAGAAGTTTGCAAAGGGAAAGTAGAAACAAAGATACAAGCATAAGCAGAGAAGGTAGTGCAATAGGAGAAAACTCTCACTGCAAAGTAGAAGGAACAAAACCAATGTCGTTTTGGAGATGTTTTTACACCAATGTGCAGGTAAAGAGACTAATTATGAGGAAGAATTAAAGTTTCTTGAAACATCGCTTGTAACACCATCTCTAGTCGAGGTCTACACAAAAGATGTAGATATGAATGTTGAAGATGACATGCATGATGAACACATCAATGAAATTTTTAGGTATTGGAGTTTTGAAGAGATAAAATATTATTCTCATATTATGTTGCAGCAGATTGATGATGAAAAACACACTATAGAAGAAAATATGTGCTAGCAGGCCACATATAAGTCATTTCTTAAAGAATTCTAGGAGATGCATAGACAACTTGGAACAATAGAAGACTTGCACCAGCAAATGAAGAAACTGAGGTTTGAAGAATACAACAAGAAGAAAATGTTGAAACAATTTAGAGGCTATAGAATATGGAAGAAGAAAAGAAGAAAAATAAATCTAGTAGAAGTAAATTTTTTAAATTGTAAGCCTTGCTCAGACATAGACCAGCAGGTATCTTAATTAAATTTTTATTTGGTGGTAATTAAGAGGGAGTGTTACAGAATCTAATTCCAACCACGTGCTAGGCATCGAAACCGTCCATCCAAGTGTCCGAGTTCAATTCCACTTAGTTGAGTTTTAGTTCAGTTTCACCGAAGTCATTTATTGCTAATGTCTCCAATGTAATCTTATTTAACTCATTCATAATCTTGAGAAAAACAATTCTCTATTTCCTTTTAGTTTTCAATTCTTGTCTTTTTAGTTTTCAATTCTTGTAAAAAAAAAACTAATTAGAAACGAGAACATCCACATAATGTGTCATCACTTCCTCTTTATTAGAAAATGATGACGGACGTGGGATCTATTATTAATTACTTTTCCTTATCACCAATGCCAACAACTAATTTTGTTTATCCTGTTGGAAATTAATTCCAATTGCTCGCATTGATTAGCAGAGCAGCAGAGTAAATATGATGGGATTGAAGAGCAGCAGAAAAGTAATTGTTGATGATAAGTTGAAGACGGTAGAAGCTCCATTCATATCAACAGCAACCATGATATTAAATTCCCCGCCAACTCTATTTAACACATAGTAGCATTTAAGAGTTGAGGCGACAAACCATTCCGGCGGGTTAGCAGAGCCCAAGCAGCTGGAGGAGTGGAGACCCCTGGAACAACTGACATAATCCTTAGCTAGACCCACCACTTCACACTCCAAAGGCATTTCCGGGGGGAGTATGAGAGCTCACATGAAAGTCTTTCACTAAGGTCCAGAAATCATAAATGAAAGCATAAAATGAAATAAGGTTTTAACCTTATGTTAAAGTGTTTTGATTTAATTTTATATTCACGGAAATGCACAAGTTTTAAATATTTTACGCTCGGTAAATGTTTCACTACCACATTAAGTTTAATTTTTAACTTTGGTTACATTATATATATTATAAATATCATATATTTATAATATATATTATATTGTAATGTTTCATACAAATATGTTGTGAGCATTGTAGTTAAAAGTGTTGTGCATTGTAAAAGAGCTAAGTAATATATTGTAATTGCCCGAAGGCTGAAAATAGAGTAAGAGCAATTTGTTGTGCATATCAGAGAGACAGAGAGGAATTTAGAAGCGTTGTGTGTGTAACAGCCAAGTGATTTTTTTTTGTGAAGCCAGAACATCAGACTTCTGAAGAGTTTTAATTGTAACAGAGGAGCTTATGTTTTTAAATAAAACAGAGTTTTATTTCATCTCTGTGCTTGTCTGTCTGTCTGTCCGCAATTTGAATTTTATTTAAATATATGTTTTTTAAAAGGTTAAGGAATTATCCCCAAAAAATTCCAACATGGTATCAGAGCTAGTCTAGGCACTCAGTGAGACAAAATAGAGTTTGTTTTTCCACTGCAGGAGCTGTAAGAAGCTTATTGAGCAGATTTCTCTAGCAGAGAAATTTCTTGCTTGTTTTAATATACAATTAGTATCTTTTCTTTACTTATAAAGTTAATATGGCAGATGCTGGAACTAGTTTGAAAAATTCCCAACTTCCACAGCGTAATGGGAAGAATCATAGTTATTGGTCCATAACTATGAGAGCTTTGTTTGCTTCTCAGGGATTATGGGAGCTAGTTGAAAATGGCTACTCTGAACCTGCAAGTGTAGCAGCATTGGCTGCTTTGATAGTAGCAGAAAGAGACCTGTTCAATATCGAGAGGAAGAAGGACTCCAAAGCCCTCTTTTATCTCTTTCAATCAGTACATGAGAGTGTTTTCCCACAAATTTCAACAGCAACAAAGTCTAAAGAGGCATGGGATATTCTCAAAACTGCCTATCAAGGCATGGAGAAGGTGAGGACTGCAAAGTTACAGATGTTGAGGAGAGACTTTGAAACACTCAACATGAAGGAATCTGATACAATAGATTCATTCTTCACTCATGTTATTGGGTTTATAACCCAGATAAGATCTCATGGTGAAACTCTTGAAGAGAGAAGGATTTTAGAGAACATATTGAGAAGTTTACCCTCAAGGTTTGAAGCTATTGTGGTAGCAATAGAAGAGACAAAGGATCTCTCACAGTTCACAGTAGATGAACTGAGTGCTTCTCTTATGTCTCATGAACACAGACTAAGCAGAGGAACGAATTCCTCATTGGAGCAAGCATTCAAGACTCATATGTCATTCGGTCGAGGTAGAGGTCGAGGTAAAGAAAATAACATAGGTCGTGGAAGAAGCCAAAACAGAGGCAAAAATAATCCTGCTAACACAAGTGGAAGGAGCTTCAATTAGAACCAAGATGAAGATTCAAGCAAACAGCAAGCTCATGGACAAAGTTATGACAAATCCCAAGTCTAATGTCATTATTGCAAGAAATTAGGCCATTATGCCAATGAATGTAGGAAAAGCAAAATGACATGAATAATAGGAAAAATGCTAATTTTGCAAATGAAGAAGATAAGAACCCAAAGATTGTGCTGTTAACATGTAACATTGCACAAGAAAAACAAGAAGATGTTTGGTTCTTAGATTCAGGTTGTAGTAATCACATGACTGGAAACATTTCAATGTTTGACAATCTAGATAAAAATGTTAAATTTGAGGTAACAACAGGAATTGATAGTAAGATATTTGTCAAGGGTAAGGGCAGAGTCAGTATCCTAGCAAGAAATGGAGAGAAGAAAATTGTGCCAGATGTATACTATGTACCTAGTCTCAAATGTAATCTTTTGAGCATTGGACAACTCATTGAGAAAGGTTACAATGTGTTCTTCCAAAACGATGTGTGTACAATCAGAGACATACCTCCATGCAAGAAGATCATTGTAGAGGTGCAGATGACCAAAAATAGAATGTTTCCTCTCAAACTCAGGGCAGATTTGAAGGAAGGAAGAACTATTGCAGCTGTAACACAAGAAGTCTTTCAAGAGGAAGTGAAAGATGAGAACTGGTTATGGCACTTGAGATTTGGACATCTCAATTTCGGAGGCTTGAATTTGTTGCACAGAAAGGAAATGGTAAAGGGATTTACATTGATTGAGAAGCCAGACAACCTTTATGAACACTGCATCTTGGAAAAACAACACAGAGAAATCTTTCCAGCAGGAAAGAGTATAAGGGAAAAAGCACCCTTGAAAATTGTTCACTCTGATGTGTGTGGACCAATGAAAATACCATCATTTCGTGGAAATAAATATATTTTAACTTTCATTGATGATTACAACAGAAATACATGGGTGTATATGTTAAAACAGAAGAGTGAAGTGTTTGATAAATTCCGCCACTTCAAAACTCTTGTTGAGAAGTAGTGTGGGCACTATATTAAAGTGCTTAGAATTGACAGAGGTGGAGAATTCATCTACAAATACTTTCTGTGTTTTTGAAGAGAGAATGGCATACAAAAGCAATTTACCACGAGGTATACACCTCAGAAAAATAGTGTTGCAAAAAATAAGAATAGGACCATTTTGGACATGGTCAAAAGTATGCTGAAGGCAAAACACTTGCCGCATGAGTATTGGGCTGAAGCTACCACTTGTGCAACTTACATCCTGAACAGCTGCCCAACTAAAGTTGTGATGAAAAAAATACCAGAAGAAGCATGGAGTGGACAAAAGCAAACTGTCAGTCACATGAGAGTATTCGACTGTGTAGCATATGCACATGTACCGGATCAGCTAAGGAAGAAGCTTGACAATAAGGGGGAGAAGTGTGTCTTTATTGGCTACTGTGATGAGTCAAAAGCATACAAACTCTGTAATCCATCCAACAAGAAATTGATAGTAATCAGAGATGTCCAATTCATTAAAGAAGAAGCTTGGGATGGAAGCTTAGAGAAGACAGTGAACGTGAAGACAATTGTGTCTCACGAAGAAGAAGAGGAAGGGACTGCAGCAGATAATCCTCCCTTGGTGGCTCCTCCTCCACCACAACAAGTATAACAAACCACAGCACAAGATGGAATTCAAACAGCCTTTAGAAGTCAAGGAAGTGCTTCTCCAAGCACACCACAAGGATAAAAAATGCCCTAAAGTTCGAATGGAACTCCAAGTACACCAAGAAGACTGAGATTCAGAAATATGAGTGAGATTAATGAACAAGAAGAGGTAAGTAACAATACCGGTATGAATTATTTATTCACTTTATATTGTCATGTTGATGACCCAATTCATTTTTAAGATGTTGTAAATGAAGATAAATGGATTGAAGCAATTGATGAAGAAATTGGTGCAATTGAGAAGAGTAAGACATGGGAGTTAGTGGATCTTCCTAAAGGAAAAGGAGTTATTGGAGTTAAGTGGGTCTATAAGACGAAAAGCAATGTTGAAGGCAAGATCGAAAGACACGAAGCTAGACTTGTTGTTAAAGGCTAGAGGCAGCAACAAGGAAGAGACTATGATGAAACCTTTGCACCAGTGGAAAGGATGGAAATAGTGAGAACTGTGTTGTCTATTGCAGCACAACACAAATGGAAGATTTATTAGATGGATGTAAAATCTACATTCCTGAATGGAGTATTGAAAGAAGAGGTTTATGTTCAGAAACCTCCAGGCTATGAAGTTGAAGGCCAAGAGCGTAAAGTATGCAAGTTGATGAAAGTTCTTTATGGGTTGAAGCAAGCTCCAAGAGCATGGTACAATAGGACAGATGCTTACCTGATTGAAAATGGGTTTGAGAAATGTGATGGAGAACCCGCACTCTACATAAAGGAGAATGACGGTAAGATACTTATTGTTGTTTTATATGTAGATGACTTAATTTTTACTAGCAATGATGCTTCTCTCATTGCTGATTTTAAAGCAGTCATGAAAAGTGAATTTGAAATGACTAATTTGGGTTTTCTAAGATATTTTCTGGGAATTGAAGTAGAGCAGAATGAAAATGGTATTTTCATTTCCCAAGAAAAATATGTTGATGAAGTGTTGAAAAGTTTCAACATGCAGAACAACAAGGCAGCTGTGACTCCAACAATAATAGGGTTGAAATTGAGTGAAGAAGACAATAGAAAGGATTTTGATATGACATTGTATAAGAGCATAGTTTGGAGCCTCATGTATTTGACTGCAACTAGGCCAGATATAATGCACGCTGTTAGTTTAATCTCCAGGTTCATGGAAAGGCCGAAAGAGACTCATTGGCAGGCAACCAAGAGGATTCTATGCTATGTGAATGGAACAAAGGGGTATGGTATTTTATACTCCTCTTCTAAAAATTTCGTGTTGACATGTTACACTGACTGTGATTGGGCTGGAAATGTTGATGATAGGAAGAGCACATCAAGATATATGTTTCATTTGAGATCAGTAGCAATTTCATGGACTTCCAAGAAGCAACCGATAGTTGCTTTATCTACAGCAGAAGCAAAATGTGTGGCAGCAACAACAACAACATGCTAAGCAGTATGGCTGAGAAGAGTTTTCAAAGATTTGTGTCATGAACAAGAAAAGGGCACAACCATTTACTGTGACAATAGCTCAGCGATATCATTGTCTAAAAATTATGTTTTTCATAAAAGGACAAAGCACATAGACACTAAGTTTCACTTCATACATGAATTGGTTAACAATGTTGAGATTATTTTGCAGCACTGTAGAACAGAGGATCAGGTTCTTGATATCCTCACAAAACCATTAGCTCAAGAAAGTTTTAATTATTTCTGGAAATGCTTGGGTATGTAGAAAAACCAAGCAGTTGAAATTAAGGGGGAGTGTTGGAAATTAATTCTAACTGCTCGCATTGATCAACAGAGCAACAGAGTAAATATGATGGGATCGAAGAGCGGTGGAAAAGTAATTGTTAATGATAAGTTGAAGACGGTGGAAGCTCCATTCATATCAGTAGCAACCACCATATTAAATTCCCCGCTAACTCTATTTAACACATAGTAGCATTTAAGAGTTAAGGCAGCAAGCCATTCTAGCGGGTTAGCAGAACCCAAGCAGCTAGAGGAGTGGAGACCCCTGGAACAGCTAACTTAATACTCAGCTGGACCCACCACTTCACACTCCAAAGGCATTTTCAGGGGGAGCATGAGAGCTCACGTGAAAGTCTTTCACGAAGGCTCAGAAATCATAAACAAAAGCATAAAATGAAATAAGGTTTTAACGTTAAGTTAAAGTGTTTTGACTTAATTTTATATTCACGGCGATGCACAAGTTTTAAATATTTTACGCTCGGTAAATGTTTCATTACCAGTAAGTTTAAGTTTTAACTTTGGTTACATTGTATATATTATAAATATCGGATTTTTATAATATATATTATATTGTAATGTTTCATACCAATATGTCGTGAACATTGTAGTTAAAAGTTGTGCATTGTAAAAGAGCTGAGTAATGTATTGTAATTGCCCGAAGGCTAAAAACAGAGTAAGAGCACTGTAGAGAGGAATTTAGAAGTGTTGTGTGTGTAACAACCAAGTGATTTCTGTTGTGAAGCCAGAACATCAAAATTCTGAAGAATTTTAATTGTAACAGAGCCGTTTATGTTTTTAAATAAAACAGAGTTTTATTTCATCTCTGTGTTTGTCTGTCTATCTGCAATTTGAATTTTATTTAAATCTGTGTTGTTTAAAAGATTAAGGAATTATCCCTAGAAAATTCCAATATATCCCACAACAACTGATGGGATCCCCATACATATACACATGCATCACAAACCCAAAAATAAATCAGGTCTTCTCATATTTAGAGTCAATTTGACCACAATTTGCATACAGGCATGGAATTTTGCGTTATTAAAATCATTTGACATCAAATTTTTCTTTCATATCAAAGGAAAATTTTGAAACGTCACTTTTGACAGGTAAAACGTAGACGGTGGCGCGATGGCTTGAACAGACGTTGACCTACTCCGGTTATCAACATAGGAAAAAGGAGGAATTGAAAGCGGTGGTAGACAGAAGGTCGAAAGACGTGCGTCCAGTCACGGGGCATTTTGGATAGCCGGGAAGGCCAAAAGGTAGAAGAAGTAGACTAATCTGTCAAAATCGCTAGCAGGTTCTCCTTTTCTTTTCATGTATTCCGTTATACCACAATGGTATAAGTGTCGGTTAGGATTTGGAAGCCTCCTGCAATCTTTCATTCTTCTTCATTTCAGATGGTGTTGCATTAAGTTGTTTAAATAATGGAGGAGATTAGGCAGGCCCTGGTGGGAGCAGGAGTTATCCGACGCTTTGTGGACGATTTCAATCCTCAAATAGCTCTTGATGTATTCTACGGCGATAAACGAATTAGGATAGGTGAAGAAGTACCGTATGCTGATGTGCGACACCAACCAAGTCGTATTGAACTCACTTTCGATCCAGTTCAAAGAGGGTTAAGGGATTCCTTCACGAACCCCAATTTAATAACAATGGTAAATTTAATTGCTATTGCGTCAAAATTCTTCCGCAATGCTTATCTACAAATTGATAACTATATGTGGCCTAATTGAAATTCGAATTTTACCATTTTGATAAATTCATAATCAGATTATGACCAGTCCAGAAGATTCCGGCAGCGAGTATTTGCACTGGTATATTATAGTCATATTGAACTCTAATCAAATTTGTGATCATATACTACCGGAATCAGTTAAATAATTTCTCAACAACAGTATTATTAATCCTCCGTTATACAGGTTGGCTACCGACTTGTTTAACGTTGGCCGTCAAGAAGGTATCCCAATTGTTTTTGATTCTTTGAACCTGAAATCGATAAGTAAATGCCTGCTAACGCTGACCGTAATTATCAATATATTTCTTTTTTTGACGTAAGATTAGGATCCGGCGTCTTTTATAATCTGGTTCCGTATGATGTTCCGAGTTCCATGGGTACCTGCATGTTAGTATTGACATTGTTCAAACCAAACAATTCTCCTCATTCCGGGCCCACCTCGCTGGAGAACTTCAGTACAAAGCATTTTGCGGAGACGTACGCACTTGGACAGCCAGTGGGCGCTACTTTTTTCAAAATTAAAAAGGAGGATGGGAAAGAGGCTGAGAGTGATTTAAGAAATGCCGACGAGAAGGAGAATCTCACTGATGTTAGTGAGTCTTCTACATGTAGCACTGCACGGAGCAAGATGGAAGAGAACGAGGATGAACCAACCAGTAAGCGGAAAAGGTTTAAGAATATTTAAGCGGTTGATAGCCGATACCCTTTTCTACATAGAATGATTTTTGTTACGGTTCATCTAATATGAGAATGCAAGAGAATACTCATTTTCTATGTAGATTGTCTTTTGTCATATAAGTATCCGGTTTATTTTTTTGGCTTTGCGTTTTTTTTACGGTGATATTTTTTGGAGTTTTTTTTAATTGTTAAAATTTTAAGATTGATTTGTTTTATTTAAATTGGTTTTTTTGATTGTATAAATGGATTAGGTATTTTGAAAAATTATGAAAAAAGTTTTCAAAAGTCATAAAAAATAACCAGTTTTTATTATGTTATATTAGTTATTATAATTATAATAATAAAGAAACTTCTGAAGAAGTGGTATGTACATTTTGCAAGCTTGAAATAGTGAAATCTGAAAAACATTTTATTTCCAAATATGATGCAAGTATCATAAAAAAAAAAAAAATTATAAAAATATATTAACATTGATTTCTTGACATGGTTTTTTCAACAATAAAATTTGTGAAAAATTAGACCAACTCATAATTCCATACACAATTTTTAGTCTCATTAAAATATCAATTCACGATAATCTGACACAATCCATCGTGATGTGTGATATATGGCTTTTGTTTTCGTTTTCTTGTGAGTTATTATGTCATTACAAAAAGAGACAAATTCTATAAATACAAAAGAGTAGAAGATTTAAAATTTCCATATTCCTATATGCCACGCGCCCTACTAATCTCAATCTCAAGATATCAAAGAGTGGCACGTCCTAAATAAGACATAATCGAATACACGCTCAAGGTATCAAAGAGTAGCACGTCCTAAATAAGACATAATCGAATACACCCTCTTAGAATCTCGACAGGTAATTAAGACACTCAGAAGTTTTCTTCTGAGTTATTATGTCATTAAAAAAAGAGAGAAATTCAATAAATACCAAGAGTAGAAGATTTAAAATTTCCATTTTCTTATGTGCCCGGAGCCCTACTAATCTCAATCTCAAGATATCACACAGTTGCACGTCCGAAATAAGGCAGAATCGAATATACCCTCTTAGAATCTCGACAGGTAATCAAGACACTCTGGATCACAATGTAAGTAATTGGACGAAAACCACAATAGGATTTGGATCGCAATGGGAATCTAAGCCTGCTCCTAAGTTCTAACTCTTATCATTTTTAAGAGATTTCAAAGATTATGAAAAAATACCTGAATTTTTAAAATGTGTTTTAATTTTTTAATTCATTATTGTTATATGTTTATGTTGTAATATAAGTTAATTTTTTTTAATTAATTATTAAATAGAAGCAGCAATTCAATTTATGAATATTTATGATAATAGATATATTTATTTATTCTTTATGAATATTTACGATAATAGATATATTTATTTTGGAATAAATGTTTTATAATCTAAAATTATTTAATAGAAATATATTTTTTGAAATAAGGTTTTTATAATTTTAATTTAATTATTAATAATTATTAAATGAATTATAAGGAATTAATTTTATTTTTATTTTTATAATATTCATAATAATATAAAAAATAAAATAAAGATTAAAATTTATTATGTTTATATTTTAATAATTAGGTAAATAATTTTATTATAATTACCAAATTTAAATTTGATTAAATAATTATATATACAAATAATTATATATATATATATATATATATATATATATATATATA
Organism: Pinus albicaulis; assembly: GCA_034641835.2. NCBI lineage: Eukaryota > Viridiplantae > Streptophyta > Pinopsida > Pinales > Pinaceae > Pinus > Pinus albicaulis. Next base: position 696,967,531 of record CM076581.1, read on the forward strand.
TATATATATATATATAATCTTATTTTAAATGTATGAATAATATATATATAAATTACCTAGAAACTTCTAGGTCAACTTAGGGAGAGTAGAATCAGAGAAATAAAACAAAAATTCTAGTACTTTAAAATCATTACAAAATTCCTAAGTAAAAATAACTCCATCATCTAAAAATAATGATTTTCTTGACAACATGTCTACTATGAAATTACTCTCCCTCAGAGCATGCAACATATGAATTCTATTGAACTACTCCTGAAATTGGAGAATCTTCCTCTGCCATGCCTCTAAATGAAGAGTTCTTACCTCGACATTCCCATTAAACCAATACGTTAAAACTTTAGAGTCTCGTATCAATTTGAAAGATTTCACTTGTTTCCACAAAGTGATCGATAAGGCTACCCACATAGTCACCACTTTAGCAACAAAATGTGTGCCTTTACCAATTCCCATTTTTCATTTAGACATCATATTTTTGAGAATTTGAGAAAAAATACAACTAGTGACACTAGTCCCTTTGACTAGCAACATCAAAGAAACACATACCTCACCATTATATATCTCCACAATTTTTACATCCTTTAGATGGTCAATAAACCAATCCCTTATGTTATGTAGTATTAAGCTAGAAAATATTGTAGTGTTTTGAAAAATGTTTTATTCCTTCCTAACCAAATTCTCTATAACAAAATTATTAGAATTAAATTGAATGAAGACTTCCTTTATCTATGAGTCCAAACCCACAAGAATTCTTACACAGTTAGAACTATCCATCATCCTTTTAATTTCAAAAATGTATTACATATTTCCACAAAAAATCACATATGAGGCCCTTCCCATCCCTTTTTTTACTAACACGTCGCGAACTTTCTCTTCAAGAAGAATCCATAGAAAAAGTTGAAATTTAAAAGAAAACATTTTCTCTTTCACACAAACCAAATATTCATGAATTAGTGCTTCATATATGTTCTAATAGTACCCTCTTGCTTTATTTTATCCACAAAATACTATCAGTTTTTTTGAGAAGAATACTGAGAGGGGGTGGCAAGGGGGGCAGAGGGAGGGGGGGGAGGGGTGAATTAGTATTTAAAACTTACATAAAATTTTCTTTTATTCTGATATCTATATGCTACTTTTATGAAGTAAACTTGCGGGTGTACATGACTTTTATGCATGAAACTAGTGTATATCCAATAAACTTCTATTTCAGTTAAATATTCATCTGTTTGTGTAAACTAGTATATCAGTGATTCATCAGAAATTTGATAAGTAATAAACATGTATATTAAGAAATGAATAAAGCATCATACACAAGCAACACATATGCACACAAATATTTAAGGTGGAAACCCAATATGAGAGAAAAGCACCATTGTTGTTGTCTCTGTGCTCAATTTTTATTATAATGAAAAATTCTTACAATATTGTACTAGCACAGACTCATTCGAGTACGCAGACACCCAATTGACGAAGGCTACCACGTTTACTCATTCTCCAACTCCTACAGGAAGGGAGCTTCAACCACCCTGATCTCGTTTACGAACACTCACTGGAAGGGAGCTCCAACGCCATTCTGATCACCAACTACGACAAGGAGGAAGCTTCAACTTCCTCACTAAACGATCCAACCCTCAGCACCATTTTGGACCATGTTTCATAAATTTTCACACTGGATCCACCTGCTTCAACACATCAGAACCTATAGACCATGTTTCATAAAATTCTCAAAGTGGACCCACTACCATCATTTAGGTCAAATACAATATATCAAAACTGAAACTGATCACTATTCCAAATCATTCACCCAAATACTGAATCACAAAATCAAACAACCACTGAAACAATCAATCATTGAACAAAAAATCATTGAACCAGTCATCAAATCAAATCAAGCAACCTCTTCTTAAACATTCAAAACAGTGAGACCACTATAGCCAGAACACTAATACTGAACCCAAAAAATTACATCAACCTATTGAATCAATTACAACCCTCATCAATCATATGAGATAATATGTATGCTACTTTTCTTAAAGAAACATGTGTGTATACGTGAATTTCATGAATGGAACTTTTGTACATATCTCAGCATACCAAACTCTTAACTACGGTAAATCTTAACCACACAATGGATTACACAAAAAAATATTGAATCATCCTGTCGGATCATAAATCTCTGAACCCCATAAAATTAGCTACATCATGGAAAATTTTCAAAAAAACAATACTCAATCAGTTCAACTTCAGACATTACTATTAAGCCCATACCAACATGAAGACTTCATTGACAGACAAAAATAATACAACAGGACTGATTAAACTTATCATACATATTATTCAAGAGAAACATCATCTTTAATACATTCTTATCATAAAACATTTATATGTGTATAAATTATTTTAAGAAAGTAAACCCGTGTACAGATCTCAACATACTGCAGAAAATATATCATATTATTCATAAGAGAATCAACGTGTGTACATGCCTTACTAGAGACAAACCTGCATACAGAAATGCAAATATAAACTTGTAGGTTTGTTGCGCATCAGATCTTCACACATACCCAGATTACGACATTCAAAGAAGTAAAACACGAGTAAAATCATAGATCTATTAAACCTCAAGAATATCATACAATTCATAGTCATGTCAGGTCTAATGATCTTGATCCATCATTGTATTACGTGGTGCATATTTATTTTAGATTAATCACTCATCAATAGATAATTCCATACCAATAACTCTCCCACATGCACAGTGAAACACTTGGACCTTCATCTCCTTAAATAGCTTAGGTCTCAATAAATACCATGGGTCAAAACCGCACTAATATTGTTGGTATTATTTGATGGGATAATATATCTGTTGAAATGCTCACTACTATGTTCTAATACCATGGTAATAACCCTTGGTATTTAGTAAACCGTAGTGAGAAAACTGTACATGCATTTTGTTCTTCATACCCACATCTGTACGCTAATTTTCTTCACCTAGCCTGCGTATATAAGACTTATCTTTGTCATACTTGCATATGTACAAGATTTTTCTTCACATAACCTGTGTATGCGTGACTTCTCTTCATCATAAAAACGTATGTACACGACTTTGCTTTACAAAACCTATGTATACTTCCTCAAATTTTACCTACATCATTCCTCTATCACTGACTGGTATTTTTTTATTTTTTTACATCTACAATGGTCTATAGATAAATATTGCATCAAGAATATTCCATCTATATGCAGCTCATCATATAGGTTGCCATCAAGGCCAATACATACATCATAATTCCAACAATATCCCCATTTGGACTTCATGGCAACCACATTTGTATTTGATTATCACAACGTGTAGATACCTGTAGAACACCCACGAAAAACTAAGTTACTTTTCTCGCCCTTTAAAATAAAGGAAAAAGGCCTGAACAATGTCGAATTAAGGCTTCCCTTTTGTAGATACATGAGCACTACCGATCTAATTTGCATTATATACTCACCATACTCCCAGTGAGCAGATGTTGAAGCATCTGAAATAGTTCCAATTAAGAACATGACTCTATGACTCAACTAAATATGACCTTTCCCATAATCAAGGAATCTTAATTACATCAACCACCCAACCAAGTGGGGTTACATAGCATCAACTACCCATCATGGGATTACATATAGTAATGACTTGAAATTCAATTTTCCAAACATGACCAAGTATAACAAGAATTACATTATTGGTCTTTACATGAGATTTGCATCAGATAAGGAATATGAATTTTATAACCAATACCAAAATACATCAGCATAGCATCATGCAAGCAAATACAAGAGTTTATTCAAAAATATTACAAACATAATTATAACAATGCATCATTAGCAGCAAGGTTCATTCCCCCCCTTGAAACTGTGCTATTCACTATTAGATTTGGCCACATCAACTCATACATCAAATTATATTTATCAGTTAGAAAAGAATCAATGTCATGTTGTACCAACTCATATATCATTGTAACTTAAGACCATTCATAAGTAACATCATCAGACTGTAACCATCAACATAAGAATAAGAAAATCAAATAATAACAATCTGAAGTATATCAAATTTGTTTCTTGAGTTTTTGCCACTGTTTCTTTGTCAGATAAAACTATATGCCATTGTATGTCTGGGAAATCACGTATATACACATTTATCTTTCATAAAATCTACGTATAGAGAGTAAATTCCTAAAATATCAACTATGCTTGAAAGTATGAGCAGATTGGTAAACTGAGAGATGAAGAAGAGAGTACTCCCATTTTTTCTCTAAGATATTCAAATGCTTCACGTGGAAGAGGTTTTGTAAACATATCAACAAATTGTTCTTTTGAGGGAACATACTCGAGTTTGACCTTCTATTAAAGAAATTTTTCTATTAGAAAATGCTACTTAATTGGAATGTGCTAGGTTTTGGAGTGCAGAACATGATTTTTCAAAATTCTAATAGAACTTGTATTATCACATATTATGGAAATGGGTGGAGAAAACTTGATTTGAATATCCTAAAATGTTTGCATCATTGGGAGAAGTTGTGTGTAAAAAGGTGCAATGAGAATGTATTCTTATTCTGCACTATATAAGAAAATGGAGCTATGTTTCTTGTTGAACCATGATACCAATTTGGGCGCCAAGTAAAATGCACTTGCACTAGTGTTTTTCCAGTCATCAAAATTTCCAACCCAGTCTGCATCTCTGTAATCATGAAGAGTAAGATACGCATATTTTGGATACCATAAGCCAAAGTCTTGAGTTCCTTGTAGAAATTTGAATATTCTCTTAATTTTCTGAAGATGAGTTTCTTTTGTATTTTCTTCGAAGCGTCCAACTATCCAAACTACATGCATGATATCTGGTTTAGTACATGGTAGATAATGTAATATTCAAATGGTAGACCTATATTATGGTTGATTTTCTATGGGAGATTCAATATGTGAGCTGAGAGTACATCCTATCAGCATTGGAGTACATACTGGTTTGTAGTCTTCCATACCATATTTCTTTATAAACTATTTGAGATATTTTGTTTGTTGCACTTATAAACCAAGAAAGTATGTTAGTTCTCCAAGTAAATACATTTTAAATTATTGGTACATAAAAAAAGAGAACCTTTGACTCATAAATTCTTCATTGCTGCCAAAGATGATATCATCTACATAAACAACAATAATTAGCAGTTTATCATCATCTATTTTTGTGTACAGGTTTCTATCTGCACACCCTTTTGTGAAGCCTTGTTGTTGAAGATACTTTTCAATATGATAATACCATGCACGAGGGGTTTTTTATTAGCCCATATAATTCTTTTCTGGGTTTGTAAACAAGATTTTCATCATTTCCTAGAATGAACCCTTCTAGTTGTTCAATAGACACTTCTTCTTCTAGATATCCATTAAGGAATGAAAAGTTTACATCCATTTAATAAACTTTGAAATGACTAAATATTGAAAATGCAAGAAATATTCTGATGGCTTCAAGTCTAGCTACAATTTCAATTTTTTCTTCAAAGTGTATTCCTTCTTTTTAAGCATAACCTTTGCAAACAAATATTTCTTTATTTATAATAAATTTTCCATTTTCGTTCAATTTATTTTTGAATATCTTATCATGAGTCCATGGAACTAATTCCCATGTATACTTAATTTCTATTTCATCAATTTCTTCATCCATGTCCTTAACCGAACATTCATCTTTTCTATCTTGATTTACTTTTTTAGATTCAATAGTGGATAATAAAGAAATATAACTAGGAGTTCCCACAAAATATCTTCTTGTTTGTACCCTAGATTCCTTTTCACCTAGAATTATAGCTTCTTAAATATTATTTTGAACATACATGGATGAAGTATTTTCCATATTAGTTGTGTCTCATTCTAATGCTTCACTTGTTTCTTCTACTATATTCCTTTGGTTTTATTTAGGAAAGAATTCCTCCTCATCATCATCTTCTATTGTTACCTTTTTCGAATCTATGCATGCTTCATCAAACACAAAATCAATAAATTCAACCATCTTTCGAAGTCTGTTATTGTAAAATTTGTATCCTTTGCTTCTATAGTACTAACCAAGAAGTATTCCTTCACCTGCGCTAGCTTCAAACTTACCATTCTTTTCATCATTATTTTTGATGAAAATTTTACTTTCAAAGACTCTAAAATTATTTACAGTAGGAGTCTTAACTTACTAAATTTCATTAGAAGTTTTATCATTTTTTACACAAACATGAGATTTGTTGAGAATATTTACTATGGCATGTGTTGCTTCACCCCATAATGTATTAGGTTTTGTAGACTCATCAAGCATAGCACGAGCCATTTTCTGAATTTTTCTATTCATCCTTTCCGCTACCCCATTTTGTTGAGGAGTTTTGGCTACAAAAAAAATTCTAATTTTGATGTCGTGTTATTCACAAAAATCAAGATATTCATCTGATACAAATTCTCCTACCTTGTCAGATCTGAGGCATTTGATTTGATCTAACTCATTTTCTACTAATGCTTTAAATACTTTGGATTTATCAAATGCTTCATCTTTTATTTTAATAAGTGAATCTGACACATTCTAGAGAAGTAAACAATAAATAAGATGAAGTATTGTTCCACTCTAGGTAACTTTTTCCTTACTGGCCCACACAAATCAGTATGAATAATTTCAAGAGGCTTACCTACTAATCCTTCTTTGACATTGAATTGTACCCTAGTTTTCTTACCGAATCAACATGACTTGCATATGGTACTTTTTGGCAGGGTGATGTTGGGAAGAAAATGAACAACTTTAAGCTTGCTTGATTTGTGTAGTTGAGAGAAGTTAGATGTCCAAAAATTATGTTCCATAGCCAAATTTCGTCTTATTTTCCTAAGTAACATTGTTCTTGAACGCGTTTCAAGACACAAATATTACTTGGAGTTCTTGTTTCCTTATTATGTTCTTCCCTATGTCAAGTTCACAAACTACACATTATTTTGATCTGAAAAAAACCTCATTTCCTTGGTTGCACATTTGACTAACATTCAACAAGTTATGGTTTAATCCATTGACAAAGAAAACATTACCGTATTTAACCTTTTCTTTTATAAAAAAATACCCTTTACCTTTAATGAGTGAGTCATTTCCAAAAGTAACATTAATTTATTTCTCTAATTCATTGTATGAACCGAGCTTATCTTTATCACCTATCATGTGCTTTGATCATCCACTTTCAATGTACCACTGATTTTCTTGATCTTCCACATACAATGCTATACCACAGCTTTCAGATTCTAGTTTATTCCTTTTCCATACCTTAGAAGTTTTTTTTATTTTCTCCTTTTGAGAGGGTGGTTGTATTCTTCTCCTACATTCAAATTCCTCATGTCCAAAGTTATTGAAAAATGATTACTCAATTTCATCTTGAAGAGGTGAGAAATTATTATAGAATTTTCTCATCATTCGTATCTCATTTCTTTGTTTTCTTGCTTCTCTAGTCATGATGGTTTGTATGAAACACATTAAGTACCCTTGTGACCAAAATTATGGCATGAGAAACATTATCCTTTAAAGTGAAATTTATGTGATCATAGTATTGTGTGGTGCTCTTTACCTTTCGATTGAAGCTTTTCTTGTTGCAATTGATCATAGTAAAGGAATCTTACCTCTGAAACTTCTGGTGCCTAGTTGGATTTTTTTTTTTACGAGGCTTGCCTAATCTTCTTACGATACATAACATGATTTCTTGTGTTCTTCCTTTTATTTTACTCTTGCGACTGCTTTGAATCCAACTTCTCTGATTTCTGAGGGACCTCCTTTTCTCGATTCAAAATATGTTAAAATCCCATGGAGTTATACCATAGTAAAGTTCTACAGATCCTACTTTTCTTCAATGGAAAAAAATTATGAATTGAATTTTGGAGTTAGAGATCTAAATATTTTCTCTACCAAGGGTGAGTCGTGTATATCTTCGCCTATATTTCTCATATTAACAATATCATACACTATAGAAAGAAACTTGCAATAATTTCATCATTATGCATTTTCAGAGTTCATGTTGAATTCTAAGAGTTTGAAGCTTATAATTTTTTACCTTATCATCACCTTCATAGCTGTCGATGATCTTGTTTCATATATCCTTTGCTGAATTCAACTACATGACTTTGAAAAATTATGATTTTGGTAGGCTTCCCAATATGATATTGGTAACTTCTGCATTGGTTTCATATTTCTTCTTTCATGCCTCATCTATGTGAACAGAGGCTGGATACTGATAACCTCCTCCAACAATTGGCCATAAATCTTCTCGAAGAGACTATAGATAGGATATTTTTCTTTTCTTCTAGAAAAGTAGATTACTTCCATTGAAGAGTGGTGGCCTGATAGATGTTTTCCCTTATTGATGGTTCATCTTGGTGTATCTTCCTTGAAGCGATCAACATGCTTCTGAAGGACCTGCTCTAATTACTATTATTGAGAAAATACTATTGGGGGGGGGGGGGGGGGGTTGAATCAGTAGTTAAAACATAAATTTAATTTAATTTCATTCTAATATCTGTACGCTACTTTTCTAAAGTAAACCTGCGTATGTATTTGAATTTAATGCATAAAACTAATGTATATCCATTAAACTTCTATTTCAGTTTAATATTTTTTTTTTTTTCTTAAACCAGTATATCACTAATTCATCAGATATTCTATAAGAAGTAAAAATGTACATTAATAACATAATCAAGAATCATACACAAGGAACACACATGAACACCAAGATTTAAGGTGGAAACACAATGTGGTAGAAAGCCACCACTACTATCATCTTTGTCTTCAATTTTTATTATAATGAAAAATTCTTACAATCTTGTACTAGAACAAACTCATACTAGTACGCATACACCCACTTGTCGAAGGTTAGAAAATTCACTCGTTATCCAGGTCGTACTGGAAAGGAGCTTCAATTCGTTGATCTTGTTTACCAGTACCCACTGGAAGGGAGCTCAAACCCCCTTACTTGATCACCAGCTACTACTGAAAGGAAGCATCGAATTCCTCACTGAAGTCTCAAACCCTAAGGACCATCATGGACCATGTTTCATAACTTCTCACACTAGATCCACCTACTTCAACACATCACAACCAATAGGCCACTTTTCATCAAATTGTCAACCTACACCCAATACCATCATTTAAGCCCAATACCATATATCAAAACTAAAACTGATCATTATACCAAATCATTATTATTGTTAATGAATCATGGAATCAAACAACCACTGAAAAAATCAATCATTGAACCTAAAAATCACACAACCAATCATCAACTAAAATCAACCAACCTCTTCTTGATACCCACATGCGTATGCAACTTTGGTTCACCTAACTTGCATATACATGACTTCTCTTTATCATACATGCATATGTACATGGTTTTTCTTCACAAAACCAATGTATACTTGACTTCCATTCATCATACCAGTGTATGTAGAGATATTTTCTTCACATAACCTTCATATAATTCCTCAAACTTTACCTTAATCATTCCTCTATCACTGAATTTGTATTTCTTTCCTTGTTACATCTACGTTGTCATGTAGATGCATCCTTCAACAAGAATATTCCATCAATATCTAACTCATCAAGGAGGTTGCCATCAAGGAAAGAAGATACATCATAATGCAAAAAAAGTTCATCTCTTTTAGTTACTATACCAACTCCTCTATGAGGTTTGAAATATAAGTTCCATTATTTTTTTTAAATACCCAAAATTTTTAGTTCACACCCACTCTTGATTGTCTACTTTGATATTTTATCTTTTCATCACATCCTCTATGTTTGTAATACTCACATAGTTTAGGTGCAACGCTAAATTATTAGATTACTTCTAGTTACTAGAAAAACACCAATATATTGCGACCAATTAAAATAATTTCATCATTTCCCACCTTCTACATAAAATATTTCTCCATCATCTAAATTCGATTTACCATATTGTGCCACATTGCCTAAATTTCACTTACCATATTGTGCCACATCATCAACTGGATTTTTGTTCTAACCTTTAGAAGTCTACCATTAATAAATATTTTAGGTATTTTGATCTCGTTAGGGACTCTATAGACGGTTTCCAAGTATAGTTCTCCACCCTCCTTTCACAACAAGGGATGTTGCAAACATATCTAATTTTTTTATTTCCCATCCTCCTATTTTCTTTGGAAGAGAGGGTTTCTTCCACCTCATAGGCCTCAAAAATATCTTCTGAATTTTATAACTCGAAAGGAATTGAAAACATAACTTTGTGATAGTAATAGGAATAATTTTTAGGATTTTATCAAGAGCTGAATAGTCTACCAAATTTTCCTAGAACACTTCGTCGACAAGGATTGAGTGATCACCTACAAAGAGCTAAAAATTGCATCATAATCCAATTCACCTCTCCACTTTTCTACAATCATTTTTCATTATAAATGAGCCAATATATTTTAAACCATCACCTAGATAACCATAATGGACAAGGAAGGCACCTTTGATATTTTTTAGTTATTCATCTTCCAATTTTATACTAAGAGCCAAAAAATTAAGGCATCTATGCCAAGCATAAACATAAATAAAAATAAATGACACCCTTGCTAGATATCTCTTGAGGCCTGAAATAAATTTGAAGGTTCCCCGTTGATAAGAATAACATATGTGGTTGATGAAATGAAACCAATGATTGATGAGATGACATCAAATTTTAATCATATATGAATTAGAACAAACCTCAAATAATACCATCCAAACCCATCATAGGATTTTCTCAAATTTATTTTCATGTAAAACTTACGATGTTTAAAAAGGTACATGACCTCTTGTTCCATTCCTACAATGTACATAATGAGATTTAACAATGTACATAACGTTATATTCCTTCAACCTATTTTACATTAAATTTGAGACGATATTGTACAGTGAGTTAGAAAGGGATATTAATCTGAATTGACTAAAATTCTTGGTCTCTATCACCTTGGGAATGAAAGCAATTAGACATGAATTTGAACTTCCTGAAACATATCCTCTTTTCATAGAACCCTCAACCACCTGAATACTATCATTACCCATTAACTCGAAGAAGTGTAAGTACAACTCTATAATCAATCCATCAAGGCCTTGAATTTTTTCCTTAGGTATATTTTTGATAACATTAAGAATATATTCTTCATTCATCAAAGTTCCAATCCAATCCACTTTTTCTAAAAAGAAATTTGGACAAATTTTAATTGACTTCATTTTATTAAAGATGTTTACAATCCCTACATATTAAAATAGTTTCGCATAAAATTCCATTCCTTCTTGAGAAATATCTCTGAAGGAAGAATCAAAAATTGACTCTTCCATAGTATAAATTTCCCACTTATGATTAAAATCTCTGTGATGTGTTCTAAAATGGTGGAAGAATATAGAATTATTATCTCATTCTATTACCGAGGTAGCTTTGCTATTGAGTTTCCAATAAATCTCTCTCTTAGGATTCCTACATTTATAACTTCTAGACTTTTAACTTACTCAAGTTCAAAGTCTATTAATAGGCCCTCCCCTCTTAACACCGTTTATGATATTTCCTTTTTTATTTTTTCTAACTGCCCCATAAATCTTATTTTCTTATTTTTTTTCACCTACACAACCCTTCCTTCAAGATCTTTAAATTTAGAGAAAAAATATTCATAGAAGAATCCCTGCTATAATTATCGATATTCTTACATACTAAATTAATAGGTTTTACAAAACTATATTGTATCCAACCCATATTAAATAAAATTTGATAATGTCTTCTATTTATTTCTCATAATTCTAAAAGAATAGTTTTGCGATCTGAGATAGAATCAAAGGTAATCGATGATTGAAAAAATGTAAGCTTTGAAAGCAAAGACTCCTTCATTAAGAATATATTTAGTGTCTTACGCACTACCTGATTTCCTTTATGGATTTTCTTCCAACTTAGAATAAGTTTAAAGGTTTCTATATCCACTTGCTCTACTCATTCTAACTATCGACAAAAAATTATTTTGTTCAGATTTTGCTAGCTAAAATCTCATGGATAATGCCAACAATAGGATTTGTTGCAAATCTGAAGGCATAAAATCGTGAAGATGAGATATTATATCCTATTTTGTTGTGATAGGATGCAATTGAATTTATTATTCAGTTTCTTCTCTACATCTATAAATTGTAAGCCCATAGAGGCAAAAGATATGAGGGTGAGGAAGAGGAAGTGCAGATGTGAGAAATATGTTGTTGTAATCTCCTATTGAATAATAAGAAATCTGATACCTTTGTTTGGTGGATGTAGCCCAAATTAGTTGGGTGAACCATGTTAAATTATGTCTATCTATTCTATGTTTGCCGCGTGTGAATTTATTTTGTTTATGTTGTGCCTAGTTCAAGCAATTGGTATCAGATCATTTTGTATGGGCTGGATTAATTTAGTACAGTATAAATGGCAGATAGCGTTAATTTGATGGACAACGTTAAGTATAAATGGTGGACAACGTTAAGTTGAAGGATAGCGTTAAGTCTAAATGGAGGACAACGTTAAGTTGATAAAGGGCGGTTTGTTCTGCGTGGACCGTGAGATGAGGTTGGAGGACAAATTAGTGACGATTTCTTGCTCCGATATTTCGAATGCAGGTTCTGCCCGAAAATTTTCTCCACTCCTCATGGACATGGAGGACACATGAAGCAACATAGCCAAGCTGTGTTTTGTGTGAATGCATGGATTGCACAGGATTAAGTCTGGAAGCCTTGTTGTGTACGTGACTTCTGCCGCAGAGGTCAGTGAATTAATTTTTTATTATTTTTCTCTCCATCCTAAGATAAGTTGTTGTTCTCAAGATTGGTGGAGATAGTGAGCTTTAAGTAGGGGAGAAGAAAGATCAATTCACTGATGCTTTGAATGATACGAAGGCCGCGGTAGAGGATGGAATTTTACCAGGTGGTGGTGTTGCTCTTCTCTATGCGACGTGGAGCTTGAAATCATAAAGAGTGAGATTTGAATTTTATCCAATGCAAATATATGCGTGACGTGTAAACTAAATTTGTCTCTGCCATAAAAAGGCCAAAAATCACTTAGATTCATGGGCAATGTTTAAGTGAGGAAGCTGAATTAAAATAACTTACATTTCTTTGACGTTTATAATATTTTGGAGTAGTGGAGAGTCCTTAATTGCATGTTTGACTTAGACATCACTTTCTGCTCACTTTAAAATCATGGGTACTTGTGTTCATTGATACAGTGAGAAAAGGAAACTTCTCAGATTTAAAAAAAAAAAAAATCAAAAGTCTAAATCATTTTATCAAATTGTTAATAATTATTAATAATTACATGTTTGAAAAGGGGAATTTTATCAGATGGTTAATTTGATTAAGTAGGCATTTGAGGATCCATAGAGAAGAGGTTGAGTTAAACATGGAAAAAACTCAAAGTGCTTGGTTTGAGACCGAGAAGTTTAATGGGAGGAATAACTTCGAAATCTAGAAAGTCAAGATGCATGATTTACTCGTACAACAAGGTGTCACAAAGGAACTTTTGGGAAAATCCAAACAACCTCTCGCCATGATAGATGACGAATGGAGTGACATAGATGATAGAGCACTGAGTGACATATGATTTTGTTTGGCGGATGATGTTTAATTTAACATCGTGTCAGACAAAACAGCCGTTGGACTATGGACAAAGCTAGAAAAACTGTACATGACTAAACCCTTAACCAAAAGGATTCTTCTGAAAAGACAGTTGTACAGCTTGCACATGAAGGAAGGTACAACAATAACCGATCATTTGAATAATTTTAATACTCTCTTGGTGAAGTTAGATAGCATATAAGTAAAATTTGATTCAGAAGATAAAGCTGTAACTTTATGATGTTCTCTGACTGAGTCATGGGATCACTTTGTTACTTATATAAGTCTAAGTTTATCAGAAACCCTTGAATTTGATGATGTTGTTGGAGCTATGATGTCTAAAGAAACCAGAAAAAGGTAAAATTTAGAAACCTCTACATCAGAAGCAATGATGGTAAGAAGTAGATATAAAGAAAAACGCTTCAGTCAGAAAAACAACTCTCAGTCAAAATCGAAAGGGAAGAAGAGTAAGTTAAAATGCTACTTTTGTGGAAAATAGGGACATTTGAAGAAGGACTGTTGGAAGAGATAACAAACATCCAAAGGAGACTCTTCAACAGAAAAGAAAGAGGAAAACACAACAGATACAGGTTCGGCATCCAATTCAAGTATAAGTGATGAAGTTTTATCAGTTAATTTTTCAAATCATGATCAACATTGGCTATTAGATTCTGGTGCGTCCAATCACATGTGCATCCATAAAGAGTGGTTTAAATATTATAATTAAATTAATGATGGAGTTGTTTACATGGGAAATTATTTTTCATGTAATGTTGTGGGAATTGGAAGCATCCAGATTAAAATTTTTGATGGGACAATTAAAATCTTAACTGATGTAAGACATGTGCTCGAACTCAGAAAAAATATTATTTCTCTAGGAGTGTTAGACACAAATGTATATAAAACTTTTATTCAAGGTGGAGTAATGAGAAATTACAAAGTAATCTTATCAGTAATGAAATCAAAGAAGGTTGGAAATATTTTTCAGTTAGAATGAAGAACAGAGTGAGATCATGCTTCAACTATATCTGAAAACGATAATGATTCTATTCAACTATGGCATCAATGGTTGGGCCATATGAGCGAAAGATGATTAAAAAATTTATTTGATCGTATGTTACTTCCTATTTTATAATCTTCTAAGTTAGATTTCTGCAAACATTGTATTTATGGGAAACAAAGAAAGAAGAAATTTAAAATTGGAAAACACACTAGTAAAGGAATCCTTGATTATATCCATTACGATGTTTGGGGTCCATATCCTACAACCTCATATGGAGGATCATCATATTTTGTATCTTTTATAGATGATTTCTCTAGGAAAGTATGGGTCTACGTGTTAAAAAGAAAGTCTGATGTATTCACGGTTTTCAAGCAGTTTAGAGAATTAGTAGAAAATATCACTAGAAGAACAATTAACTGTTTAAGAACGGACAATGGTCGTGAGTTTACATCAAAGCAATTTGATAATTATTGCAAGGAAGCTGGGATCAAAATACATAGAACTGCTGTACACACTCCTCAGCAAAATGGAGTTGTTGAACGTATGAAGAGGACTCTTTTAGAAAGAACAAGAAGTATGCTGAGTAACGCCAATTTGCAGAAGGAATTATGGACAAAAGAAGTATCTACAACTTGTCAGATGGAACTTCTGAACTTTCTTTTTTTTAAAATTCGAAATTCTAAACCATTTTATTAAATTGTTAATAATTATTAATAATTTCATGTTTGAAAAGGGGAATTTTATCAAATTGTTAATTTGATTAAAAAGGCAGTTGAGGATCCATAGAGAAGATATTGAGTTAAACATGGAAATAACTCAAAGTGCTCAGTTTGAGACCGAGAAGTTTAATGGAAAAGAAAGAGGCAAACACAACAGATACAGGTTCGGCATCCAGTTCAGGTATAAGTGATGAAGTTTTATCAGTTAATTTTTCAAATCATGATCAAGATTGGTTATTAGATTCTGGTGCGTCCAATCACATGTGCATCCATAAAGAGTGGTTTAAGTCTTATAGTTCAATTAATGATGGATTTGTTTATATCGGTAATGATTTCTCATGTAATGTTGACGGAATTGGAAGTATCCAGATTAAAATTTTTGATGTGACAATTAAAATCTTAACTGATGTAAGACATGTGCCCGAACTCAGAAAAATATTATTTCTCTAGGAGTGTTAGACACAGATGGATATAAAACTTTTATTCAAGGTGGAGTAATGAAAAATTACAAAGGAATCTTATTAGTAATGAAAGCAAAGAAGGTTGGAAATATTTTTTAGTTAGAAGGAGGAACAGAGTCAGATCATGCTTCAACTGTATCTGAAAACGATAGTGATTCTATTCGACTATGGCATCAATGGTTGGGCCATATGAGCAAAAGAGGATTCAAAATTTTATCTGACCACATGTTACTTCCTAGTTTAAAATATTCTAAGTTAGATTTCTACAAACATTGTATTTATGGGATACAAAAAAAGAAGAAATTTAAAAATGGGAAACGTACTAGTAAAGGAATCCTTTATTATATCCATTTTGATGTTTTGGGTCCATATCCTAAAACCTCATATGGAGGATCATCATATTTTTTATCTTTTATAGATGATTTCTCTAGGAAAGTATGGGTCTATGTGTTAAAAATAAAGTCTAATGTATTCACAGTTTTCAAGCAGTTTAGAGCATTAGTAGAAAATATCACTAGAAGAACCATTAAATGTTTAAGAACTAACAATTTTCGTGAGTTTACTTCAAATGAATTTGATAATTATTGCAAGGAATTTGGGATCGACAGACATAGAACTGCTTTATATACTCCTCATCAAAACGGAGTTGTTGAATGCATGAACATGACTCTTTTAGAAAGAGCAAGAAGTATGCTTAGTAACGCCAATTTGTAGAAGGAATTATGGACGGAAGTAGTATCTACAACGTGTTATTTGATAAATCGATCACCATCAACTGCAATAGGATGAAAAATTCATCAAGAGGTATGGAAGGGTCATCCTTGTGATTATTCTAAACTGAAAGTTTTTGGTTGTGATGCATATGCTCTAATTCTGAAACATCAGCGTCCTAAACTAGATCCTAAATCAAAAAGATATATCTTTGTTGGATATGGTGATGGGATTAAGGGATATAGGTTGTGGGATCCTACAACTCACAAGATCATCATTAACAGAGATGTTAAGTTCAAAGAATCTTCACTTGATAATCCAGATGTAGA
Organism: Pinus albicaulis; assembly: GCA_034641835.2. Taxonomy (NCBI): domain Eukaryota; kingdom Viridiplantae; phylum Streptophyta; class Pinopsida; order Pinales; family Pinaceae; genus Pinus; species Pinus albicaulis. The sequence continues at coordinate 696,984,396 of CM076581.1, forward strand.
TATTAAATTGAAAGAGGAAAATGTACCTAAATTTCAACATATTCAGTTTGAAACCAATTCAAATACTGATGATAGTAAAGATGAACAAGTTTCTGATGAAGATCATGAAGAAGTTCCTACAGATAATAATCAACAAATTGTGGAAGAACCAGAAACATCTTTAATAAGGTGCACAAGAATCAGACAGGCTCCTAAAATGTATGATGATTATGTTACTTCAGTTGCTTTAACCGCAAATGATGATGAACCTTTATGCTATCAGGAAGATGTAGAAGGTTCTAACAGTGATAAGTGGAAAGAAGCTATGAAGGATGAAATAAAGGCATTATACAAAAATGCCACATGGGACCTCGTAGAACTTCCTAATGCCAGAAAAATTGTAGGATGTAAATGGGTTTACAAATTGAAAAGGGGTGTTGATGATAAAGAAGATAGGTACAAAGCAAGGATGGTTGCGAAAGGTTTTTCTCAGAAATCAGGAATTGAATTTCATGAGATATTTTCACCAGTTGTTAAAATTGTTTCAATTTGGATTGTGTTAGCATTAGTTGCATTACTTGATTTATAATTACAACAACTAGATCTTAAGACTGCATTCTTACATGGAGATTTAGATGAAGAGATTTATATGGAACAACCTGAAGGGTTTGTTCAAAATCGCAACCTGAAATTTGTCTGCAAGCTCAAGAAATCATTGTCTGGTTTGAAGCAATCACGGAGACAATGGTACAAGAAATTTGATTCTTTCATGATGACCCAAAATTATATAAGAAGTGAATATGATCATTGTGTTTACTTTAAGAAATAAATTAATGACATATTCATTATCTTAGTATTATGTGTTGACGATATGCTTTTAGCAAGCAAAAGCATAACTGAGATCAACAGGTTAAAGGCTTAGATGGTTAGGACGTTTGATATGCAAGATCTAGGAGTAGCAAGACAGATTTTGGGCATGGATATTTTCAGAGATAGGAGAAATGGTAAGTTGTGCTTATCACAATAGAAGCATATTGAGAAAATACTCTTAAGGTTTGGTATAAACAATGTGAAGCCAGTTTCAGTCCCTTTAGCTTCCAATTTTAATCTTTCAAGTTTATGTCCTAATACAAATGAAGAAAAGGAATATATGTATTGAATACCATATGCCAGTGCAGTAGGAAGTTTGATGTATGTGATGGTTTGTACACGACCAGATATTTTACATGAAGTTGGGGTTGTCAGTAGGTATATGGAAAATCCAAGGAAAGAACACTGGGCAGCAGTGAAATGGGTGCTTTGGTATTTGAGAGGCACAAGTGATTATTGTATCACTTATAACAGAAGTAGTGAATTTTTTTGCAGATATGTTGATTCCGATTTTGCAGGTGTTTTGGATAAGAGAAGGTCAGCTTCACGATATGTCTTTAGTCTTGCGGGTGGAGCTATGAGCTGGATTTAAAAGCTACAAAATGTTGTTGCTTTATCCACTACAGAAGCAGAATACATAGCTACTTCACATGCTGCAAAGAAGTGGTTTGGTTGAAAGGTTTGTTTGGTGAGTTTGGTAGGTTCCAAGACAACATAAAGTTATTTTGTGATAGTAAAAGTGCAATTTGTTTGGCTAAAATTCCAGCCTATCATAGTAAATCAAAGCATATACCTATAAAGTGCTATTTTGTAAGACAGGTTATCACTGAACGGGGAGTCTCTCTTGAAAAAGTGCATACAAAGGAAAATTGTGTAGACATGTTCACGAAACTAGTTTTATCAGAGAAGCTATGATGGTGTCTAGCATCTCTTGGCTTGCAGAAAAAATGAATATAATAAAGAAACAAGGTATCAGGTTAATTGTTGTCAAGGTGGAGATTGTTGAGATTTTGTTGGCTAAAATCTCATGGATAATGCCAACAATAGGATTTGTTGCAAATCTGAAAGCATCAAATCCTGAAGATGAGATATTATATCCTATTTTGTTGTGATAGGATGAAATTAAATTTATTATTCAGTTTCTTCTCTACATCTATAAATTGTAAGCACATAGAGGCAAAATATATGAGGGTGAGGAAGAGGAAGTGCAGATGTGAGAAATCTCCTGTTGTAATATCCTGTTGAATAATAAGAAAGTTGATACCTTTGTTTAGTGGATGTAGCCCATATTGGTTGGCTGAACCATGTTAAATTTTGTCTATCTATTCTATGTTTGCTGTGTGTGAATTTATTTAGCTTCTGCTGTGCCTAGTTCGAACAATTGGTATCAGAGAATGTTGTATGGGCTGCATTGATTTAGTACAGTCTAAATGGCAGATAGCGTTAAGTCGATGGAAAATGTTAAGTCTAAATGGTGGACATCGTTAAGTCGATGGATAGCGTTAAGTCTAAATGGCATTCAACGTTAAGTTGATAAAGGGCAGTTTGTTCTACGTGGACCATGAGATGAAGTTGGAGGAAAAATTAGTGATGATTTCTTGCTCCAATCTTTCGAATGTAGGTTCTGCCTAAAAATTTTCTCCACTCCTTGTGAGTGTGGAGGACACATGAAGCAACATAACCAAGCTATGTTTTATGTGAATGCATGGATTGTACATGATTAAGTCTGGAAGCCTTGCTGCGTACATGACTTCTGCCACAGAGGTGAGTGAATTCAACTTTTTTTGTTTTTCTCTACGTCCTAAGATAAGTTGTTGTTCTAAATATTGGTGGAGCCAGTGAGCTTGAAGTACGGGAGAGTCACTAATGCTTTGAATGATGAGAAGGCCGCGGTAGAGGATGGCATTTTACCAGGTGGCGGTGTTGCTCTTCTCTATGCGACGTGGAGCTTGAAATCGGAAAGAGTGAGATTTGAATTTGATACACTGCAAATCTATGCATGAAGTGTAAATTGAGTTTGTGGCTGCCATAAAAAGGCCAAAAATCACTTAGATTCATGGGAATGTTTAAGTGAGGAAGCCGAATTAAAATAACTTGGATTCGTGGAGAGTCCTTAATTGAATTTTTGACTTGGACATCACTTTTTGCTTGCTTTAAAATCATGAGTACTTGTTTTCATTGATACAGCGAGCAAAGGGAACTTCTCAGCTTTATTTTTTTTTAAATTCGAAAGTCTAAAGCATTTTATCAAATTTTTAATAATTTTTGATAATTGCATGTTTGAAAAGGGGAATTTTATCAAATTGTTAATTTGATTAAAAAGGCAGATGAGCATCCATAGAGAAGATATTGAGTTAAACATGGAAAAAACTCAAAGTGCTCAGTTTGAGACCGAGAATTTTAATGGGAGGAATAACTTCGAAATCCAGAATGTCAAGATGCACGATTTACTTATACATCAAGGTGTGGCGAAGGCACTTTTGGGAAAATCCAAACAACCTCTTGCCATGATAGATGACGAATGGAGTAACATTGACGATAGAGCACTGAGTGACATATGATTTGTTTGGCAGATGATGTTTTATTTAACATCGTGTCAGAGAAAACAGCCGCTGGACTATGGAAAAAGCTAGAAAAATTGTACATGACTAAATCCTTAACCAGCAGGATTCTTCTAAAAATACAGTTGTACAGCTTGTGCATGAAGGAAGGTACAAAAATAACCGATCATTTGAATAATTTTAATACTCTCTTGGTGAAGTTAGATATCATAGAAGTAAAATTTGATTCGGAAGATAAAGCTGTAACTTTATTATTTTCTCTGCCTGAGTCATGGGATCACTTTGTTACTTATATAAGTTTTAGTTCATCAGAAACCCTTGAATTTGATGATGTTGTTGGAGCTATGATGTCTGAAGAAACCAAAAAAAGGTAAAATTTAGAAACGTCTACATCAGAAGCAATGATGGTTAGAGGTAGATCTAAAGAAAAACGCTTCAGTCAGAAAAAGAACTCTCGGTCAAAATCGAAAGGGAAGAAGAGTAAGTTAAAATGCTTTTTTTTCGGAAAATCAGCAAATTTGAAGAAGGACTGTTGGAAGAGACAAAAAAAATCCAAAGGAGACTCTTCAACAGAAAAGAAAGAGGCAAACACAATAGATACAGGTTCAACATCCATTTCAAGTATAAGTGATGAAGTTTTATTAGTTAATTTTTTAAATCATGATCAACATTGGCTATTAGATTTTGGTGCGTCCAATCACATGTGCATCCATAAAGAGTGGTTTAAATCTTATAATTCAATTAATCATGGAGTTGTTTACATGGCAATGATTTCTCATGTAATGTTGTGGTAATTGTAAGCATCGAGAATAAAATTTTTGATGGGACAATTAAAATCTTAACTGATGTAAGACATGTGCTCGAACTCAGAAAAAATCTTATTTCTCTAGGAGTGTTAGAGACAAATGGATATAAAACTTGTATTCAAGGTGGAGTAATGAAAAATTAAAAAGGAATATTATTAGTAATGAAAGCAAATAAGGTTGGAAATCTTTTTCAGTTAGAAGGAAGAACAGAGTCAGATCATGCTTCAACTATATCTGAAAACGACAGTGATTCTATTCGACTATGGCATCAACGGTTGGGCCATATGAGCGAAAGAGGATTAAAAATTTTATCTGATCGTATGTTACTTCCTAGTTTAAAATCTTCTAAGTTAGATTTCTGCAAACATTGTATTTATGGGATACAAAGAAAGAAGAAATTTAAAACCTGAAAACATACTAGTAAAGGAATCCTTGATTATATCCATTATGATGTTTGGGCTCCATATCCTACAACCTCATATGGAGGATCATCATATTTTGTATCTTTTATAGATGATTTCTCTAGGAAAGTATGGGTCTACGTGTTAAAAAGAAAGTCTGATGTATTCACGGTTTTCAAGCAGTTTAGAGCATTAGTAGAAAATATCACTAGAAGAACCATTAAATGTTTAAGAATTGACAATTTTCGTGAGTTTACTTCAAATGAATTTGATAATTATTGCAAGGAAGCTGGGATCGAAAGACATAGAACTACTGTACATACTCCTCAGCAAAATGGAGTTGTTGAACACATGAACAAGACTCTTTTAGAAAGAGCAAGACGTATGCTGAGTAACGCCATTTTGTAGAAGGAATTATGGACAGAAGCAGCATATACAACTTGTTATTTGATAAATTGATCACCATCAACTGCAATACGATGCAAAATTCATCAAGAGGTATGGAAGGGTCATCCTTGTGATTATTCTAAACTGAAAGTTTTTGGTTGTGACGCATATGCTCTAATTTTGAAACATCACCGTTCTAACCTAGATCCTAAATCAAAAAGATATATATTTGTTGGATATGGTGATGGGATTAAGGGATACAGGTTGTGGGATCCTACAACTCACAAGATCATCATTAAAAGAGATGTTAAATTCAATGAATCTTCACTTGATAATCCAGATGTAGATATTAAATTGAAACAGGATAATGTACCTAAATTTCAACATATTCAGTTTGAAACCAATTCAAATACTGATGATAGTAAATATGAACAAGTTTCAGATGAAGAACATGAAGAAGTTCCTACAAATAATGATCAACAAATTCTGGAAGAACGAGAAACATCTTTAAGAAGGACCACAAGAATTATACATCCTCCTAAAACGTATGATGATTATGTTACTTCAGTTGCTTTAAGCACTAATGATGATGAACCTTTATGCTATCAGGAAGATGTAGAAGGTTCTAACAATGATAAGTGGAAAGAAGCTATGAAGGATGAAATAAAGGCATTATACAAAAATGCCACATGGGACCTCGTAGAACTTCCCAATGATAGAAAAACTGTAGGATGTGAATGGGTTTACAAATTGAAAAGGGGTATTGATGATAAAGAATACAGGTACAAAGCAAGGCTGGTTGCAAAAGGTTTTTCTCAGAAAGCAGGAATTGACTTTCATGAGATATTTTCACCAGTTGTTAAAATTGTTTCAATTCGGATTGTGTTAGCATTAGTTGCATTAATTGATTTAGAATTATAGCAACTAGATGTTAAGATTGCATTCTTACATGGATATTTAGATGAAGAGATTTATATGGAACAACTTGAAGGGTTTGTTCAAAATCACAACAAGAAATTTGTCTGCAAGCTCAAGAAATCATTATATGGTCTGAAGTAGTCACCGAGACAATGGTACACGAAATTTTCTTATTTCATGATGAGCCAAAATTATATAAGAAGTGAATATGATCATTGTGTTTACCTTAAGAAATAAAGAAATGACATATTCATTATCTTAGTATTATATGTTGAATATATGGTTTTAGCAAGCAAAAGCATAACTGAGATCAATAGGTTAAAGGCTCAGATGGCTAGGACGTTTGATGTGAAAGATCTAGGAGCAGCAAGGTATTTTTTGGGCACGGATATTTTTAGAGACATGAGCAATGGTAAGCTGTGCTTATCACAACAGAAGTATATCGAGAAATTACTCTTAAGGTTTGGTATGAACAATGTGAAGCCAGTTTCAGTCCCTTTAGCTTCCAATTTTAAGCTTTCTTCAATTTTATGTCCTAATACAAATGAAGAAAATGAATATATGTATCTAATACCATATGCCAATGCAGTAGGAAGTTTGATGTATGCGATGGTTTGTACCTGACTAGATATTTCACATGCAGTTGCGGTTGTTAGTACGTATATGGAAAATCCAAGGAAATAACACTGGTCAGCAGTGAAATGGGTGCTTCGGTATTTGAGAGGCACAAGTGATTATTGCATCACTTATAAAAAAAGGTGTGAATTTGTTTGCAGATATGTTGATTCCAATTTTGCAGGTGATCTAGATAAGAGAAGGTTAACTTCAGGATATGTCTTTACACTTGTAGGTGGAGCTATTAGCTGGATGTCAAAGCTACAAAATTTTGTTGTTTTATCCACTACAGAAGCAGAATACATAGTTGCTTCACATTCTTGCAAAGAAGTGGTTTGGTTGAAAGGTTTGTTTGGTGAGTTTGTGTAACACCCCTAGTTTATGTGTTTTGTTTTAAACTAGACGTTTGAACTTTAATCCTAAGGGGAGTGGACCCCAAAGGACAAGTGTGTTGTGAATGTAATTAAATATTCAAATTTGAGGAAATGAATAAAATGATTGTGTGCAGATTGACCAAAATGAGATTTATGAGATCACTTGCTAAATCCATGAGGATGGATAAGGCAAATACTTTCCCCACAATCTTTCAAAAATCCTTGAAAGAAATTATTTCTAATTTAGATTTTTGAGGAAGAATATAAATTCCCCAATGATGAGGAAAATAGCTAGGAAGAGGTAAAATGCTAGAAAAGCGGAGGAAAAGCATAAAACAGCTTTAAAGAATCCCTAAAATGGGAAGCCCAGGAAAATAGGAAGAAAAGCATCCTGATATTCTGGACGTAGAATTAGAAACATGCTTTGGGGAACAATAGCTTAAATAAGCTGCTCCTAAACAGATTAGAAGTTAGTCTATTCTAGGAGATGATCTCAGCTCGGGGGTGAGTTGTGGGAGACAAAAGAACCCTAAGATTGGGAGGTTGGTCGACGGCATGAGTGCTATGTCTCTAAAATTATTGGTGTGTTTATTTCATATAGTATGAATTGGCTACATATAACAGTTGATTTGTAGATTTGATTTATTAATGCTACATTTAAAAGAATTAATCATAAGGAATTCACCTTTATAATTCTGTATAGTTGTAGAACAGAAATTTGTAGAGTAGAATCCAACAGAAATTCTAAATCGCGATTGGTTTAAATCTGAGGATACATATTCCTCTACAGATAATTGAACTTTGGACTGCTTCTGATCTACTAGTATAAATTATGAACATGAGTAGGATAAAGCAGTGTGAGAGTTACTGTACCAATTTTGAAATTAGCCATATATGAACTATAATTTATATTGTGCCTTAAATGAGCAGGAAAATATTATTTCTGCATAAAAGAAGTTAATTCTATACCAGAAGGAAGAAAACATCAATTAGCAGGAGACTGCTCCTTAATATTTATTCTATGTAATCATTCTTGCATTAGAGGATAGAACTAATAGATGGAAGAAAGTTCAGTAAATAAACAACATGCAGATTTCACAACAGCAGGGCATATTTAACTATATGTATTATAGTCTATCATGTAAACCAAAGACAAGGGGGTATAGTGGAATATTTTAAATACAAATGTCTTCTAGACATAAATATAGAGACAGATATTTACACACCACGTGTAGATAATTTAGACAAATATCCTGTGCAAATTAATAAACAAAGGTGTAGAGCAGAGCTGGTAAATATTTTGTACTATTCCCAAAATTATTGAAGAAACTTAGATACTGTTACTATCAAAACTACAAACTAGTGTGGTATGAGAACCACATACAAAAGTCTTGGAAAAGAAAACCTTACTACTACAAAATGGGTATAGTTAGATTAATTGCTTGAATACCAAAATAAAATGTGGAGTTATAAGAATACAGGCAACTGAATTTCAATATGGAGAAGAACAATACAGTATTCACTAAAATATCACCATTTCATGAATATAGTTTAACCACGGTATGGCATGAAAGCTTCCAGGCAATAAAATACACAGAATGTGGGGGATACAAAAATTGAAAATGCCATTACCAAATATTAAGCTAGAGCCAAGTCAAAAAGAGTAAAGAGAGAACTCCGCTGGAACACATATTAATCCACTAAATCAAAACGGGTATTATGGAAAGCAAGAAACAACAGAGATATATATATATACAAAAATCCAAATGATTACAAGGCCACTGTGACCTGAGGACAGTTCATAATAGGAGCTGATATAAATAGACATTCAGTGTCGGGATTTAACATGTACAATTGTCAAAATGTTACAACTTCATCTATACAATTTTTAATTTGTCGGAAACATTATAGAACAATGAGAGAGGAGCGGACTTCCTCTAACCAGTGTTCGGTGAATACCGACCTGCAAGTGGTAAGAGGAGTCAATGTTAATGTCGAAGGAAGCCACGACTCTCAATGTTCAAGAGAGAGAGAGTTAGACGCAGGTCATAATTACCTGTAAGAGACAAAACCCCAAAATAAATACGATGCAGAACGTAATGAGGAAGAGTAACGTGAACGAAGATAAAATGATAATTAAGAAGGGAATATCTACCTGGTGAGAAAGAAACTCAAATCCATCTGTGACCTGTACATATAAATAGGAATTTTTCATAAATACAACTTGGAGGTTGGCGTTCAAAATTAAATAAGGAAGCTAGCACTCTAGTGAATGAACAGTATGAATGGCGCCTTACACAGGTCGAAAAACAAAAACGAACCAGAATGTTGAGAGGGCTAGAATCCCTCTAGTGCCATGCGAATGACCTCAGAGAACCCTTCGATAAGAGTAAGGTAGAGGGTCAGCTCCAAAATCACAAGAAAATTCGTTCCAGTCTAGCTCTTGAGAATAACAAATTCTCTGCAAAACAATATAACAAATTGTGAGACGCAACACAATATTGAAAAATTGTTAGATGTAACTCAATATGGAACTAAACGATGGTAAATGATCCATCTAAATCCAATAATCTCAGTAAGGGCTCAAAGCATGGAGCGTAATACTGAACCAGAAAAGGAAAGGCCATGTTAAACGACAAGAACAAAGCGTGAAATCTGAAACCTACGAAATTTGCATACCTGAAATTTTCAATTGTAGCTCAGAGATACGCCAAAGACTGGACTGAGTCTCGCTCAGTTCCTATGGCACCGAAATTCACTTTCACACGACAAACCAAACGTGTAGGAAGAAAAAAAGAACGGATGAACAAATTAACATGGTGAATTTATATCAAGGCCTCCTCAATCGATCAACGAAACCCTAACGCACAGAATGAATCGGTGTCGTCCACCTGGAAAGATCCAAAGGGTGAAGCCATGGATCAAAGGGTTTAATGAGAAATGTACATCATACGTTCAATGTTTAATCTGACAAGCAATGCAATTAAATGTCGCAGCGTGCTGGCCGTGCCATAGAAATTTCCTTGGCAACCAAGTAGGCTGACGGGAGGATTCCAGAGTGATGTGGAGCTAAATCACATGACCACGAATGGACAGAGAACCATTACAACCTCTACGATGAGACGGAAAACCATATATGATCCTACGTGGAATATAGCTTCACATCTCAATTTACCACAACAATGAACCAATTTGCAAAATTGTATTACATGGAGGCCAACACAAAAGATTTCAAATCTTGATATGAACAAGGATGAGAAATCAATAAATAGACATGAGTGTTGTGTATGCATAGATATAAACATGAGTAAATTAAATCCCACTAAGGGTTATATGTCATCAACGAGTGGAGACACGGGCTAATAAACATAGTAAATCGAAGTGATTTAATATAGGCCCGTTGACATATAACAATGTGGGCAACATGTGAAAGCGAATTGATTTCCCATAGGTGTATCACTTATACGAATAGGTTGAACGTATACAAACAAAGGTGGGACATAAAATGGCTGGTGATAGATATAAACCCATTAGGGGTTATGTTAATTATGGTTATGTCTTGTTACAAATCTATTTCATTCCCATGTAGTTGAATATAGTTGATACATGGAATAAATCGAAATTGGGGAAACAATTCTGATCTGATCAAATCTGCAAAGTAATAGTATAATACCTTGCTATAATTTAACTTGAAAAGATGAATGAAAAAAAAAATTGGGAAGGAAAATGGGAGGTGTGACAGTTTGGTAAGTTGCAAGACAACATAAATTTATTTTGTGATAGTCAAAGTGCAATTCATTTGGCTAAAAATCCAGCCTATCATAGTAAATCAAAGCATATACCTATAAAGTACCATTTTGTAAGATAGGTTATCACTGAACGGGGAGTCTCTCTTGAAAAAGTGCATACAAAGGAAAATTGTGCAGACATGTTCGCGAAACTAGTTTTATCAGAGAAGCTATGATGGTGTCTGACTTCTCTTGGCTTGCAGAAAAAATGAATATAATAAAGAAACAAGGTATCAGGTTAATTGTTGTCAAGGTGGAGATTGTTGAGATTTTGCTGGCTAAAATCTCATGGATAATGCCAACAATAGGATTTGTTGCAAATATGAAGGCATCAAATCCTGAAGATGAGATATTATATCCTATTTTGTTGTGATAGGATGAAATTGAATTTATTATTCAGTTTCTTCTCTACATCTATAAATTGTAAGCCCATAGAGGAAAAACATATGAGGGTGAGGAAGAGGAAGTGCAGATGTGAGAAATATGTTGTTGTAATCTTCTGTTGAGTAATAAGAAAGCCGATACCTCTGTTTAGCGGATGTAGCCCAGATTGGTTGGGTGAACCACGTTAAATTCTATAACTCTATTCTATGTTTGCTTTGTGTGAATTTATTTAGTTTCTGTTGTGCTTAATTCGAACATATTTCCTTCGATTGACTACCCATACTTCTCTTTTATTAATGGTAATGTTGAGGTCACCTAAAATTATTATAATTTATTTGTTCATGATATAACTATGTAATATATCAATACATAAAATTTCTTAATTGTCATAATGGATATAAAAAATTGTAATAAAGAAATGTAAACCAAAAACTAGAACCAATCCTTCCGAAAGTAGGCCTTTTACACAAAGTGAACTCGAAAAGATACTTATTTTATGGAACCACCCTATTATTAACCCTCTAGAAAACCCACAAGCATATGATGACTCAAACTTCCAGCCATGAAATATTTTTAAGAACATCCTCACTAGTTACTCATTAAAGCACATAGTCTCATGAGCCTCTATAATATCTAGTTTGTGTACTACAAATAACCTTTTTAGGGAATTTAACTTTAGGGTTTCACCAAATCCCCTTATATTCACATAAAATAAATTCACTAGGAAGCCCTAGGGCTATGGAATTGTGGTCTAAGATCCCTAGAAAAGGGTTGAGAATATTTAATAGGACTTTAAGAGCTTACAAAAATCATTCTTTAAGAAACCCTCCCTCTCCTACCCTAGCATTTGATCACATGAAATAACCCTGATTCTAAACAATATTCCCCTAATAAAGAGATTTTATTTTCAAATGGTTGAGAAACTTTCCATTTTTTTAATGAATACAAAAGACTAAGAAAATGACCCTTCCACAAAGAATAGGGTTCAAAAAACATACCCTACGCAAATTGTGCCTTTTTTTGGTGATTCAAACCAAATTTATGTTGAACCCTCAGTTAAACTGAGAGCGGGGGTGAATTAGTTTAACACATTCATGGACTTTTAACACTTTTCATTAAACTTTATTAACACCTTCATTTCATGATCAACATAATATGTGAGAAATCTTAATTTCTGAGCAACAATTAATAAGCAGATTTGGATAATGTACCGGCAGTCTTAATATGTGAGCAGCAAGTATCAAGCAGAATAGATATACCATATCATCACATAGACATCATGCACATAGACACTAGATATAAGTGGAAACCCATAAAGGGAGAAATCCACATCTTATTATTGTTGTGATGCAAAGGCAAGCTCCAACTCCCTCTCACCACTAATTTTTTATAGGCTCCAACCCACAGGAGGCTCCTACCTCAATTATGCAAGCTAAAACTTGCAAGAAAGCTCCAAATCCCATCAATTTTCTGCAGACACCAACCTACAGGAGGCTCCAACCTCAGTCAGCTACAATTGACATTTTATCAAGCTACAACTTGATGTTGAAGCACCAACTCCCATCTATTTTCTATAGGCTACAACCTGCAGGAGGCTCCTACCACAGTCAGCTAAAACTGGCATCTATCAAGCTACAACTTCATAGGGAAGATCCAACTTTCTTACTCTCTCAAAAGAAAACACTTACTGATTTACCTTAGATATCAGCTTTGTTTTGTTCCTTATTTTCTGTTGTCCATCAGTCCTCACATATACCTTGTATCATATCTGCATCTTCTCAGATTCTCTATCAACTCCTCCTTCTTCTCTGTTCATCTCCTCCTTCTTCTTTGCCTCACTGCTTCATTTCTACATTCTCTAACCTCTTTCAGCTTTCTTATATTCTTCTTCTCTCTTCCATTCTACAGCTTTCTCACAATCTTCAACTCTCTTCAATTCTGCTGCACACTCTCTTTTTCACTCTCTCTGTTTTCGTAACCTTCTTCCCATGAATATTACCTATTTTATAGAAAATAGCTTCATGGTTGTTTGCATTCTAATGGGAATTCGAAATGATGAGTCATGACTCCTTCACTTCTGCCTTCTCATTTCTTTGTGCAGCTCATTCAGAAGAATATACCAATTTCTACAAATTTCAGTTTTACAGTGGATTTTTGTTTTCCTACCAGAGACTTTCCAATGCATCACTAACAATATAAAATCAATTAACACATTTATATTCAAATTTTCAGTTACGTACATCAATTTCACTTAGCCATTTTTCTGGCCTTTGGCTCTGCTGGTTTTTGTCTTTACTGCTGTTGTCATGTAACTGTCCTGCAACTCTGTGCACCTGTACATGTATGCTTGTCAAAACCACATTTGCATTCCTATGCATATTCACCTGTTCACTGCAATTATGTGTCTGTTGTATATATATAAATGCTGACTTTAAATCTGGGCACTCTCAAACTAATGATTTCGGAAACTTATTTCCCATTTCATCTTCGAAGGAAACCTTACTATGAACTCACTATATTAAAATCGAATAATATTCGATTTTTCATTTGTTCAATGTTGTGTTAAAACTTCTGTTTAATAAAGACCCACAGCCTTTATAGTTCACTCTCATCAAATGCACATACCATGACTGCCATAATATATATATATCAATGTGCACTATGACTCCACTCAATGAAATTTGACCAACACATTCATTAGCACTTATAATTAGGTTGAAATCCTTGGGCCCATAGTATTACCTTTGCGCTACAACTTTGAATAGGCTCGCCTTTCTACAAACAGGCTCAATCTTGGTTATAATATAACCCAATGCACACCTTAACCTCTGACCTTGGGTTTAAGCCTTGGCATATTATAACACAACAAACATATCATAACACCATCCTTCATCAATACGCTTGGTCTAATTTCTCCGCATTAGAATTCTATCATAATACCATTACGAAAGCCTTAATACCTTGTCATTTTCAATTTATCCTCTTATGAAACCCAATCACATATATCCACTTTTATAAACCTAAATAAAGTTTCGATCTTAATTAATTCAACCCAATAACTCTCAACGTCTTGCCACGCATTTCTCATTTCCCTTTTTAATAAAGCCCTTAAGTCACAATGGAAACCCCTTCCTTGAAAATTGTATCAAATATAATCCACCCGACGTTCAACCTTATTAACCAATTCTATAAGGTTTGAACGTCATATAATGAAACACTGTTGTAGAATTTAGACCTTAGTTCTTTATAATACTCTAACAAATGGTTCGATGCCTTTAAACCAACATGCGAGCACTCATAACATTACAAGCATGGGTGTATAACGTTAACCTCCTTTGTCAAACATTATAACACAAACCTTTGGAATTACCCAAGTGATAATAGATATAATCGTTCTTGGGCCCACTGCACTTTATTAAACCTCGTGTAACCTTATAACTCGATACACATAAAAGTCTCGCCCACAACATATTTCAACTCCTTTAACGCTTCATAAAACCCAGACTTCAATATATACAAAGAGGGGCCCACACTCACTTACCATATATACATAAGACTCGGCGTATAACTCTTTTATACATCACGCACCAATAATATATGAGAGCCTCCATAGTAGCATTATAATAAAACCCACGCCCTTGGATTTAAAAAAAAAATGATAACGTATATAACCTTTGATTCTATCACTTGGGCCCACAGATGCATTTTAAAATACCTTCATAAACCATTGCACCATCCAACGGCTATAATTCTATCGCGCTCCACTTTGCTCCGACTCGATGCCTCCACCATTGATCCACGCTTTAAGATCTCGTATTAACCTCCATGCAGGTTCACTACGCGATAGCCTTCAGATCAGGTGCCCTCCAGATCAAACGATTACAATGCATATTGCATTTTTCTTAGGGACGAGGGTTAACACTCAAACTTTTCATGATATAAATGGTTTTCGTAAACCACTTATGGCCACGTGTTGAGTAAAGACATATATCGCGTTATTTTTGACAAATCCGCTTACCATTTAAAAATTTTCCGAAAACAATAAACTGTTTTTCAAGTCTTCCTTTGCTGTTTATTCAGGGTTCTATCTAATACATGGTCAAGGTTTCACCTCTTATAATTTCACTCCTTATAAACCGGTCTTAACGTTGTTTTCTTTTAGCTTCCAATCCAGCGTTATTACCAATCTGATCCACTCCTCCGGCTTGCATCTTCTACCTTCAACTATACAGAAATTCTGCACCAATTCACTATGGGTTCATTCAACTGCATCCCTAACTCAATTGGCCCTATTTCATTTTGCTTGCGATATGAATGTCTCAACGATCTACCAATACTCTATTCCATCGATCTCTATTATAGTCACAAATTAGTGCATCCTCAACCAGTCCTCACTTCACTGCATATGCACAATAGAAAGTGTAAAGACAACCTATTTTGTTTTACATGATGTAAACTCTGACTTTGGAATACACCCCTCTGAATTATACTTTAATATAGAAGTCCATTGTATCAATTTAGTCTGTGATCGATACAACCAGCTTTTCCTTCATAATTCAATACCAAACCGCAATTTCATACAATCTCATAACCAATTGTATCATAAACCTCGAATGAGCATTCTACCTCTTACTCTATTTACAGAGAATTTATTCTTCATTTCTAGCTTAAAAGACCTTATATAGGTTCCTTCCTTGCACGATAGGTTTATTCACTGAAACACAGAGTATATTTTAGCCACCAATTACAGAGTCGCCCATAGATACAAATGAATCTTTAACTCTGGTCCTTTTAAAAAATAATGGCCCTTCTCTAACTTTAATTGCAAGATTAATACTAACCCTGCACTTAATCATCAATTCCTCCACCATATACAAGATTCACACTTTAAATCCCTTTGTACAGAGTTTACACTGTCCACAAACTCTGAACATTGTATTCATACTTTCATAAACAATCCCAACAGTCAATACATGCATGACTCAGTCAGTCAACAACACAGAGTTTTTTGCCACCCACTTTCAAAACCAATTTCTCATTATATATATGAAAGCAAATACCTATGCTCCTTGACTTATGTTGCATCTGCTACCTCTCCAGATCTCCAATCAAAAGACCCTTCTACAAATTCCTTTGCTTCATTTCTCATGCTTTTCTCTTTTCCTTGTTGTTGTTTTAGGTGCTCCTCCTTTTCCATCTCCTTTGCCATCAATGACAACATTTCCAACAATTTCAATCCTATAAATATTATTCTCTTTTTTATACAGAGAGATTACTTTTGTATATTTTTGATACCCTTCACCAATGGAACTACAAATGCCAACATCCATAATATATCTCCCATATCCATTGAAAATGTAAACTTTCCAGAGCTCCTACATTCAAATTTTTTTTTCTCCCTTCAGATCCTTTCTCTAGACTCCTTTATGAATTTTTTAGTCTAGGATCTACGTTGGAGTCAGATGCACTTTCACTCTGTATTTTGGGAGCCCCTAAATATAGTTTATAGGAAACGTTGAATAAGAATTTTATACCCCTTATTTTTCAATCCTTGGGCATCATACATCATTTGCACTGGATGCTCATTTCGATGAAATTCTAGTAAGCTTTCATTGAATTTCAAATCGTCGCTATTCTTTGTTTGAGACACACCAGAAAGAGACAATTTATATAAATATTCCTAATATAGGATCTATATTTTGATTCAAGTCATTTTCTTTGGTATTCAAACATAGGACTTTTCCATCCTGCCAATTTTCCTTAAAAGTTTCAATTTTAGAGGAAGCCTTACGGTTTAAGCAACACAAATCTTCTAAAAGATCATCAAATTTTTGTGAAGGTTCTAGAAGTAACACACCCTTTGAATATGAAAAAATTAAGGCATTATTTATCAAAATGTGACAATGAACTCACCCCATTTTAAGGTGATTTTTCCTATAAGCCTTTTTGAAATGTCTACTCCAATCAACACTCTAGAAACTCTCCATATTTAGCTCTAAATTGGTCTTCATGCATTAGGACAGTTTCTACAACTACATTGCATATATCTTCAATTTCTTTCATTGACCAATTCAAGGAAGAATAAGCCACACATCCTTCATAGGAAACACCTTGAGTTTGGGATAAAATCAAGGAGAAAACCTATGCATGACAAGGATGGACTCCACCCAAAGCCAATTTTCCTTCATTATAACTTCAGCATCCTACATTGGTTTGAACTAGAATAAATTCCAACCTTTCAACAAGATACAGAACACTGGAAAGTAACATAATTTTCGTTCCCCATACCAAAATCCTTTCTCTGAGTGATAAACGATTGAATTTCCTATCAAGGAACTTTCTTTTTACACCAACTTCAGAGAGCACCATTGCATAATATATTGAAAGGTCAAACTCTAGTAATAATTCAAATTTCTTTATCTTAGCTTTAACATACTTAGGTTTCCTTTAGTTTTTTTTTTCTCACTTAATTATTGATCTGCTTCTAGATTTACTATCAAGGAACTTACCCATTACAACAACTTCAGAGAGCACCATTGCATAATCTATTGAAAGTTCAAACCCTAGTAAGAATTCAAATCTATTTGCCTTAGCTTTAACATACTTAGGTTTCCTTCGATTTTTTGTTTTTCTTTATTCTCTCCCTTTTAATCTCTTTGATTCATCAATCGTGAATTTTGCACAAACCCAATGTCATCCCTAAAATAATTATTTTTCTCCTTCAAACCCTAGGGGACTGCTTCTATCTTCCATATATTGTGAGCATTATCAAAATATCACTCTTTTGGAGGTGAGACATTACCCCCCCACCTAATCCCCTCTACACCATGTGCTACTACCTCATGACACCCAAGGTCTAGCGCGAGATTTGAAAAACTAATTAGTGCATTTAAATATGAAGATCTTCTATTTTGTAACACCCCTAGTTTATGTTTTTCTTTCAAAGCTAGACATTTGAACCTTAATCCTAAGGGGAGTGGACCCCAATGGAAAAGTATTTTGTGGATGTAATTAAATATTTAATTATGAAAAATAAATAAAATAATTATGTGCAGATTGACCAAAATGAGAATTTTGAGATCACTTGCTAAATCCATGAGGATGGAAAGAGGAAAATATTTCCCCAAAAATATTTCAAAAAAATCCTTGAAATAATTTATTTCTAAATTAGATTTTGAGGAAAATCTAGTTTCCCCAATGAGGTGGATAGTAGTTGGGAAGAGGTAAAAAGCTGTGAAAAGCAGAAAGAAGCTTTAAAAATACCTAAATAATGGAAGCCTAGGCAAACAGGAAGAAAAGAATCCTGATATTCTGGACGCATAATTAGAAACAGGCTTTGGGGAGAAAAAGCTTAAATAAGCTATTCCTGAACAGATTAGAGGTTGGTCTGTTCTGGAGGTGGTCTTAGCTCGGGGGTGAGTTCTGGAGACAAAGGGACTCTAAGGCTGGGAGGATTGGTCAATTGTAGAAATGGTAAGTTCAAAATTTACTAATAACTATAGCATTAGTATTGTTCAATATGGTTATTTGTTATAGATGCTAAGTAGAATTATAAATTGAAATTGTCATTCTGTACATTTAACAGAATTCTGTAGAAGAAAATCTCCTCTCAGTTCTGTACAGTTGTAGGAATGACATCTATGGGAAGGAATTCATCAAAATCTCTAAACCAAGGCTAGTCTAAATCTGAGAATACATCTTTTCCCAAATATGACTTATAGTTTAACTTTAATCTGCTTTTGTATTATGAACTAAATACTATGTATAGAAAAATGAAGGATAGTACCCTCACATGCATCATAGATGAAGGAAGCTAGACATAAAGTACATCTATTTGACATAAGGAGTGCCATAAATAAACGGAAAACACATATTTATACAATTGGTATCAATGCAATGAATCAATAGTTACAGTATAATGAATTCAATTAAATGGTAGAACCTGAGTAGGTGTTACAGGTATACCTATATGTTTATCAATAGAATTAAACTAACTCAAAATCTAAGTACAGATGTATGTTTAATATACTACAAAGCTATCTATACTGAAATCAAAGGTCTCTGATATAAAGGTGATAACATTATTGATTAACATGGCATGCTAGACATGAGGAACAATTATAGATATATAAATTCTATCAAGAAAAACCAAATAAAAGGTCTAACGAGATGATTACCAAAACCTCATGAACTTACTGCCATCATAGTAGTCTAAAGATCTGGAGTTATCCTAGTACCAAAAAGAATGAACAAAATATACTAGAAAGACATAGCAATTTTTTTTATAGGTGTACATAGGTTAAATTGGAAAGCAGAATACTGATAAGACATTATTATTATATATCTCCTAGCCTTCATTGTATTCTAGGAGCGAAATTAAACTAGAAGTTAGTTGTTGTAGTAACATTTCGAGAACACCAGAAGTGCACATAATTAAAAGTATCCAGTGTTCACCAAACCATCAGGGAGTATTACTTTGGTAGTTAAATGAATGGGAAAACTAAACGTAGCAGAAAATAAATATGTTTATCATCTGGAGACATTATGAGATTTACAATGACAGAGTAAAAGAAATATGACTATTACTACTAGTAGAGAAAAACCAAAATTACTCTTGTACAGTTATTTAACAATCCACAGTCCATTACTAACAGAGAATGTAACTCTGCCGACATAGAAATCAAAAGACGTGTTGACGAGATTCCATTTCTAAAATTCCCGAATACCATTCATCACTTATAAATTACAATTGAGGAGTTTCTGAGAAAATTTCAGAGTATCGGATTTTATAAATCCCAAAATGAGTTATGAAGAAATATCTCATCGGAGGAAGGCAACGAGTCACAAATACAAACCTGTAATCAACGATGAAAAAAAGAAGAAGAATGATATTAACGGGCTCCAAGGATTAATTGTATGGAAATCGCTTAGAATCCCAAATCATCTCAGAATTGTAACTCACCTGTGTAAACCAAGGAGATAGATGAGAAAAGGAGAATGACGAACTAGATCAAATTAAATGATAGGCCAAATCATGAAGGTCGTTGCAGAGAAAGAAGTTAGTTACCTCCTTGATCATCCTGGAAATGGAAGCGCCTCTGCAATATCAAACGACATGTAAATTTCCCAAGGTTGAAAACTATCTCTCGAAAACGGAAAAGAAAATATGGACAACTACTTCATTCAGCACACCTTGGACCTCTCTGACAAGGAGGCCAACACAAATCTCCGACGAGGAGTTAAACACAAGAAGGGCAATCATCATCATCATCGAAACTTAACTAAATCACCAACATCGAGATGGCCAGATTTTCCATGAAGAACGCAAACGCCTCCTACATTATGTATTCACTGGGGGTGGAGCGACACCATGAAATTGAAAGAATGCAACCAAGAGTTAAAATTGACTGTGTATAACAATAGTAGAAGTCAAGAGCAGAAGGAAATAGATGAATTGAGATAACTCTGAAACATGGTCTCAGGAAACATTAACACAAGCAAAATAAATATTACCTGGGTGCATAAACCCTCTCATGCCACCATCGAACTCTGGTAACAAACGAGGGCAGAACACTGGTAGCAACCTAAGAGTCAAACGCTATGGAAAGAGAAACAATATGAGGGCGGAAAATTTTATTGTGAGTTGAAACCCTAATTCGAAACAAATCTCACCGTCCACGCATATCAATCTGAGGAGAGTAGGCATGGATCGAGACCTCGGTCTCAACATTGAGTTTCATAAATAATCGCCAACCACATGTATCACACGGAGGAGTGAATACATTAAAGTCTCAGAGGTAGTCATATGAGCCAGTTGACAAGATAATAATAAACAAACACCCTTGTTGAATCCACCGCTCAAAAGCCATAGATCTGCTAGCCTTGTCACAGTACGAGTGGAGTAAAGACACCCACCGGAAACCATACTCCAATGCGTAGGCATATGCAAGCTAGGGTGGTTAAACCAAGGCGGGTACGCAACAAAATTTAATGTCACAAACAAATCTCAGTACCTGGGTGCATTATATCAAAGTGACGGTTATGAGCGATGTGGCTACATTATAAATCACACAAGGTCAGAACTTGAACATCTAGACATACAACACAACGATTCATAAATTGTACAACCATGTAACCAAGGAAAACTGAGAAAGGAATTATAGAATATCGACTTATGTCAAACATAACTAAGTCAAAGGTTTGGAACGTTGATATTTATATTACTTTATGTCATGTCAATACTTATATGATGTATGCATAGGGACGGCATAAGAGGTTGGTGCGATCCCTTATAAGAGTGACAAATTTTATATGTAAAACCAATTAAATTCCAATCATTTCAATTGCCACGATATGTTCGATGGTTAGGCATATATAATAGTCCCATGAAAATCAAAATGGAATATACACTAACCCTCATGGGTTATGGGAGATAATGGTAAATGGTAACAAAAACAAACATAGAGTAGGGAGCAAAGTAAAAATATAAAAGGGAATATAATTGACCAAACTTTGTTTAGTAGATTGAGATATTAAAAAGGGACCATATTAAAACAAGTGGTAAACTAACATTCCAAGCAAGAGAATAGTTACGGGGAACAAGAATTCTTCTCATATAAGCAGAATGATATGTATTGATTTGAGGAGTTCAAAATACACCTATAGAGAAAAAAAAAATTTGTGGTAGGAGGGACGTTAAATATTTAAACCATTTTCCTGTTGCTTTCCATTCAACCAATTTACTTTAGAAAAGACACTAAATCCAACTTTCTACTTAGTGTGAACCCCACTATACCTATTCTCGAGTGTTACACTTACCCCTTTATTTAGACACGCTTAACAAAAAAATATTAGAGCATTCCTATTTAAATTTAAAGAAAATGGAGAGCCATCATCCTTAACATCATCTTTGAACTCATTGCAACCATCAAATCCCACAGTAAATACCATTAGATCATCTTTCTACAACATATTCAAGGGAATTCACCAAAATCCTAGCTAGAGTTCCTTCTTTGGTTAAGGAAAATTATATAGAATACATTAATATACTTTATCAAAATTATATTAAATAATATTTCAGTTTGCAAAGGTTAAGTTATAGAGACCATACTAAGTTTTAATACTCGTTAGAACAAGGTCATCCAACCAATATAGTCCATGAAAATGGAAAATAAAGAACCCAACTAATAGATAAGTTCAATCCTATCGCTTCAAACCAATAGATCAGGGAAAACCCACCATTCGTGTATATGTTTACAAATTTCTTTTTGACCTATTGAACTATAAGGAGGAGAGAATAAATATTTATTAGTCCCTGTCGCCTTCGGTTAGGGCAGGGACTATAGCAATCGAATTGGAGACATAACATTCATCTTTCTCTATGATAACCTATAGTTTTATCATTTTTCATGAAATATATGGTGTCTTCAACCAATCAAATAGAAGTAATTCTTTTCACGGTCAATAAAATTTTTTATCGTCTTATTTGACCTCTTCCCTAGGCAAAGAGGTTATATGATCTATATTGTTCATATAATTTCTTGGTGAAAAAGGTTTGAATGATTCTTACTTTTCAAACTTAAAGTAGTGCTAGTGAACTAGCATTAAATTTTTTGTTAATGATTTGGGGATTTTTGGTTTGTATTACTTAGTAATATATATGTGTAGTTACACTACTCGCTGCCAGACCAGGTGGCTATGTAATAGCCATGTGCATGTGCTACCTGTGATACATGTGTGCCCTGTGATACATGTTGAATAGCCATGTGCATGTGCTAATACATGTGAACCCTTTCTTTGAAGGAGACCTTATACTGGCTAGGATGTGGGATATTCATAGGGACCAGTAGCCGGAGATGGATGAGAAAGAAGGAGATTCTTGGATGAGAAAGGAGGAGATTCCTGCGCACAACTCTTGGTAACAACTACATGATTAGATTTTGTGGCTCTACACTCGGTGATTCATGAGGAACAAAGGCAAGAAAAACCAATCAATGTTGCAAGTAAGAAACAATTGTATCATTTTACTTCATTTTCCTGAATTCAGTATTCACCTTGTGACCAAACCATTAACAAATGCAAGAAATTTCTTAAAACGAAGCTAATTAATTGAAATAAAATGTACCCCTGGTAACAACGACATGGTTAGATTTTGTGGCTCTACATTGAGTGACTCATGAGGAACACTCAGTGACTCATGAGGAACAGAGGCAAGAAAAACCAATCAATGTTGCAAGTAAGAAACAATTGTATCCTTTTACTTAATTTTCCTGAATTCAGTATTCACCTTGTGACCAGACCATTAACAAATGCAAGCAATTTCTTAAAACGAAGCTAATTAATTGAAATAAAATGTACCCCTGGTAACAACGACATAGTTAGATTTTGTGGCTCTACATTGAGTGACTCATGAAGAACACTCAGTGACTCATGAGGAACAGAGGCAGGAAAAACCAATCAATGTTGCAAGTAAGAAACAATTGTATCCTTTTACTTAATTTTCCTGAATTCTGTATTCACCTTGTAACCAGACCATTAACGAATGCAAACAATTTCTCTTCTTTGTTGTCATCTAAGGATTCTAATTTCTTTCTGCTTGCAGGAATTCACACATATCAATTAACCCTCATGCGTACCAGCTAAAACAAACAAATCGAGTGCCTGGCAGCTAAAACAAACAAATCGAACAATTCGACGAAACCCAATTGAAACCGCATGTAACCCATGGCCAATCACTGTCAACACTTTTCACTCACTGTCAGAGAAACATGATCACAAGCAAAGAAACACCAATAATATATTTATGTTCTGTTTACAAAGAACTTGAATTTGGAGCAATTTGGTGAGTTTTGCACAATCAAGATTGTTCAAGAACATTGCCAATTTCCACACTCACCTGTTTTTAGAGCCATTTTTCCGTGATCACCTAAAATCTACTTCCACATTTTAGCTTGACCTCTAGGCCCTGTCAACTCAGACTTCACGACCATCAACAGTCGAGGCAGAAGACAGAGGACAATTCCTTGGCCAGAACAGTGGGATTTTCATCAACGTCGGTATATAACCGTTGGAGATCCATTTTCCTTCTTCTAGAAACACATATGAGTTAATATTTTCCATACGGTATTTCGGGCATAGGTGAGCATGTCTCGACCTTGAATATTCTCCACCTCCGGAGCTATTTGATTAACACAATCGAAAAAGAACATATATACTCCTTTCCAAATGACCACCCGCTATCCTCCACCAGAAGCACAGAAGAACCGTGGATGTCAGGCCTATTAAAGCCGACATGCCTGAAATTCCAATGATTATTTCACATTTCAGGCACATGAAATGTCCTCAGTTGACCATTCATTGTTGAAAATGAAACGAAAATCTCATTAGACGTAGTGATTCCCCGACCCCAATCGGCATGCCACAGAACCATCCTTTGAGTTCTTGTTGCGTTTCTAAATACAATGGACAAAGTCACAGTGAGATACAATGGACAAGGTCGACCATGAAAATATTTGCGTTGAGTTCTTGTTGCGTTTCTAAACACAATGAACAAAGTTACAGTGAGATACAGTGGACGAGGTCGACCATGAAAATATTTACATGGAAAGTATCCAAAACGTGGCTGCGTTCCTAGCGTGTTACTTGGGAGTTTTGGACACATTTGCATATTTTGACGTGTGTTGAAGTGTGTTCATATTTTCATAGGTTGGATCCAAAGAAAACGCCAAACATTTAGTTGAATATTTTGACGTTTGTTCATAAAACTCCTGGATACTACCGTATATCAATATGAGCTTTGCAGTCGCTGCTGGCACAGAAAAAGTGGCATTTGAACAAAAGCAACTCTCAATGTTTCTAAACTACATGGGGTGTAAGCTTGCATGGAATGTAAGCTGTATTGCAAAATGTACAAGTAAAAAATAAAGACATTGGAAATCATATATACCATGAAATATATAAGATTTATACTATCAACTTTATAATAATATGTCAGAAATATGTATAAATATTGGATACATGCTATTTTTTTGCCAATTTTCGACGTGTGCTTTTGAACGAGCAACAGCATTTCCTAAAATGTAACTATGGGCAGTGGGCCGGTTTGTTAAACAAATGACCTCTCATTATAAGTGAGGGATTGCTCCATGTGAAGCCATTTCGATATCTACAGACCGTGCGGCATTGAATTCTTTAATTCCACTGCTATATGGTAACCTTTGTGGTTTCTGCAGACCATTTGGCATTAAATTTTTGGGTTCTGCACACCATTTCACAATAAAGTTTTCTGTATTTGCAAACCATTTGACATTAAATTCCTTATTAAAACATTTGGCATTAAACTATTTTATTTGCTTAAGTGGAAGTGGGTACTTCATACCATATCTCCCGCGTCTTACAAAATAATATTCAAGAAAAGTAAGAATATAACAATGGGGTTCCAGGGCAGGTCTTTCAGAACATTTTCATTTTAAGCTTCAGAATCAATATTCAAAGCGCTAAAATACTTGGTGGAGCAACGGCAAGATTCGAAACTCGGACCTCGCAGCTTTCATAACAATCGGTTATTTTATTGCATGGTAATTAATTCAAATGCTGGTAAAAAGACTGGGCAGGTACTTGTTGCTTGCAACTCCTCTTGTTCTTTTTATGCTATTTACATGTGCAGGTAAGCCGTAAAAACACTTCCGTATCTGTATTGGTTCTCGATGAAGCAATAACTGATAGAGACATGGTTGTGGATATGAGCAGTATAAGCAACTGCGATTGAAGACTGGACGAAACAAACATTACCCATAACTTCGGTATTCTCTGAGAGCCTTCCGTCGTCCCTACTGACTCGAGAATTTGTTTTAGAGAGACGAAATAAAAAATTCCATAACCAATTATGACAATGGATAGATATTTACAAATTCTCGAGGTCAATTTTAAAGAACCTTTCAAAGTAACGCAGGTACATAAATGTTCAGAAAATGTCAATGAACACCATTTCAAACATATTATATGGTTAAGATTAAAAAAACATCATAAAATAAATAAGTTAATTTGTTATAGAAATTCTTAATATGTAATATTGTATGACCTCAAATAATATAATTCATTTTATATTTATTTTTTTCATAGTTTAATTTAATTTCACAATATTATTTTAATGTATTGGAAAAGTACAAATATTTAATGTAGTATTTAATTAAGGTTTTTAAAAAAGATTTCTACTTTATTTTTAGATTTAGTTTGTTTAAAATTATGTAGAATTCATGGAAATCATATGTTTGATAGGTGAACTCTTCATAATCGAAATGCTATATGTGTTAAATTATGTAGAATTCATGGAAATCATATGTTTGATAGGTGAACTCTTCATAATCGAAATGCTATATGTGTTTTTGAGACTGTTGAATTCATGCATATAGTCTAAAAACGAGTTTAAATAAGAAAATTCAAGATTTAACTAGAATTTGTTTTACTTAATTCTAACTATAAATCCTTAAAAAACACCAAAAAAATCTCACTTAAAAACTACTCCACATCTAATTAATTTTGAAATAAATCTCAAATTTCTATTTTTAAATACTATTATATTATAGGTCAGTTATTTCCTTATTATATATGAACTTTAACAAGAGTCAAGCCTCTGTTAATGGAAAAATTGAATAGAAATTTGCAAACTAGGAGATTTGATGTGCATTTTCTTGATAGATTCAGAGTTAAAATGAATCTAAGTTAGTTTAACACACATATATACTATTGAAACCATTTTATTTTATAAGAATATTTATAAGAATTACTTTATTATAATTTTTAATTCCAATTTTATTTTTGTTTTGTTTCACATAATTTTACGTGTAGAATTTATTTTTTTATTTTTTATTTTTACATCAAGTGGAAACCATATAATAGTTAGTTTCTCCTATTTATTATTATTTTTTTAATGACTTGATTTTTTCAATTTTATTTTTTGTATTTTATTTTAATCATTTAGTGAACATTAATAATTTTAATTATTAATAAGTGTATTTTATTTTGGTTTCTATGTTTATATTAGATAATATTACATCATGGTATGTCCATCTTAAGGGATAGAATTTATTTTCACTCTAAAAGAAGTTTTCATATTAAGAGATTTTATCTTTCTAAGTGCTTGGTAGATCTTCATTTACGATATATCTAGGGGATTTAATCTCCCTCTTTAAATAGGCTATATTTCACATGAATACAATGTGTCAATATCAAGTGTTCTCAATACCACAGGCCATTTTTATTTTTATTATTATTCTTCTCTTTATTGTTATTTTTATTTTTCCCAATATTTCGATTTTGTTTTGATCGATTACAATACATTCTATTAATTTTATTTCATTTTAATTTTTATGTAATTTGAGGTAGTCAATTTTTTAAATATTACATTACAACATCTCTACTATATTAGGCTAAAAAGTATCTTTCCGGAAAAACATCTTTTATATATATTAAAGTGAAGATAACCTCTCCATGCAATAAACTTATGTTTTTAAAAATTCAAATCAAAATTTTAAAACAAATTATTACATCCAATTAAATCCATACCAATATTATCAAACTAACTTAAATCCATTTTAAGTCTCAATTATCAAATATCTTTTCATTCTAAAAAAAATATTACAACTTTAAAAACTTAAAAAAAATATTACATCTTTAAAAACTCCTTATGTTATATGTTAAAATAAATTTAAATTAATTAATTTTTAACAGTATATTTTTATAACTTTTATATTTTAATTCTTTATATAAACACAATGTTATATAGGTATAAATATACATGCCCTATTACTAAAAGTTATTTTTATTTAGCATTAGTATAAAGTCATCAAAGTTTTACCAACTCAATTAATAAATGAGATTTTTTAAGAAGAGCAATATGAAGCAATGTCCAATTAAATTACATATATATAATTTTCAATTTAAATATAAGCAAGATCAATTCAAACTAAATATATATTTTTTAATTTAAATATATAAAATTTGTATATATTGATATAGATATAACACAATAATTCATAAAATATTTCCAAACCGAGACTTAAATGGTAACCTCATTACAGGTTTTTTTAGAAGAAGAATATGAAGCCATGTCAATTCAAATTACATATATATAATTTTCAATTTAAATATAAGCAAGATCAATTCAATATAAATATAAATATAAATATAAATATAAATAAATATATATATATATATATATATTAATTTAAATATATAAAATTGATATATATACTGATATAGATATAACACAATAATCCATCCAAACCAAGACTTAAATGCTAACCTCATTACAGTACTAATCTAAATTCCAACTTATATATTTTATTATAAGTTCATTGGTTAATGCAACCCCAACATCATCATTTTTCAAGGTGTAACAGAATTAAAAAAATGGTTATTAAGTCTGGCAAGATTGATATATTATTTTTCAATTTAAATATATACAATTTATATATATTGATATAGATATAACGCAATAATCCAGAAAATATTTCCAAGCCGAAACTTAAATGCTAACCTCATTACAGTAATAATCTAAATTCCAACTTGTATATTTTATTATAAGCTCATTGGGTAATGCAACCCCAACATCGTCATTTTTCAACCTTTAACGCAATTTAAAAAAATGGTTATTAAGTCTGACAAGATTGATATATTATGATTAATTTAAATTAATGTCGTTTAAAAAAATCACAACCATTAATTTGCGATCAAATATATAAAATTTGTATATATTGATATAGATATAACACAATAATCCATAAAATATTTCCAAACCGAGACTTAAGTGCTAACCTCATTACCGTACTAATCTAAATTCCAACTTATATATTTTATTATAAGTTCAATCGTTAATGCAACGCCAACATCATCATTTTCCAAGCTGTAACGGAATTAAAAAAACGGTTATTAAGTCTGGCAAGATTGATATATTATTTTCAATTTAAATATATCCAATTTATATATATTGATATAGATATAACGCAATAATCCATAAAATATTTCCATATGCTAACCTCATTACAGTGAATAATCTAAATTCCAACTTGTATATTTTATTATAAGCTCATTGGCTAATGCAACCTCAACATCATCATTTTTCAACCTTTAACGCAATTTAAAAAATGGTTATTAAGTCTGACAAGATTGATATATTATGATTAATTTAAATTAATGTCGTTTAAGAAAATCATAATCATTAATTTACGATCAATATCATTTACAAATATCATAACTATTAATGGTTGAAAACTTCAGATAAAGTTCAAAAAAATTGAATTGAATTAATCACGATAATCATGCATCTCAATAATTTCTTAATATTCCCGATAAAATTAAACTAGCAACTTTTTAGGCAAGAAACCCCAAAAATACAGATACCGTGAAAATCAATCGAAGTTTAATCCATTGTGCGGTCACAAAACAATTGACCATTCACCGGATTCATACGAGTGGGTTGTCATGCACAGTCGTTATTTGTCTGTACCAAAATTTAATTTCTGTATTAAATTTAATAGTACTAATAATTTAATATAAAATTATTAATAATAATGTGTATGTTTAATTGTTTATATGTTTAATTTTTTTTGGTAAGAGTAGTACTACTGCATTTTTATTATGTTAATATGTTCAATATATCACTTTGATGAGATGGAGAGTTAAATTAGTGACTTTACATAAAGGAATGCCTTAACATAACACAACTTCATTCCAAAACCCGTATAACCTGTGTGTAATACCCGCAATTGCATCTAGAAGTGCAAAGGAATACACATAGGATTGGGTAATGTGGAAGGTAATAGTTGGCACAATATTGTTTGTAGTAACTCGAGTTGGCACGAAGCTATCTAGGTTTAATGATGGGGAGCATCACATGCTTAAAATTTACAGACAGGGAAAACATAGATGGTTAATATATAGGCATTAGGGTGCAAACGGGAGATGGAGGAAAAACTTTTGTAGAAAATTTGAGTAATATTGAATTAAAATTCCTAAAAACAAATTTCATAATTAAAAATTATAATTTATGATGAGATTTTTAAGAAAAAAATACAATAATTAAATAAAATAAAGTTTTATCAACAAAAAATAATGAAATAAAATAATATTAATTTTTTTGTTATTTAATTTATTTTTAAAATTTAAAATTGTTTATGTAAACTAGATTTAAATAATTTAATATTATTTATATAAAAAAATTAAAATGACTAAATATTTCAACATTTGTTTACTTAAAATGAATCTTAAATTTTTTAAAATCAAAATGTTAATTAGATATATATTTTTCACATAAATGGATTAATTTCTTATTGTTTCTAGCCAAATAATCTGGTTCATCATATGGAAAAATAAGTGAACCATATTAGTTGGTTTGAAATGATCCACAACTAATACATTTATGTGATAGATTTTTAAAAAATATACCTAAATAATTCTACTCACATAAACCTACATTGATATAATAAAATATTAATACCATTTTTTTCTTCTAAATTTATAACTTGAAATTTGAAATAAAATAGAAAATATATATTACTTCAATTATTAATTTTTTACATTAAAATAAATCTTATTTTAAAATAAGAAAATTCCATATACAAATTTGATTTTTGGCTGAGAAATAATTCAAAATAAAAATATAATAATTATAAGATTATATTAATTTTATAATTACATTTTACTTTATAATCACATAAATCATCAAATTATTATTTCGCAAATAAAAGGTTTACATATATTTCTAAAATTTAAAGCAATAAATCAACGATCTACTCAATTTAAAACAACAAATGTTTCTTTAAAGATACAGGATATCATAAATAGACAAGTTAAAAATGATGGACCAGATAAAATTGGCACACACACTTAATATGTTCTATATTATGAAAGAAAGAATTACACACATATTTATACAAGCAATAGTCTCAAGATAGGAATTCTATCTTAGACGTACAGTAGTGTGGTTGAGAGATTCTCTCAACCACACACTAAACTAGGAGAAACTATATTCTAGCTAATTCCTATTATGAAGGAACAAACTCCTCAAATGGAGAATTACAACCATAGACAAGTAGGAATTAATTATTTCTAACTCCCCCCCTTAATGACTACTTGTCATGATAGTGATTCACAAAGTCTGGTTGTGGTCAAACATAACAAAGAATATGTCGACATCCATATAAAAGAGCAACCATCCACCGGAATGCATGGGTACCAACCACTGCAACCGCTAGTCCTGTAGGATGTCCTTCGCATACATGATTCTGTCGACCGTTATCACTGCATATATGTACCTACAAATCCACCACCATCAAGCGAATTGCATGTGCAGAACCTCCAAAACAAAGAGAGATCGGTGCCTTTCTAAGCCAAATATTCATGTCCAAATAACAATCGCAAACAGTTGCGCTGATTGCGCCTTTCGACGCAACTGTCAGATAGAAAAGTGCGCCGACCCTCTTGTGCTCAGACACACCAATATCTGAGACCGTGAGCCAGGTGTTACTGCAGTCCACCTGCTCCTGCGAGCACAAAGCTCCCGTGTACACGTTAGCCACTCAGGCAATATGCCACCACCGGGCAAGTCCGATCTGCCACCACCAGGCAAATCCGCCAACTTCAATATGCCACCATCGGGCAAGTCCGATCTGCCACCACCAGGCAAATCCGCCAACTTCAATATGCCACCACCGGGAAAGTCCGATATGCCACCACCGGGCAAATCCAGAACTTAAATGTGCCACCACCGGGCAAATCCTGTAGCCACTAAGGCTCTGTATGTGGTTTCTGGCTCACCACAAACCATCACTTTACAGTGACAAAAGATGGTTTCAGGCTGACCATAAACCATTACAAAGTGGTTTTAAGATCACCACGAACTTTCAAATGCCTTTACCAGGCTTACATTCCATACTTCAACATTTGGAGTTTCTGGGTACATACAATGACCATTACAACAACTGGACTTGCTTATAACATGCTAGGGAGTCTATTCCAAAAACCACACTAACTCAAATAAACATCTATTTTGCTGTCCACCACAAACGTTGTCACTGCTGCTTTACCTCATCTGTTCATTGTTCACATCTTGGGCATCCTTGTCTGTTCAAATAACTTCTTGGAAATCCACGTTTCACCTGTCATTCGTTAGAGTTGCAAATTCTAACAAAATAACTTTGCCTACATTGAGTTAGCTAGGCTCAATAAGGCTCAATAATATTAAAACATGATTCCAAGAAAACACAACATAAATTCTTCAAATCAAGTTTCTCTATCTCTGCCCATAGATGATTATTTTTCAAGCATACCAATAACCATTCCAACGATACCTGTGAGGGCTCAACTGATAAAGAAACTGAAATATTTGGCACTCACAGCCACACGAAGAGAACACAATTTTCCCTTCAAGAACATTAATCCAGGACTCCACGGTCCAATTTTCCGTTGCGTTTCAGTATCCACTCCCCTTGGCAACACAATGCCACTTCCCCTGCTCACAGTATCAAGGCTTGGTAACTGCTTCCAAGCATGCTACCTCATGCTCGTTGTCGTACTACAACAACTAAGACCCATTGTCCAGCTAATCTCCTCGCATTTGAACATGCAGATCTGTCTTCACAATCTGTTTCCATCAAACCGGGCACGCACAAAATTGATCATCCTCCAATCTCTGATGTAATTGTCATGTCTTCATTATATCTGATAGTAACTCATTCCTGAGATAATTTACATCAACTTTGAGAGTCATCTACCTATAGAATCAGCTTGAACATAAATACAACCGGCGCCAGTCTTTTGAAAACCACCGTTACATTCATATAACGTGCTGCAAACCCCTTGTCAATATATCTGACAAAAAAGAAAAATTATTATTCTCTTTTGTCCTCCTCAAGGTCCACTCCAAGACTGAAAACATCACTATTGACGGGCATCCTTTCTTTTCTGTCAACCTTGCCTGCAACATCCAGTGTCGACTTCACACTCCCAGAAGTCAGAGCAATCGCCTCATCCTCATCGAAGTCTTCCCCACTTTCTTCGGTGTATGCATATCGTGTTGCATTATGGGATGGAGTCCACAATACAGCAGGACAAATTTGAGTAATGTCCAAAAAGCTGTAATAATCCAAGAATTTTGCCAACGTTCAAAAACAAGGCGTGGCCCATCTTATCGTGGATCATCTTCGTGAGCTCTCGGAAAGACAGGGCGTGGCCCATCTTAGCCATGGACCGCGCGAGCTCGGCCGCCGTGATGTAGCCATTGCCGTCCCTGTCAAAGGAGCGGAAGAGCTCCATCAGCTGCTCCTGGTTATTCGAGACCTCTGTCGTTACACCGGGGGCGATCAAGTTCACCAGTTCCGGGAACTCTATCAGCCCATTGTTATTTATGTCCACGCCCTTGATGAGGGCATCTATTTGGTCTCCGCTGGGCTTCAGTCCCAAAGATCTCAGAAAGCCCCCCCAAAGATCTCAGAAAGCTTTTGATCCGCACTAGTCCCAACCAGGCACCATTGCACAGAGAAACACTGAACCATTAAAACGAAATGACTGTCTCAAAGCAATAATACAAAAAAAAACTGGTGAGACGGACAGCTAAAAGAACTTTAGTAATGCGACGATGTCTTTGCCATGAATCTACATGATCCATTACTATGAGGCCCAAGGGTCTTGAGGCTCGGGGATGAGTTCTCCGTCGACCGAAGGGGGACATGTGAAAATACTAGTCCAGCTCACTCAAATAAAATAAGAGAATGATTCCTTCACCTCCAATTCCTACAACAAAACCAAATCATACAACGCGCATAGGGACCAAGTTCGGGTGCCTGTAACAAAACATAGACTAAACGCTGATACTTTTGACCTTAACTGCCAAACTGGATGCGCAGCAGTCAACACAGCCCACATCAGAAAACAACATATCTGACACCCAGTATGCATATTTCAAAAAACAAATATAATTACTTCAAACACACATCTGCAGATCCTCCACCTCAGATATACGACTGGAAATGGAACTTGTTTCAGGATCTTCTCCAGATCACGCAACAATTCACAGGTTGTCTCACCGCCAACACTACAAATAGAGTTAGACAACAAATAACTCACCAGCAGGACTCGCAGGGCAAACCATGGCCGCACTTATCCCTCGTGTTTTGCCAGACGCACATTGCATTGGGCGAATTGAAATAACAATGGCTCACTCCTGGCCACACGTGCAACAATGCCTTCTCACCAGAGATAGGCATTGTTGAATCCACCAGTCAAAATTGAATTTGAAACATACTACCCCTCAGCCTCGCCTTCTCCCAGCAAGAACATCAAAATCCAGCCCGTTGGCCCTGTCATGGAAGAAGCCCAGAATTGTCCGCTCTAGATCTATTTTCATGGCTACAATTAAAATATGATGGACAAACACCAAAACAAAACAAAAAACATTCACCAAACTCTTTATTTCCCTCAGCCCAGGAGGGGCCGAGGCCCAGAGGCCCTTACGGGCTCTGAAGCTCTGATACCAAGATAAAATTGAAACACACACTTAATATGTTCTATATTATGAAAGAAAGAATTACACACATATTTATACAAGCAATAGTCTCAAGATAGGAATTCTATCTTAGACGTACAGTAGTGTGGTTGAGAGATTCTCTCAACCACACACTAAACTAGGAGAAACTATATTCTAGCTAATTCCTATTATGTAGGAACAAACTCCTCAAATGGAGAATTACAACCATAGACAAGTAGGAATTAATTATTTCTAACTTTCATCTCGCTAGAGTTCCCTCTGCGGTTATCTAGACCCTCTCTCCCCCACACTAATATATGTTCCCTCTGCGGTTAACTAGACCCTCTTGCCCCCACACTAATATATCTACCGAGAGGTCCTTCCATGGTTAACTAGAAACACTCACAATCTTTCTTGTCTCCTTAAATTGAAACTGGCAGCAGCACCCATCTTAATCGATGGCTTGAATATCAAGTCACCTCCTCCCTTAAGAAGACAATTGTTCCTTTTAAGTATGCATTTAACCACACCCATTGTAACTTACACCATTAACTTCACAGGGAAATGTAAAGAGTTAAATTTTTTTATACAAGTTAATCATCATTACATAGAATGTTTAACAGTTCACAGTGTAATTTTATAAATAAGAATAGTAAACTCCTTAACCCTTACACAACCTCCATTACAGTATATTAACTTAATACTATATGATGTAACCATCCATTCATCTCACTACTCATATAGTCATCACATAATTTCCATTATGAACATCATAACAAGAAAGGAATCAACCTCATCATCTAGACACAATAATCAATCACATCATTGAACACCAATATACCCTGGAAACCCCGTAGGGTGAAAACCAGCAAACGTTTAATTTTATTATTAAACGCTCGTGAGGCTGTTCAGCCCATCACTCAATGGCTGATAAGGGAAACCATCCCTTAACCATCATTTATATAATATTACAAGGAAATATACAATATCTAGCTTTCAACCATTCAATAAATATGATACCATTTACCCTCTGGTCTTCATATCTTCATATCTTCACATCTTGGTGGCATGGATGTACCTACAAAGGACCATCGTACATTGAACCTTCTTGCAACATCTGCATGAACATTAATCGTTTACTTTCCACTAGGACAAGCATAATTTCCTTTGTACATGACAAGCATAATATTCCTTTGCATATGTCACCATCATTCCCTGCTATGATGCCTTCAACATAAAATGATGTCAAGATTCATGAAGTATTAATCAAACATTTCACATATCAGTACTATAGTAGTTTTCCATCTACTCATGTATATTCACGACAAGCAAGTATAGTACCTTGACATTCTCCCTTTAACAACACATACCTCATATGTGTTGGTTATAAGTCATCACAATAACTAATGCTTCCGCCACATAAGCACACATTCCTGCAAGACAATGGCTACATCTCCCAAGCCTTTCCTTAAAATAGATTAATACATCAGTTAAGATATTTATGCATGTGATTTACATATATTTTAATAAAAATAGCTAACCTTTAAGCTATTACCTTTAGTGCATGGAATGCAAGTTAACATAACAAATGTTTCTTCCTTGCATGTGAATGCATACCGATTCCAAAAGACTCTCCCTAAAGGAGTGCTTACACAACGAAGCACATAACCTCCTTCACGAGTATTCCCGAAGAAAATATCAATGCTAGTGAGCTTGTAAACATATGTAAAAATACGCAGTTAAGAATATAAATATATGTCTCATTTTCAAGATTATACTAATAATCATATTCAATGTAGTTTTAATACTACAAGCTATCTTTCTAATACAAAAATGTATATAATAAAAGCTAATACATATGTTGCATGCTTATGCATGATCTTCCTCCAAAAGAACTGACATAATTAACATATTAGTTTTGATATCATAAAGGTACTCACATGAGTAAGATAGCTCAACATTTCTTTATACATGCAAAGAACATGCCTTTATAACATAATGGCTACTCTTTGTGCATGCAAGAGAGATAACTCTCCCTCTTTGTGCATGCAAGAGAGATAGCTCTTCCTTTACTGTACGAAACACATATTCCCTTCTTAGATTTCTATCATCATGAAATACTATTTTCATGTAAAAAGATTAACATAATAGTAATCTTTAAGACAACTTGGATTCCTTTTACAAAAAAATTCTTAGAATGCTACCACTCTTAACTATTATTTCCATGTAAAAATATACATAATTATTTCCCAAAAAGGGGTTAATATAACCTAGTTACTTTATGTAGTTCCTCATGCACAAAACTTAGGGAACCATAACAAGGTTAACTTAATCTTTTATACACCTAAGATGCAATCTTTTCAATAGGTAACATTTTTCAAGAAGGTACCATAATTAATCCTTATATTGTGCATAAGGAATAAGAATAAATTTTTAAAATAATAACAAGGTTAATATTTTATACATTAACCCATGCAATTAAATCAAATACTCAATATATAACACAATAATACCTTGCTTTTTTACCCACCAGATAAAGATAAAGATATTCTTTTAACACAATGGACTTATCTTTCACTTCACAAGATAAGATATTATTTCCAAATGAAATTCTATACTTTTGTTAAATGTAACTATTTCTGCTTATAACAAATCATATGAAATATTTCATATTTCATTTTCTCTCCAGAAAATGAGTAAAGTATTCAAAAGAAAACTACTATTCATATGATATATTTCATTTTCTTTTCAGAAAGTAAGTAAAATAATTCAAAAGGAAACTATTATCTTGAGTAATACTTATCTTTACCCAAGAAGTTTAAACATCCTTCATGGAAGTGCATTTCAAGTTTTAAAATAAACTTATTTGCAGCTACCCAAAATCCATAAGAAAAAAAATTACTTATCTTTAATATTTGACTCCACCGTATATAAACATTGCCTGTAAGATTCCATGTTAACAACGAGTAGATTATGATCTCGTTTAGGTCTGCTATCACTTTTAATCCCCATTTTTGTATGCCTCTCAATCTCTTGAATAATACAGCAGCTGCCGAGGCTTGAGATTGACCGCCCATTGGATTATCGCTCTTCACCTGCAGATATTTGTGTTTCACTTGATCCAAACCCAAATCAGCAAACGAAGAATGAGGGAGTTCAAACAATGAGCCATATTGGTATTCGGTTCTAAGAAAAAGTACGAGCTCTAAGGAGGGAATCCCGTGGAGAGCAGAAGAACTGAGAACCATTCGTCCCTAAAAAGGGTTTTGCAACTCCACTTTCATATCAAGAATTCGTTATCAAGAATTGGTTTTAAAATGAATCTTGATTCTAACATAAATATTAATTTACCGTAAGTGTTTACGGGGAGGTCTGTTACATACTCCCCCCCTTAAGAGAACACCATCCTCGGTGTGCTTTTCTCACTAAAATTGAAACTTACACTCATGATATAATAATATAAACAACCCAAAAGGGGTTCCTTCCCCTTGGTGAAACACTTTCGTTTCCTTAAATGCCATTAATTGAAACAATTAATGTTTTTATCCATATCCATAAGCATGTACAGCACAAAGAGAATTTCATTTTCATTTCTAACTTCTTATTCCTTAATCAGCTTACCAATTACTATTGGAAGAAATTATGGATTTTATGCAAGCTCTCATAGAATGGTTGAACACCCATCAACACTTCTTGGAAAGAGCCTGTAATGTATGACTAACAATTCAATCACATTAGTCACATAGTTTTCAAAATTAAATATACTTGCAACTACCAAACATTATTGCAATATAAAGATATGTTTTAATCAAAGTAATTCCATAAGTACTCAGAGAGAACCAACCCTCTCATCAATGCATCATGTGCACACTGTCTTAGCTCCTGCTAAAGACATCCACAAAGTACTTCAAAAAGTACTCAGAGAGCACCTAGCTCTCTTCATCATACCAATGGTCAATCAATGCACCATGGTCATATCCTAGCATCTACTAAGACATTCAAAAAAATTAGTAATAATATAAATGAACTTATACATTCAATAATTCATTTTAATATAACACAACTTTTACTTAACTTGTTCTACTATGAGAACTGCAATGGTAAATAAAATGCTCCTCCTGATCCATAGGATTGAGTCATTTTCATATTCAAACAGTGAATATTTCCACACTAAAATGTCTTTATACTTATCTAGAAATTTAGTCTTTCAAGCTATCGTCCTCCCAACCTTCAAGTGAGGCAGTTACGTCCTCCACTTTCCCCCTAGCTCCAGAATCTGGACAGTGTCACGAGTCAACAATGGATTCTTCTGTTGTGACATCAGGATGGCCAATCCAGTCACACTCAAAAAAGCCTGGAAGAGAAATTCGGGACAGTCCGGTCCAATTCTCCAATTCCAGTCATACTCAGATGTTTTTGGCTTTACAAGGGTTGGTGGAAGCTATTTTCAACTGGTCCCAACAAGCTCGAGAAAAATACTCCCCCTTTACCAATTTCACAGAACGCCTACTCCTCCCCGGGGATCGAGCTTATCCTCAGAAGAGTACGTAATTGTCTTTCCAACTGTTCCCTAACCACTTCCTATTCTTGGAAACATTTTTACCATCATCTTAAAAATATTTTCTTTTCATTATTTAATTCCAGCAAATTAAATAATTTTATTTATCAATAGTGATGCTTTAAGTTTTTCTTGTCAGATAAAAGAAAATTAAACAAATTGTCTTTAACTAGTTAATACTAGTTAACTTTAATTAAGCTATCACAACTTTCCCCCTGGAAGTAACATACATGTGTTGTACATTATTAAAACATGATACTTTAACGTTTACTATTGCAACTCACATTGCAATGCTTGCAATGCTTTCTTTCCACAGATTTTCTATTTCCAGTAAGCTACTCATGCTTACTATAAGAAACAATGCTATTAGTAAATATGTATTTCTCAAGCACATATTATCGTATGCAATCATTTAAGTTCTTGCATAAGATGTTGTCACACATACCAGTATATATAAATATTCATTAATGCATATGTCTCAATAACGATTAGGGTACAAACATTTCCAATTCCCATAATGTTCTGTTCCAACAGACTGATACACGAAGTAATTATCATGATCACGTGTTCACAACTTTAGAATAGCTTTAGTCAAAATTGATTCGTGCATATAACCTTCATTAGTTATTCATTCATAACTAGTCAATAGTTTTCATGCATCCATGACGACTCATGCAAACGCTAGTTAGTCAACTAGTCATTTTAGTTAAGTTTCATAACTTGACCCATTAAGAGACTTCATTCAATTTAATTTTCACACTCTATCATCTTAGAGTAGGACTTCCTTCATCTTTTTCATTCATGGATTAGTTTCACATACCTCTTTTTAAGTAGTGCATGGTAACTTAGAAATTTTATTGCATGCAAAAACAATTGCTTATTTTCAAGCTCATATGCATATTCTTATCTAAAAAGAATATATTATAATAGCATGTACCTTTTTTAAGAACTCTCTTAAATGGAAGCTAATCTCATGCAATGCCATGTATGTAACAATTTATTTTGAAAAGAATCAACATGCATATGCATAGACTTCTTAGAATAAAATAAAAGAAAATACTTATCTTTATTTCATTTGAAGAACTTCTCTCCCTACTGCAATACTCATCATCATCAGGAATTCACATTGCTCCTCCATAGCGATGTTTTCTTTTAGCAGCATCAATAAGATTTTATAGCATGATTATATAAAACCTTAATAAAAAAAATAATTAATCCTTAATCGATAAATAATCATTCTTTGAGAGATCCTTTAACACCTATTCATGTGCATATATAAGATGTAAATGCAATGTCACAACATTCTTTCTTCTAACATCTCTACATTGGTGTGAGTAAGTAATTAAAAATTCATGTCCAATAACTCCCACATTATTATGACATTTTTCACACACGCACACATTCGTTCAAGACAAATCACTATATCTCTTTAGAAATTCCTTTAATGGAAAACGACACAATGTGCATTCGCTTTACTCGAAATTTCACAAAAGACCCACCACTTCAGCTTTTGCCTTTGGGGCATGAAAATATAATAAAGCTAACACATTGACTATCGTT
The DNA here is from genome assembly GCA_034641835.2 of Pinus albicaulis. NCBI lineage: Eukaryota > Viridiplantae > Streptophyta > Pinopsida > Pinales > Pinaceae > Pinus > Pinus albicaulis. The sequence continues at coordinate 697,025,118 of CM076581.1, forward strand.
CCTATGCATACAATACATAAAGATTCTAATCTTAATTTCCCAACAGTGTATTTAACATAATCGAGTAGGCAAACTCATGATTCCTCTTCGAGGACACATAACATAATAGGCATGCAAAACATGGTTTTCTTTTCCATAAAACTAATGGAATAAAACATAAGAATACATGTCTTATCTTTGAAATATTATACCCACATTAGCCATGTATATATTTCAAGGAAACCAAAACATTACTTTAAATTTTTTGCATGTAATTCATCTTCTTTTCCAAAGAATTTTTTCTAAAGTATGTTAACAAAACATGTTATCATTTCCACATATAGACTTATGCTCTTTCCGATGATATCTAATACAACTATTGCATGCAAAGAACCTTGTTCATCTATGATTCTATATGCAAGTTGCTCATGCTTTGCTTCCAATAATTTACCATAGATAGCCTCTTTTATGCATAATAACTATGCAACTCTAACAAGGTTATCTTAACCTTTAATATACCTAAATCAAGAAGTTGACATAATCCATCTAGCAATGTAGTATATTCAAGAGGTTATTCTCTTTAGCCTATATTTATTTTCAAGAAAGAACTTGGATTCCTTTTCACTTAACACACAATTACGAAATCCACTTTTATAGAAAAACAAGCTTCCTATCTTTTCTTAAACAAGATATATATAAAGGCAAGCAGGTTTACTTGTTTATGTTTTACTACTGCTCACACCCTTCAAGATATGTATTAGTAATCTTTGCAAGACTCACAGGGGTTCTTATCAGCAAAAATAGCATAGTAGTTTGGTCTTTTACCATGGTATATCTTTCTAAAAGATTATCATATTACCAATGCTTTATTACTTTCCAAAAGAACTAGCACAATCTTGTATATTAATTAAAACCACATTTTACTTTATATTTGTCTCTTTGCAAGATTCACATGGAAGAATTATTTCAATATTTCTCTCAAGAAGAATCAAATGGATACTAGTTAAATTTTCAAGCACACACATGTTTCTTTTTCAAGAAACCAAATTCCCAACTCCTTTCAAGGAAACTTCAACACAACAATAGAAGTTTTACGTACATGGAAAATACATATCCTTTTTAACGAAACCATAACTCGATAGTTATTTACTTTGTAAGCAGTGTATTTTCCATAAATGCAATAACTATTGCTTTCAATACAATAAAGATATTAATACTTATCTCTTGAAACTCATTGTTCAACCTATATGCGATGCCTTCCTTCACATATGCGCATTTCATCTCGAAACTCTCAATTTCTTTCGCTAAATCCCAAGGTGCCAGTTTTTGAACCTTTAGCTTTGATACCACTTGTAACTTACACCATTAACTTCACAGGGAAATATAAGGAGTTAAATTTTTTTATACAAGTTAATCATCATTACATAGAATGTTTAACAGTTCACAGTGTAATTTTATAAATAAGAATAGTAAACTCCTTAACCCTTACACAACCTCCATTACAGTGTATTAACTTAATACTATATGATGTAACCATCCATTCATCTCATTACTCATATAGTCATCACATAATTTCCATCATGAACATCATAACAAGAAAGGAATCAACCTCATCATCTGGACACAATAATCAATCACATCATTGAACACCAATATACCCTGGAAACCCCATAGGGTGAAAACCAACAAACATTTAATTTTATTATTAAATGCTCGTGAGGGTGTTCAGCCCATCACTCAATGGCTGATAAGGGAGACCATCCCTTAACCATCGTTTATATAATCTTACAAGGAAATATACAATATCTAGCTTTCAACCATTCAATAAATATGATACCATTTACCCTCTGGTCTTCATATCTTCATATCTTCACATCTTGGTGGCATGGATGTACTTACAAAGGGCCATCGTACATTGAACCATCCTGCAACATCTGCATGAACATTAATCTTTTACTTGCCACCAGGACAAGCATAATTTCCTTTGTACATGACAAGCATAATATTCCTTTTCATATGTCACCATCATTCCTTGCTATGATGCCTTCAACATAAAATGATGTCAAGATTCATGAAGTATTAATCAAACATTTCACATATCAGTACTATAGTAGTTTTTCCATCTACTCATGCATATTTACGACAAGCAAGTATAGTACCTTGACATTCTCCCTTTAACAAAACATACCTCATATGTGTTGGTTATAAGTCATCACAATAACTAATGCTTCCGCCACATAATCACAAATTCCTGCGAGACAATGGCTACATCTCCCAAGCCTTTCTTTAAAATAGATTAATACATCAGTTAAGATATTTATGCATGTGATTTACATATATTTTAATAAAAATAGCTAACCTTTAAGCTATTACCTTTAGTACATGGAATGCAAGTTAACATAACAAATGTTTCTTCCTTGCATGTGAATGCAAACCGATTCCAAAAGACTCTCCCTAAAGGAGTGCTTACACAACGAAGCACATAACCTCTTTCATGAGTATTCCCAAAGAAAATATCAATGCTAGTGAGCTTGTAAACATATGTAAAAATACACAGTCAAGAATATAAATATATGTCTCATTTTCAAGATTATACTAATAATCATATTCAATGTAGTTTTAATACTACAAGCTATCTTTATACATACAAAAATGTATATAATAAAAGCTAATACATATGTTGCATGCTTATGCATGATCTTCCTCCAAAAGAAATAACATAATTAACATATTAGTTTTGATATCATAAAGGTACTCACATGAGTAAGATAGCTCAACATTTCTTTATACATGCAAAGAACATGCCTTTATAACATAATGGCTATTCTTTGTGCATGCAAGAGAGATAACTCTCCCTCTTTGTGCATGCAAGAGAGATAGCTCTTCCTTTACTCTACGAAACACATATTCCCTTCTTAGATTTCTATCATCATGAAATACTAACTTCATGTAAAAATATTAACATAATAGTAATCTTTAAGACAACTTGGATTCTTTTTACAAAAAACTTCCTAGAATGCTACCACTCTTAACTATTATTTCCATGTAAAAATATACATAATTATTTCTCAAAAAGGGGTTAATATAACTTAGTTACTTTATGTAATTCCTCATGCACAAAACTTAGGGAACCATAACAAGGTTAACTTAATCTTTTATACACCTAAGATACAATATTTTCAATAGGTTACCTTTTCCAAGAAGGTACCATAGTTAATCCTTATATTGTGCATAAGGAATAAGAATAAATTTCTAAAATAATAACAAGGTTAATATTTTATACATTAACCCATTCAATTAAATCAAATACTCAATATATAACACAATAATACCTTGCTCTTTTACCCACCAGATAAAGATAAATATATTCTTTTAACACAATGGACTTATATCTCACTTCACAAGATAAGATATTATTTCCAAATGAAATTCTATACTTTTGTTAAATGTAACTATTTCTGCTTATAAAAAATCATATGAAATATTTCATATTTCATTTTCTCTCTAGAAAATGAGTAAAGTATTCAAAAGAAAACTACTATTCATATGATATATTTCATTTTCTTTTCAGAAAGTAAGTAAAATAATTCAAAAGGAAACTATTATCTTGAGGAATACTTATCTTTACCCAAGACGTTTAAACATCCTTCATGGAAGTGCATTTCAAGTTTTAAAATAAACTTATTTGCAGCTACCCAAAATCCATAAGAAAAAAAATTACTTATCTTTAATATTTGACTCCACCGTATATAAACGATGTCTGTAAGATTCCACGTTAACAACGAGAAGATTCTGCTCTTGTTTAGGTCTGCTATCACTTTTAATCCCCATTTTTGTATGCCTCTCAATCTCTTGAGTAATACAGCAGCTGCAGAGGCTTGAGATTGACCGCCCATTGGATTATCACTCTCCGCCTGCAGATATTTGTGTTCCACTTGATCCAAACCCAAATCAGCGAACCAATAATGAGGGAGTTCAAACAACAAGCCATATTGGTATTCGGTTCTAAGAAAAAGCACGAGCTCGAAGGAGGGAATCCCGTGGAGAACTGAAGAACTGAGAACCATTCGTCCCTTAAAAGGGTTTTGCAACTCCACTTTCATATCAAGAATTCGTTATCAAGAATTGGTTTTAAAACGAATCTTGATTCTAACATAAATATTAATTTACCGTAAGTGTTTACGGGGAGGTCCGTTACATACTCCCCCCCTTAAGAGAACACCATCCTCGGTGTGCTTCTCTCACTAAAATTGAAACTTACACTCATGATATAATAATATAAACAACCCAAAAGGGGTTCCTTCCCCTTGGTGAAACACTTTCGTTTCCGTAAATGACATTAATTGAAACAATTAATGTTTTTATCCATATCCATAAGCAAGTATAGCGCAAAGAAAATTTCATTTTCATTTCTAATTTCTTATTCCTTAATCAACTTACCAATTACTATTGGAAGAAATTATGGATTTTACGCAAGCTCTCATAGAATGGTTGAACACCCATCAACACTTCTTGGAAAGAGCCTGTAATGTATGACTAACAATTCAATCACATTATTCACATAGTTTTCAAAATTAAAAATACTTGCAACTACCAAACATTATTGCAATATAAAGAGATGTTTTAATCAAAGTACTTCCATAAGTACTCAGAGAGAACCAACCCTCTCATCAATGCATCATGTGCACACTGTCTTAGCTCCTGCTAAAGACATCCACAAAGTACTTCAAAAAGTACTCAGAGAGCACCTAGCTCTCTTCATCATACCAATGGTCAATCAATGCACCATGGTCATATCCTAGCATCTGTTAAGACATTCAAGAAAATTAGTAATAATATAAATGAACTTATACATTCAATAATTCATTTTAATATAACACAAATTTTACTTAACTTGTTCTACTATGAGAACTGAAATGGTAAATAAAATGCTCCTCCTAATCCGTAGGATTGAGTCATTTTCATATTCAGACAGTGAATCTTTCCACACTAAAATGTCTCTATACTTATCTGGAAATTTAGTCTTTCAAGTAGTGGTCCTCCCAACCATCAAGTGAGGCAATTACGCCCTCCACTTGCCCCCTAGCTCCAGAATCTGGATAGTTTCATTATTCAACAGTGGATTCTTCTGCTGTGACATTGGGATTGCCAATCCAGTCACACTCAGAAAAGCCTGGAAGAGAAATTCGGGACAGTCCGGTCCAATTCTCCAATTCCAGTCATACTCAGATTTTTTTTGGCTTTACAAGGGTTGCTGGAAGCTATTTTCAACTGGTCCCAACCAGCTCGAGAAAAATACTCCCCCTTTACCAATTTCACAGAACGCCTACTCCTCCCCGGAGATCCAGCTTATCCTCAGGGGAGTAGGTAACTGTCTTTCCAACTGTTCCCTAACCACTTCCTATTCTCGGAAACATTTTTATCATCAGCTTAAAAATATTTTATTTTCATTAATTAATTCCAGCAAATTAAATAATTTGATTTATCAACAGTGATGCTTTAAGCTTTTCTTGTCAAATAAAAGAAAATTAAACAAATTGTCTTTAACTAGTTAATACTAGTTAACTTTAATGAAGCTATCACAACTTCCCCCCTGGAAGTAACATACATGTGTTGTACATTATTAAAACATGATACTTTAACGTTTACTGTTGCAACTCACATTGCAATGCTTGCAATGCTTTATTTTCACAGATTTTCTATTTCCAGTAAGCTACTCATGCTTACTATAAGAAACAATGCTATTAGTAAATATGTATTTCTCAAGCACATATTATCGTATGCAATCATTTAAGTTCCTACATAAGATGTTGTCACACATAACAGTATATATAAATATTAATTAATGTGTATTTCTCAATAACGACTAGGGTACAAACATTTCCAATTCCCATAATGTTCTGTTCCAACAGACTGATACACGAAGTAATTATCATGATCACTTGTTCACAACTTTCGAATAGCTTTAGCCAAAATCGATTCCTGCATATAACCTTCATTAGTTATTCATTCATAACTAGTCAATAGTTTAATGCATCCATGACGACTCATGCAAACACTAGTTAGTCAACTAGTCATTTTAGTCAAGTTTCATAACTTGACCCATTAAGAGACTTCATTCAATTTAATTTTAACACTCTATCATCTTAGAGTAGCACTTCCTTCATCTTTTTCATTCATGCATTAGTTTCACATACCTCTTTTTAAGTAGTGCATGGTAACTTAGAAATTTTATTGCATGCAAAAACAATTGCTTCTTTTCAAGCTCATATGCATATTCTTATCTGAAAAGAATATATTATAATAGCATGTACCTTTTTTAATAACTCTCTTAAATGGAAGCTAATCTCATGCAATGCCATGTATGTAACAATTCATTTTTAAAAGAATCAACATGCATATGCATAGACTTCTTAGAATAAAATAACATAAAATACTTATCTTTATTTCATTTGAAGAACTTCTCTCCCTACTGCAATACTCATCATCATCAGGAATTCACATTTCTCCTCCATAGCAATGTTTTCTTTTAGCAGCATCGATAAGATTTTATAGCATGATTATATAAAACCTCAATAAAAAAAATAATTAATCCTTAATCGATAAATAATCATTCTTTGAGTGATCCTTTAACACCTATTCATGTGCATATATAAGATGTAAATGCAATGTAACAACATGCTTTCTTCTAACATCTCTACATTGGTGTTAGTAAGTAATTAACAATTCATGTCAAATAACTCCCACATTATTATGACATTTTTCACACACGCACACATTCATTCAAGACAAATCACTATATCTCTTTAGAGATTCCTTTAATGGAAAATGACACAATGTGCATTCGCTTTACTCGAAATTTCACAAAAGACCCACCACTTCAGCTTTTGCCTTTGGAGCATGCAAATATAATAAAGCTAACACATTGATTGTCGTTCCTATGCATACAATGCATAAAGATTCTAATCTTAATTTCCCAACAGTGTATTTAACATAATCGGGTAGGCAAACTCATGATTCCTCTTCGAGGACACATAACATAATAGGCATGCAAAACATGGTTTTCTTTTCCATAAAACTAATGGAATAAAACATAAGAATACATGTCTTATCTTTGAAATATTATACCCACATTATCCATGTATATATTTCAAGGAAACCAAAACATTACTTTAATTTTTGTACATGTAATTCATCTTCTTTGCCAAAGAATCTTTTCTAAAGTATGGTAACAAAACATGTTATCATTTCCACATATAGACTTATGTTCTTTCCGATGATATCTAATACAACTATTGCATGCAAAGAACCTTGTTCATATATGATTCTATATGCAAGTTGCTCATGCTTTGCTTCCAATAATTTACCATAGATAGCCTCTTTTATGCATAATAACTATGCAACTCTAACAAGGTTATCTTAACCTTTAATATACCTAAATCAAGAAGTTGACATAATCCATCTAGAAATGTAGTATATTCAAGAGGTTATTCTCTTTGGCCTATATTTATTTTCAAGAAAGAACTTGGATTCCTTTTCACTTAACACACAATTACGAAATCCCCTTTTATAGAAAAACAAGCTTCCTATTTTTTCTTAAACAAGATATATATAAAGGCAAGCAAATTTACTTGTTTATGTTTTACTACTGCTCACACCATTCAAGATACATACTAGTAATCTTTGCAAGACTCACAGGGGTTCTTATCAGCAAAAATAGCATAGTAGTTTGGTATTTTACCATGGTATATCTTTCTAAAAGATTATCATATTAGCAATGCTTTATTACTTTCCAAAAGAACTAGCACAATCTTGCATATTAAGTAAAACCACATTTTACTCTATATTTGTCTCTTTTAGTTGCAAGATTCACATGCAAGATTTATTTTCAAATATACATATTTCTCTCAAGAAGAATCAAATGTATATTAGTTAAATTTTCAAGCACACACATGTTTCTTTTTCAAGAAACCAAATTCCCAACTCCTTTCAAGGAAACTTCAACACAACAATAGAAGTTTTACGTACATGGAAAATACATATCCTTCTTAACGAAACTGTAACTCAACAGTTATTTACTTTGAAAGCAGTGTATTTTCCATAAATGCAATAACTATTAATTTCAAGACAAGAAAGATATTAATACTTATCTCTTGAACGCATTGTTCAACCTGGATTAGAGATGCGATGCCTTCCTTCACAAACGCACGTTTCATCGCCGATCTCTCAATTTCTTTTCGCTAAATCCCAAAGGTGCCAGTTTTTGAACCTTTAGCTCTGATACCACTTGTAACATACACCATTAACTTCACAGGGAAATGTAAGGAGTTAAAAAAAAATTTATATAGTTACTCATCATTACATGGAATGTTTAACACAGTGTAAATAAGAATAGTAAACTCCTTAACCCTTAACAACCTCCATTATAGTATATTAACTTATACTATATGATGTAACCATCCATTCATATCATTACTCATATAGTCATCACATAATTTCCATTATGAACATCATAACAAGAAAGGAATCAACCTCATCATCTGTACACAATAACCAATCATATCATTGAACACCAATATACCCTGGAAACCCCGTAGGGTGAAAACCAGCAAACGTTTAATTTTATTATTAAACGCTCGTGAGGGTGTTCAGCCCATCACTCAATGGCTTATAAGGGAGACCATCCCTTAACCATCGTTTATATAATCTTACAAGGAAATATACAATATCTAGCTTTCAACCATTCAATAAATATGATACCATTTACCCTCTGGTCTTCATATCTTCATATCTTCACATCTTGGTGGCATGGATGTACCTACAAAGGACCATCGTACATTGAACCTTCTTGCAACATCTGCATGAACATTAATCGTTTACTTTCCACTAGGACAAGCATAATTTCCTTTGTACATGACAAGCATAATATTCCTTTGCATATGTCACCATCATTCCCTGCTATGATGCCTTCAACATAAAATGATGTCAAGATTCATGAAGTATTAATCAAACATTTCACATATCAGTACTATAGTAGTTTTCCATCTACTCATGTATATTCACGACAAGCAAGTATAGTACCTTGACATTCTCCCTTTAACAACACATACCTCATATGTGTTGGTTATAAGTCATCACAATAACTAATGCTTCCGCCACATAAGCACACATTCCTGCAAGACAATGGCTACATCTCCCAAGCCTTTCCTTAAAATAGATTAATACATCAGTTAAGATATTTATGCATGTGATTTACATATATTTTAATAAAAATAGCTAACCTTTAAGCTATTACCTTTAGTGCATGGAATGCAAGTTAACATAACAAATGTTTCTTCCTTGCATGTGAATGCATACCGATTCCAAAAGACTCTCCCTAAAGGAGTGCTTACACAACGAAGCACATAACCTCCTTCACGAGTATTCCCGAAGAAAATATCAATGCTAGTGAGCTTGTAAACATATGTAAAAATACGCAGTTAAGAATATAAATATATGTCTCATTTTCAAGATTATACTAATAATCATATTCAATGTAGTTTTAATACTACAAGCTATCTTTCTAATACAAAAATGTATATAATAAAAGCTAATACATATGTTGCATGCTTATGCATGATCTTCCTCCAAAAGAACTGACATAATTAACATATTAGTTTTGATATCATAAAGGTACTCACATGAGTAAGATAGCTCAACATTTCTTTATACATGCAAAGAACATGCCTTTATAACATAATGGCTACTCTTTGTGCATGCAAGAGAGATAACTCTCCCTCTTTGTGCATGCAAGAGAGATAGCTCTTCCTTTACTGTACGAAACACATATTCCCTTCTTAGATTTCTATCATCATGAAATACTATTTTCATGTAAAAAGATTAACATAATAGTAATCTTTAAGACAACTTGGATTCCTTTTACAAAAAAATTCTTAGAATGCTACCACTCTTAACTATTATTTCCATGTAAAAATATACATAATTATTTCCCAAAAAGGGGTTAATATAACCTAGTTACTTTATGTAGTTCCTCATGCACAAAACTTAGGGAACCATAACAAGGTTAACTTAATCTTTTATACACCTAAGATGCAATCTTTTCAATAGGTAATCTTTTCTGGGTTAGGCTAAATAGAGTCATCTCATATTGTGCATATGTAGCTATGAATAGTTTTAGCTATTAACAAGGTTAACCTTTTTATATATTAACTCCACAATTAAATTAAAATATTTAATATATAACACAATAATACCTGCTCTTTTACCTCTGTATAAAGATAAAGATATTCTTTTAATGAAAAATGGACTTATCTTCACTTTACAAGATAAGATATTTAAATGAATTTATACTTTTACTAAATGTAACTATTTCTCATGACAACAAATCATGTTGAAATATTTCTTATATCATTTTCTCTCCGTAAAATGAGGAAGTATTCAAAGAATTACTATTTCAGGATATCATTTTTTCTTTCTAAAGTGGGAAGTGTCTAAAAGGAAACTATTATCTTGAGGAATACTTATCTTTACCCAAGACGTTTAAACATCCTTCATGGAAGTGCATTTCAAGTTTTAAAATAAACTTATTTGCAGCTACCCAAAATCCATAAGAAAAAAAAATACTTATCTTTAATATTTGACTCCACCGTATATAAACGTTGTCTGTAAGATTCCACGTTAACAACGAGAATATTCTGCTCTCGTTTAGGTCTGCTATCACTTTTAATCCCCATTTTTGTATGTCTCTCAATCTCTTGAGTAATACAATAGCTGCAGAGGCTTGAGATTGACCACCCATTGGATTATCTCTCTCCGCCTGCAGATATTTGTGTTCCACTTGATCCAAACCCAAATCAGCGAACCAAGAATGAGGGAGTTCAAACAACGAGCCATATTGGTATTCGGTTCTAAGAAAAAGCACGAGCTCTAAGGAGGGAATCTCGTGGAGAGCAGAAGAACTGAGAACCATTCGTCCCTAAAAAGGGTTTTGCAACTCCACTTTCATATCAAGAATTCGTTATCAAGAATTTGTTTTAAAACGAATCTTGATTCTAACATAAATATTAATTTACCATAAGTGTTTACGGGGAGGTCTGTTACACCCATAAAGCACCAGGGGGACTAGGGTGCATATCGCTTGATAATATTTTATCCACCTCTCTCCTCCATAGATAGTATTGATGAGAATTTGAGATGCATAAGTGCACATTACCTGGTGGTTTCTTTCGGGAAAAATCATGCAAGTTTCCTATCTAACTTAACCCTTTAATAGTAAAAATACATACTAGCAATAGAAACTTGGACTTAGATTTAGGGCAAGCAAGGTTATTCATGAAAGAATGATTGTAGTAATTAGGTTATCACACTTCAGGTCATATTATCCTTTATTATCCAATTTGGTTAATCCCATTGGGCGTCCCTCTGCATAATTTCGATGAGGAATCCTTTAAAAAAAAATGGTGAGTGTCTCAAAAAATCCAATTCCAACCACGGAGGAATTTGTTTCCAATGACTTTTCCACGTTTGCTAACAGTTTTTCCACCCCTCCAAAGTCCTTAATGAAGATATCTTTGGTCAAAATTATATTCATGGAGATAGATCTGGATGGATGGCCTTCTAGAGGAAATCCTTTTATAAGTAGTCTATGGTGAGAATCTAGACTATGAACACATTTCTTTGAGTTACACATCCTTATGCTAAAAATGACCACCTCGCTAAACCTTGTCCAATATAGCCATTTGAAGCTGGTGTTATGAGGACAAAGATCAATAATAATAAAAGCACGATAACATGCGAAAAGGTACAAAATATTATAGTTGGCTTACCCTCCAAAAAAGAAAGGAACTGTAGATGAGATTACCCGTGAAAGGATGACCCAGACAACTTTCATCATCTACTGATCATTCAACTAGCTCACATGGTAAAAATGGTGAGATACAGAAGGAGAGTAAATAGATGAACGTACACAAGAGGTAGAGAATACAAGGAAATCTAAAGTGACTGGAGAAATTAAAAATAAATCAAGTCAGATTAAGCTAGATAATAGTGTCATTGGTGTCATTTTACTATAAAATGTTTCCACCTCTCAGGCATACTAGGAGCATTGTTTCTCCCACAAAGTAAGAAACCTTTTGCAATTTCTTTCAAAATTCAGTATAATTTAGTGAGGATGGTTGTAAGAACTAGAGGCTCACAATTGTCCAAGTTTGTAATTCTTTAGCAATTACAACCATTTCAGTAATGTAATGAATTTCGGTTCAAAAACTTGAAATCATGGATTTTGGTATCTATTAATTCTTGCTAAAGTTGCATATGACCAGAAAACATGGAAATAATGAAAAAAATTTGTTTGGCTTTATATCATCAATCACAAAGTTGAACTTCATGATGAAATACCTTTTATGATATCCATAATTTTAGGTTCAATATTGCTCAAAGTCTAAGATGAATCCCTGCACGTTGTTTGGTGATTTCTTTTCGGAAACTTTTTGCAAGCCTCATGTCTAACTTAACCCTCTAATAGTAAAAATACATATTACAGTGGCACTATTGTTTGGTGGTTTCTTTTTGGAAACTTTTTGCAAGTCTCATGACTAACTTAACCCTCTAATAGTAAAAATACATACTAGAGTGGCACTGCACTAATTGTCAGTCTCAAATAGAAACTTAAACTTAGATGTAAGGCAAGTGAGGTTATTTCAGGGAGATGAACTTGTGGGTTAGGCCCACTACACCACTCCATTCACCTCCTAACACCTCCTAACACCACCCTTAGCATCTCTACTATCTTTTTCTTCCTTCCTTTGGACAGGTTGAGCTCCAATATTGTAACAAGAAAAATGCTACAGGAAGATGATGACTTGCTATAGCACAGCATCACATGTATCCAGCCCATGATAAAGGCATCAGATGAATGATGAACATTGATCATGAAGATCATGAGAGGGTTCCATAAGGGAAGCTACACCGGTAGCAACATCTTAGGGTCTCCAAGAGGTACCTGTAGAAGAATGAACAAGAAAAAAAAATAAGCACCTAGATCAAAAAATAAAAAAAATTAAAAAATAATAAAAATTAAAATAAAATTAAAAAATAAATAAATTATAAATAAATAAATAAATAAAATAAAATAAAAAATAAAAATAAATAAATAATAATAAAAAATTAAAAAATTAAAAAATTACTTGTGACCATCACAATCTTCCATCTCCCTTCATCAAAGTATCATGCAACTCATGAGCAATCACGTAGCTTAGATATGACTCCCTCACCCTCTCCTCATGCATCATTTGACTAAATGAGTAAATGTCGAGAAAAGAGAGTTTAATAGGCATTAAGGTGGAAAGTTAACTTGGCCACCCTCGAATAGTTAAAGAAGTTGGTGGAGTGACATGTTACATGGAGTTGTCCAATAATTAAGGGGATGGATAACAAGAAGTGAGAGTTGATTACAAGGCAAGAGGGAATGTTTGGCTCGAGTGAGACCAACGGTCTAAATATAAAAACCTCGTGCCAAATCCACATCACCAATACGCTCCAAGCCTGCTTCATTTCGAATAAAAAACGTAGTTTGGCTCCTTTCCCTTAATTCTATTATGCATTTTGAGATCAGCTAGAGCAAGAAAAAGAAAGGAGACATTGAGGAACACTAATCCATGGTCGAGCTCTGCATGCAGACCGTGCTATAGGATGTTTCCAGGGAATCCACAGAGAGTTGAGAGGTTAAATAAAAGCCACCATTAAGGTACATTAGCACCCCAACACCATCCTTCAAGTCAGAAACATCACAATTGTAGAGGTAAGTGGCCATCACCCCCATCAAGTTACAAGAATTTCTATGGTAATTTTCACATATTCAAGCCATAATTAAGTAAAATAATTAATTGTCTAAAGGAATAAGGGATAGGGAAACCATATTTTGTGTAATTTGAAAATATTTGAGGTCCCATATCATGGTTCCTTGGAAAACAAGCCACAGAAAACCACCTACCTAACTCAGTCACAAGATGGGGGGAGGTTTTAATAGAAGGGATCCCATGAACATAAAGAGAATCTCTCTACATCCTCGTGTCATACACATATTAAGAAATAATTTTTGGTTGGGGTGCTTTGAGCTCCTCAAGGGGAGTTGTTAGGTCCCTGTAATTGTAAAATTGGCAAGACCAAATAGACAAGGGTAACATCAAAACAACTTTGGAGTAATAGGACCTAGCCTTCTTGGACTCAGAGAGGGCTCTTTCTATATTTATATAAAAGGTATGACTTGTATGTTTTTAGGATGATGATTTTAGGCTAGTTAAAGTGATAGGGTTTGTTTACTTTGTTTTGATTGGTTGGGTTGCTTTTAAAGTAGAACCAATAGAGTAAGAGAGGTTCAAACGATATGGGGTATGTGAAAGGCTTGAAAACTACAACAATGAATCAAGGGTGTTTCATAAGGCAAGTTAACAAAGCCAAATGGATCTTAGTAGCTTATGTGAGTGAAACGAACATTAAATTGTGAACATAGTATGTTTAAAAGGAAATTAAGAATCCTTCAACATATGCTATAACAAGAAGGGCTTTCAAGATCACTATGCTTAAGAAAGAATCAAAGGACATGGCACATCATAAACTTTTTGACCTAGCCTCACCAAGAAAACTTTAAAACCACAATCTAGTAAACCCTAGAGAGCAGGGAACTCCTAAATTCTCTAGTTATTCACTTTGAGAGAAATAAAACATTCAAGATAACACATTAGTAATGATTAAACAGTAGGGATCTCCTAAATTCCTTAATAAAACTATAAAAGACCTTCAAATTGACTATTTAAGATGGAATAAAGGACAGGGCTAACAATAAACTTCTTCAGCCAAACCCTAATTAGTAAACTTCATAGGAAAGGCCTTAAAAACGATGTTTTAAGCTATACCAAAGGACAGGGCAGACCATAAAATTCTTTGGCTTGACTCCAATGAACCAGTCTTAAGACAACAAGCTAAGTGGAACTAGAGAGAAATCAAGAATTTTCCAATCAGACCTAGCAGAGGAAAACATTTGAGAAATAGAAGGCAAACAATCTTAACGTGCCACTAACAACATATCTTAACCTAAATTTTCTACTCTATTGCATGAGAAAATATGAAACAATATGAAAACAAAAGGAGAAAATTACTAAATTAGAGCAAAATCACCATTAACCATGTTCATTAATCCTATGAATATGCTTTCTTCATTGATGGTCAATCCAAGACAAACACAAAGCTCCAAAACCAATTTCTTCACAACTCCAAGTCTATGTGTATTTAGCTCAACAATCAACCAACAAAATTATGAAGCCTTGAATACAGTATTTAAGTGCCCAATGATGAAGTAAACCATAGCTATGGTTTTATAAGTCATTAATTACATAATAAATGCATTTGACCATTGAGGCCATCCAAGGCCCAAGGCACAAATATCCCAAACTCATTAAATGAAAAAATAACTTCTAAGCTAACTTTGGAGTTATTTGTCTTCAAGGTCTTCAAAATATCTTCTTCAATAACTTCCGATGTGGTTTTTTGAATTTCCGGAAAGGGCGTAACGCCAAGTTACAAGGGCGCAACGCCAAAACTTGAAACATTTCCCTTTGTGCAGCTGAGTTTTGGAGGCCTTCCCGGTGTCCAAATGAGCTCCATGATAGCTCATTAAAAAGAATGTCATGTCTAGTTTCCAAAAGTTTCTTTAGTTTCTTGATTGCTGCCCAGTTTCGTAGTGATAACTCCATTCTCCCAAGACTACTAAGTGCGCAACGCCAGTGCTGAAAAGTGGGCAGAAAGGTGTTTTTTTAGTTTGTTTTTGGCCTTTTGAGTGACTATTTTTATTCCAAATGACGTGAAATTTTCTGTGGATGATGTAATTTCCATGAGGATCATGAATATGTAAGCCATTTTCCATTTTTTCACCCCAAAAAATATCCAGCGCCACTAGCGTTGCGCATTTGGCCCTTTTTTCTACTAGCCAAATATTCAAAAGCTGAAAAATTGCACCAAGTGCCAACATTAGGAACATACCTTGTTGATCATGTCTCGGATGCCTGGAGGGATACATCAACAAGGATATTTAGTTTCTCCTTCTCGTTTGCTTCATTTTGTGCTTGAATCTTTGCAAGGGCTTTTTTGAGCTTGGCCCTTACAATTCTGTTCCTCATGGTATGATGTCTTTCGATCTTCTTCTGCAGGTCAATGTCTATTTTTCCTTCTCAAGTGGACCCTGTAGGTGCGTGTTGGCTCTCTCTAGCCAAGATTATCTACCATAGCCAATTTCCATGGAAAGCAGCTCACTTGGAGTGAGATGCTCTGCCAACTCTGTCTCTATCTCTCTTTCTCGGGCTGAGGCCTTCTTCAACCCAATTGTCCTTGGCCTCTTCCTAGGAAGATGTTCTTCCTCAACCTCACTGTCATCAAGAGTGGCCAAGGTCTCATCTAGTATAGCCTTGGCTTTTCCAGCCTCTTTCTGGGCTCTGAACCCTGACTTCACTGATGGATTTATGTGTTTCTAACAGATTGTTCTCCAACTCAAGGAACTTCATAACATTATTTTCCCTAACAAGATTAGCTTGTAGCTCCCTAATCTGGGCATCCTTTCCCTTGATCAACATGTTTGTAATCCTCTCCTCATCCTCACTCTCAAGGTAAATAAGTTTAAACTCTTGTTCAATTTCATGTTGATCCTATTTTTCAACAATGACTTGCTTTACAACCTTTTCCTTAGCCTTATCAAATTATTTTTGTTGATGATGAAGGCAATGCCCCTTCCACAATCTGTGGAGAAAACACCTACCTATGACCTCTTTGATAGGTCAAAGGAAAATTCTCTATGTCAACCATCTTAGTGTCATCTGTCTCACTACTCTCTTCACTGTTTGATGATGTGGTATCATGAGATGAGGGTGAAGGATTGTGGAAGGGTGATGAAGGAGGATCATCATGAGGTGAAGGAATGTGATTGGATGGTGATGTGGAAGATTCATCATGGGGTGAAAGAATGTGAGTGATTGGGGATGTAGGAATAACAAGAAGTGATGGAGAAGTAGGAATGGGAGGATGAGATGAGGAAGGTATATATTGCTGATGATGGCCTTGTGGAGCAGTAAAAACCTCATTGGAAATGAAGGTCTCCCATGGAATTCCTTTCTGCTATAGTTGGTGCATAACCACCATCTTGATAAGTGAGTGATGAAAGAAAATTTTCATTTTCCGAGGATAATCTCTCTTTTGCACTATGTAGGCCATTTTGTCAATACTTCGGTAAAGATAATATGGTACATGCAGCATCCTCACTCTAGTAAAATGCATAAGAAGCTTGATGTGGTCTGAGTAGAGGCAGGAGCACCTTCCCTCACATGTGAAATACTTCATGATTATCCTCATCATGGGTGCATATCTATCAAGCAGATGAAAAAAAGGAAATATGGATTTGTGGTGATATTTATACCTAGGCTTTAGATATGGCTCAATGTAACTCATGTCTAGGTTTTCTTGCTTGAACCACTTTTCCCCCACACTTGGTATTCCTATAGCATTCACAATGGCATCTGTAGACAACTCAAATGTCACCCCAACAAGATTAACTTGTTTGTCATGCAAATTAATAATGAAAAGCCTTGTTAGCTCAGGGTGGTTTTGTACTTGTTGCACCTTCTAACAAAATTCAAAGCAGCCTACATGTTTGAAGCAGGAAACAGTAAGAGGAGATGCCATGAGCTCTCTTGTGTTGAGGGGTTCATATATATTTATCTTTCCTCCTTTATGATCATGCCTCCTTGGCATTTCAGCCTCACCACTACTGCCACTGTCCTCTCCCTCATACATGTTGAAAACAATATTTTTAGAAACCATTGGGCTGATGTGAAAGGAGATAAAAGGAGGGTAATGAAATGGAAGCCTTGCAAATGAAGTGAATGAGTAAATTAATGGAATGGATGTTTTTGATAAGAAAGATGAATGTAAACCCTAAAGTAGTGCAATTTCCCTTGTTTATACTGATACTCTATCTAGGAGGATGAAATAAGCATGAAGCAATGATTTCAAGCTAGATCTTAGCGTTTGTTTTAGGGTTTGATTTCATTCAATTAAAAATTCACCAAATGGCATCAAAATAGGATTTATATCATTTACTTACCACTTGATTTTCTTAGAATACCTTTGGAAAAAACTTGAAGGTGATTTGGAGTGATTTGAGTGGTTGTAGGGTTTAGAAACCCTTCCTGTCCAAGGGTGCAGTGCCAAGGATGAGGGTGGAATGCCGGTTCTGAATGCACAGCGCCAAGGCAATCTTTGTTGGGCCATGTTGGGCAATAGCACAGTGCTCTGTCAAGGGCACAACACCCGCTTCTAGGTGTTTAATGCCTTCATAAAATTAATGGAGGAAAAATGGCAGGGACGCAGCGCCTTCTCCCAGGCGTGCAGTGCCAGTCTGAGTGCGCAATGCCAAGACACTTTGCCCAACTTCACTAAAAAAAATCACAAATTTTTATCTTCTAAATGCTCTTCATCTCTTGAAAGGAAAATTTGACTCCTTTGAAGTGTAAGATGTGCTTTATAGGCAAATGGAATTTGATTTAATTTGGTAAAACCCCCTTTCTAATGTCTTAAACCCCTTTTTTCTTTTCCACTGACATTCTTTGACACTTTTTTCTATAGGTTAGCTGAAGTCATGAAATTGAATATTCTTGGCTCATTGAGGCTTGACATGTGTATTTTGACAACTTTGGGATTCAAACATACAGTAGCATCTTCAAAACCTTCTCTTGTTTGCACCATGGAGCTCAGATTATGATTTTCACCTTCTATGACCAATTTCTTCAAAACCCTAGGTGTCTGCAATGATTTTGTAGTAATCATCAGTGTTGTCTTCTAATTTCTCTATAGCCCTTTCAGTGCATTCATTTCTGTCCAGTTCACCTCACCTTTTCCAATATTTCTTCAATCTATTCTGATAGACTTTCTTCATGTTTGGCTTTGTGTGCTTCCTCCATGTCATTTTATGCAAGGGATCATTGTCTTCGCACTCAACTGGAGCATCAAGTTCAAAACCCTAATCATCTACAAGAATAATTCTTTCCCTTTGCTTTGATGTAAGTTGTTTTCATTCAGGAGTAGACAATCTACCTTATCAGTTGATTCTGTTGACACAACTTTCAACAGTCCTGCAGAAGTGCCAAACTTTGTCCATTTTTCTCATTTGCAGACTTTGAACTAATGAGGTAATCTTCTTTGGAAATCTTTTAGGTTTTTCTTGAATAACCATGTCTTGAATTTCTATTACATCTGAGATAGATTCTAGCAAAGGAAAAGGAGTGCCCGAAACATCCAGTGATGACCTTAAAACATGTAAAAACCCTAATGACCTAGTGGGAGGGTCCTTTGACCTTATTTTGGCTAAAATTATGACGTGGAGATTTTCTAGTAAAAATAGAGTATTTTTACAGCTTATTGTGCCCAAAGGGACATCGGAATGACTCATCACTAGGAAACCTTAGATGGAGGATGGATTCTATCGACACAGGAAAAATGAGGCAATGAGGTTATAAGCAGCGAAGGAGGATGAAAATGATAGGTAAAAGCACATAAGGAGTTTCTTAGGAGAAATGGGGTGACTTTGAGATGGAAAACTTGATGAATAGTGAAAATAGGTTTATAAGGATAATGAAGGTAGTGAGATTCTGAAACTCAAGATATTCAAGGAATATTTTTTTTAGAAATCTATAAACACCCTTTCGTCATCTGAAGATAGTGAAAAATACTGATGACTAATAGTGGCTCCACTTGGGGAGGGCAGCTCCTTTCAGGAGGTGTCAAGAACCTCATATCTCTGATTTTGCAGATGAGATGCCTCACATGCTTGCTGATTTCTTTCATTTTGCAATGTTGATCTTGCTATTGCTTGAAGTTGTGATTTTAATCTGAAAAACACGATTACTTCAGCATCAACTCTACCTACCCATCATACATTTTCTAACATTTTTTATTCATTTGGGTGCATTTGAATTGGAAAACCCTGAACATAATTTTTTCCTTTGAAAGCATAAAAACTATCTATGTTTACCCTTATGTCATCCAAAAGCTCGGATTAGACTGATGAGCTTTTTATTCTCTACCTAATCTAGTTATATGTCAAGGTTAAACAGTTTGAAAAATTTTCATTCTCTAAGCTATCAACATAAAATTCAAAACATGACCAAATCAAGGTTGAGCAGTTCGATTTGTCATGGGTTGTGACATTTTGGACAAGTTCCACACAAATTTTATTTTTGTACAAGAAAAACTAGAAAAACTAAGGGCTATAATTAAAAATTTTTTACTCAACCCTCTCTTTTCCCTTTGGTTCATATTTGAGCTTTGGGAACCAACATCTTCTCCTTACCTAGTCTACTGATGAGCCAAGTTTGAATGGTTTGGAAAATATTCATTTTCTAACTTATTAGCAGAAATTCAAAACATGTTCAATCATGTTTAGGCTATATGAATGAACAAGACTTTTCTTTCTCAAAAAGTAGTGGCATTTGGACTTGCACACTTTCAGACATATTTTTTTATGGTATGGGGCTTTACCTCTTCTTTTCATCTACCCTCTTTTTCTTATTTTCTTTGTTTTTGTTTTTTTAATTTTCTGATCTTTTATTCAAGCAATTTTATGTACAATGAACAAAGCTTAAAATAATAATTTCAACAAAAATAGTGCTTGAGCATACTGCCATTGATAGGACCTCCAAATAACTCTTCTCCATCCATTTATTGCAGAAAGAATGCATTGTTACCTCTTACTGAATGGATGATGTATGGGCCTTTCAAAAAAGTTTCAAATTTTCCATGCCTGACTTTGTCCTCTCTTCTTGAATCCCACTTCAACACTTTGTCTCCAGTTTGGAAATCATTTTCCTTGGTCCTCTTATCAAAAAAAATTTTGATGCTCCCTTGCACTGCTTATGTTCTATTGTATACTTCTTCCCTTCATTGCTACGAATGAATGGTTTGGTTCAGCCTCCTTTGCATATAATTCTCCTCTGATTGTACCTCTTGAAGGAGCTTCATCACTGGGATTCCCAAGGATGTTGGAAAAGTTGCATCCATGCCATACACTAGTTGATAGGGAGACATGTTAATTGATTTCTTGCTTGTTAATCTATCTACCTATAGTGCATGCACTAATTTACTATGCCATGACTTTTTGTTCTCTTCCAAAAATTTCTTGATGATGTTTACCAAACTTTTCTAGAGGACTCAGCCAACCCATTACCTTGAGGGTAATAAGTTGTAGAATTCCCTAATGTAATGCGATACTTGTGGAAAAATTCTACCATTATCTTGGATTTAAATACAATAGCATTATCGGTGATGATTTTTCTTGGGCAGCCAAATCTGGAAAAAATATTGGTTTCAAGGACTTTGATGATTGCCAAGTTAGTGGCAGTCCTTGAAGGGATGGATTCTATCCATTTGGTGAAAAATTCAGCTGTAGTGAGGATCCATTTCTGTTGGGCAGAGGAGGCAGGGTGGACTTCTCCTATGAAATCTAAACCCCACTATTGAAAAGGAGTTTCAACATTGATAGGGTGAAAATACAAAGGCAATAGTTTTCTCTTTCCCTCGAAGATTTGGCATTTATGGCAAGTCACTACTAGCTTGTGGATATCAGGGAAAAGAGTGGGCTAATAGAAACCAACTCTAAGGATTTTGTTGGCAGTAGTTTTCCAATAGAGATTACCTCCACACGCTCCTTCATGAAACTCATGCATGATTCTATATGCATCATTTTCAATTAAACATTTAAGCAAGATACCAACATAATTTTTCCAATATAAAGCTTTATCTAGGATGAAAAAATTTACAACATTTTGTTTCATAAATCTAGCCTTTGTTTTCGACAAATTAGGAGGAGCACTTAGATTAAAAAGTGCATATAATATGTCAGCATAGCAGAGTGAGTTCAGAAATTCTTCTTCAATAGGTGGAGTCATCAGCTCCTCTTGTTCATCCAAGGAATGTATCATGTTTATGTCCAATGCTTGAAAGTTTTCTTCAACCATCAGTTTGGTGAATCCATGCCCTTTGATTAGCTTGGTGGGCTTGATTTCCAAATCATACTCTAAGATGACAACAATCCACTTACCTCTTTTACCATCAAGATCCTGAGTTAATCTGTCCTTAACAACTGCATGAGGAACAAAAGCAATGAAATGTGAATGTAAGATGTAAACTCTGAAATCTTTTAAGGCTTTGATTAAGGAAAAATATTGTTCATCCATGATGTTACATTTCAGAGGTGCATCTCTTAGTGCCTTGCTAAAGAAATATATGGGCCGTTCTTGTTCCATTATGTTCTTTTGTAGCAATACTGCAACAATTTTGTGTTCAGATGAAAATGAGAAAATGAAGAAATCCTTGGTAAAGCCAGGGCTGATTAGAAATGGTGTTTGGGTAAGAGATTGTTTTATCAGTTCAAAGGATTTCTTTGCTTCTATGGTCCTTTTAACTCCTATTTCTCTTTTCAGAATGTTTGTAATGTTTCATAGGATTTCAACAAGTTTTGTTATGAACCTTCTTAATAAATTGATCTTTCTAATGAATGATTGGAGTTCTTTGATGTTTCTAGGGTGGTTGATCTGCAATATCCCCTCAATCTTTTTTGGGTCTATTTTAATCCCTTCTTCAGATATGATGTGGCCTAAAAGTTTTCCTTATTGAAGGCCAAACATAGTTTTCTTAGGATTTAAGGATAAACCATACTCTCTACACTTTTCAAAGACTTTTCTTAAGTGAACTAGGTGTTCTTCATCATTTTTTAGTAAACAGTGATGTCATCAAGGCATATCACAATGAAGTAGCCGATTTCTTTGGCAAAATCAATGTCCATGGCTCTTTGAAAGGTGGCCCTGGCATTCATTAACAAACAATGCATTTTTACATACATGAAGGTGCCCCAAGGTGTAGTGAAGGCAATTTTGTGCTAATCACCTGGAAGTACTAGCACCTTATTATACCCTGAAAAACCATCATGAAATGATATTATTTTGGAGCCTACCACCCTTTATAGTATATGATCCATCTTAGGTAAAGGGTAGTTTTCTTTCAGGGAGGCTTTGTTCAAATTTCTAAAGTCTATGCACAGCCTAATTGCCCTTATTTTTTTCCTCATTGACACAAGGTTTAAGACCCATTCTAAATACCTGAGTGGGACTATTATTCCAGCATCATACATATTTTTTATTTCTTTCTCAAGTAGAGGCATTAGGACAGGTTTTATCCTACACAACATCTTCTGAAAGGTTTTTTGTTTTCCTTTAGAGGAATCTTGTGCTGAATGATGTTTGTGTCATAGGACTTTAAGTCCGCATATCCCCATGCAAACACATCCTTGAATTATTTGAAAATATCAATGTATTTTTGTTCTATAAGAGCTGGTAGTGTCTTGGACAGCTTTATCATTTTGGGTTCTTCTTCACTGCCTATGTTGCATCCTTCTACATATGTTTCAATGGATTCCATTTTAAGCTTCCTATCCACATCTTTGAAATCAAACAACTCTTCTAAGGGGGCAAGTCATTTTGGAAATATGTTATCTTTGCACTAAAATATCTCAATGTCTCTTTTGTCTGAGTCTTCAAACAATTCTGCCTCAAGAGGGTGTTCTAGCAGATTTACATCAACATCATAAGGCAACTCTATTTTGGGTGTTTGTTCCCCATCAGAGCTGTCTTCTTCATGATCTAAGTCTGACTTTGGCATTTCAAATTCATTTTTGGATTGCACTAAGTCTTAAATGTGTTTTTCACTTTCAAAAACTTTCCAATAATCTATGTTATCATGGATTGTAGGTACGTTTTTGACCTTTAGCATGTATTTTTCATTGGCATGAGGTAGTTGGCAAGTGCTGGTAGCAAAGGCTAGTTCATTTGCAAGGTTATTTTTAGTTCTTGGGACAGACATAAGTTCATATTTTTCAAATTTCTTGAGGAGGTCTAAGGTAGAATTTCTATATTCTCTTAGTGTAGGATTCTTGGCTGAATATTCTCCTTTGATTTTCTTAATGATTAACTCGGAATCTCCTTGAACAGAAATCCTCTTAGCTCCTATAGTTTTCAGCATTTGTAACCCTAAGAGAAGAGCTTCATACTCTGCAATTTTTTTTGTACATGAAAAATCTAGCTTGTAAGAGTGACCTTAATTAGTGTTGCATATCCAAACACCTTCTCGTGAGCTAGCTTTGCCACAAGAGCCATCAAAGCTCATGTTCCAAAGTCTTTCAAGTTCAGATTCACCATTATGTTGTTGTTCATGGCTGCTAGGGTTTTGGCTGTCATGTTCTTCATCTTCTGTTTGTTTTGACTATTCTGACAGGTCTTTCTCATCGTCTTTTTCATTTACTTGTTCATTAATGTAATCTTCATTGTATAAGATAAATGAGTCAAGTTCTGAATGGATAGAATAGAGAGGGGTGTTGTTTGACCTATCTGGGTTGCTTACCCTATATTTCATGTGGGATTTTCGCTATAGTATTCTTGTTTGGTTAAAGAGTAGAATGGTAGAATATGTCATGTCCATTCGGAGGTTTCCTTGGAGTTTGGCTCCCCATGATCTAGATAAAATCATGCCATACATCGGGGGAATGTCAGCCACTACTATATCCATGACTAGGTTCTTGGTTGATATTTGTGCCATATTGACAAATAGATCTTTGATTAGGACCAAGCATTTAAATCTACTTGAATCAAAAGATTACAAGTATTTGTATGGTTTGGTTATTTTTAGGCCTAATCTCTCCATAGCTACCTTTGGCATGAGGTTCTGTGAAGCACCAGAGTCTATCATAGCATTGTGTAAGATCTTGTCATGAATGTTCAAAATGACATAGAATGGAGGCACAACTCCCTCTGGAACTTTCCTTCTACCTCTGGTCCAAACAACAATTATGGCTTGTCATCAGTCAGATTTAGAGTATCAATGTCATTTCTTATGTTTAAAGCTTTCAAAACTTGAGATCTATATACATCTTGAGTCACTCGTTCAGTAAGGGGTATGGATAGTTTGATCTTGGAAATTTCACCCTCAATATTGAATGGTGTTTGTGTTCTTGGTATATTTATATCAGATTTATCATACATGGTCTTTTCAATAACTCTAGCTTTCTTATTTTTGTTTGGGATCTTAGTTAAAGTAGTTTTTTCAGGGCTGCTAGCTGATGTACTAGGGCAGATTTGGTCACCATCATGTTGGTTGATTTTGTTTTTGCTTTGATCAGGATTATTAGCCATTGTGTTGGTGTTTTTTGTTGTCTTTTTAGGAATGTCTTCAGGGGTCTTCCTAGCAAAGATTTCTGGTTTGTTCCTCTTGGGGATGCCTTTTGTTTTCCTACTTCTGAGGTCATACTTCCTATGAAACTCCATGATAGCATTTTCAAACCCTAGTTTGTATTCTTCAAAATCCTCATATATTCTTTCATTTTGTTTTGAGGAAAACAAACCTTGTTCTTCTTCTGTGAGGAAAAAATCATCCTCGTTATTGGATTCTATTATATTGACATGATTTTCGCCTGACTCCTAAGTCTCTCTCTCCTCTTCATCTACATAGTTTTCTTGGAAAGGAGTTCGGATTTGCTGGTCATTTCCTCTTTGTCTTATTTGAGGAGTGTCTCTTCTGAAGTTTTGGTTTCTGTTTTTGTTTTGAGGGTTTGTTTGGTTTTCCCTAGGAGGTTCTCTTTCGTTCAAGTTGATTCTTTCAATCATCCTTTCCATTGTCCTAACTAGACTGTCAATTTTAGCATCATATGTGGAGGCCATAGTTTCCTCTTTGTATGTAACCTTCTTCTTTGCTCTAAATATTGGCTTATACACTTACTTCTACCCTTTGAATTTCTTGTAAGGTAAGGGAATCCCTTTCTCTTAATTGATAAGAAAAGTCTAGATCAAATCCATATGGAAATTTTACTAAGGCTAGGCCTTGTGGGGGTTTCATGTAGGGAGGGAGTGCATTTTATACACTGTTGAACCTAAAGCAGTAGTCTTGAACACTTTCTCCGACATTTATTTTAAGGTTATAATACTCTAATAATATTTGAAGAGGATTTTTCTTAGCCTCCCACTTTTTTATGAATGTTTGATAACGGGAAGGGATATCATGAATGATATTAGGAGCTAAGTTTTTGAACCATTTCATTACTTCTCCTCCTGAAATTTTGGCAAACATTCTCATTTTTATGGTCTTCTCTTATATTTCTTGGTAGTCAAAATCATCATTCATATTGTCTACATGATGTTGGGTAGTGGTAGAATCAATTCTAGAAAAGTGAGGGATTTGAGATTGGTATTCCTATGGCATAGGCATTAAAGGTTGTCGTAGTACCAGGGGGGCATACCATGCTACCATGATAGGAGGTAATGGAACCCAAGGAGGGTTTACAAGAGGAGGGTTTATGAGTGAAGGTCGAGGATGAAAGGTAGTGGTTTACAGAATGGATGTATGATTGGGGGTACCAGCTGTACCTGGACCAGCTAGCTGATGTTGAGCAGATTTGGATCGAAAGGTGTCAAAGTGTTGGAGAAACTAAAAATCAGGAGGAGTGGAAGGAGAGGCTTCTCTACTAGGACTCTGTTTTAAGTTTGTAGGCTCAAGGTCTGTCTGGTCTATCCAATTTTGAGACTTAGTTCTGAATAGGTTTCTTCTATGGTGTAAGTTAAATTGGGTATCTTTCAAGGATGTAAGGTTTTTAGGGACATAACTTGACTTGTCAATTGGTTTGGCAGTAGTTTAATCTTCAATCCTAGAAGTTTTTCTTATGATTCTTTTCATGTCATCAACTATATCAGGAGGGTTTAGGTCAAGGTGAGATTTGGTGCTAATTCCTTTTCAAACCAGAGTTCAGAACAACAACACAGAGAGGCTGAAAGTTTGTAAGAGTTTTGAAAGCATACCTATCTGAAAGATTAATGAGTTCACACAGTATGTGGCTGGGTTTTATACTGTTAGGATTTATTAGTAAATTCCTAGGGGAGTCTGTGAGAAATAGTGGAGTCACAAGATCTACTGGAAAGACAGTGGAGTCACCAGGTGAATAATGCTAATTGTTTTGAATATTTGTTTGTTGTCCACCATCAACAATTGGATACCAATCTAGAGATATTATTTTTTTTGGGTTTTCTGAGTTCTTTATGTAACACTAAGATTTTTAATGAGTGTTCCCCAATATGTTCGCCATTATGCTAGTATGGAAAATCAACTAGATATCATTCTTGGCTAACACTTGATTTATCTAAGTTCAACAAGGGATTTTTGAGTTTTGAAGGAATATTTAAGCTGTTACTTACTCATGTCCCACTGTGATTGCCATTATGTTAGGTCCCTATAATTTTTCAGATTGGCGAGACCAAACAGAAAAGGGTAACATCAAACCAACTTTGGAGTCCTAGTACCTAGCCTTCCCGGACTCAGAGATGGCTCTCTCTATATTTGTATAAAACTTATGACTTGTATGTTTTTAGGATGTTGATTTTAGGCTAGTTAAAGTGATAGGGTTTGTTTGTTTCGTTTGGTTTGGTTGGGTTGCTTGTCAAGTAGAACAGATAGAGTAAGAGAGGTTCAAATCATTGGGCTATGGGTTTGTGAAAGGCTTGAAAAGTACAACAATGAATCAAGGGTGTTTCATGGGGCAAGTTAACAAAGCCAAATGTATCTTAGTATCTTATGTGAGTGAAATTAACATTAAATTGTGAACATCGTAGGTTTAAAGGGAAATTAAGAATCCTTTAACATATATTATAACAAGAAGGGATTTTAGGATCAATATTCTTAAGAAATAATCAAAGGACAGGGTGCACCATAAACTTCTTTGACCTAGCTTCACCAAGAAAAATTTAAAACAACAATCCAGAAAACCCTAGAGAGTAGGTAACTCCTAAATTCTCTAGTTATTTACTTTCAGAGAAATAAATCATTCAAGATGACACATTAGTAATGATTAAATAGTAGGGAACTCCTAAATTCCTTAATAAAACTATAAAATACATTCAAAGTGACAATTCAAGATGGACTAAAGGATAGGGCTAACCATAAACTTCTTCAGCCAAACCCTAATTAGTAAACTTCAAAGAAAAGGCCTTAAAAACAATATTTTAAGCTACCACAAAGGACAGGGCATACCATAAAATTATTTGGCTTGACTCCATTGAAACATTCTTAAGACAACAAGCTAAGTGGAACTAGAGAGAAATCAAGAATTCTCCAATCAGAGCTAGCAAAGGAAAACATCTAAGAAATAGAAGGAAAATAGTTTTAAGGTGCCTTTAACAACATATCTTAACGTAAATTTTCTACTCTCTTGCATAAGAAAAGATGAAACAATATGAAAACAAAAGGAAAAAATTACTAAATTAGAACAAAATCACCATTAACGATGTTTATGAATCCTATGAATATGCTTGCTCCATTGATGCTCAATCCAAGACCAACATAGAGCTCCAAAACCAATTTCTTCACAACTCCAAGTCTATGTATATTTAGCTCAACAATCAACCAACAAAATTATGAAGCCTTTCATGCAGTATTTAACTGCCAAACAATGAAGTAAACCGTAGCTAGGGTTTTAGAAGTAATTAATTACATAATAAATGCATTTGACCATTGAGACCATGCAAGTTCCAAGGCACAATTATCCCAAACTCATTAAATGTAAAAATAAATTCTAACATAACTTCTAATCTAACTTTGGAGTTATTTTTCTTCAAGGCCTTCAAAATATCTTTTTTAATAACTTCTGATGTGTTTTTCTGACTTTCAGGCAAGGGCGCAGTGCCAACGTACAAGGGCGTAACGCCAAGCCAAGGGCGCAATGCAAAAACTGGAAAAATTTCCCTTGTTGCAGATGAGATTTGGAGGCCTTTCCGGTGTCCAAATGAGCTCCATTATAGCTCATTGGAAAGCCTGTCCTATCTAGTTTCTAGATTTTCCTTTAGTTTCTAGAGTTGTGCCCATTTTCCTAGTCAGAAATCCATTCTCCCTAGACTTCTCAGGGTGTAGCGCCAGTGCTAAAAAGAGGGCAGAAAGGTGTTTCTTAGGTGGCTTTTTCCCCTTTTGAGGGACGATTTTTGCTCGAAATGACCTGAAAGTTTCTTTGGATGATGTAATTTTCATGAGGATCATGAATATGTAAGCCATTTTCCATTTTGAGGACCCAAAAAAGAGTGCAGCCCCAGTGATGTTGCGCATTTGGCCATTTTTCTGCTAACCAAACAGTCAAATACTCAAAATTTGCACCAAGTGCCAAAATTTGGAACTTACCTTATTGATAATGTCTACGATGCTTGGAGGGATACATCAGTAAGGATATCTAGTTATTCCAGCTCCATTTCTTCATTTTTTTCTTGAATCTTTGCAAAGGCTCTTTTGAGCTTGGCCCTTGAAATTTTGTTCCTCATGGCATAATGTCTTTCCATCTTATTCTACAGGTCAATGTCGATTTTTTCCTTCTAAAGTTGACCCTCTAGGTGAACATTGGCTCTCTATAGCCAAGATTCTCTATCATAGCTGATTTCCATGGCAAGCAGCTCACTTAGAGTGAGATGATTTGTTAACTCTATCTCTATCTCTCTTTCCCAAGCTAAGGCCTTCTTCAACCCAATTTTCCTTGGCCACTTCCTAGGAAGTTTTTCTTCCTCAACCTCACTGTCATAAAGAGTACCCAAGGTCTCATCTAGCATAGCCTTGGCTTTTCCAGCCTCTTTCCAGGCTTTGATTGCCCTGACTTCACTGATGGATTTCTCTGTTTCTAGCTACTTCTTCTCCAACTGAAGGAAGTTGATCACATTCTTTTCCCTACCAAGATTAGTTTGTAGCTCCATAATCTGGGCATCCTTGCTCCTGATAAACATGTTTGTAATCCAATCCTCATCATTTCTCTCAAGTTCAATAAGTTGAAAATCTTGTTCATTTTCATGCTCATCCTCTTTTTCAAGAATGACCCGCTCTGCAACCATTTCCTTGCCCTTATCAAGCTGTTTTGTTTATGATGAAGGTAGGACCCCTTCCAAAATTTGTGGAGAAAACACCTACCTATGACCTCTTTGATAGGTCACAGGAAAAGGCTCTATGTCAACCATCTCAGTGTCATCTATCTCACTGCTCTCTTCACTATTTGATGTTGTGGTATTATGAGATGAGGGTGAAGGATTGTGGAAGGGTGATGAAGGAGGATCATTATGAGGTGAAGGAATGTGAGTCGATGGGGATGTGGAAGGGGAATCATGGGGTGAAGGAATGTGATTGAGTGGGGATCTAGGAACAGTCGGAAGTGATGGAGAAGTAGGAATGGAAGGATGAGATGAGGAAGGTATATCTTGCTGATGATGGCCTTGTGGAGCAGTAAAACCTCATTGGAAATGAAGGTCTACCGTCGAATTCCTTTCGCTTATAATTGGTGCATAACCACCATCTCGATAAGTGAGTGATGAAAGAATATTTGTATTTAAGCCAGATAATCAATCTTTTCACTATAAAGCCATTAACTTTTGTCAATACTTCGATAAATACAATATTGTATATGCAACATCCTCACTCTAGTAAAGTGCATAAGAATCATGATGTGGTTTCGAGTAGAGGCGGGAGAACCTTTCCCGCACATGTGAAATACTTCATGATTATCCTCATCATTGGTGCATATCTAATACAAGATGAGAAAAAGGGGAGATGGATTTTTGCGTTCTTTATACCTATAGGATTTGAGATGGATGAGATGGCAGGGTCAGTAACCTGTGCTGCTATATTTTCTTGCTCACCACTTCTCACCCACACTTGGTATTCCTGTAGCATTTCCAATGGGATCTGTAGACAACTCAAATGCAAACCCAACAATATTAACTTATCATGCAAATTAATAGTGAAAATCCTTGTTAGCTCAGGGTGGTTTCGTACCATCTGCACCTTCTCTCAAAATTCAAAGAAACCTACATGTTTTAAGCAAGAAATGGTATGAGGAGATGCCCTGAGCTCTCTTATGTTGAGGGGTTCATATCTATTTACCTTTCCTCCTTTATGATCATGCCTCCTTGGAATTTGGGCCTCACCACCACTGCCACTGTCCTCTCCCTGATACATGTTGAAAGCTCTATTTTTAGAAACCCTTGGAATGATATGAAATGAGATCAAAGGAGGGTAATGAAATGGCATCCTTGCAACTGAAGTGAATGAGTAAATGAAGGGAATGGATGTTTTTGATAAGCAAGATGAATGAAAACCCTCAAATAATACAATTGCCCTTGTTATGATTGATACTCTGTCTAGGAGGATGAAATAAGCATGAAGCAGTGATTTAAGCTAGATCTTAAGGCTTTCTTTAGGGTTTGATTTCATTCAATTAAAAATTGACCAAATGGTATCAAAATAAGGTTTATATCAGGTACTTACCACTTGATGTGCTTAGAAGA
This sequence comes from Pinus albicaulis, assembly GCA_034641835.2. Taxonomy (NCBI): domain Eukaryota; kingdom Viridiplantae; phylum Streptophyta; class Pinopsida; order Pinales; family Pinaceae; genus Pinus; species Pinus albicaulis. The sequence goes on from CM076581.1 coordinate 697,056,533, forward strand.
CCTTTGGAAAAAATTTTAAGGTGACTTGGAGTGATTTGAGTGGTTGTAGGGTTTAGCAACCCTTCTTGTCCAAGAGCGAATGCCAAGGCCGAGGGCGCAGTTCTGGTTCTTAGCACGCAGTGCCAAGGAAATCTTTGCTGGGTATTGTTGGGTAAGAGCGCAGTGCTATGTCAAGGGCACAATTCCCGCTTCCAGGTGCGTAGCACCTTCACAAAATCAACAGATGAAAAATGGCATGGGTGCAACACCTTCTCCTAGGCATGCAGTGCCAGTCTAATCGTGCAGTGCCAAGACACTTTGCCCAAATTCACTAAAAAAACTGATAAATTTTTCTCTTCTAAATGCTATTGATCTCTTGAAAGGAGAAAGTGACTCCTTTGAATTGTAAGATGTGCTTTATAGGCAAATGGAATTTGATTTAATTTGGTAAAACCCACTTTCAAATGTTTTAAGCCCCTTTTTCCTTTTTCCCTAACATTCTTTGACACTTTTGTTTATAGGTTAGTTGAAGTCATGAAATTGACTATTCTTGGCTCATCAAGGCTTGAAATGTTTATTTTTAAAACTTTTGGATTCAAACATATAGTATCATCTTCAGAAACTTCTCTTTTTTGCACCATGGAGTTGAACTTATGCTTTTCACCTTTTCTGACCACTTTCTTTGAAACCCTAGGTGTCTGCAGCGTTTTTGTAGAAATCATCAACCTTGTCTTCTAAGTTCTCTATAGCCCTTTCAAGCTCATTAATTTATTTCTAGTTCACCTCACCTTTTTCCATATTTATTCAATCTAATCTGATAGAATTTCTTCATTTTTGGCCTTGTGTGCTTCCTTCATGTCATTTTCTGCAAGCGATCACTGTCTTGGCAGTCAAATGGACCATCAAGCTCAAAACCCTAATCATCTACAAGACTAAGTGTTTCCCTTTGCTTTGTTGTAAGTTTTTTTCATTCAGGAGTAGACAATCTACCTTATCAATACCTTCTGCTGACACAACTTTCAACACTCCTGTAGAAGTGCCAAACTTTGTCCATTTTTCTCATTTGCAGACTTTGAACTGATGAGGTAATCTTCTTTGGAAATATTTTAGGTCCTTCTTGAATAACCATGTCTTGAAATTCTATTACATATGAGCCAGATTATAGCAAAGGAAAAGTAATGCCTGAAACATCCAATGATGACCTTAAAACATGTAAAAACCCTAATGACCTAGTGGGAGGGCCCTTTGACCTGATTTTGACTAAAATTATGACCTAGATATTTTCAAGTAAAAAAAAAGTATTGTTACAGCTTATAATGCCCAAAGGGACATTGGAATGAGACATCACTAGTAAACCATAGATGGAGGATGGAGTCTATTGACAGGGGAAAAATGCGGAAATGAGGTTATAGGCAGGGAAGGAGGATGAAAATGATAGGTAAAAGCCCATAAGGATTTTTTTAGGAGCAACAAGGTGACTTTGAGATGGAAACTTCATGAGGTTTATAAGGATAATGAAGGTAGTGAGATTTCTGAAACTCAAGATATTCAAGGAATATTGTTTCTGAAATCGATAAATACACTTGTGTCATCTAAAGTTAGTGAAAAATACTGATGACTAACATGTATGATGATGAAGTGGCTCGAGAGTTTGAGTGGCCTTGCACTCTTAAGCAGATGATAGTGCCACCATAGTAGTAAGAGGACTTGAAATTACCATAACCCCTAAGCTCATCAATAGAGTCACCACCGTACGTCTAGGAGTCAAATGGAATAGAGAGGATAGAGTCTCTAGTACTTCCTCTAATATTAGTTTTTTATTTCCAAATGAGGAATACATTGAATATAAGAATGGGGTAATAAGGGAAAGTATGCCTTACGAGTGGGATGATGTAGCTTACCATATCACGAAGCATATCTCTTGTGAAGGAATACTAAGTGTGGTGTATGGATATCACATTAGGTTGTCGCATGAACTCAAGTTCAAAGGGGACCTGCCTTTAGATCAGAGACTGAGTATCTCATATTTCCTCCTCCATCCAATTTGACATATCATCCAGAGGGTAAGGGAGAGAAAATATCAACACCTAGATCATCATGGCCTCATTAAAATCATAATGGAATATTCTCTAAACATGCTCAACATTCCTTTACCTTCGTCCAATTTCATTGACATGGATAGAAAGGCATTCACGGTGACACAGACCATCTCTCATGGATAGACCCCTGCCTCTAGCCTTGGAGAAAGTGGCGTTAAGCAGAAGAATAATATAGTAAGATGAAAAAGTAAGAATAGGAAGAAGAGGAAATGAAAGCATACGTAGAAACCATAGAAAATGTTGGATAAGAGAAAGAAAATGAAGAGGAGGAAGAGAAATATGAAAAATAAAAGGAAGAGAAATATGAAAAAGAATAAGAAGAGAGAGAAGAAGAGGAGAAATAAGAAAAAGAGTAATAAGTAAAGATAGGAGAAGAGGATATGATATACCCCAATATTACCATTGATATCTGCCCTCATCAACGAACCTTTCACTAGGGACAACTGAAAAGGAAGTGGTTTCCACTTTAGCCACTCTAAGCACCCATGTGAAAGAAAAAAGAAAGAGGAAAACCCCCATTTATTTCAAGACTAGAAAAGGAAGTAGAGTCAGAAAATGGATGCCTCAAACTCCAACCAAGAGCCGTGTCACAATTTAGGAATCACCTAATAATAAAGGAGAAATAGTGCCAGAGGAGGGAAATATTGAAGAGGTCACTCCACCCAAAAAGACACCTATGACCACACAAGAAGGCACTCTTCAAGGCTAGCATCCATAAACCAAGAACATACCTCTAAGAGGAAGAAAAGAAAGTACATCATGAAAAAGAGGTATGCTACAAGAAACACAGAGTTTGTTATAGGAAACCAAGACAGTGCTACAGGAAACTCAAAATTTTCTACACAAAGAGAAAGATGTTAAGGAATAAGAGAAAAAGGCACCATTATAAGGGAAGGATTTCCAAGGTGATGAAAAAGAGGCAGAAGGTGAGGCGAAGGATGACAAAGTTGAGAAAAAATACACAAAAAGGAAGAACCAAGCTTTCTAAAAATTTTCCCAAAATAGATTACAACAATTAAAAATCCTAGCTCACAGCTAACCTTGAGATCCTATTACACATTCATTGAATTAGGTACGTTGATCCCTCAAAAACTCTCCATTCCCATTTTCTATGAGCTAGAAAAGGAGAGATGGCTCATTCACCAATGGATTCAGATTTCCGAAGCTAGGAATGTTGAAGATGTGGGGATCATGGAAGAGAAACTCCTAAGACGGGGAAATATTTGGTTGATTTCAGGGAAGCAACGTTGAATACAATATTCACAAGCATAATTCAATATTGAATGGTCAATTGGAGAAAAAATACAAACATATTGCCACCATGGCAGACCTGTGTATGGAGGAAATAGAACAGAGGTATACCTCACATTTGTATTCCATTTATTTGAAATAGGATTCACTACAGTTCCAGATAAAAACTTTAGTATCACATGGGTCATTTCCTTTCTAGAATTATAGGAAATTTACTGATTTCTAGATATAGTCTAGTATAGAAGATATGGCCAAATTGGTAGAGTTCTACATGCATAATATTGTCCTGATTTACACATTTGGGAACAAAAATATAGGTTTCGGGATATGTAGAAAATGGCCTTAGCCTCTTGGATGACCAATGAAAAATCCATGGCAGAGGAGGCCAAACAGGTCATGAAGAGAAAAGGGAAAGAGCCTCTCCAAATCAAGGCGGAGCTAATCAGCCCTAGAGGGGTCATAAACACCCACCAAATGCTAACTAATGATGTCATCCTTGAAAACAGATATTTCCACACCCAAGCATAGAAAATTTCACATTATGATGACATCTATAGAATACTGGGAGAGGATTGTGTGATGGTATGTCAGAGAATATGGAATGGCCTCTCATTTACCCTAAGAAACTTGGAGTATCATACTCCAGATAGATAGTGAGCTGCCCTAGAAAGAGAAGCCTTGTACAAAAGGGTCATTCAAATGAATATCAAGTGGCTTGGATTAAAAATTAATTGAATTTTGTTGTTGGGACTGAGTGAAATGAAATATCAAACTAAGGAGGACAAGGAATGGGAAGAAGCAAAAAAGCATACAAGGTTTTTCCCACCTGAAGGAACTCCTTCCATGATACCGTGGGATGTCACAGAAGCCACAAGGTCTTTAAAGGAAATCATGAAAGAGGACTGAGTTTCTCAAAGGATGAACAACCATTTGGTAGGGGGGTGATGATGAGCGACATCATTAGATATTTTCTAAGGGGTTAATTGTTACCTTTTTAGCTTAATTATTCTCTGTTTCACACATTTAATTGAATTTTGTCATATTTTTCTTAGAGGGAATGGTGTATTAAGGGTTGTCATGATTTTAGGCCTATTGTGGTTTAAATGCAGTAAAATCAAAGGAATAATGCCGTGTTTGAGAAATATTTCATAATCAGGACTTGGAGTAGAAAACAAGGAGTGATTTTACGAGGGTTCACCACCTTCTTAGCTCCTAAAGGCAACTAATATATCTTAATTATTCTCCTCCTACAACTCAAAATACGAGGCAAAAAATAAAGTGAATGAAAAAAGGGATCCAAGTTCCACTTCTCTCAAGTAACCAGGGAACAAAGACCTACTTTTAGGGAGATGTTAGTAGCTACCCTCTAGCATAAATAGTCCAAAGCAAAAGCTCACTATGATTTGAATTTTAGATGTAGCTAGAGCACTCTTAGCTTTTGTATTGAATGTTTTTGACTTCAACTGTTAATGTAAAAGACTGATTATGAAAATAAGATGAGAATTTGTCTTATTCTCCACTGGGTTAATTTCAGGGAGATGAGCTCGTGAGTTAGGGCCCAATCCATTGGCCTAAGTATCTCTTATGTACATGTTCTTTTCTTTTATGTTGTAGTAGTTGATTTCATTCATTCCATGTTTGATAGCATGAAAAACATTAAAAATGTGTGTTAATCCTCCCTCTCTCATTTCTTCCATAGGAGCTTGAGGAGGAAAGTATTCCACCATAGACCAAATATGTTTTTAGTTTATGAATTATTCGAAAAGTTAGATATTTTTACTTTTCTTATCATGAACATGTTGTAGTTTCAGAGGTATATTTCTGTTTCAATTGCATATGTCTTTTTATTTAAATTCAAATCATCTTTTCCACCATTTTTATGATAATTTTATCAATGATTAATACATGAAAATATATCTTGATTGTACATTTGGATACAGAAGCATAGAGGGACCCCTTAATCACCATAATCTTCATTCTTCACCCTTGATCAGCCACCTTCCATCCAAGTAACCTGCATCCTTGTTTTTGAGGTGATCATTACATCAATGAGAACAACCTTGAGGGTGCAACACAGGATTTGTGAAGATTGATGGTATAAGTGTCGCAAAAGAAACATATTGTAGGAAGGAAAGAAGATGGGAGAAGCTTGTCGATAACAAAAAAATAAGCATACATCAGCAAAGCAATAGGATAACTGCAACGTAAATTCTGGCAGCATGGAAGACATAAATGAAAAACCATAGAACATCAACAACACGAGAAAGCAATTGATTTACTTCAAGTGAAAATTTGGGATCCTCGAGGATTTTATCATGACTGATGGTGAGGAGACCATGATTTTTTTTTACTTGGGGAGTCTGATGCATGTGCATCTAACCTAGGTTAGCTATTTATTAGAGGATTTAGTTTGTAAAGTGAGGATTTAATTATTTAATGGAATTTTCTATAGTTTTTCAGAGAGAGTGATAATTATTGTAAATAGGAGAAGATTCAATATCATTGGAGAAATTTTTAGAATATTATGGATTAGTTAGCTCCTATATAGGGATAGGGTATTGAATGAGATATTTTAGAGATCAAATGAGAGATGCTAGGTATTAGGAGAGATATTTTGGGAGTTGGCTTAGGATCTAGAAACTCCTTGGGTTCTATTTAAATTGTATAAATAGAGGTGAGGCTATGAGGCATGAGGAATGTGGAAGAGTGTGTGAGGGTGAGTAATTACTGGCTAAGCATGAGGCCAAGAATATTCCTGTAAATACTTTATTTTATTAATGAGCGATTTCTCATTTTCTATGTGCACTTGATATTGTGTGATTTTGAGTTTTGGGTTTATGTATATTTATTGATAATTTTTAGGCCTATGGCCTGTGGCATCAATGGGATGAGTAGAGATCATCTACAGTGTATATAGCACTGTCCCCTCCAACTTTGTATGACCCCAAGTTTATAAAGTAAATTTGAGTCACCTCGAGGATTTGCATCACTCTCGGTGTAATACCAGGGCTCACCACTAACCACTGATTAGATGGTTAATCATGGTTGACCATTGTATAGGTTATGTGACCATGATTGTTAACTTTTATTTATAGATTTATATCATTGACCAGGTTGACTATGGTTGGTTTTTTTCACCATGATGACAATGATTGGCCATGCATGAACATGGTTTACCATTTTTAGTCATGAATGACCGTGGTTAAGCATTGTTTAATTGGTTTGAAAATGGTTATACATGGTTGAAATTATTGACCTTGTTACACCATACTTCTCTATGCTCACTATGTTAGAGAACAACTATATTTTAATGTTCTATATTGCAAAAAAGAATATTTTATTTCTTGTTTGGTTCACGGACCTAAGAGATTGACAATTTCTATGCCCATGAAATATTTGTACCAACCAAATCCACCGAAAAATATCACTTCCTTTTGATTCAACCATAGAGCCTAACCCCGCGAGTGTTAAGAGAATTGAACCCATGCTCTCTCAATAGAAATATGCTTTAACAATGGAGACTCAACTAATTAAGTTAATCCTTAAGACTTAATAAGATATAAATTTACTAATATTAATAATAAAATTAAATTATTAATAATATTTAATATTAAACTAGTAATCTCAATATTTCTATTTAATATTAATAATAATAATAAGTTCCTTATATTACATAAAAAGGTTAAAAATAATTAATTTAAATCTATATTAATATTCAAAACATTGATGCCAAATAAGAGTGACAAGTGCATTTCATATGGATTGTTGTTCACTCCCAGCTCTCCAGCAAAAACCTCAAAAGTAGATGCTACATAATGCTGTTATCTCTCCTTTATCAAAATTTCCTTTATGTCGCCTTAATATTCTATCTTATTTTCCATGACGAAAATATGAGTGGTCGTAATTTTGGCCTAAGCTTAAGCTGCCCAAAATTTATGATCGATGGCATAGACGATCTGAACCTGAGTGATGGCCATCCTCTATAAGACTTAAATAAAAATTACAATAAACTTTCCAATAATAAATGTGATTAGTAGAAAAAAATAATTATTCTAATATATAAACATTATGTAAAAGGTGATAATATTTTAATTGAATTTACTCTTTTTAAATTAAGATTCAACTATTTAACCCTAAGCAATTAATCACAACTACTTCAATTATTTATTAATTAATGTAATCCACGTTACATAGACTACATGTGTAATTCATGTATCTTATTCCAAACATAGACTATATGTGTAACGAAACACAGGGGAAGGATGAATTTGTTGGATTTTTTGTACATAATTTATTTCAGGGCATTCAATTTACAAATTGGAAAAGTCAATACTCATGTTCTCCAATGTATTATGATATATTCAGCACAACCACATGAAAAAAAATGCAATAAATTATGTTGTATAGTATTTTTATATTTTCAATGTAACCACATCAAAAAGAGCGCAACAAACTTGTTTACCAGTTCCAAGACTATTAACAAATAACTCATTGCATACATGATAATGTGGGCATCACCAAACAGTGACAAACCACTATGTTCTACTGTAATTTCTTGATATAACTACCATAACGGTATCTAACCACATTCTTAGACCGTATGTAGAAAGTATACAAACATGTGTATATCAATAGATTCAATCCGATCAAGAAATGTACTAAAGCTAGATACTGAATCCTTCTATAAATCAATTGCAGAAAATAAACACGATCACCAATCACAAAACGTAAGGAAAGAAGAAAATCAAACCACAACACAAAAATTTTCTTGGGGAAAGCTTACTGCTCAAAACCCCTTTATCTTCTTCTTGTGCTATACAAAACCCCCCATTTATTTTAATAAATAGGGACCCTTTAGAAATAAATAAGAAATTTATTTTTAGCTTTAAAAACAAAAAATAGCAAAATATTTTTATTTTTTTTTTGAGTTTTTTTCTTTATTTCGTTAGCGGATGGAAAATCGCATAGCTTATAACTTAAAAAGTCTTAAAAACCCCCAAGTTATGTGAGATACGCAGTGCGCTAAACTTTTTCGATGTTATGCTTTAAAAGTCTTGCAAACACTTAAATTTTTGTTATAATCACTTTATCACTTCACATCTTCTTTAAAAAAACCAAATCATAAAGAAATTCTATATAAGTGCGATCGCGTGGACCCCACGAGCCATCAAAACAAAAAAAAATAAATCTTTAAAGTCATATCAAGCACATTATCTTGACTTTTGAATGCGTATTTCACATTTCCCATAGGTTAACTGTAAATAAAATTCATTATCACATAAAATTTGTGATGTGTGGTTTCTGCACATCACATTTCGTAGCATTTATGGGTAAACATCACAACCGGTAAGAGTTATATATGGTGATATGCGAACTGACGACATTTAATTTCTCGAGCATGCGGAATGACTTATGTTGTACGAAAATGAAATTTGAGATGTAACAGCTTAAAGTTGATTCATATATATTTCGTGTGAAGGTGTATGAGATTTTATTTTTGAAATGAATATCGATGATTGATATCATATTTTATAAGATTCATATCTATTCATTCATGTTTGATATGAAAAATAGGTTTAAATCTTTGTTCTCTATACTTTTAATGCTCTCCATGTTTACTTGAAATCATGAAACCATTTAACGGATTAAGGAATATTGAAATGAGAAAGAAGGGAAAGGAAATTTCCCAAAAGCTACCTACTGAAGACTCGGACATGACTTCCTTATTTTCATATACTACATATAACAAGGATTGCGACAGTTCATCATGGGAAACAATGTATAAATTGTTCGAAGATGAAAAAACAAATGTAATAACCAAAGTCTTTGCAACAGGTACAACATTTACTTTAGACGTGACCTACTTCGATGTTGCATGTTCATTCATCCATAGAGTACTGAAAATTATCCCTTCAAAGACATGGTTAAGTGGGTAATTGACCACTTGAGCATAGATGGCAGTAAATTCAAAGATTCAGAGGGAGAAAACATAGGGTCATTTAGGGCATACGATTTACAAGAAATGTACCATCTACCCTCCTCGAAACAAAAGTATGAGAAAGATTTTTTGTAAATATTTGGAGCAGAGAATCCAAATCTCATGAAAGTCATCAAAGAATGGAAGGAAGACCAGGGAAAGTTGAAGCGAGATAAACTCGGTACGTACCCAATTGCCCAAATTACTTCCCCTTATTGTTATGCTGCCGGTACGTTGTGTAGATTGTTTGCCACAACTGATACCACTATATTTTTAGTAGAATGGATTCCATTGATAGACACAATCATCAATTCCTCAATTGTTAATTGGGAAAACATCCTATCCGATAGTTTACCCAAACATATCACAAAATATAGGAATAAAAGGAGTGTTTCATCTTGATAAATACCTTCCTTTTATATGTATTCCTATGTTATGGATGTAATATGATTTTCTTCTAGTTTTCCTACCATGGGATGGAAATGGACTACCCAAGATCCTACCCCAATTCATAATTACCACATAGAAATTTTGGATTCACAGTTCCACCTGCATTTCTATACAATTTTTCATGGAGTCATATTTCCTATGCAGCAAATGATATTCAATAACAAGGCCCCTAGGGTTTCTGAAGAGGCGAACACATATAATATTTCTTTGGCTAGGTGGTTTGCAGAGGATAATTGCACATATGTTATAGTATTCGGGAGTTATGATTCTCCCCACATCCTACCATATTACATTCCAATTTTCTTGCATGAGAGATAACTTACCAACTTGTTAATGGTATCACTAAACAGCTGAAAGATGCTAAGAAGGACATTTGGCCTAATTTCCCTGTACAATGCGGCACTTTTGCACTTTTTGATACTGGCCATACTTATAAGGAGGTTTCCAATATTAATCTATTGAAATGGGTAGAAATGTCAAAGAGGTTATACGATCCAAATTATGTAATTAAAAATTACACTACAGAGCTCAAAATGAAGCCTTTTGTAAAGGAAAAAAATGGATTTGATGATCTCTTCGAAGGCATGGAAACAATTTCAGATATAACCAAGGTTGCATCTAGCCAAGTAAGCCAAGATGATTTGGAAGATTTCCAGGTATATAGAAATAAGATTCTGGAGAGAGTTCCTCTCAATTTGTTAACTATTGAAGATGTTAACAGACCTACTCCAAGTATCAACTTGGATAATGAAGAAAAAGACATGTCTGAGGATGAATCAGGTCAATTAGAGCATCAATCTCACAATTTAGATCACTCTCAAAATAAATCTAAATCCAGAAAGGATATCCCAGAAAAGATAATTGATTAGTTAATCCAAGAGATAGAGATGCAAGAGTGAAAAGAAATTAATGGAATGGAGTCATCTTCTCAAGAATTACATTGGAGTCATGACACACCAGATCACTCTGAGAATTCATTAAAAAATAATTTTAGTAGTGAATGGGGGGATTTTTCTGAAGCAATAAAACTCCTAAAGGTAATCCCAATACAGATCAAGTAACTAATTTCCAAACACCTGAACATTCCCACAAGATAGTGGAAATTGTTAATCCACTACAACAAGTTACAGAGACTCGTGATCAAGAGATCATACCGACCAACCCTACAGAAAAAATAGTTTTACAAGTTGAAGAAATTCCTTCACTGGATATTTTCTACAGTCCTAGCTATAAGGTTGTAGCTAAGAGGAATAAAAGAAGAAGAATTGATGAAATAGTCTCAAACCTCACAGATGAGTCAGTTGATGTACTATGGAAGGATTCCTTAGATGACCCCAGGAAAAATCTAACTAAATTATCATAGTATGTAGGGATATATGCTACTGCCACTGTTCATAATGCTACTGAAGTTAGAGTGTTGCTGAAGAAAAAGGAAGCCAGAGTAAAAGAACTAGAAAGGATTTTAAATGAAGAAAAATCCAACTCTAGTGAGAAAATCAAGGCAAAAATGGCCCAATTTCAAAATGATTTTGAGAGTCTTAAATTGCACCATCAAGTAGAAATCAAAGAAAAAAAAGTAGAACTAGAAACAACAATGACCACGTTATAGAGCCAATTGCAACTAGAGAAATTTATAAAAGAAGAATTGGATGTAAACGCTAAGATAAAGAAATAACAGGAAGTATTTTGTCATCAATCTTCTATGGTTGACTCTTATTGTGATTCAAATAAAAAATTGATCCAACAAATAGCTATCCATAAACTTGAATGTGAAAGACTTGAGAAGGAAATAAATGAACACATCTAATGGCAAGCATCAAACTCAGGAAAGGAAGTTGATCTACCTCAGGTAGATAAGTTTCATAAGGAGATCTCATTCAAAGATTGGGAAGCACAAATCAATCTAGTAGAGAAAGTAGCAACGAATAAATCAAAATTATCAAATGAAATTATTGAATCTGTATGTGAACAGGTGGTGAAATAAGAACTTCTCAACGAGTACATGTCTGAAGTGTTCTCAAAATTAAAATAGATAGAAACATTGTTGAAGCAGAAAGAAGACATACAGGATGAAGTAATTGAAAAGGTAAATAAGTTTGATGAAGAAAATTATTGGAATTTTCTTATCAAACCTTGCCATTAGTATCAGATTCTGCAATCCTCAATAGATTCAACAAAAATATCACATCCCATACTTTAAAATGGAGTATTCAACCGACAGGTCGGATCGAGAATTTTGCAGCCAGCTCAGCTCAAGCCTATGATAGACATTTGTTAACTTTGTGACCAAATCTAGAAGAAAGGGTAGAATTCATAAATCAAAATTGTTATTTTATTCTCCTAGATTGTAGTTTAAGTTAGTCCTACGAGGATGGTTGTTTGAAACCTCCTCTATATTTTTGTAATAATTTATTTTAGTACATAGTTATTTCAGTATTTAAAATTCTCTAATGCATTTAGAGAAGGGTCCAGAAATTTGTCAAAAACATTTGCAAATACTGCACTATTGTAAGTTTGTAAATGCTTTGATGAATCAATGGAACACATTCTATTATCTTTTGACAATTAAAGCTGTTCAAGTCATGTTGCACTACTGTACTCTTTAAATTTCTTGAAAGTGAGAAGGAGAAGATCAATTACTATCAGTTTACATGAGTATAAATTCATACATATGGTACTTTTATTCACTTGTATTAACTCTTTCTTTATATCTCGACAGTCATCTTTTTGTTGCATTATATATTTGAAATGTTATTATAGACATGCACTTCTTTTCTAATATTTGTTTGTAGTTTCTTATTGAATATATAATCACACATATGAATGTGAAATATTTTTCACAATTATTCTAGTCAAACTACTTTGTTAGAAGAATTATCTTACATAATTTTCATCTCTTTCAACTCTTAAATGATCTATTTTACTAACAGTTGAAGGATATCTTTTCAGATCACATAAACGAAGAAACATCCTGGATATATAGTAGAATAAATCATTTAGATAGATGCATCAGATAGATTAAAATAATTTCCATTTTCATGTCACCACACACCCTCAAAATCATCCTTATTGGGAAACTTGTACCATTATCCCCAATCGGAGCCACTACACCAAATAGAAAAGCGGCTGCTTTAAGGTCTTTACTAGGTGGGTTTCCCCCATGTTTCAGTAGTAGAATTCCAAGTCCTCAACATTCTGGTGCTAGAAAAAGGGCATAAACCCCTGTGAATGGAAAAAATATCTGATCAATATAAAGGTCAATCGAAAAGTCTCTCTCCCTTTAGATCCCCATCAACTTCCAGAAAACTATTTAGATATTCATCTTTAAAATATGAAGTTGATCATCCTTCTCCTAATTCTCCTAGTGATACTCAACCCTTAATATTTCATGATTCTCATTGACTTCCCCAGAAGTTTAGTCTTTGATAGAAAAGTTAGAGAGAGTATCTATTTCTGCTAGAAATATTGAATCTTCTCAAATATCAGATATCAGTATTTTGTCTTCTTTACAACCTCGAATAATATTAACTCGATCATAAAGTCAAAAGAAAATAATTCTCCCTTTTGAATTTCCCATCGATAGTACTTGAAAGAGACTAAAGCGGGCCCAATAAAACTCAATCGACAGTGATATATTATCCTATTCACCTCCATTACCTCCGCTCACTTCCACAACTTCCATTCCAACAATGAGTGTTACTTTCACTAGTTCCAATACTCAAACTACTATCCCTTCAACTAGTCCTCGCACTCAATCCGCCTCTTCTTCAACTCAAACTCCACCCAACCAACCTATCCAAAATCAAATGGCAGGCCAAGTACCTCCACCAAATGTAAACCCATGGAGCAATCCAGGGGTTGTAAACATACCCACTCCTCTTCATGCTCTTCCCAAAAATCCTGAAATATTGCTACCTAAATTTAATCCTGGTGATGGTCTTCTAGCAGGAGAACACATTCACAATTTTATGTTAGCTATCAATCTAAATGGAGTAGCTGAAGAGGATTGCATTGTAATATTATTTCCACATACTATAAAAGGATCCATGGGATCCTGCTATTTTTCATTGCCTTCCCACTCTATAACTAGTTGGAATATGTTCGAAGAACAATTTCTAGCTAAGTTTGGGGATGAAAAGATGACTGATACACTCATCAATGATTTTTCAAATATAAAATCCAAAACAGGTGAGAAGATAAATGATTTCAATTCAAGATTTAATAAATTACTCAATAAAATTCCTGTTACAGCAGTTCCTCATGCAAAAGTTCAAATTCAATGGTATATTTCATCTCTTCCATCTAATATATCTATTTTTGTTGATAGAGAAAAACTGGAAACACTTCCAAAAAATATGGAAGAATCTCTATCTATAGAGAAATGCATAACAACTCTTAAGAAAAATAATTCTCAAGAAGATCTAAAATCAAAGAATGTGTATTTTAATAATGATTATGAAAATAAGGCACCAAAAGATCCTTTCGACTTAGAAGGTCTTCAACAAGTTGTGAAAACCATGACAAACGAGATGGTAAATATAAACGAACAAGTTTCTAAAAATACTACCTCGAAAAATACTGTCAGAAACTTTAAGAAAGGTCAAGACTCTAATACTCAACCTCCAAATATCATATCTGATGTCAAATCTAATAAATAAGAAGAGGAAGAGAAAATAGAGGAAGAAGAAGATGATGAAGAAGAAGAATTCGAACTAAATGGAATGTGTAATTTCAACCTACCAAATTAATAACAACTTGAAGCTTTACCTGTGAGCACAAGGAGCAAAAAGACTATTCAAGCAACATAGCCAAATTAACAACAAAATATTTCATCTCCTACTAAAGAAAAATCGGTAAGAAAAAAGTCTAATTCAAAGGCTACACAAAAAATCCCCATTACTTCAGACACTCCACCTACATCTAAGACAATGGTAGTCTTAGACAACATTGAATATAATGTAGTTGAATATATGAAGAAAACTAGGGCCAATATTTCAATTCATGAGCTTACCAAATTAAAGCAACAACAAAAAATGTTACTTAGAGACTTAAATGTGGTTCCTGGTTCAAAATTACTTACTCCAGTAATAGTACAAGCTTATAATGGAATGGTTAAGCCACCTTCTCCTTCAATGAAAATAGATGCTACAGACTTGATTATGATAGGTGATCGATTTATCTCTCATACTCCTCCATTTCTCTTAACCTATGAGATATACAATAAAAATGTTTATAAATGTTTAATAGATTCAAGGGCTTCCTCAACCATAATGCCAAAATCAGTTTGTGCTAATTTTAACATAATTATCCAAAGTTCACCTGTTCATATAGTATAATTTGATAAAACTAGAGTAGAGGTGGTAGGAGAAATAAATTATGTTTCCATCAGATTATCATCAAACCGCAAAGTTACTCAAATAATTGATATATTAGTGGCTGATATTCCCAAATTTTATGACTCAGTTTTAAGCTGAGATTGGTTTGAAAAGCTACATGGTTCTTTTGCAACAAACTGTTCACATATGTGGTTACCATATAATGGAAAGCCAAATCAAATTCAGGTAGACCGTGAAAAAATTATGAAGCATATAGTCATTGATCTTGAATGATTAAATGAGCTAGTAGCGTTCAATAACAACATTATTGGAAGCTACTCAGTAGGGTAATTTTTTGGAAATTTCGATGCTCAACCATCACCTTTCTTTGATAATTCAGTTGTTTCTCAGATTAAGAATTTTTCCCAGCCAGATAATTCCAAATGTATAAATTTTACAGATAGAAAAGTATTTAATTCTTTGTTTTGGATTCTTTATTTCGATGGTTCTAAATCTATAGATGGTGTAGGTGTGGGTTGTATTTTAATAAACCCTGAAGGAGAAAATACTATGTTAGCCTGCAGATTAGAATTTTATTGTACAAACAATGAAGGTAAATATGAAGCATTAGTTAACGACTTGTTAAAATCTATTGATATTAATATTAAATATCTTAAAGCTGTAGGAGATTCAGAAATCATAGTTTGATAGGTAAGAGATACTATTCACTGTAATTCTGGACATTTAAATCATTACCAATGATTACTCCAAGAATTAACCAATCATTTCTTAGCCTTCTAAATTTCTTATGTACCTAGAATGGATAATGCTAGTGCATATCTACTCGCTAATGTAGCCTTGAAGTTAATCCCATACCAAGAATTTAGTCCCGATATATTTTCTATTGAATTGATTTTTATACCATCTATTCCTGATAATATTACCAATTGGAGAGTATTCAACAATGGTTCAAATATCATACATTTTTTAACATCTCAAGGATCTTATGATAGTCAAATTTTGTATGAAAATGAACATGACATTCAGATTGGGAAAGAACAAAATGAAAATCCTATTCCTAAATCTGTTGTCATGTTAGAATACCTATATGAATTAAAATACAGGTTTAAAAGAGTGACTAACTCAAAAATAGAAAGCTCTACTTTAAGATTTGAGTTAGTAAATCTAGGTCTTGGTCTATCTTCTGAAGAAAGATTATCATTTATCAGATTGTTTACAATGTAAAAAAGTGTCTTTGCTTGAGATTATATTGTTCTTAAAATTTTTGACACTTCTGTGATTCAACGTATGATTCCTATGATCTCAAAAGAAAAGCCTATACAATACAAATTGAGGAAGTTTCATCCAAATCTGAAAAATAAAATGAAAACGGAACTGAACAAACTCCTTAAGGAAAAAATCATCTTTCTAGTCATGCATTCTAAATGGGTATCAAATTTGGCACCTGTTAGGAATAATAATGGTGATATTAGAATTTGTATTGATTTTAGAAATTTAAACAAAGCTTGTCAGAAGGACAACTTTCCATTACCAGCCGTGGAACAAGTACTGCAGACAGTATTTGGTTCTGAACACATGTCCTTTCTAGATGGATTCTCTGGATATAATCAAATTCTCGTACATCCAGATGATATATTGAATACTACGTTCAGAACCAAGTGGGGAAACTACGCCTATCAAAAGATGCCTTTCAGATTAATTAATGCAGACACCACTTTTCAGAGAGCTATGGACACAACTTTTAGGGGACTCATAAATAAAATCGTAGTTATTTATTTAGATGACATTACAATCTTTTACAAACAACTAACCAATCATGTTAATGACCTAAAGCAAGTTTTTAGGCGATGCAAAAGGTATGGAATCTCATTGAATCCAAAGAAATCATTTTTTGCATTAGATGAAGGAAAAAATTTAGGATTCATTGTGTCAAAAAGTGGCATGTATATTGATCCTAAAATAATTCAAGAAATCAAATGAATTCCTTTCTCTTATAACATGAAAACTATGCAGTCATTTCTTGGGAAAATTAATTTTGTTAAAAGGTTTGTACCTGACTTTTCACAAATTGCTTTACCTTTGCAGAACACGATTAAGAAAAAAATTGTCTTTAAATGGGGACATAATGAAAGACAAGCATTTTATTTTATTAAACAATCAATTATCAATGCTCCATTCCTGACTACCCACAATTTTCTTAATCCTTTTACATTATACACTTTTTCATCGAATACATCATATGTTGATGTTTTAACACAGTTGAATGACCAAAAAATTAAAGCACCAATATATTTTTTTAGTTCAAATTTTCAAGGTGCAGAACTAAATTATACATCTATTGAAAATAAAGCATTTGTTGTCTTTAAGGATATAAAGAATTTCAGATCTTTTCTCCTAAAAAATCACACTAAAATCATAGTTCCATTCCCCGTTGTAAGAAAACTCTTGATGCAAAGAGAATTAGGGGAGAAGAGGGCTAACTGGGTTATCACTTTACAAGAATATGATGTAGAAATTAGACTCTCTAAAATTGTTAGAGGACAAGGTTTTTGCAAAATGCTTACACGAGCATCCCATCTATCATCAAAGGAAGAATCAGGTAATAATGTGCAAATATAAGAGGTAAGCCTCAACGATGCACAATCACAATACACTAATCTTATATTTTATTGGAAGAATGGATATGCTCCGAATCAACTCAGTTACAAAATAAAATGAGCTTTAAGATTAAAGGCCAAACAATATGAATTAATCAACAATGTTTTATTTAGGAGAAATTTTGATTATGTACTTTTAAGATGCGTAGGAAAATCTAAAGCAGGGAAAGTGTTGTAGGAGATCCATGATGGACTAGCTGGAGGAAATACGAAAACACACAAAATCGTGCATGCAGGTTACTATTGGCCTACACATTTCAAAGATTCTCATGAATATGCAAGAACATGAAAAGTATGTCAAAGTACATATGGAAGACAAAGGAAGCCAGCATTCCCATTACAACCAGTCAATATCGAATAACCATTCGAACAATGGGGATTATATATAATTGGTGATATCGTTCCTAACTCTTTCAAAGAGCACAAATATATTCTCACAACTACAGATTACTTTACTAAATGGGTGGAAGAAATTCCACTAAAAGTAGCCAACTCTAATAATATCATTCATTTCATCGACCAAAATATCATAACCAGGTTTGGCTTTCCTACCACTTTAATGTTTTATAATGCATCTTACTTCTTACGAAATTCTATGATGGAATTTGAAATTAAAAAAGGTTTTAAACTTAATTATTCTGCAAATTATTATCCACAAGGAAATGGTTTGGCAGAATCTATAAAGAATAACTTGATTAGAATAATCAAAAGGATTGATGATCAAAACCAACGAAATTGGAATAAGTCATTAATATTTCCTCTTTGGGCAGATCGAATAACTCAAAAAGCTCCTATTGGAACCTCTCCATTTAATCTTGTTTATGGAAAATAAGTTGTACTTCCTACCAACATAGTTATTCCCTCTCTTTCCTTAGTAAAATTTATTGATGAATCTCATGCTTCTTCTTTACAATTTAGACAATGTCAAATTATTAAGTTAGAAGAAGAAAGAGAAAAAGGAAAATATACTCATGCACATCATCAACAGATAGTAAACGCCTCATTTGATTCAACTTTTGTTACTCCAAAAAAATTTAAAATTGGTGAACTGGTATTGAAATGGGACAAAGTGCATGAGGAAAATGGTAAACACACGAAGTTTCAAAAACTTTGGCTAGGTCCATTTCAAATAATCGAAGAAACAATTCCATCAACATTCTTATTGCAAGATCTATCAGGCAAAACATACTTTTTACCTGTTAATGGGTAGATTGTGAAAAAATAAAAGTTTCCTTGTATACTAGTGTCTATTTCTTTCCTTAGAAGAAATAAAAGTTGCTTAGTGTAAATTTTTGGCTTTTCAAAATAAAATCTCAGATGATCCTTTTTTATTTATCACTTATAGAAATAGGAAGTTTCAAGGAAACAATTGAAAGATTCGAAAGAAAAATAGATTTTATTTTCACTCAAAACTGTAATTTCACTGAAATTATTTATTCTCTAATGAACTCTCATCTTTTTATAACATGATTATTCTGTTATTAGTCAAAAAAAGAATATTTAACATAATAAATACTCTTTTAACAAAAAATCAATATAAAACTCGACATTATCATCCAGAATCCTCAAAAAGACCAATGATTCACCCCATCTGAGAAACTTAGAAATTTTTGAAAGAAATTCAAAAAATATTATAACTAGAAAAACTTGAAAGATAATAAGTCTCACAAAGAGCTTGTTTACCATGTTCATAAGAAAATAATTGAAATGAAATTACCGATACTGCCTACCAAAACCGGGCAATGACTTTATATTATATCAAGAGGACAAGGGATCTCGTCAAGAGCCAACTTGATCAGTTTAATTACAACTAGTGAATTGAATTTCCATCATTTTGTTACCAAGCCAGGACAATGGCTTTTAAGTAAATAAAATATGACACAAAAAATAAAAGTTTCAAAAAATTAGAGTTTATTTTGGAAATTGTAAGAAACACTAGATGGGACAATGAGTCAATGCTGGGTAAAAGGTAACCTTGCCAAAATCTTAAATTGCCTATTGGAACAAAGGCTCTACCTATGATAAAAGAGTAAATTTTTTTATAAAGCTAATATGTACGGGCCACCTGCTTTGTTTCTTTGAACTAAGTAAAGAATGATATAGATTTCCATACTTATATCTTTAAAATAGGGATTCTTGTGAAGTATAAATAAGAGTAATTTCATTGCTTAGTAAGATATTATTTGTTTGAAATTCATTCGTGCAACTATTTTCATTTTAATTTTTTATGAAATTTCAAAAATTTAGTCAGAGATATCTGGTTCTCCCAAGTGAATTGCAAATTGTTGTGCTATACAACACCCCCCATTTATTTTAATAAATGGATACCCTTTAGAAATAAATAGGAAATTTATTTTTATCTTTAAAAACAAAGAACTTAGGAAATAAAAGTTTTCTTTTGAGTTTTCTGCTTTATTTCTTTAGTGCATCACAAATCACACAACTTATAACTTAAAAAGGCTTACAAACCTCCAAGTTACGTGACTTGTGAAGTGCGCTAACCCTTTTCTAAGTTATGTTTTAAAAAGCTTCCAAACACTTCAATTATCTTCATAATCTCTTTATCGCATCGCACCTTATTTACAACAACCTACTCATAAATAAATTCATTATAAGTGCGATCACACAGAACTGACGAGCCATCAAAACAACAAAAATAAATCTCTAAATTCCTATTAAGCTCAACACTTGACTTTTTAATGTGCATTTCACATTTCACATAGCTTAACTATAAAAAAAATTCATTATCACATAAAATTTATGATGTGTGGTTTCCACACACCGCATTTCGCAGCATTTATTGGTAAACACCACAAACGGAAAGAGTTATATATAGTGATATGCGAATTGACGACATTTAATTTCTTGAGCATGTGAAACTAATGTCGTATCAAAACGAAATTTGAGATCTAATGGCTTAAAGTTGATTGATAGATATTTCATGTGAAGGTGTAACAGATTTGATTTTTTAAATGATTATTGATGATTGATATCAAATTTGATAAGATTCATATCTATTCATGCATGTTTGATATGAACAAAAAATTTAACTGTTTGTTTTCTATGCTTTTAATGCTCTTCATGTTTATTTGAAATAAGGAAACCATTTAACGGATTAAGGAAGATTGAAATGAGAAAGAAGGGCAAGGATATTTCTCAAACGCTACCTACTGAATACTCAGACATGTCTTCATTATTTTTAGATACTACCTATAACAAGGATTGTGGCATTTCATCATGGGAAACGATGTATAAATTGTTCGAAGACTAAAAGCCAAAAGTAATAACCAAAGTCTCTCCAGAAAGTACACCATCTATTTCAGAGGTGACCTACTTCAATGTTGCATGTTAATTTGTCCACAAGGTAGCCGCAAGACCGAATTCTCCCTTACATAGGCATGCTTAAGTGGGTAATTGACCACAGGAGATTCAAAGATTCAAACGGAGAAAACATAGGGTATTTCAGGGCAGAATATTTACAAGAAATGTACCATCTACCCTCCTCGCAACAAAATTATGACAAAGATTTTCTGAAAAGATTTAGAGCAGAGCATCTAGATCTCATGAAAGTCAGCAAAGAATGGAACGAAGACCAGGGAAAGTTGAGGCGAGATAAACTCGATATGTACCCAATTTCCCAAATTCCTTCACCTTATTGTTATGGTGCAGCTATGTTGTGTAGATTGTTTTCCAAAACTAATACCACTAGGTTTTTAGTATAATGGGTTCCATTGATAGACGCAATCATCAATTACTCAATTCTGAATTGGGAAAACATCCTATCCCATAGGTTATCCAAACATATAACAGAATATAGGAATAAAAGGAGTGTTTTGTCTAGAGAAATACCTCCCTTTTATATGTATGCCTATGTCATGGATGCAATATTATTTTCTTCTAGTTTTCCTACCATGGGATGGAAATGGACTACCCAAGACCCTGCCCCAATTCATATTTACCACCGAGACCTTTGGGATTTAGACTTCCACCTGAATTTCTATAAAATTTGTCATGGAATAATATTTCTTGTGCACCAAATGATATTCAATAAGAAGGCACTTAGGGTTTCTAAAGAGGTTAGTGCATGTATTCTTTCTTTCGCTAGGTGGTTTGCAGAGCATAATTTCACATATGTCATAGTATTCAACATTTATTCTTCTCCCTACATCCTACCATATTATGTTCCTGACTAGTTGCTTGCATGAGAGATATCTTACCAGCGTGTTAATGGTATCACTAAACATATGAAAGATGTTAAGAAGGCCATTTGGCCTAATTTCCCTATACAATGTGGCACTTTTGCACTTTTTGATATTGTCCATACCTACAAGGAGGTTTCCAAGATTAATCTATTGAAATTGGCAGAAATGCCAAAGAGGTTATACAATCCAAATGATGTAATTAAAAATTACACTACAGAGCTCAAAATGAAGCCTTTTGTAAAGGAAACAGATGGATTTGATGATCTCTTCGAAGGCATGGAATTTTTTTTATATATAACCAAGGTTGCATTTAGAAAACTAAGCCAAGATGATTTGGAAGCATTCCAAGTATATATAAATAAGAGACTAGAGAGAGTTCCTCTCAATTTCTTAACTATTGGAAATGTCAACAGACCTATTCTAATCACCAGCTTCGATAATGAAGCAAAAGACATGTCTGAGGATGACTCAGGTCAATCAGAGCATGAATCTAACAATTCAGATCACTCTGAAAATGAATCCTAATCTAGAAAGGGTAGCCCAGACAAGGTAATTCATCAGGTAATCCAAGATATAGAGATGTAGGAGAGAAAATAATGTAATGGAATAGAGTCAACTGATCAAGAAGTTCAACACAGTCATTGCACACTAGATCAGTCTGAAAAGTCACAAACAAAGAATTTTAGTAGTGAATAGGAGGAGTTTTCTGAAGCAATAAAAACTCCCAAAGTTAATCCCAATACTGATCAAGTAACTGATTTCCAAACACCTGAACATTCAGAGAAGATAGTGGAAAATGTTAATCCACTACAACACGTTCCAGAGACTCATGATTGAGAAATCATACCAGCCTACCCTACAAAATAAATAGTTTTACAAATTGAATAAATTCCTTCACTAGATATTTTCTACAGTCCTAACTATAACACTGTAGTTAAGAGGAACAAAAGAAGAAGAATCGATGAAATGGTCTCAGACCTCACAAATGAATCAATTGATGTACTATGGAAGGATTCCTTAGATGACCCTATGGAACATCTAACTAAATTATCACAGTATGCAGGGGCATATGCTACTGCCACTGTTGATAAAAGTACTGAAGTTAGAGTGTTGTTGAAGCAAAAGGAAGCCCGTGTAGAAGAACTAGAAAGGTTTTTAAATGAAAAAAAAAATTCAACTCCAATGAGAAAATCAAAGAAAATATGGCCCAATTTCAAAAGGATTTCAAGAGTCTTAAATTGTAGCATCAAGCAGAAATCAAAGACAAACAAGCGCAACTAGAAATAACAATGACCAGGTTACAAAGCCAACTGCAACTAGAGCAATTTATAAAAGAATCATTGCATGTAAATGCTAAGTTAAAGAAAGAACATGAAGTATTTTGTCATCAAGCTTCTATTATTGACTCTTATTGTGATTCAAATAAAATATTGATCCAACAAATAGTTATCCAGAAACTTGAATGTGAAAGACTTGAAAATATAATAAATGAACACATCCAATGGCAAGTATCAAACTTGGGAAAGGAGGATGATCTACCCTTGGTAGATAAGTTTCATAATGAGATATTATTCAAATATTTGGAAGCACAAATCAAGCAGGCAGACAATGCAGTAGCAAAAACATCAAAATTATCAAATGAAATTTTTTAATTTATATGTGAAGAGCTGGTGAAAGCAGAACTTCTCAAAGAGTACACATCTTAAGTCTTCTCAGAATTAAAACAGACAGAAACATAGTGGAAGCAAAAAACAGACATACAGGATGAAGTAATTAAAAAGGTAAATAAGTTTGATCAAGAAAATTATTAAATTTTTCTGATCAAACCTTATTATCAGTATTGGATTCTGCAATCATTAACTGATTCAACAAAAATATTGCAGCTCATACTTTCAAACATAGTATTCAAGGGATAGTTCAGATCGAGGGTTTTGCTACCAGCTCAACTCAAGCCTATGATAGATATTTGTCAACTTCAAGACCAAATCCATAAGAAAGGGCTGAATTCATAAATAAAAATTGTTATTTTATTTCCCTAGATTGTAGTTTAAATTAGTCCTACGAGGATGGTTGATTGAAACCTCCTCTATATTTTTGTAATAATCTATTTTAGATCATAGTTATTTTAGTATTTAAACCCCTCTCATGCATTTAGAGAAGGGTCCAGAAATTTCTCAAAAAAATTTGCAAAGAATGCACTATTGTAAGTTCGTAAATTCTTTGATGAATCAATGGAACACATTCTGTTATCTTTTGAAAATTAAAGTTGTTTAACTCATGTTGCACTACCATACTCATTAAATTTCTTGAAAGTGAGAAGGAGCAGATCAATTACTGTCAGTTTACATGAGTAGAAATTCGTAGATATGGTATTTTTATTGACTTGTATTAAGTCTTGATTTATAGATGGATAGTCATCTTTTTATTGCATTATATATTTGAAACATTATTATAGATGAATCTTACATGCACTTCTGTTCTAATATTTTTTTGTAGTTTCTTATTGAATATATAATCACACATATGAATGCGATATATTTTTCACAATTATTATAGTCAAACTACTTTGTTAGAATAATTATCTTACATAATTTTCATATCTTTCAATTGTTAAATGATCTACATTACTAATGGTTGAAGGATATCTTTTAAGATCACATAAAGGAAGAAACATACCTCGTATATTGTAGAATAAATAGTTTAGATAGATGCATAAGATAGATTAAATTTATTTCCATTTGCATGTCATAACACACCCTAAAAGTTATCATTGTTGGGAAACTGGTCCCATTACCCCCAATCGGAGCCACTACACCAAATGGAAAAGGATCTTCTTTAAGGTCTAGACTGGGTGGTTTTCCACCATGTTTCGGCAATGGAATTCCAAGGCCTCAACCCTTCTATTGTAATTTTCCATGGAATGATGAAAAAATTACAATGCACTCTTCTCATAATTGTCTCCTGCACTCTCACAAGTGTCTGACACTGATCCAGGAAAAATTGGACTAACGCTTAGCCAATTCTCAACCTGTCTTTAGCATGCCTTGCTCATGGAAGCCCTGTGGAATGCAATCCCTTTTCTTTAGGAATTTTAGCCTTCTTTGACTCCGATGAGTATCATCGACATCCTGTGGTGTTTTGACTACATCTTGGCAGTTTTTTATAATCACAACTAATAGTTAACTTCCCTTTAACCATTGTCTCCAATGGGTCTCCATTGGAACTAACATGCATGTAGTTATTAATAATAAATCATCAATTGCATGTTAGTTCAATGATTGTGAATTAAATAATATTTAATTCACTTGATCCCTCACTAGTGCAACAACCAATTACAACTAGCACAACTGACTTTAACTCAAT
This sequence comes from Pinus albicaulis, assembly GCA_034641835.2. Taxonomy (NCBI): domain Eukaryota; kingdom Viridiplantae; phylum Streptophyta; class Pinopsida; order Pinales; family Pinaceae; genus Pinus; species Pinus albicaulis. Next base: position 697,081,847 of record CM076581.1, read on the forward strand.
TGAGTTAACTAATTACAACATTCATTAACTAATGGACTAACTGCAACTTGAACTATGTTACAACTAGAATTACTCTGCATGCCTCACCAAATACCCCCAACTTGAAATTCATGAGCTAACTGAGCTTATCACACTCAGTTAACTATTACAGGTGATTTTGACATAAGATTACATTTTATTGTCCATTTTAATTAAGGGAATATTAAAATATACATGAACCAAATTTAGCCCACACCAGTGTAGGTGCTGCTAGGACCTATGGTCTCACACTAGTGTAGGTGCTGCTTGGAACTCCTGGTGCTACACTAGTATAGGTGCTTCTTGGACCTCCTGGTCCCACACTTAGTGAAGGTGCTGCTTGGACCTCTTGGTCCTACACTTAGTGTAGGTGTTTTCAATGTTGTTTCTGATGCCAATTGCACTGTTTCTTATTGCAAACTTCAACACTCCCTCTCAACAAGAAAATAGTTTCCTTGCATGCAACATGCAAATCTTGCATGCAACACTTCTCTAGTGTTTCTTTCACATGAAACCCTTGCATGCAACACTTATATAGTGTTTCTCGCACATGAAACTCTTGCATGCAATGCTTCTCTAGTGTTTCTCGCACATGTAACTTTTTCATGCAACACTTCTGAAACTGAATAGCCTCCAAACAATTGAATCAATATAATGCATCTTTAATCAGAGTCTTATAACTCCCGCTAGCTACTGCACATGTCTACTGGATTCCCTACGATGTTGAAATATTCATCCATGCACTTTTCACTGCTACCAAATCTTCTCTGCGCTCCAATATCCGACACCTGTCACTCTGATTTTTGTCTTCCTCAGATCTGACTACATCAATATAATTGATCCTTCCTGCTACTGTTGTAGTGTAGCCTCCCTGTAGCCATTTTCAATCCATGAGACACACCATCTCAATGAACCATGCCCAAATTTCTTCTTGGGATTAAGTTTACACATTTCCCCACCTCACACCTAGAGGTATAGCTGCATGTACTCCCTCTGCCCATCTGGCTCGGATTCTCCCCCCTCTTCGAGGTCTCTACATGAGTGTTTTCTACCAGTCCATGATCCTCCATATGTGGCTTCTCCACATCTTTAGGTTCATCGTTTGGAACCAAGAGTTCCTTAGCTGCATGAAAAACAGTCTCCCTCTCAAGGGACAATCACATGGCTTTCTCCTTTTTGATGTTCCTAAGCTTGTCTTTTAGCGCCAACTTCTTTTGGTCAATGTTGTTCTGAAAAAGATCTGTTAAGGCCTTCCATTTTGAATAAGGAGTCACCTTTCCATGGAGACTCAAGACAATTTCATCTCAAACTACCTCTAATAAGATCCTCCTTTCCCTTGCTACCTTCTTTTGCCAAGCATCAAGAAGAGCGACATCTGTTGTTGCGGGCTTAGGAATATCATTATCAATGAGTTATTTCAACCTATTTTCCTATAGAACTGCCTCCATTCCGTCTTTCCATGCAATATATTTAGAACTTCCCTCAAGTGCATATTTCAATCTCAAGCCATTGAAAGCCATTTCGATCTTGAATCACCTGTAGCACCAACAAAGTCTTCTGTAAATTCAAATTCTATTAAGTCACAAACTCAACTTCTTAGTTACTGCAGTAATTTAATGTGCTGTGATACCATGTAGAGATTATAAAAAGATATTTATATCAATAGATTCAATCCGATCAGGAAATGTACTAAAGCTATATATTGAATCCTTCTACAAATCATTTGTGGAAAATAAACACAATCGCCAATCACAATAAGTAAATAAGGAGGCAAATCAAACCCGAACACAAATATTTTCCTTGGGAAAGCTTACTTCTCAAAAACCCTTTATCTTCTATTTTATATTCGCCATGTAATCATGAAACAATTACAATTGACTCTTCTCACAAGAGTCTCCTCCACTCTCAAAACTGTCTCACACTGATCCAGGAAAAATTGGAACAACAATTAGCCAATTCTCAGCCTGTCTTCAACGTGCCTTGATCACTCAATCCCTGTGGACTGCAATCCCTATTCTTTAGTAATTTCAACCTTCCTTGACTGCACTAGGAGTCATGGGCATCCTGTGGTATTTTAACTGCATCTAGGCAATTTTCTATAATCACAACTGATAGTTAACTTCCCTTTAACCTTTGTCTCAACTTGGTCTCCACTGGAACTAACATGCATGCAAATATTAATAGTAAATCATCAGTTGCATGTTAGATCATTGATTTTGAATTAAATAATATTTAATTCACTTGATCTCTCACTAGTGTAACAAGAAGTTACAACTAGCACAACTGACTTTAACTCACCTAACTGAGTTACCTAATTACAACATGCATTAACTAATGAAGTAACTGCAACTTGAACTCTCTTACAACTAGAATTACTCTGCAAGCCTCACCAACTACCCTCAGCTCAAAATTCATGAGCTAACTGATTTTATCACGCTCAGTTAAATATTAAAAGTGATTTTTAGATAAGATTACATTTTATTGTCCATTTTAATTAACGGAAAATTAAAATAGACATGGATGAAATTTGTGCCACACCAGTCTAGGTGGTGCTAGAACCCATGGTCCCACACTACTATAGGTACTGCTTGCAACTCATGGTCCTACACTAGTGTAGGTGCTGCTTGGAACTCCTAGTCGCACACTTAGTTTAGGTGCTCTCATGTTGTCTCTGGATGCCAATTTTACTGTTTCTTATTTTTAACTTCAACACCGTAAAGGATGAAAAAATGGTGCTACTACTTAATATTTCTTAAATATTTTCCTCTTAATGCTAATTCTGCATTCTCTTTTTGCTGGCTAAATCACTGAGGAGTGGTGAAACTAGATGAGTCATTTTCGCCATTCTTATGATTTTATTCCATGGTTCCATACATGAAAGCAACACCCATTTATACTGAAATTCTCCACCTCTTATTCATTCATTCTACAATATTTTTCCTATTTATTTTTCAATATTTCCTCTTCCTATAGACGAAGCAGTGATGCATCTAGAAGATTCACTAACCTCGTTCCCTTATTTCTCGTCCAAGTGAATTACTATGAGAAAAGGTTTTGGTACTGAAGCATTCCCACGAGTTGGGTGGAGTGATAATGGGTTGATTTTCATAAATTTTAATAATGTCAAAAATAACATGTGGGCACCCAATTGTGGCAGTTCATACGCGGCCAGCTCCATCGACCTCCTATCTAATATTGCATCATAAAGAAACAAAAATAGTTAACAATACGATGCAATTTTGATCTATTGATAAATTTCAAACTTATAAAAGGAAACACAACCATATTGATACTTAGACCGTGTTCATTGGTTGAAAGAAAATTAATTGGCAAACTGCACAACGGAGCGATTCACACTATTATTAGAAACCAATTAAAGGATTATGCGTGGAATTTTATCTTAAAATTGTTTTGATTTTAGGGAGATTATCACATGACAATGCAGATACTCACCTCCACTAGAATCTGGATTGGTCATCACCTGATTATGGTTTTATCATCAATTGAATAATGATATAACTTTCAACTTGAAGAACGAAAAATCAATAAATAATTTTTTGGCAACATATTGATAAAATTATGAATTAAGCTTATGAATGCAACTGATTTTAGGTCTCTAAGGATTTTCTGTAACTCTACATCTAAAGCATCGATATAGTGAGAAAAAAAAAGAAGGGCAGCTTTGCACTTGTTTAGTGGTTACTTTTTCACATAATGTAATTGGTTTATCACCATAGAATAGAGTTAGCAGCACAAGCGGATTGAAATCATACACAACGCGACCTATGACTCTCGATTATACCAGCTTCTTCTTCATCTCCTCCATTATTTTCACAACACAATGATGGAGGATGTGAAATGTGGAAGAAACAACAAAATTGAACAACCCGTCTGAAATATCCAGAGCTGAATATACGAAATAAAGAAGAATGAATTTTCAATGCACATCGTTTCATAGATTTCCATGTCGATTCCTTTTAAACAGAATAGATAGAGAAATTATACCTTAAAGTTAGTTGAGCTTTTGGTTGGGGCACTTTCGATATTCATTCAATTATAACTACGCCAATAGGCCTTTCCTTTTGAATGGCCCAACCAACCTTTGTCAACCATTTTATCCTGATCTGTCTAATCATTTATAACACTTCCAATCATTTATATGAAGTGAGTGATTATGCACATAGTGTTTTTACGATCGTTACAAACCACAAGTTTAGGTCAATTTTACACCAAGTAAAAATTCTCCATATGTACAATTCTATGTAGTGTTACTTCAACTTCCCTTTTGTTGCACCTGACGATATCTGTCAAACTACTTTACACCATTCACGTTGTTACTATTGCATCTATCAAACTGCATTACACCACTAACCTTATTATTGTTATGATGTGGAGGGTGGCTCCATTTTTCTCTGATTAATGATGGGTGTGACGATGATACATTAAAAATTGGTAGATGTAATGGAAATTTCAACGGTGGGTTATTCGATGGAGTGGAAATTGCAACCTGAGTAATATAGTTGTAGGAAATTTTCTATTAGTTTAGATAGTAGAAGAGGGAAAAGATCAGAGGGTTATGAGACATCATAGAATTAAAAGAAAATAATAGGAGGAAGCATAACCATGGGCAGAATATAAAAAAAAAGCGGAGTTATAGTTGGGTTCAGGATTCATATTCTTCCCTATATATTCTGTTAGTCCATTAATTTTTCAAGAAAGGGGCCTCAGATTTGCTACTTGTTCCCATAATAGCATATGTGGACCTCTACAAATATGATCCATGGCAGCTTCCACGTATGTTTCTTTGTTTTCCCGTCATAGCCATTATAATTTATAACCCATATTTTTGAACAGATTCTAGATCACATATGGAAATGAAATTCAGGGCTTACTAAAGAGACTGTTATTTTATTTTTTGTTTACAGATAAAAGCCCTGTTCCGAGAGAAGTAATGGTACTTCTTCACCTGTGGGATAGGAAGTGTAAATGAAATTCAAGGCTTGCTAAAGAGATTGTTCTTTTACTTTTTTTTTATAGAGAAAGCCATGTTTCGAGAGAATTAATGGTACTTCTTCACTGCTGGGATAGAAAGTACTCAAATGGGTCTAGGCCTAACAGGGTCGTTGTTACTAGATACTAGAAAGATATAGGTGTTTATAAACCCATCGTTGATGAAGGAGGAAAGAAGTGAGTGGACATCACTCTTGTCTTCTATTCTTGAAAACACTGAAAGGCCTAAATATATATTGGATCATGCATGAATACCATCTTTGTGATGCTAGCAAGCCTGCAAGAAAAAAATGCAACTTAAGAGTAATTATTTATTTCTTCTCTTTATTGGATTTTCAATTGGAAGTTTGGGTTTCCAGAGGGAGGTTTGGGGAGACACTTATGTTGTGGGTTTTTTTTAGTGTGTATTGTTTTGATTTTGTGATTGTGATTTTGGTAATCTATCATTCAACCTTGACAAACCTTATATGTCTAAATTATCATTCAACCTTGACAAGCCTTATATGTTTCAATTTTGTTCCATAGTATACGTCTATATTCATCGTATCCTCATTCTTTTTTCCATAGTATGTTATATTAATTGTATTCTCATTGTATGGACACATGAGTATTAGAAATAAAGATATTTTGATTGAATGCTTGATTACAAAATTGAATATGTTAATAGGACTGGAATTAGCATATCCAAGTTGATTTATTTTCTCCCCTATTATAGAAATTGACAGTGAAATGCTTGAATTTTTGTTTTTAATAGAAAAAATATGGCACTCTTTATCAGTTCTTTGAAGCCTAAAATATGGGATTAGTGTTTCTTTCCTTGAGCCTTAGATTTTTTAAACTAATAAGGCAGTGGAAGATTAATTTTGGGATTGAATTATGTATTTTTCATGGCTTCCATGTAATTTCCTTTGTATATAGTATATAATAATCAGATGTATTCTTCTTGGTTGATATGGATGATTGGGTTCTCTATGGAATATACAACGGAAATACAAGTGCTGAGAAGTTAGCACTAGATCATAATGAAAGCTCCATGTGTGTACTAATGGAAGCCATCGATGAAAAGGAGATGTGAATATACCCTCAAATATTAGAGAAGCCCATCTTTTGACCTTCTAATAAAAGGGAGAAGTTATCCAACATGCCACAATGGGTCCCCCTTGTGCTTCTCCCCTAAATTCTATTATCAATTAGATGAATTCAAACATCTTCCAAAACACAACCTTGTTTTTGCAGAAGAAATTCTCCTCTTCTTGTTGGAAATTCCATATCAAAATGTTCTCAAGAGACATTGTTGTTGATTCTCACCGCGGGTTATTATAATTCAACTCCCACAGAGAAATAAAAAAGATCCTATGAAGGAAAAAAAATGTACGCATATATGAAAAGCAAACTATTCAAAACTTAACTCAAAAACTGATTTGTATTAATTTTACTATAACTAAACCCATTTCACAAGTGGCCAAATAGTTACTATTGAGACATCCCTTATATATAAATGGATTACATGAATTTTTGTGTAAAAGGAAAATAAATGGAGTCAAAATTGATTGACTTTCTTAATGTCGTATCATGTTACCAACCTGATAACCATAATAACCCCTACCAAAACTAGGTAATGAATTGATAATATATAAAGTGGAAAAGGGGTCTCATCAAGAGCCAACTTGATCATTTTAATTACAACTAGTGAATGGCATTTCCATCATTTCGTTACCAAGCCAAGAAAATGTTTTTTAAGTAAATAAAAATATGATACAATTTTTTGTTCTTGCAAACAATTAGAGTTTATTTTGGAAATTGTAAGAAACACTAGATGGGACAGTGAATCATTGTTGGGTAAAAGGTAACCCTACCAAAATCTTAAATTTCCTATTGGAACAGAGGCTCTACCTGTGATAAAAGAGTAAACATTTTATAAAGCTAATCTGTAAGGGCAACCTGCTTCGTTTCTTTGAACTGAGTAATGAATGATATAGATTTCCATAGTTATATCTTTAAAATAAGGATTCTTGTGAACTATAAATAAGAGGAATTTCATTGCTTAGTAAGATATTGTTTGTTTGAAATTCATTCCTGCAACTATCCTTATTTTAAATTTTTTTTTTTGAAATCTCAAAAAGTTAGTCAGAGATATTTGTTTCTCCCAAGTGAATCGCGAATTGTTGTTCTATACAACACCCCCCATTGATTTTAATAAATGGGCACCCTTTAGAAATAATTAGGAAATTTATTTTTTCTTTGAAAACAAAAAAATTAGGAAATAAAAGTTTTCCTTTGAGTTTTCTGCTTTATTTCTTTTGTTCATCACAAATCACACATCTTATAACTTAAAAAGGATTACAAACCTCCAAGTTACGTGAGCTGCAAAGTGCGATAACATTTTTCAAAGCTATGTTTAAAAAAGCTTGCAATCACTTCAATTTTTGTTATAATCTTTGTATCGCATCACACCTTATTTAAAACAACCACCTCATAAAGACAATCGATATAAGTGCAATCGCGCAGACCCGATGAGCCATCAAAACAAAAAAATAAATTTCTAAAGTCCTATCAAGCGCAGCTGCTTGAATTTTGAATGTTCATTTCACATTTCACATAGCTTAAATATAAAAAAAATTCATTATCACATAAAATTTGTGATGTACGGTTTTCACACATTGCATTTCACAGCATTTATGGGAAAAAACCACAAACATAAAGAGTTATATATGGTGATATGTGAATTTACGACACTTAATTTCTTGAGCATGTGAAGCTTATGCCGTATCAAAACGAAATTCGATACCTAATGGCTTAAATTTGATTGTTTAATATTTTGTGTGAAGGTGTAAAAGATTTCACTTTTGAAATGATTATTGATGATTGATATCATATTTGATAAGATTCATATCTATTCATGCATGTTTTATATGAACAAGAGATTTAACTCTTTTTTCTCTATACTTTAATGCTCTTCCTATTTATTTGAAATAAGGAAACCATTTAATGGATTAAGGAATATTGAAATGAGAAAGAAGGGCAAGGAGATTTATCAAACACTACCTACTGAAGACTCAGACTTGTCTTCATGATTTTTAGATACTACCTATAACAAGGATTGCAACTGTTCGTCATGGGAAACAATGTATAAATTGTTCGAAGATTAAAAAAAAATGTAATAAAAAAGTCTCTGCAACAGGTACAACATTTACTTCAAACGCGACCTACTTCGATGTTGAATGGTCATTTGTCCACAAGGTAGCCGCAAGACCGAATTATCCCTTACACAGGCATGGTTAATTGGGTAATTGACCACTTGAGCATAGATGACAGGAAATTCAAAGATTCAAAGGGAGAAAACATAGGGTTTTTCAGGGCAGAAGATTTACAAGAAATGTACCATCTACCCTCCCCGTAGCAAAAGTATGATAAAGATTTTCTACAAATTTTTAGAGAAAAGAATCCAGATCTCAAGGAAGTCATCAAAGAATAAACTCAGTAAGCCCAAATACCTTCCCCTTATTGCTAAGCTGTCGGTATGTTGTGTATATTGTTTGCCAAACCTGATACCACTAGGTTTTCAGTAGAATGGGTTCCATTGATAGACGCAATTATCAATCCCTTAATTTTGAATTGGGAAAACATCCTATCCGAAAGTTTAGCCAAACATATCACATAATATAGGAATAAAAGGATTGTTTCATCTAGAGAAATACTTCCCTTTTATATTTCTGCTTATGTCACGTATGCAATCTTCTTTTCTTCTAGTTTTCCTACCATTGGATGGAGATGGACTACCCAAGACCTTGACCCAATAGATATTTACCACGGAGACCTTTGGGATTCATACTTCCACCTGCATTTCTATAAAAAATTTCATGGAGTAATATTGTGTATGCACCAAATGGTATTCAATAAGAAGGCCCCTAGGTTTTCTAGAGAGGCTAGTGCAGATATTATTTCTTTGGCTAGGTGGTTTGCAGAGGAGAATTTCACATGTCATAGTATTCGGGAGTTATGCTTCTCCCCACATCCTACCATATTATGTTCTTGACAAGCTGCTTGCACGAGAGATATCTTACCAACGTGTTAATGGTATCACTAAATAGATGAAAGATGATTAGAAGGTTGTTTGGCCTAATTTCCCTGTAGAGTGCAACACTTTTGCACTTTTTTATATTGGCCATACCTATAAGGAGATTTCCAGGATTAATCTATTAAAATTGGCAGAAATGGCAAAGAGGTTATACGATCCAAATGATGTAATTAAAAATTACACTACAGAGCTCAAAATGAAGCCTTTTGTAAAGGAAATAGATGGATTTGATGATCTCTTCGAAGGCATGGAAAATTTTTCAGATATAACCAAGGTTGCATCTAGAAAACTAATCCAAGATGATTTGGAAGAATTCAAAGTATATATAAATAAGAGACTGCAGAGAGTTCCTCCCAATTTTTTAAATATTGAGAATGTCAACAGACCTACTCCAAGTATCAGCCTGGATAATGAAGCAAAAGACATGTCTGAGGATGATTCAGGTCAATCATAGCATGAATCTCACAATTCGGATAACTCTGAAAATGAATTCGGATCCAGAAAGGATATCCCATAAAATATAATTCATTGGGTAATCCAAGAGATAAAGATGCAGGAGCGAAAAAGAAAGTAATCGAACAAAGTCAACTTCTCAAGAATTTCAGTGCAGTCATGACACACTAGATCAGTGTGAGAAGTCAGAAGAAAATAATTTTAGTAGTGAATGGGAGGATTTTTCTGAAGAAATAAAAACTCCTAATGTTAATCCCAATACTGATCAAGTAACTAATTTCCAAACACTTGAACGTTCCCAGAAGATAGTGGAAGCTATTAATCCACTACAACAAGTTCTAGAGACTCATGATCGAGAGATCATACCAACCTACCCTACAAAACAAATAGTTTTACAAATTGAAAAAATTCCTCCAATAGATATTTTCTACAATCCTAGCTATAAGGTTGTATTTAAGAGGAAAAAAAGAAGAATAACTAATGAAACAATCTCAAACCTCACAGATGAATTAGTTGATGTACTTTGGAAGGATTCCTTAGATGACCCTATGGAACATCTAACTAAATTATCATAGTATACAGGGGCATATGCTACTTCCATTGTTGATAAAAGTAATGAAGTTAGAGTGTTGCCGAAGCAAAAGGAAGCCAGAGTACAAGAACTAGAAAGGCTGTTAAATGAAGAAAAATCTAACTCCAGTGAGAAAATCAAAGAAAATATGGCCCAATTTCAAAAGGATTTCAAGAGTCTTAAATTGCAGCATCAATCAAAAATCAAAGAAAAACAAGCACAACTAGAAACAACAATGACTAGGTTACAAAGCCAATTGAAACTAAAGAAATATATAAAACAAGCATTGGATGAAAATGGTAAGTTAAAGAAAGAACATGAAGTATTTTGTCATCAAGCTTCTATGATTGACTCTCATTGTGATTCAAATAAAATACTTATCCAACAAATAGCTATCCAAAAACTTGAATGTGAAAGACTTGAAAATAAAATAAATGAACACATGAAATGGCAAGAATCAAACTCAGGAAAGGAATATGATCTACCTTAGGTAGAAAATTTTCATAAGGAGATATTATTCAAATATTGAGAAGCGCAAATCAAGCAGGCAGAGAAAGCAACACCGAAAACATCAAAATTATCAAATGAAATTATTGAATCTGTATGTGAACAACTTGTGAAAGTAGAACTTCTCAAAGAGTACATGTCTGAAGTGTTCTCAGAAGTAAAACAGATAGAAACAAAGTGGAAGCAGAAAGCAGACATGCAAAATGAATTAATTAAAAAGGTAAATAAGTTTGATCAAGAAAATTATTGGAACTTTCTGATCAAATCTTATTATCAGTATCGGATTTTGTAATCCTTAACAAATTCAACAAAAAGATCGCAGTCCATACTTTAAAACACAGTATTCAAGGAACAGTTAGATGGAGGATTTCGTTGCCAGCTCAGCTCAAGCTTATGATAGATATTTCTCAACTTCATGACCAAATCCATAAGAAAGGGTGGAATTCATAAATCAAAATTGCTATTTTATTTTCCTAGATTGTAGTTTAAGTTAGTCCAAGGAGGATGTTTGATTGAAACCTCCTCTATATTTTTGTAATAATCTATTTTAGAACATAGTTAGTTTAGTATTTAAACCCCTCTCATGCATTTAGAGAAGGGTCTAAAAATTTCTCAAAAACTTTTGCAAAGAATGCACTATTGTAATATTGTAAATTCTTTGATGAATTGATGGAACACATTATGTTATCTTTTGACAATTAATGTTGCTTAACTCATCTTGCACTACCGTACTCTTTAAATTGCTTGAAAGTGAGAAGGAGAAAATCAATTACTGTCAGTTTACATGAGTAAAACTTCGTAGATATGGTAATTTTGTATTAATTCTAGATTTATAGATTGACAATCATCTTTTTATTTCATTATATATTTGAAACATTATTATATATGAATCTTACATGCACTTCTGTTCTAATATTTTTCCGTAGTTTCTTATTGAATATATAATCACACATATGAATGCGATATATTTTTCACAATTCTTCTAGTCCAACTACTTTGTTAGAATAATTATCTTACATAATTTTCATCTCTTTCAATTGTTAAATGATCTATATTACTAATATTTGAAGGATATATTTTAAGATTGCATAAAGGAAGAAACATACCGGGTATATAGTAGAATAAATAGTTTAGATAGATGCATAAGATAGATTAAATTCATTTCCATTTGCATGTCATAACACACTCTAAAAATCGTCCTTATTAGGAAAGTGGTCTGATTATCCCTAGTCGGAGCCACTACACCAAAAGAAAAAGGAGCTGCTTTAAGGTCTGAACCAGGTGGTTTTCCCCTATGGTTTGGCAGTGGAATTCCGAGGACTGAACACTTCTATTGTAATTCGCCATGGAATAATGAAAAAATTACAATGCACTCTTCTCACAATTTTCTCCTACACTCTCAGAAGTGTCTCACACTGATCTAGGAAAAATTTGACCAATGCTTAGCCAACTCTCAACCTGTCTTTAGCTTGCCCTGCTCACGAAATCCTTGTGGAATGCAATCCCTTTTCTTCAATAATTTTAGCCTTCCTTGACTGTAATGAGTATCATGAGCATCTTGTGGTGTTTCAACTACATTTGGGAAGTTTGTTATAATCACAACTAATAGTTAACTTCCCTTTAACGTTTGTCTCCACTGGGTCTCGACTGGAACTGACATGGATGTAGCTATTAATAATAAATCATCAATTGCATGTTAGATCACTGATTGTGAATTAAATAATATTTAATTCGCTTGATCTCTCACTATTGCAACAACCAATTACAACTAGCACAACTGACTTTAAATCACTTAATTGAGTTAACTGATTACAACATGCATTAACTAATGCACTAACTGCGACTTGAAAACTGTTAGAACTAGAATTACTCTGCAGGCCTCACCAAATACCCTCAACTCGAAATTCATGAGCTAACTGATTTTATCACACTCAGTTAACTATTACAGGTGATTTTGACATAAGATTACATTTTATTTTCCATTTTAATTAAGGGAATATTAAAATAGACATCCACCAAATTTAGCCCACACAAGTGTAGGTGCTGCTAGAACGTGTGGTCCCACACTAGTGTAGGTTCTTCTTGGACCTCATGGTACAACACTTAGTGTAGGTGTTGCTTGGACCTCCAGGTCCCACACTTAGTGTAGGTGTTGTCATGTTGTTTCCAGATGCCAATTTCACTGTTTCTTTTTGTAAACTTCAACACTCTCTCTCAACAAGAAAGGAATTTCCTTGCATACGACATGAAACTCTTGCATGAAACACTTCTCTAGTGTTTCTCGCACATGAAACACTTGCATGCAATACTTCTAAAGTGTTTTTCGTAGATGTGTCTTTTGCATGCAACACTTCCAAAACTAAATAGCCTTCAAACAATTGAATCAATTTAATGCATCTTTCATTAGAGTCTTCTAACTCCTGCTAGCTACTACACATGTCTACTAGATTCCCTGCGAGGTTGACATATGCATCCATGCACTCTACACTGCTGCCAACTCTACTCTACGCTCCAATATCCAACACTTGTCACTCTAGTTTTTGTCTTCCTCACATCTGACTGCATCAATATAACTGATCCTTCCTACTACTGTTGTACTGTGGGTTCCCTGTAGCCATCTTCGATCTATGAGACACACCATCTCAATGAACCATGCCCAAATTTATTCTTGGGATTAATTTTTCACATCGCCCCACCTCACACTTGGAGGTATAGTTGCATGTACTCCCTCTACCCATCTGGCTCGAATTCCCCCCCTGTTAGAGGTCTTTACATGAGTATTTTCTGCTAGTCCATGATCCTTCACATGTGGCTCCTCCACATCTTGAGTTTCATCCTTTGGAACCAAGAGTTCCTCATCTACATGAAAATCGAGATCCCTCTCAAGGGACAATCACATGGCTTTCTCCTTTTTGACATTTTTGAGCTTATCTTTCAGCACCAACTTCTTTTGGTTAATGTTGTTCTAAAACAGATCTATCAAGGTCTTCCATATTGCATATCTTCTCAAGAAAGAAATGCAACTTAAGAGTAAGTATTTATATCTTCTCCTTGTTGTATTTTCAACTGAAAGTTTGGATTTTTAGATGGAAGTTTGGAACACACTTATGTTGTGGGTTGTTTTTAGTGTGTATTATTTTGATTTTGTGATTGTGATTGTGGTAATCTATCATTCAACCTTGACAAACCTTATATGTCTAAATTATCATTCAAGCTTGACAAGCCTTATATGTTTGAATTTTGTTCCACAATATATTTCTATATTAATAATATCCTCCATAGTATGTTATATTAACTATATTCTCATTGTATGTACACATCGATATTAGAAATAAAGATATTTGGATTGAAAGCTTAATTGAAAAATTGAATATGCTAACACGATTGGAATTAGCATATTTAAGTTGATTGATTTTCTCCCCAATTATAGATATTGACAATTAAATGCTTGAATTTTCATTTTTAATAGAAAAATTACGGCACTCTTTATCAGTTCTTTGAAGCCTAAAATATGGGATTAGTGTTTCTTGCCTTGAGCCTTAGAATTTTTAAAGTAATAAGAGAGTGGAAGGTTACTTTTGAGATTGAATTATGTATTTTTCATGGCTTCCATGTGATTTCCTTTGTATATAATATATACTAATGGAATGTATTCTTCTTGATGGAGATGGATGGTTGGGTTCTCTATGGAATATACAACGAAAAGACAACTGGTGAGAAGTTAGCACTAGATCAGGATGAAAGCTCCATGGGTGTACCAATGGAAGCCATCGATGAATCTACCCTCAAATATTAGAGAAGCCCATCTTCTGACCTTATGAGAAAAGGGAGAAGTTATCCAACATGCCACAACGGGTCCCCCTTGTGCTTCTCCCCTAAATACTATTATCAATTAGTTGAATTCAGACTTCTTCCAAAGCACAACCTTGTTTTGGCCGAAGAAATTCTCTGCTTCTTTCTGGAAATTCCATATCAAAATGTTCTCAGGAGACATTGCTGTTGATTCTCACCTCAAGGTAGTATAATTCAACTCCCACAGAAAAATAAAAAAGACGCTATGAAGGCAAAAAAAAATAGATAGATCTAACGGGCAGAAATTGCAGGAAGGTCAAAATTGGCGGAATCGAGACCAATTTTTAAAATCTTGCAAAACAATGTTTGAATCCTGATTTTGACATTGGAAATGGATTCAGCACCATCAAAACCTGTAGAACACCCAAAATATTAAACTTTGTCGTTATAACATGGATTTAGAAAATTCCTGCGGATTTTCATTTATCGGAATCATGAGCATTTATGATTTTAGAATTCCTCTAGCTAGTTAGACTTCGGCAAAAAAAAAAATGTACGCATATATGAAAAGCAGTCTGTTTACAACTTATCTCAAAAACCGATTTGTTTTACTTTTACTATAACTAAACCCAATTCAGAAGTGGCGAAATCTTCACTATTCAGACATCCCTTATATATAAATGGATTACATGAATTTTTGTGTAAAAGGAAAATAAATGGAGTCAAAATTCAATGACTTTCTTAATGTTGTATCATGTTACCAACCTGATAACCATAATTTCCCCTTCCTAAAACACAAATATGGGGTAGAAAAATTTGGTTCTGAGTAATACCATTATGATTGAGATGGAGCTTAAAAACTTTCATTTTCAGAGGCATTGAGATGGAGCTTAAAAACTAAGATAAATATTAATATTTTGAATGGATTCCCAACCGACATTGCTTGTCCCACTACAGACTTGAAGCCCCATGAGAAGAAATTTTTTTCACAACATAAACACGGTTTAAATGGTTTTAAAAAGAGAACAATGCTATCAAATCCACTCATTTGAACCCAAAATCTCATCTAATCATTCAACTCTTCCGAATGAATCTACCTCGAGAATTATAGTATGATGAAGCATTTGGTTCTCCATTCCTCACGAATCTGCCTCCAGCATTATAGTATGACAAAGAATTTTCTTCTCCATTTAACAACCATTCAATATGCTCATCATACCCACACACATTTATTGCAACAAAAGTCACTGAGCCTTTCCAATATTCCACAAGAGACATGGTTCACTCCCTGAAATCAATAAGCTCTCAGATTCCTCCAGAAAATCAATAAGAGCACTCGCATATTCCTACAGAAAATCAATAAACTCTCAGATTCATCCAGAAATAAACTCTCAGACTCCTCCAGAAATATTTCAGGAAGAAGTATTGGAAAATAATTTCGGTAAAGCATAACCAAAATTACATCACAGTTATTTTCATTGGAGGGATCATATGCCTTCCCTCCTTCCCTCTTTGCAGAACAGTCCTTCGGAACCTAAAAAGTCTCCCCCAATTGCCAGATTTTTTTTTTCTCACCATCTTCCTGGTTCTCCAACGGATAGAAACAAATGCATTTGTGTATGCAGAGGTAGGAACAAATGCATACCAAGAACCAACAATAATATACATTGAGCCATGAATATCCAGATCACTCATTTCTCGATATCCTGGCACTTGCACAACACATTGATATCCTCGCACTTCAACGACACATTAGTATAAGACCCGCTCAAGATTGTCATGACTTTACCCTTGTTATCATTTACAAGTGCTCCAAACCCAGTCCCCCCCAACCTCCGAATCAGAGTACTGAAAATTTACTCTTTACTCTGGAAAATATAGATGTAGAAGTCCCCCCAACCTCCGAACCAGAGTAGTCAAAATTTACTCTTTACTCTGGACAATATAGATGTAGAAGGAGAACTGTAGCTACAGGTTCTATAAACATCCTTTTCTTTACAGTTTGTGGATAAATTTTTCCAGCTAAACAAACTTAAATTTTTGTTTACTCTGGACAATATAGATGTAGAAGGAAATCCGTAGCTATAGGTTCTATAACCATCCTTTGCTTTTCAGTTTATCGATAAATTTTTCCTGTTAAACAAACATAAATTCTGTTTTACACGAGCTAATGGAATTAAAATCTGGTGGTTTTAGGCACGAATATGAAAGTCTCATTGCTTGCCATAACTATCCCCTTCCTTACAGATCCAACAATTATGTATTAAAAAAAATTGTATGTTTAACAAGCATGTTGGTAATTTGATTTAAATACATAATTTGTATATTTAGCAAGCATGTTGATAATTTGATTTATTTTAGTAAGAAAAGGAAAAACACAGTTTATTTCGGAGCGGGAAAAATATACATATGGGCAGAAAAAAGGGATTGACATGAATTTAATAACCTTAAATTCTGCAGGTGAGGTTTGATGCTAAACAAAAACTCCACCATACTCTTAGTACTGAAGAGAAAACACTCCATCATACTGTTAGTATCGTTACTATTGGAGCAAAGGAAGATGTCATTACATCATACTGTTACTACCAAAAAGAAAAAAATGTCATTAAATCAACCTAAAGACTTTCACCCAAATCCTGGCACTACGGAAGAGAAGAAATATGTCATTACATCAACCTAAAGACTTTCACCCAAATCTTGCCAGGTTAGCAAAGCTTCAAATCCGTATCGTTCCTCATGAGGAAAAAACAATATGCAAAAGAGAATGCACGTTTAGTGCAAAAAAGAAAACACTAATGAGGCAACTTTCAGCAGTTACAGAGATAGTGCTACTTTTAAAAGGGAAAAATTTCAAATCATATAAAAGCACATCTCCTTTTGAAATTCTCCCACAAAGAAAAGGAAAATTAATTTCCAAAATAAAACTATAAGTGAAGTAATGTCCAAGAAATTAATTATACACAATAATATTTGCAACCGAATCACATTTTTTTTCATAATGCTCTGCAAATTACTTAACATTTCATTTTCACAATACTCTGCAAATTACTTATGTCAACTCCGGATTTATAAATGATCAAAAATATTAAGATACAAATTTCGATTTTTTTCCAATTTATAAATGATTAAAAAGATTATGATACAAATTTCGATTTTTTTCAAGGTTTATGTTTATCTCTTTGTGCTTAAAAATAAAGGTTTACAGGATCAATATAGAATAGCGCATCTTCTCTCCAAATTACTTATTTCAACCCCGAATTATAAAATATCAAAAATTTAAGATACAAATTTCGATTTTTTCCAGATTTATAAATGATTAAAAAAAATTAAGACACAATTTTACATTTTTTTCCAGATTTATTTTTTATTTCTTTGTACTTATAAATAAAAGTTTACATGATTAATATAGATCTATTCTAGATGAAACCCACTTGATCTAGATGACCGTGACTTGATAAAAAAAATTCGAGGTTTATTTTTTATCTTTTTGAACGTAAAATAGGATTAATATAGATCTATTCTAGATCAATATGACTTGATCTAAAACTAAAACTGTGTAAAAAATAATTCGCACCTGATTACTTGAAATTCAAGGCCAATGGTCTGTGGAAATTCAAGTCACATAGAAGTAATCTAAATATTGAAATTCAAAGCACATAGAAATCATCTGAATATTGTAAATAATTTAATTATGGATAATGAATCTATGAGACTGTTGAGTATAATAGCTTTGATATATCAAACATATTAAATCCTAATTTAACAATATAAACCTAACTTTACACTTGGTACGCTTAAAAACACAAATTTAATGTATCAAATATTATTTGTTTGATTATAAAGTCCATTTATAATTTTTCTATTTAAAAATTTTATGTGTGTGTGTGTCTTTGCATTTTTTGAGACAATTTCTAGTAAATTTACATGTAAAAACGTGTATATATGTAATCAAAATTCCATATCCAACTATTAGACTTACTAATTTTTTTGGGTCAATTTTAAAGAACCTTCCAAAATAACCTACGTACATAAATTAAATGTTAATGTCAATGACAATAATTTCAAACATACTATATGGTTAATATTAAAAAAACATTATAAAATAAATAAATTTTTAAATATAATATTTTAAAGAAATATATATATATATATATATATATATATTGTGTAAGTCTAGGAGATCTTTATTTTTTATTAATAAAGAAGAACAATAAGTTATATATAAAAAAATTTGATGAACTCAACTTGCCTTGCAATAAAACAGGTATGTTGGCCACCTTAAAGAGTTGTAAGCCAATGTGAAAATTTTTAAACCTTCAACTATCAACTATGTTCAAACTATCATCTATGTTTAGTTTACTATCTCTTACACATAGTAAAATCTCAATCATGTGATGACTCAATTGGTGATGGGTCCTTAACACTAGAACCGAACATGTCCACCTGGTGCATGGTTTGCAGTTGTGGATCTATGCTCCCTACATGAACATTACCATGGTGTTGTGAAAGGAATATTTCTTAAATCTCTCTCCTTATATCATTTAAAATGGAGGTGTCTTTTGGATCCCCTCCAATTTCCTGGATGCTCATAATTTCCCAGTACACATTTAAGCCTCTAGTATGTATGGATATACCAGTGGAATAGGGACAGTCTCCTTCCTGTGCTATGAGGGTCCTTTAAAAATTCCATTGCCTCATCCTGTATTTCCCCTTCCTCCTTAGTGTTGTAGTCTCGCTCCTATCTAGGGATGAGTGCTCTAACTTGCGGTGAAATATCAATGGAATAGGCATCAAAAAGGTTTTCCATTACCTATTTTTCTGACTTCCTCTCTCTCTTGCTAGTGCCCACTATAGGATTTCTTTGTTTATGTTTCCCTTTGTCTTTTGCCTCCTTTTTTGTTGTCTACCCTTCAACCATACTTGAGTGTATTACAGACCGTTGGAGTAACTGACAGTGTTGTTGCAGGTCTGTGACCAATGATAGAGTAACACCTGTATAAAAATTAGAGATGCCTCTATATTGCAGCATAATGTCAATAATTGTTTTATAGAAACAACATTGGAAAATACCCACATTGTCGGGAGTGACATCCTCATAAGTAGGAGAGCAATACACGTCAACATTCCTCCTTCTCAGCATTGAACTATTTATAACAGTGGAAATATTAAAATTATTATTTTGGTAGGACCGAGAATGCATGGCGAGACGTATATCCTTTGCCTTCTACATTTTAACCGTATGAGGCCAGAGACTTCCAATAGAAATATTAAAATTCCTCAGCACCCAAAGGTAAGATACCCACCAACAATGAAATCCCCAACGTACCAGAACTTTGAGAAATTATAGACAGAACATCAACACAGTAAAAAATATGCTTGTTATAACATAAATGAAACCCTTAAAAGAATAAATGATCTATATAATAGCTAGGCTAAACCTCCTTAAGAGAAAAATGTTACCCCTGGAGCTAGAATTGACATCTCCCAACCTCGACAAGATACCAGCAGGACACCCCTTATAACTCGAAAGAAAAGGAAATTTATGAGAATAATAAGAGTCGTATCCCCACACATTACAAAAGGACTGAGTGAATGCAACTCTAGATAGACAATTTCGTTGCTGATTATTGTTGGCAGGATGGTCATTTAAAGTCATGCGTTATAATTAATATACTTGGGAAGACGATAGAATGAATAGTGCAAAGGGGCTTGAAAGTAGAACAGTCAAATTCCACCTATGATGGAGCCATAAAAAAAAAACAAAACATGTGAAATTTGAACAGAGCCTATATCTTCTAGATTCAAGCAGAAGACAGTCCAAAAGAACATGCAAGCCCACAATGCTAATACAACCGTCATCCCAACCCCAAACCAAACAATTATCATTGTAAGCCCAACTACCGAACCCAGACGAAAGGTAAAACCTCTCCTCGAAGATACATGCAATGTAACACACAAGATATATAACAAGGATGAAAGCCATGGAACTCTCATCATTCACAACAGCACCCAGAGTGAAGAGACGAATCACATATCATGTGAAGGGATGCAAATGTGAGGTTCCAACCTTCTCTCGAATGACAACTCTGTCTGCTCCTCCGTCCTTTGTAATGTGCTGGGATACGATGCCTCCTTTCCCCTCACCAGACGTCTTAACCCCCATGACACATCGACGTTGTTTCCCATATAGCTCTCGCATGGTTAGTTGGCCTCCTTCGCCATTCTCGCCCGTCATTATATTGTGTGAGTAATAGTACCTCCCCCTAAGACTGTGTTTCATCATCAGTCGTCAAGTGGACGTGTCGTATGCGTGCCACCTCACACCTCCCGTCTTCTACGTGGCACCCCGATCAAGGATCATATATTTTATTTTAATATAATTTAATTTTACAATATTATTTTACTGTAGTGGAAAAGTGAAAATATTTTAGTTTTTAATTGAGATTTTCTGAAAATATTTCTAGTTTATTTTCAGATCTAATTTGTCCAAAATCTGATAGGGATTCATGGAAATCACTTGTGTGATGGGTGAACTCTTCACAATAAAAGTGCCTCATAGGTTTTTGAGAGTGTTGAACCCATATATACAGTCGAAAACCAATTTAAACAAGAGAAATCAAAATTTGACCACAAAGTCTCACTTAAAGACTACTTCATTTCTAATTAATTTTGAAATAAATCTCAATTTTATATTCTTAAAGACTATTATATTATAAGGAAGTTATTTCCTTATCATCCACATATTAGTTATTAATAATTGAATTAAAATTTTCATTCCTAATTTCAAAATAAACACACCTATCAACTTAGTAATTAATCCATTTTAAGTTTTAATCTAAGATCATTAACAGGAATCAAATATCTCAGAGTTCAAGATTCTTTTATTAATGGAAAAATTGAATAAAGGTTTTCCCCTCGAGAGACTTGATGTTGCTTTGCTTGATAGGTAAGTGAAAATAAATTTAAACTATATATATATATATATATATATATATATATAAACCATTTTATTTCAATGATTATTCTTGGTCAAAGGAAAGGAGTCTTATATTACATAAAAATATAATTGGCAAAGCATGGGTTATCAAAATGTGGAACTCAAAATTCGCAATAGTACATTGACTATATGACCTCAATTTTAGCATAACTATCATAAGAATATTTATAAGCATTACTTTGTTATAATTTTTAATTCCAATTATATTTTTGTTTGATTTCAAATAGTTTGACTTGTGGAATTTTAGTTTTTTTAATTTTTAATTTTAACTGTCAAGTGGAAACCATATAATAGTTAGTTTTTCACCATTTTTTAAATGACTTGACTTTTCCAATTTAATTTTTAATTTTAATTATTTAAGTGAAAATTAATAATTTTAACTATTAATTAGTATATTTTATTTGTGTTTCTATGTTTACATTAGATAATATTAAACAATTGTATATCCATCTCAACTTTGGATATAC
This sequence comes from Pinus albicaulis, assembly GCA_034641835.2. Classification (NCBI taxonomy): domain Eukaryota; kingdom Viridiplantae; phylum Streptophyta; class Pinopsida; order Pinales; family Pinaceae; genus Pinus; species Pinus albicaulis. The sequence continues at coordinate 697,103,740 of CM076581.1, forward strand.
ACTGAGAGGGATAGAATCTCTTTTCACTCTAAACAAAGTTTGCATATCAAGATATTTGATCCTTCTAAGTGCTTGGTAGATCCACATTTAATATGGATCTAGGCCCATTTAATCTCTAGCTTTAAATAGGTTATATTTCAGATGAATACCATGGATCAATATCTTGCGTTCTCAATACCGTGGGCCATTTTTATTTTTAATATTATTTTTCACACTATTTTTATTTTTATTTACAACTTTTATATATATATATATGTTTATGAAATTGTGCAACTGGAGGATTATGAAAGTTGTTGTTATCAATTCTTCGCCTTCCAAAAGCTAAGTTATATTATTTCATGGTATAAGAGAATTCTATATCATGATTAACTTGTGATTTAATTTATTTAGCTTTTAAATGAAAAACATTGATAATTTTATTTAGAAATTTTTTCTTTTAAATTTATAAAAAGATTGATGTTTTTTGGAATTTTAATGAAACATAAAGACATGCATTGGTAATGAATGTGAAAAATATTTTTCTAGATCAACTTTGTGGAAGATGTAATTTTTTGGAATTTATGCTTTTGTGATTTATAAATTGCAAAAAATCTTTCGGTAATAATCAAATGCAATGGAACATTGTGGACGATGATGATTATGAACCACATTGGTTCATAATTCTGATCTGTCATCTAGTCATGATGATATGTGGTTCATAATTCTGATCTGTCATCTAGTCATGATGATGAACCACACTCGTTGGTTCGAAACGCGTCGACAATATTCCATTACATGTGATTATTACCGAAATTTTTTTTACAATTTAGAAAATGTAATTCGTTAGAAAATGAAAGAAAATATAACAAACATTTTTTATTCTAGTTAATAAATATTATTATTATATTATTTTATATGTTAAATTATAATTTAAAAAAAAAAATTATTTCACTACATTTATGATTTGTTTGAAACTAAAAACGAAAATACTTCAAAATTCAATTATATCATTCATTTTCATGGTCCAAAAGCATATAATTCTCCTTGAGAGCATAATACAATTATACAACTTTTACCTACTCACTCTCATACATAAAAAAGAGATGGAAAAATGTGCAAGGCATACAAAGATAAATATTATTTTCTTTTATGGATAAGTAAAGACGTGTGTATTTTTTTTATTATTATGATAAAAAAAAAACATGTTAATCATTTAATTAGATTTTATATTTTGTTAATTGGATTATGTTTTTTTTATATTTTTATTTATACTGATGATTCTACAATAATTTACGTTTTTTTTAAATATAAAAATTAAGATAATTTATATATGAATCCAAATTTTGCTTAAAAGAATAAAAAACTATATATTATCTTAAATAACCAAAAAGAAATTATAACATTTCTAGATAAATAACCTAATAACTAAAATTTTGACATTATTCGAAATGTTAAATTTAAATTATAAAAAATAAATTATTGTTCAAAAAATATAAATCCAAATACCTATGCGTCACATCCATGCCATTATTAAGGGGATTTGTTGGATTTATCTTTTTTACATAAAAGCATCCTTTAAATTTCCCAAAGTAGCTAAAGGTCTACCCAATACTAATATCTTGTAATCTTGTGACTAACACATTGATTGTGATTATTTTTAGTTTTGACGATATTTGAGTGCACATTTCACTAGTGGGATAATATTCCAATAGTATTTGAAATTATTATAATATATCTTCATTTTAGAGTTAAATTTATTTAATGAAATAATCTTTACATATATAGTTTTTTCAAATAATAATTTAATGTATTAAAATAAACTCAAATTTAAAAAGAAAATTCTATGAACACCTTTTTACTATAGTTACAATAAAAAGGTCTATATAGGGACAAATGGGCACGAGAAGAAAAGGTTAGAGCATCATTACTCTCTCGAACATGATGTTGTATAAGATGCTCATATAAGTAAAAACCATGGAAGATTTTTCTCTAACTTTTCTTAACTGTGATACCATTCTATTGTACACATGGTGTGCCCGTTGGTAGAAGTGATCTACCTGGAGCTGGTGCAAGACATCAATATGAGGTGCAGATGCCCTATTGGGAAATGATGACCCCATTAGGAAAAATACCGTCTCGAGGGTGCACCTCTCAGCTAAGTCGGTCACTAAGTCAATGCGGACACATCCGTGTGGATGTGGCTCGTGACCACAATTCTGGTCAACCTAGCGACGTATACTCACCCTCCCATGAGGGAGTGGGTGTGGTAGAGACTTGCCATGAGGTAGTAATCCAGTCATAAAATAAACATCCATCTCCAGATGGATGACGACATCACTACGCCACAACACCATCATTCATCGTCTCATGTTCCAATAGCAGACTAAGAAACAAAGTAGACTATCATGTGATCTCAAGATGTTTTTCTCCAGAAATTTCAACAAACCCCACTACACCAAGAGACTCTGAGAATTGGCATTCTAATCCATAGCTATGCGAATATTGGGCCAGTCCCGCTCATGCCAAAACATCTTGTTACTATAGAAAAACAAAAAATCAGTGGCTGAAATCAGAAAACCAAAAAAATTCAAAAAAGTTTTCCCATCATCACGGTTGTTTTCTACACAAGCGCGATGACCACGTGTTTGTATCCATAACATTCATGCTTCATCGTGCAAAATATTTTCCAAGTGCGATGACCTCGAGGGAAAGCTTCCTTCTCCGCAAGGTCCACGCAACTCAACCTTGATCTCCCACATGATAGAGGAAAAAAATATTTAGGAGATCCATACAAATCACATTTGTATGGAACCCCCCCCCTCCCGATCAAAAATTAAAAAATTAAAAAGCAGGATGTTCAGGGCCCTACCTGATGCTGACGACGTGAATCCTGGAAACATAGGCTGACCGCAACAAGAAGAAAGACTCGGCAGTAATGGATCAACTGTGTCCTCAGACTCTCGAAAAACACAAATGAATTGAAATGTGTCATATTGGCCTATATATCACCATTTTATCATTATTCGATAATTCATAATTGGAGCTCAAAATGCCCAATTGCAAAACTACAAGAAACGCGGTGATAAAAACCTCATCATGTTGAAAATAGGCTTCACACATCCACACCTCAGAAAAAAGTCAGTTTTTTGCAATTACAACAAGTATTCCCTCTCCTATCACTTTCCATGAAATGTTATTTTCAATATGATTGAATAAAAAAGATGCTTTTACTTCGGGTATTGGTTTCAAATATTACAAGTACGCCAAATCAACTATTGCCCTAGCCACTAAAGGTACGAGAGCAGGTATCATTCTATCCCTAGCATCATAGGTCCCCCAAACAAGATTTCCATATCCTAACATCATTTCTCCACACAAATCAACCATAGGTTCCAGTGACTCGACCATGTTTATCATCACCTCACCTCGCACGTGATAAAAACTCTCGTAGGTTGGTAGAGGCTCACCCTACATGGAGTCCACCACTCAAGTAGACCATACACAAAATATTTGGAGCCATGGCCATGAAATCCAAGCCCAGGAAGCACTTCATGTTCATTCAACCGTCATACATCAAGTCACGTTTTACCCATGTCATGATAAAACCCCTTTCCTAAACTACCATTCTCATAAGTAGATCGAATAAACACCACTATGTCTCGCACTTGGCCCACCACACCCCCATCATCATAACCCATATGCGACACTTTTCATTTGCTTCATCACCCTCACAATGAGACCAAACAAGGGGGCCCCCACCCTCAACAAAACACCCTCGTCACACCATAGTGATGGATTATATTCATGTTTATTGGGGCATTTTTCTCTATGCTTGTACATCCAAACCGATTCTATATTATTTTGGAAAGTGTACAAAGATGTTTTAGGAGATAAATCCCACCCATCCACCCACATTTCTCACCTGGAAAAAGTTCATAATCACCCTTGCTAAGAGCTTTGCAATATTTACCCCCCACCATGACACTCATAATCACCACACACCCACCCTGGATGTCCTACTGACTCCAAGGATTTCCTCACCATAAATTTTGATGACTACCGCCACTTGCATTTACAAGCTCTAACCTCGGGCTACTGAAATACCATCATCAGTTACATCCATTTCTCTTCATAATTCATGAGTTAATTTATCACACCCCACCCTCCTACATCACAAACCCTGGTCCCTTGCATCAGTACTCCTCTCGGTTGTTTGGTGTTTCCTTCTTGTCAATTTCAATAAACATTTTCCAAGGAGTCATCATTGCCCATGAGAGTCATCATTTCCCATTGATGTCATCGATCCTCTTAATATTCCACTTCAATATAAATTTTAATGTCCAAGATGGTATCATACATCATAACCGTTGCACTCTATCAGAAATTGTCGAAGACCCTGTGACATGATAAGCATCTCTTTCAGTAATGCTTACACAGGGATGTCCCCCATAGTCAGAGACCCATGCATACAATGAGAATGTTTTCTAAAAAAACCATGCCATACCAAGATTATGCATGTGGGCACCACATTCAACCTACTTTAAAAGAAACAATGCCCTTGAGGGCATCAGTAGCCATCATCATCAACCAGCAATAGGTCACTACCAAAATAGTGATACAGATAGAACCTCTATATGTCAGATAAGCTTAACTAGTAAAAAAATCACAAGCATGGGACATGCCCGCCTCGTAGAAATATTTTATCTATTTTATCTCTTGCAGGTTTCCAATAGAACATGATATCTCTTTTACTCACTCCAAGCGGTCTCCAACCTTAGTTTTCAAGCAAGTTACTCTCTCTCTCTCTGAGAAGGATTACACAGATAAATAAACTATAATGTATTTCGACTATATAGTTCTTCCTAGACCTCATACATTAAGCAGAAATTGTTAACATTGGAAAATTGTACAAGAAAAATACATTAGAAAATGTCAAGCAGAAGGTACAAATAAAGATTTACATGGAAGAAATACATTACAGGAGCTGAAAATTTTATCTTTTCTGAAGTTCAAGCAAGAATATTTATTAAATTGCACACAGGAAGAACAGACCCTAAGAAATCATTACGGATTTTTCTTCGATAGTCACGAAGATCATCACGACTATCCATCAAAGAGTCACACAGTTCTGAGGATGCGAAATGTCTCCATTCGGGACCACGACTTGGCACACTTGAAGAAAAATATTCTCACTCAAGCTAGCCAAGTACAACCTCCTTGGAGCCACATTGAGGCTTGAATGAATCACACAAAGGAATCATACCCCCACTCTTATATCAACATCCATATTGTACCAAAATATGGAGGGAAAATTTGAAATTTTTCTATAAAATCCAACCATGGATAGAGAAACATGAGACCACATTTTTAAGCTGGTCAAATTGCTCAGAAGAAAACCAGCTTGTTTTTTCCAGTAGCAAGAGGATTGGAAGGTGTCCATCGATCTACCATCCTTCTAGAGGGAAGAGAGTCTTGCTAAAATCTTGAGGGGAAGAGACCCCCTTGTCTTGGATATTAGAGCTCTATAGCTCTAAGGATCCACTACAAGAGATTTAGCATTATATATTCTACTACTACCAACACCTAGTAAAGGGAGAGGGCTCTCCATTGTTGATTTATTAGTGTGTTTGCTTGAGTGAGTGTGTTCTTGCACATTTTATTTTGTTTTTATTTCTTTTTTTATGTAGCATGCTATGTTTCCATTTAACTTAGCTTATTACATGTTGAACTTGTTCCACTAACGTTTGACAAACCAATTGACTTGTGACTTGCTTATAGGAAAGAAAGCTCCCTATTAAGAACATTGGATTTCGTCTTCCCATGCATCAAATAGACTACAATAGGTTATATCCAATTTTCAAATACCTTCCATGTATCCTCAAGGGTACCACAACCTAGAGGGAAAAAATATGGACATGTAAATAGTAACACTAAATTTCTTACAGATATTGCACAAGCTCCAAATAATTGAGAATTGGCCTCTAACTTCATGACTAGCTATAGATATGATACAAAATTAGTGAAAATGGATATATCACTCTATAAATGGTTTCAAGAAGGGATCATGAAACCTACTTGGTCTTAAAAGATATGTATATAATCCTTTTAGTTTGATGCATCGCCAAAGGGTCCATCAACAACAACATATTATATGCTTGTGACAATTGTTGCTTCAAGTATTATAATGAGCACTCTAGTAATTATTCTCCAAGCATCATACTTCTTGATACATTATGGGTTTGCAAGCTAGAATGCACATGACGGGGTTTTGTATTATGCCATTCTAGAAAGTAGGGGTGCATATGGTGATAGGGCTATCTTAATCAAATATATTGAAGTTCTTTTTTGGCTATGAAAAAATACCCCTCTTGAGGCCATAGTAATGTCATGGTGGAACTTTCAAATCACAACAATAGGAATAAAAAATGTGACACTTCAATATTTTATAACATCTCATTAGATAGTCAGAATTTACAAAGATAAGCCACCAGATTTCTACCACACCTAGGCATGCTAGCAAGTGAATTATTTCAAGGCCCATTTCTTCGGCCATACACTATCAATATCATGATTATCTCATAATAATTAAAGGGTACGTCTATCCTAATACCGTCATTCATCATATTTTTAGGTCCTTTATTGCGTTGATAGTTTACTTTTGTGAGGGAACGTTTTCTCCTCCCAGATTGTCTCCAATAATACTATTCAGCCATAGCAAACATTTAGAGATTAGTTGTTTCTTATTCAGTGTCGTGTCCTAAAAATATAAATTTCTCTATGAAAGCTACAATGAAATTATGGGAGTGAAGATACCATGAAAATTACAAAATTGAACTTTGAACTACTATGAGAAATAGATAAGCTAAACATGATTTTGGTTATGTGGGAGAATGGTTACAATTTTCTAATGTTGGTTGTTGCAATATAAAATTCCAATAATATCAGTAGTAGTTTCCTCTATGAGTTCATGCAATGTAGAGCCAACAAGAATGTGGTTTCTGATATAAGAATAAAGGGAGCATTGTTATTTCATGCGATGGTCATGGCTATTTAGTCCTAGCCGAATTTACCATTATCCCATGCTTATATGTATGTAAATACAAAATATGATGTGCTACATCTATTTGAGACAGTAAGGTATAGCTTCAAACTTTAAGACAAACTTTCTTTAGCTAGGAATATCCTATTTTCAACTACCATCCTTGTAGCCTCTAGAGAACCACAACCTATAAGTAAAGATGGACATCTAAACATTAACACTGCATTTCTTAGAGATGTTTCACAAGCTCCAAATTACCAAGAATATGCCTCTAACTTCAATACTAGCTACAAATATGATACATAATCAATAACAGTGGATATATCATTCCATCAATGATTTTAAGAAGGGATCATGAAACCTATTTTTAGTGAAGGAATGGGTACATAAACCTTTCTTGGTGCATCTCCAAAGTCTCCATCAACAACCATACATTCCATGTTTGTGACAATTGTTGCTTCAAGGATTACAATGGGAAGTCTAGTAATGATTCTTCAAGTATCACACTTATTAATAAATTATATGTTTGCATGCTAGAAATCACGTGTTGGGTCTTTGTATTCTGCCATTCTAGCAGCTAGGGGTGCTTATGATAAAAGGGTTGTCACTACTTACTATATTGAAGTGTATTTGTTGCTACAACAAAATAACCCTCTTGATGTCATGTTAATCTCATGGTGAGACTATAATATCACAACAATAAGAATAAAAAATCTGAAACTTGAATATTTTATAACATATCATTGCATGGTAAGAATTTACAAAGATACACCACCAAATTTCTCCCATGCCTTGACATAGTGGAGAGTGAATTATTTCGAGGTCCATTTGTTAGGCCATACATTTTCAGTATCACCATTGTACCATAAGCGTTATAGGATACCTCTATCCCCATACCATCATTCATCATAGTTTTGGGTAAGCTTGTGTCACCCATAAACCCAAAATTATGGGCCAAATACACAAAACCTTTGCCACTAAAGTTCATTTATTGGGCCATACATTATCGCTATCATAGTTAGCCCACAAGTATTACAGGGTATGTCTATCCTTGGGCCTTAATTCAACATTTTTATTGGTTACGTACAAACCCATGGTTATGGGTCAACCATAAAAAAACTCTTGACATCAAATTATATTTTCCAGTTTGTACATTTTCAATCTCATAAATGTCCTACAAGCAATATAGCGTAACCCTTCGTACCTTATTTCATCATGGCTATGGTTCATACACAAGCCCACAATCATTGGTCAAATACAGAAAACCCTACTTTTCATATCCTCATTTTTAACAAAATCTTCATACGGGGGAACTTAATGCTATGGGGACCATTTCCTACTATAGAGGAGGATTGATTTGAGTGTAAAAGGGCATCCACCCATGGTATTGTAAGTCAATAAGGCACCAAAAATCCTATAAATAATGATCCTAGTCTTGTTAAAATACATATTGGTCCAATATGACATAGTTGTCTAAAGCTTTCCTTATTTTAATAAACAATTATCTTTCCTTTCACAATTTAGGATGTACTCAACATGTAATTTTTTTAGCAATTTCTTTAATAAATTTAAGGAAATAATGTATTTTCTCTGTACCACTTCTCATTGAAGACTCCCAGATATTAGCCTCCCAATGTCTGTATCAGACAAAAAAAAAATATTCACCACATTGCAACATCAATTTTTGTTCACCACATTTTATTGTGCTTTCTAGTCTATCACATTGTTGACCCTATATTTTGGCCATTTTTTACAACACTTATAAAGCTTTTTCTTTCCCTTCATAACTCTTTTTTATCTCAAATTACCCTCTTTTTTCCATTTAATACCTCTTTTTGACTAGAAGGGTGTTGTGGATGCTAAGATATGAAAATGAATCTATTTGTATCATTTCATTTTATTCTTATGTTTTTTGAGGTTAGATGCTACCTAATTAACTTACCTACAACCTTGCGGGTAATGACTGAATTTTATGCATACCAACTATATTTTTGGGTAGTTCTATGATTTTCTGCAGAAGATCAATGATTTCCTTCAGAAGTGTCGATTCCTATAACAGCGCCAACTTCCTGTAGAGACCGTGATGGTTGGGTATGTTCTGATCAACCATAAAATGAACAAAAACATGGATTTTGTTAATAAATCCAAGTAAAGGGATGTTATCCTATTGTATGCTCCAGAATAACCTTCAAAAATTCCTAGATCGTTCATCTTTGAACAAATTAGGAAAAAATCTCCACCAATCTTGAGAAGTTAGTTTGATCCATGCTTTCAGTCATGGATGAAACCCGAGATTTCAGGTTACTCTATTTTCTAGTTTATTTTAGTAATCAATTGTAATATTTTAGTATTTCCCTAATTTGGGAAAAGCTTCTGCCCACACACTTGTATAAAGACTATTACATATGATATGTAAGAGGACGTTGGAGATATCATACTTCTGTAATGTTGTAATATTCTCACATATTAATATAAACTTAATGTTTTTTTGATATTGTTGTGTAAACTCCATTAATAGTTAAGGGGTTGTGAGTAAGGGATGGCCCTCTTTACTCACAACTATAGGTAGTCGTGGATTTATAGTTATTTATTTTTTCCTTTGATATATTATTAGAGATGATCTACACATTTCCTAATTCTCTTTATTGGTTATAGCAGATCATGTGTAATGATCAATGGTAAAGTCTATGTCATGAATGTGGTTGAGTTATGAATTTTAGTTTCACTATAAAGTTTGAATGATTGGGAGAGATTTGGTTTAGTTGTTGATTGATTGATCTTATATATTTTCTTGATATTCATCAATAATATTAAGTGTTGGATAGGGATGATTGATCGAGTCCATAGCCTTTCTTGCTAAGTGTTCAGAGAGAGAAGGGAGATTTGGAATTGTGTGCAGATTTCATGCACTAAGTGTAAATCTGCATATATTTTTCATTGCACCTCACCCCTCGTTGATAATTAATGTGTGTCAAATTTTAAAGTTACAATTTTCCTAAGGTTTTGGTGTTGTTGTTGGGGAGGTCATAAGGGATGATATTGAAAGTGTTTTAGTGTGATTTATTTAAGTTTTTTTTTATAATAGGGGGATTTGAAGTGGTAAGACATGGGTAAGGCCTATGCACCTATGGAGATCAGAATTCACTAAAGTCGTCATGATTGTTTGGAAAGTAGAAATCTTGAATTTTCTGCATAATGTATGAATAGGGTCCAATATTTTCAAATTTGTTTAGTGCTGGTGTGAGCACCACTTCATCCACTAATAGACTGGAAAAGAAAAATAATTCTATAAATAACAAGGCAGAGGAGACAGGGGAATCTGAATAGGAGGTTGATAGTTCTGAAGAGAGTTTGGTAGTTTATCCTAAGTAGATCAATACTCCCATAACAAATTATTTTTTCATAGAGTCTTATTTTGCCTCTCATTTAGAATATCCACTTACTAGGAATACAACATCTTTGCTTAGTGGTTAGCTGAAGAGGAATTCCTCGTCAATCCTATTCAAGAACTCGAGTTCCAGACCGCTAAATTTGAAGAATATGTAGCTTAAAAAGGTCCCACTCTCTCTTGGTCTGATATGGTTGATGGAGATGGTATTGATACTACTCCAGATGGGGACTATCAAGAGAAGGAAGAGGAACTAGTTATGTTTGAATTTCTTATCAGAGAATCTGTTGAAACCTGTCAGATCAAAAACATTCGTCCCATTGCCTTACCAAAGTTTCGTGGTACCTCAAGTGAAGATCCAAATGCATTCTTATTTGACATTGATCTATTTTGCAGGAGCTACGATTATTTTTCAAATTCTCAAAAGTTGAAGTTTTTTCCTGCCACATTAAAATATGCAACTCTCATATGGTTTATGGTGTTGATTGAAAATTCCATTTCAACATGGGATGACATGAAGAATACATTTTTGAAAAAGTATCAGGATTATTGTATAACTAGGGAAATTAGAGAGAAAATATTTGACATGTCCAGAATTAGGGGGAAAGAATTGAGGACCTAGTGGAAATATTTCAGTACAATCTGAAAATATCCAAGATGAACTTGTTAAGCAACGAAAACTTGAGGAAATTTTTTCTAAGGGAAATAAAAACTGAAATTTTAGAGGTTTTGAATGTGATGGGAGTAGGTGATGTATCAAAATTGAGTTATGATGATGTGTGAGATTTGTGTTCATGATATTCAAGGGGGAATTCTAAGATTGGGAGAGGACCAAGAGATGCTTCTCCTAGGCCTATTGACCCATTTGCTGGGCCTGGGGTAACCAGAGCTTAAATGGGTAATTTATTTGAAAATTTTCAGACATAAATTCTTAGTACTTTATCCTCACAGTTGGATGTTTTGCAAGGTAAGAGAAACATGAGGAAGTGGAAAAGGCCCCAGCTATGTTCTGCTCCAAATGTAGGAAGAAAAAACCCATGAGGGAGTGTCTTACAGCCAGTATAGAGCTATGTCTACTCTGTGAAGATGATCATTTTACTTATAAATGCCCTTCTCTTCCATAGGTTAAGGAAACATATTTAGTAGATTAGTAATTTGTTAGTACACTTTATGAAATGGCACCTCAAAGGCCATGGAAACCACGTCCTGCAAGTATGTCACAAAAACATTTTCAATTTCATTATCCTGAGAATAATATTTGGAATATTCCAATTCCCTCGCAGCAATGGTCCCCACAAAAAAAATCGTAGCGGAATTTTCTTTACCCTTCTACACCAAATTACCACCCTCAAAACGTTTTACCACAATCACAACTTCAATTAGTTTCCCCACCAAACCAATAATGTCCTACACAACCTCCTGCCCATCCAATATCCAATATGTCAAACCTACTCACCAAATTGGAATGGTCGCTTATCCTAATTATCCCACTTATCCTACCTATTGTATCGCACCTCAACTGCTATAGGAAATCTCTGTACCTTTTCTATAGGAATTTCTTGCATGCCTACAGGAAACTAAACTTAGGTCAGGAAAATTGGTGACCCAATGAGCATAAATTGAAGATATTATAGAGGAAGATACTCCTTATGCACCTGAAACAGAAAACATACAGGGAATAGTGGAACAAAACACTTTAAATTCAAAGGAGCCTTCCTTATCTCAAACAGTTCAACCCCCTTTTATAGATAGGTTGGAGATGAAAGAAATAATGAAACAACCCGAGTTTGATCTAGTGTTTGAACTAAAAATGTATGCATCAAGATTTATTTATTGCAAGCAATCAAGGGCATTAAAATTTATGTTAAAACAATTAGGGAACTATGCACCAAAAATCCAGGGAGACAAAATAAGGAACCCTCTACAGTCAAATTAGGTGGAAAACTTGAAAGCCTTATGTCTACTGAATTTTCAACTAAAAAATATGCTAACCCTGGAATCCTTGTGGTGAACACCTTCATCAATGGATATCAAATAAGAAATACTTTAATTGATTTAGGTGCATCCATTAATGAAATGATGACAGAAACAATGTCCCATTTAGGATCCCTTAACTTCCTTCCTACCCCTACTGTGTTATAATTAGCAGATAGATCTAAGGTCAAGCCAGAAGGTGTATTGGAATACATTGTCATTTCATTACATTTCTGGGAATATCCTACAAATTTTTATGTTATTCAACCTAATAATAGTTTGAGAGGGCACACTTTGATCTTGGAGAGACCTTGGTTGGCCACAAAAAATTCCTTCATTGCGTGTAGATAAACATGACCATCAATCATGGGGTTGAAACTAAACATATAAATATCTATCCCCCTAATAAGCCCCACCTAAAATTAGAAACTATTCCTTGGGTTAATGAAGAACATAATTCATAATTTATTCACCCAGTCTTGACAATATCCAAAGTTATGAGCCTTAAAGAGAGAACTGAGGAAAATATAATTAATTGGTACTTTTCGAATTCTGATTTTTCTCATCATTATGAAGGACAATCAAGACATGATATAAATGGCATTGCTGATCTACTAGAGTGAAACTTCCAAGGGTGTAATACAATAGCTGAATTAAAATTAACCCTTCAATATGTATTTTCTACATGTTCAATTACTCAATGTAGAGGAAATGTAATTGAGATATTTCTCCGAAAAGCATTAAATATCAATATGCCTTAATTTGTAAACAGGAAAATAAATTAAGTCAGACACTGAAACAATTTTCTAACACATTTTCTTGGGAATATAAATGCGTGAGGGGTATTCACCTGGACACTTGCATTAACCATATCTATATAGAAGTAAATACCAAGCCCGTGAGGCAGCCACAGAGAATAATGAATCTTGTCATAAGAGAAATTGTAAAAGATTAACTTCATAGGCTATTAAATGTAAGGTTCATTTATCCTAATTTCAGACAGCTATTGGGTATCTCCATTGGTTATCGTCCTTAAGAAGAATGGAAAATGGCGAGTATGTGTAGATTATAGGGAAAAAAATAAAGCCTCATGAAAAGATCATTTTCCCTTTCATTTTATAGATCAAGTGTTGGACACCTTGGTAGGAAAGAAGTACTTTTATTTGTTATATGTGTTTAACGTGTACAACCAAATCAGGATAGTTCCATAGGGCCAAGGTAAAACAACATTCAAATTTCCATGGGGTACTTACGCATAAAATGTATTATCATTTGGTCTATGCAATGCACTAGCTACATTTCAAAGGGTGATACTTGGTATTTTCTTTTATATTCTACATGATTGCATAGAAGCTTAAATGGATGATTTCACAGTAATAGGTGATACTTTTGAATAGGATTTACTTAATCATAGAAAGGTTTTTTGAAGATGTAGAGAGGCTAATATTTCATTAAGAAATGAATTCTTTTTATGATCGTGACTGAAGAAATTGTTTTGGGTCATCATGTTTCTGTAGCAGGAATCAAGGTTTATCCAGAAAAGATCGAAGTGATTGTTAAGATGCCTCCACCAACTAGCCAAAACGGAGTTTGAATTTTCCTTGGACATGTAGGGTACTATAGAAGGTTTTTTGAAAACTTTACCAAGGTAGCCTCACCATTTTTTAAATTATTGATAAAGGAATCTAAATTTCGTTGGAATGATGAATTTAAAAAATCATTTGACACACATAAAGATAAGGTTTCTTCAGCATGTGCCTTGAGAGGATCAGATTGGAAATTTCCATTTCATATTTCCACTAATTCCTCTGAATCAACTGTAGGGTTAGTATTTGGCCAAAAGGAAAAACTGTTAACCCATTCTATTTATTTTGTTAGTGAAAATTTAACTCTGGCTTAATTAAATTATACTCTAACTAAGAAGGAATATCTTATTGTGTTTTCTGGTATTAATAAGTTTAGATATTACATCACTGGTTATGAATTTTGTGTGCATTCTGATCATTCTGCTATTCGATATCTCATGAATAAATCAATTAATAATGGTGGAATTACTAGATGGATTTTGATGCTATAAGAATTTGACATGACACTATTAGATAGGTCGTGAAAAGAGAATCAGATAGTTGATTTCCATTCTAGGCTCAACTATGAAGGTGAATATGTTCCTACTAATGATAGCTTCCTAGCTGAGAATTTGTTCGCCATATCTCTCAAATCACCTTGGTTTGCAGATATGGCCAGTTATCATTCTACAAGGAAGTTACCACCTTACTTCTCATCTAATCAGAAAATGAGAATTATTAGAAAAAGTGTTAATTAATCTTGGATAAAGGGGGACCTTTTTTTCACTAGACCTGATTTGATTATTTGTAGGTGTGTCAAAGAGGATGAGATATATGATATCTTGAGAGATTACCACCATGAACCCCATGGAGGACACTTTGCACATAACCGGAAAACCTATAAGATCCTCCATTCAAACTAGTATTGGCCAAGTCTTTTCAGAGATGCAAAGGAGTATGTTTGTAAGTGTGACATGTTCAAGTCGATGAAATTCCTTTGCAGCCACAGGCTCTCATAGAAAAAGTTGAGAGGTGGGCTCTTGAATTTGTATTCCCCATTAATACCATGTAAAAAGGTAATAATTATATTTTATTTTGTACTAATTATCTGACGAAGTGGGTGGAAGCGAGAGAAATACCCAGAGACACGGAGAAAGTAGTGGTATATTTTATTTTTTCTCATATTTTTGTAAAGTTTGGGGTACCAATGGAAATTGTTACTGACCAGGGTATTCAATTTGTATCAATGCTTGTGTAGAGAATTGTGAAGGAATATCATATTACTCATCTGAAGTCCACCCCTTATCATCCACAGGAAAATGGGCAGGTGGAATCAACAAATAAGGTGTTGGAGACAATCCTGACTAAGACACTGCAATTAAATAAAGAGTCTTGGTCTGACTGACTTCTTGAGGCCTTATGGGCCTATAGAATCACATCTAGGAGTAAAACCGGCTTCTCTCTATATGAGTTGGTGTATGGAAAACAAGTTTTATTTCCAATCAAATTTTAATAT
The DNA here is from genome assembly GCA_034641835.2 of Pinus albicaulis. Lineage (NCBI taxonomy): Eukaryota > Viridiplantae > Streptophyta > Pinopsida > Pinales > Pinaceae > Pinus > Pinus albicaulis. The sequence continues at coordinate 697,119,201 of CM076581.1, forward strand.
TAGAACCTTTAAAATGGAAATAGATTTGGGCATATATATCACTGCGGCATAACAGAAGACGATCCTGTAGCTTAATGAGGTAGATGAAATTAGGCGATATGCTTTTCAACATACTGACCTGATCTAGCAAGAAAGGGCTAAATGTAATGACAGATACATTAAGAAGAAGAAGTTTAGAGAAGGAGACCGGGAATTATTGTTTGATTCAAAATTTAAGAATTTTATAGGAAAATTTAACATGCACTTGCTTGGTCCCCGTGAAATTGAGAAAGTCTTTGATAATGGATATGTTCAAGTCAAAAAAATAGATGATGGAAATGTTGCCTTCTTGGTGAAGAGGCATAGACTCAAGTTGTACAGGAGGCCCCAATCAAAGGAGAAATTTTTTGAATAGATTGTGAAGAATAAAGAGCGTGAAATGGTGGGAAAGGGGGTTATTCCTTTCACTACGTCTTCTTGATTTTCTGCCATAATAAATTGATATTACTGTATTCCTTCTCATGCTAAGTAAACCATGAGAGGAATTTCCATTGGATATATTTTTATCCCTTTTCCTGCTCCAGTAGTCTAATTATGAAAAAGGAGCCCAATTGGAGTTTTTTTTCAGTATGTCAGACTCTGTAAAATAGATATCTAGTGAGCATGAACTTCCCTAGGGTCGTTAAAATCACAGGACAATAGATCCTTCTAGGTCTCCAAATAAATTGTGTTTTTAACTCTTTTTATTTGCTCAAGTTTGACTGATGTGGGATCTCTTAATGTCCTCCTTCCAACAATCTTGGCCCATTGACATTAGCGCATTATTTGGGTACAAGATAAAATATATGTGATCCCTTGAAGCCTGTATACATTAAGGAAAAGCTATCTCTCCTGCAGCAATGGAGATTCATCAAGGCTCCTTGAATGATGGATCGTGGAGGGGGTTCGACAACAACTTATCTATTCACACTTGCTAGGATGCAACAGTTGTACCTTGCTGTTCACTTTCATTATTGGGTGTGGATCTCATGTTGGTTAATAGCTAACCTTAATGGTTGGTAATTCAAAGAGATCACTGTACATTCGACCTCAACACCTATATTCATGTAGCTATGAACTGTACAAGGATGGGGAAAGGTGAAGTTCAATATTTTTCCTGCAGACATATCAAGACTAGTTAGCAACAAATGAGGCAACGACTTATCAGGTCGAGAATTGAAGGAAATTTGCATTATCATTTTGATAGAAATTTATTGGGATTCCTTTATAGGAAAATTTCCCTAGATAGTCATGAATTCATGCAGAAGGATTTCCTACAAAAGACTATCAATTGGTGTACTCCTGATAGATTATTCAAATAATTCCAACAAAACATATCTTCAAGGATCTGAAAGGAATTGAATTGATTATTGAATTCATCAAATATAATCAATACCATGATATTTCATGGTCCTGTACATTATATGGGTTTTACAGTGGCTCATCATTGCAAGGAAAGGGCGTGTGTCATTTTTAGGTATCCTACGGTCGGACAGTAAGTTGAAAATAAATGTTTGATGTCAAGTACTTGCAGTAAAAAGTAATGATATGATTTTATTTTATTTTTGCATCATTATGAGTCATAGTCACCTTTAGTTATTACAACGACTATGATTTATTTCATGCCATAATATGAGTTTCCATTCCCGATAATTATCTTGGTATGTACGATGGTCATTTTTCCCAATGCATATTCTACAGAACGGATCATGATTGTAATCATTATCATGTTCTGCATCATACGAGCCTGCCTTATTTACATCGTTTCTTTATGAATTAAGCCATTCCCACTTATAACAATTTTGAAATACCCTACATAGCCTTGAAGGTCCTTGAAGGGTCGAATATAACTCTAATCTCCCTTGCTCTTAGTATCTATCAATCATGCGGTCGATTGTCCGATTTGAACCACAGGGTCTGACATTGTTGGATAAGCATCCACAGAGCAACAAGATATTGGAGAAGGTAGGGTGGTAGCCATTGTTTATAAAGTTCGATGGGAATAATTGTGAAGTGACCAAGCCCTTTGCCATGAAATTGAATGGAGATCAGGCGTAGGTGTGCAAAATTAAAATTAGATTGATGGAAGAGTTGGTGGTTCAATCTTGAGAGATTATGTGAGAAGGAGAACACTAGTTTAAAAACCAACAATTCAACAAAGAAATTTGTGCACCTTTTTTGAGGAAGGAGCATGCAAATCCATATTGGGGTTAAGGAATTCCACAAGACTATCTTCGAAGTAACTATCAACATATTACTTTTCTGCTGTAGAAATATATTACTTGTGAGGGTCAATTTGGGTTGGATTTCCATTTTCATATTCATCTTCTTCGTCATTTTCCAGACAAACCCCTGAACCTACCATATTACTTTAGAAAACCTCCACCAACATTTCCTTGTCAAAATTATCAGGATAGAGGTTTTGAGGAAGCAAAACAAGACTTGGGAAAAATTTCTACTAGAAAACTATTTTGTGGATGATGAGTCTGATTTAGGAGAGACCAAGGCGGTAGAGCCGAAGGAGGGACCAAAGAAGAAAACTCAGACTTGTTACCTGCCAAAATAAGAAGATAAGAAAGAATATGACATTTTGATGATTGGGGAAACTATGGGAAAGAGGCCAAAGCCATCATTAGATGCCACTTCTCCTGCAATATGTTTCACTAGGAGTGATGCTACAAATCCAGTTATGAAGGAAAGTAAGGAGGAAAGTTTAAGAAATAAAAATAATAGCCGAAAGGCTAAGAAACCCCTGGGAGTATATAAGGGGAAGAAAATATAGGTTGAAATGGCCGAGTTCATTGATAGTGACGAGGCCACATCCTTTCATACCCAATATTTTTAGGAAAGCATAGGTAAACCGATGGAATATTGTGAAGAAAAAGAGGAATAGAACCCTCTTCATTCCTCTCAAGCAAAAAAAGGAGATTTCAAGTAAATGCAATTGCGTAAGGAGATGAAAGAAGCTATAACTGAGCTTACTATGTCCGAAAGGGTTATTAAGAGGAAGAATGAGACTGTTAAAGAAATCAACTTGCGCCTTTAGAAGGAATTGGATGACTGGAAGACAAAGCATCAGAAGGTGTGGTGAATGGTGAAGAAGAACCAGGACAAAATAGACCTTTTGCAGAATCATAACAAGGAATACAAAAACAAGGATCAAAAGTGTGAGTCTAGCAGAGCACCATTGGATCAGCTAGTTGTAGCAGCCACAGAAAAAGCCGGAAACAAAATTTTATTTTGGCTACAATAATTTTTATGCATAGTGACATGCGAGATGCTAGGTGTGGGGGAGATGTTGAACCTAGATTTTGGCCATTTTTGACAAAACTTCGAAGGATTTTACTTTCCCTTCAAAACTCTTTTCTTCTTCAATTACCATATTTTTTTCATTTAATACATAATTTTGACTAGAAGGGTTTTGTGGACTCTAAGGTACGCAAATGACTCTAATTGTATCATTTCATTTTATTGTTAAGTATTTTGAGGTTAAATGCTACCTAATTAACTTATCTACAACCTTGAGGGTACTAATCAAATTTTATGCAGACCAACTATATTTTGGGGTATATCCACGATTTCCCACTTAATATCAATGATTTCTTTTAGAAGCATTGATTTCCTAAAAAAGTGTCGATTTCTTGTAGCAGTGCCAATTTCCTATAGAGACCGCGATGGTTTGGCATGTTTTGGTCAGCAATAAGAAGAAGAAAAACATGGGTTTTGTTAAGAAATCAATCCATATGGATGATATCCTATTGGCTTCTCCAGAATAGCCTTCAAAACTACCCCAATCATTAGTCCTTTCATCTTCATCTGAATTAGGAAAACAACTCTAGCAATCAAGCAAAGTTAGTTTGATCCATGCTTTCAATCATGAATCAAACCTAGGATTTCAAGTTACTATGTTTTCTAGTTTATTTTAGCAATCAATTGTAATATATTAGTCCGTTCCTAATGTGGGAAACTTTTCTTCCCATGCACATGTATAAAGACTATTACATTTTATATGTAAGGGGATGTTGGAGATATCAGAATTCTGTAATGTTGTAATATTTTCTCATATCAATATAAAGCTGATGTTTTATTGATATCACTGTGTAAACTTCTTTAATGGTTAAAGGGTTATGAGTAAGCGAGGGCCCCCTTTACTCATAACTCCAAGTAGTTGTGGATTTTTAGTTATTTCATTTTATCTTTGACATATTAGCATAAATTATCTACATAGTTCCTATTTCAATTTCCTGGCTAGAGCAGCACATGTGTAATGACCAATGGTAAATTCTCTCTCATGAATGTCTTTGAGTTATGCATTTCATGTTTCAATATACATTTTAAATGATTGGGAATGATTTGGATTTATCTTATATATTTTCTTGATTTGCATCAAAAATATTAAGTGTTGTAGAGGTATGATTGATCCACTCTATAGCCTTTGCTGTTAAGTGCTGATAGAGAGAAGGGAGATTTGGAATTGAGTGTGGATTTCATTCACTAAGTGTCAAACTGCATAATTTTTTAATTGCACCTCACAAGATTATGATCACCCCTGGTTGATAATTAATTTGTGTAAATTCATAAAGTTATAATTTTCCTAACACACATGAAACATTAATTATTGTTCATCACATTGTGATTCCAATTTTTGTTTGCCACATTTGAATGTTGATAAATATTAGTCAAATTGTGATATTTGTTGGAAATACTGAGAGGGGGGGTGAATCAATATTTCTTTCAATTAGAACATTAGCTAATATTAAATTACTATCAGTTTGTATAATGATAGAAGTAAACAAAAGGAACACAAATTCACATAGTTTTTAAGGTGGAAGCCCACTCCGGGACAAAAACCACCTAATGTTTTTCCAATAATTCTTTAATATTCAACTCCAATTGAAAATAAAGCTCCAACTTCCTAGAATCTAGAAAATGATTCTTCTCCAGCTCCCACTGGATGGATGCTCCAACGCCCGATATTCTTCAGTAGTCAACTTAATGTATGCCCCAACACCCAATGAGCTACAACTCACCCTGGCACCACCCTACTATCTTGTAGAAGAATAAAATAAGAATGGACTCCCATACCAGGGAAAATGGTCCACTTTACAAAGATATAGAATTATGTAGAAGAAGAAGACAGACTAGACCATAACCCCAAGTATGACACAACCACCTAATTATGATCCTAGACCTCCCAACACTGCCTCTTCAACTCTTGGCAGATAGACACTAATAAAATTTTTACAATAATGTATTTACAATGACTTACTACAATGATACCTTTATAGTGACTATATGCAGTGGTGCCCACTTGAAGACTTCATGTAATGAACTTCTTGATTTTGTTCTACCCCTTTTTCTTTGCTCTTGTCATGCTACCCTCTACTGCACCTTTCTTTGCTTTCCTACCCTAGAAATTCTGGTCCTTTGCAGCCCTTGACAACACATGATCTAGCTTTTTATTTCCTTCTAGGAGCTCAATATTGAATCTGGTGTATCTTTGTTATTTCAAATCCACAATAGATGATTTTCGATCCTATAGTATTCCTCTAATTCATATTTTCAATTCCACAGGTCTAACCCAATTCATATTCTTCAACAGAGAGTTATTCGCAATCTCTCACAATGACCTAATTATGGATTGTTTCAGTAGAGAGAACTTGTATGGCATGCCACATGTCATTATTTCTTCATTTGGCTCTGAAATTGATATAGAAAAAACTAAAGTCCATGCACTATCTTCCAATGTTTATAGAATTCCAATCTGATACTCAGAGAGAGAGTTATGACGATTTTCCCAAGGTCACTTCTTTGAGATGAATTTCAGGAGCCTGCAAAAACACTGATTTCCATAGATCATATCTCTGAAAATATTGCGTACCTTGATCTGAAATTTGTACAGGAGCTTCCTCAGGATTTTGGCTTCACCTCATAGAAATTTTAGCTTCTGTACCTTCGTAGAAGGAAAGTTAGAGTGACAATGCCACGATGACCTGTTTCAAATAGTGAAATCCCTTTACATAAGGAGGATATGAGGATCACAATTTATATAAATTCTTAGGTTGAGAGGGGCTTCAACAAGTGAATGTAGGAGGGATTTTAGGAGCTTAAAAAATATTAATTATGACTTTTCAATGACCCATGCCACAACCCCATTGGGTTTTAGCCCACTAAGAGGGGGTACCAACTTCAAACATGAATATCTTTCAAGCCATGAAGAATTACATGGCATGCCATATATCAATGGAAACATCTCGACAAGTAGAGACCATCAAAAGCATTATTGACCTAGAGTATAGTAATTTGGTAGGTCAAAATTCCCATGAAATATTTGGGTAGCCCCTGGTGCTTCTTGGGTTGACATCAATGACAATCGTTGATCAACAATTCTTGTTGGAATCACGATTGTCGTTAGACCAAAACCCGCAAGCTTTAGTCTCTTCTACAATAGCCAGAGTTAGGATCCACGAGAGGTAGTTAGTCCATGTCGTGAAACACACAGGGATTGTTGAACCCAATGTCCAACAATCTCCCCCACCATGAATCGGGTGAGTTTCGAACTCGGGACTGTCGCTCACAGTACCACTTGTACTTTATAACCTTTGCACACCAAGACCAATTTGTTTCTATTAACTGCTCCTCATTCAATCCTTTCCTAGACACCCATTTAGTACCAATGACATTTTTATATTTTGGTTGTGGAACTAATTCCGGTGTTATTCTTCTCGATTTGACAATTCACATGTTTGGCTTTCTCAAAAATACTAGGCTCAAAGGTTGCTAGAAAAGCAACGTGAGCTTGTTGTGATGAACGAAGTTGTTGACCTTCATTTATGTCACCAATGATTTGATTTGATGGATGGTTCTTTTGAATCCACTCTTTTGTTCTCCTTAGAGGAGCTTCTTGTTGTTGTTCTGGTATATCTTGATGATCATTGTTTACTTCTTCCTCATTGATAGTTACTTCTTGTTCTAAAATTTTATCTGTGTCTTTTTCATTATCTGTCTCAAGTTTCAAAGATTCTAGATCCTCATCATTACTCGCTAGAACACCATCTTCGTCAAATGTAACATTTATACTCTCCACTATTTGTTTTTGTCTTAGATTATAACATTTATAGGCCTTTCTTTTGCGTGAGTAACCAACAAAGATACCTTCATCAACACATGATTCAAACTTACCCAAATTTTGATCTTCTCTTTTGATATAACATTTGCTTCCAAAGATTCTGAAATATTTTACATTAGCTGGTTTTCCTTTCCATAATTCATATGGAGTCTTGTTGCAATTATTTCTGAGAAGACTTCGGTTGATAATGAAGATTGTCGTATCAATTGCTTGAACCCATAATTTTTCATCCAATTTTGAGTCCTTCAACATTGTTCTACCCATTTCTTGTATGGTTTTGTTCTTTCTTTCAGCAACTCCATTTTGCTGAGGTGTTCGTGCTGTTGAAAATTGCCTTTTTATTCTATTTTCGTCACAGTGTTGCTGAAATAATTTGGAAGTGAATTCTCCACCATTATCTGATCTTAAACACTTTATTTTCAAATCAGTTTCATTTTCAACCAACTCCTTGTAGATCTTAAAGCACTCAAATGCTTCAGATTTTTTCTTTAGGAAAATGACGGTTGTCATCCTGGTATAGTCATCTATCATTATCATGAAATATAATTCTCCGTCTAAGCCTTTTGTTCTCACAAGACCACATAGATCAATATGTATCAATTCCAATGGATATGATGCAAAGTGTTCTTTTGTTTTAAATTGGAATTTTGTCTGCTTGCCATGCCGACATGCCTCACATAGTGTGTTGGAAGGTTTTGAGATTTTCGGCATTTCTCGTACTGCTTCCTTTTTGCTTATCCTGACAAGATTGTCAAAGTTTATGTGACCCATTCATTTGTGCCATAACCAACTTTCATCTTCTTTATCTAGTAGACATGCTTTAGTTGCTTCATCCAGAACATATATGTCGTTTGGAGCTCGACTTGCTGTAGCCACAATTTTACCATACCTGCCTTTCCTGATTTCACATTTTGTGGAGTTGAATAGCATTGTGTGTCCTTGATCACACATTTGTCCAACACTGAGCAGATTTTGATTCATGTTTTCAACCAATAGAACATTCTTGGCTATAACATATTTGCTTCCGAGAGTGACAATACCTGATCCTATAACATTTGAAGATCCATCATTTCCAAAGGATACAGTTCCATCCTTCTTCTCTTTCAGAGATACAAATTTCCTTCTATCTCCAGTCATATGCGTTGAGCAACCGTTGTCAACATACCACACATCTTTGTTGTTTTGAGCCTTGAGAGCAAGAGCACAATTATCAGTCTTCTTCTCCTTCCATGTTCGTTCATTCTGTGGCTTCGAAGATTCTTTTGGAGGATTTTCAAGTCTGCAGTCTCTAGCTATGTGTCCAAAGTTCTGACATTTGTAACATTCCATATTATTTCTTAAATTTTCAAATCTATTAATGTTTCGTTGAGACACAGGAGGTTCATATTTAAGTCTTCATTGTATTCGTTCCTAGGGTACATGTGACATTCTATAGCTTTATGACCAAATTTTCCACATGAATAAGAGTAGCCATAAAAAATATGTTGGTACCTGGATGGAAATTTTCGTCGAGGGATTGTCTTCCAAGGTTGTTCTTGCGAATCTTGTCCAATGAAGTCTACATGCATGTCAGATCTCATAGGTTCATTGTATTTTGTTGTAGAAGGTCCTGCTTCTTCTTCTTTGTAACCGATGCCAGTTTTGTCATTGTAAGATCATTGATTGTTGATGATTTCTTCCAATGCCCTTGAGCTGTTGGCATAGTTTTGGATAGTTTTTCCTTTCTTCACTTCCTCACGCAGCGAGACTACTTGGGCTTCTAATTCTTCCCTTTCTTGGTTACTTTCTTCCAACTTCTTTTGAAGTGACTCTTCAATGCTTTTTTGTTCTTCAAATTCAATTTTGAGACCTTGAAATTGTTCTTCAAGAGTTTTGGAACGGATCTTCTCCGCCTTGAGATATTTTATAAGCTTGATTGCTTCCTAATTGCCTTCTTAGAAAATTCTTCTATGGTCAACCCTTGTTCTTCATTGTTTAATATGTCTTATTTATTGTGCTTGGACATAAACAATACTCTCTCATTAGATTCTTCTTTTCTATTACTATATTCATCGGATGATGAGCTATCTTCTTTAGAGAGAATGTTCCTTTTGGGCCCCCCCTTTTTTTCCTATTGATTTTCTTAAATCCTTTCTTTCCTTTTTACTTGCCATCACTTATGTTCAGACATTTTGCTATGAAATGCCCAACCTCACCATAGCCGAAACATATCAATGGAATTTTACCTTTGAATTTTCCCTTACCAATTTTTAGTTTTCTCATAAAGTTAGCATATTCTTCATCTAAAAGACCTTCTCCATCATCTCCCTTTTCTTCACACTTGCAAGTGTATGTCTTTTCAATTGAAGGTTGTTTACCCTTATTGTTTTTCTTAGATGCAAAGAACGTAGTTTCTAGATGTCAAGTACCCTCTTCTTCATCAAGTCTCATTTCATATGCTACGAGAACTCTATGTAATTCTTCTTTGTTGAGTTTGTCCAAAATTGCATTTTATTCTAAGACTGATACCTTTGGGTTGAATCTCCCTGGTAATGTTCTAAGAATCTTCCATATAGTAGTCTTCTCATCAACTGGCTCTCCCAATCCTTCCAGAGCATTGGTTATTTCATCAACGTATTGGAAGTATGCAGCAATGTTGCAATCTTCTTTCATTCTAAGTTGCTCAAATTTTGCTCTATAGATTTGAAGCTTTTCTTCTTTGACATTTGAGTCACCTACATATATATTCTCAAGCTTTTCCAATACATTTTTGGCGGTTTTACAACCCAACACCTTATGATAAGCAGTTTCAATAAGTCCAACGATAACAATATTCTTTTCTTTTGCATCATTTACCAAATTATTCTTACCTTCCTCATTCGTGGTTGATGTAAATCCATTTTGAGTAATGTCCCATACTTCATAACCTTGCACCAAGAGATAGACCTTCATTCTTCCTTTCCAGAGTGCATAGTTATTTTCATTGAATAGAGGTACACCATTCTTGGTATGCTCCATGACCTCCTTCCAGTTGTTAAAATTCCATTGAAGGAACCAAGCTTTTATTGGGTATGTGTTATATTCTTTCCACGACTAATTTCCGGCGGGTAGTCTGCGTCCATGGTTTTGTGCATGGTTTTGCACATGGTTTTGGGGTACGACGGTTTTCGGCCCCTGGTATTTTTGTAGATCCGGTCAAGGGAACTACGGTTATGTTCTAATCCAGGGTTTATAAATTGGGGTTTATGTATGCTTCGGCATGTATATATATATGTGTTGTAACACTAAAAGGAATATAATGAAAAATCAAGTTGGTCGTCCCAATTTGGGATCCAGGGGAAAATCTCTGTGTTTATCTGTTTTATGTTTTATGCTCTCGATATTCTTTATTTTCTGTTATAAGATTCGTGTGTAGATAATTTTTGTTTAGGGTTAAAACCTACATTTGGTATCAGAGCAGTTTCAGCTTCAAGGGGACGCCTTTGCTGCTGAGGGTTTTTTAGTTCGGGCCTGAGGTAGACCCTGTTCAGTGGGAGATCTGCGGGATCGATTCTTGCGGTGAGAGAAGATGGCGAGCGACGGAAAGATAGAGATCAAGAAATTTAATGGTCAGAGTTTTGAGTTGTGGAAGCTCAAGATGGAGGATCTGTTGGTGGAAAAAGATTAGTGGATCGCGGTAGATCCAGGTACTAAGCCAACAGGAATGTTAGATGAAGACTGGAAGAAACTGGATTGGAAGGCTAAAAGCACAATACGGTTGTGTGTCTCAGATTCAGTATTTTTGAATGTATCTGGGGAAGCTACGGTGAAGACCTTGTGGGAAAAGCTAGGGACTTTGTACCAATCTAAGTCTCTGGTGAATAAGTTGTTCCTGCGGAAAAAGCTGTATAACCTGAGGATGAAGGATGGAGACTCAGTGACAGAGCATTTGAATGCCTTCAATACTGTGGTAAGTCAGCTGTCATCTGTTGATATTAAAATCTCAGATGAAGATAAGTGCATTAGTTTGTTGTGTCATTTACCAGACTCGTGGGACAGTCTGGTTATTGCAATAGGTAGCAATACAATTACCTTGAATTTTGATGACATTTTCTCAGGCTTGCTGTCGAAGGAAATGAGACGGAGAAATGTGGAGGGTCATAATGGAGATGCCTTATCTGTAAGAGGAAGGTCCCAGAACAGAAACAAGAATAAGGGTTCGAGTGGGAGATCCAAATCTAGAGGGAGATCTAAATCTCCTGGAAAGTTTGTAAAGGTGTGCTGGAAATGCGGAAAGGAAGGGCACTACAAAAAGGACTGCAGATCTAAAGCTCCCGAGAAAGGAAAGGGATCTGATGATGCTCCTTCTACAGAGGCAAAAACCACCTCGGATGAAGGTGGGGATGTGTATTTGGCTTCTTCTTCAAATACACATGTAGATCATGAGTCATGGTTGATCGACTCAGGTGCATCCTTTCACTTCACTCCCCATAGGGAGTGGTTCTGCGAGTATGAGAAATATGATGGTGGTGATGTCTTCCTAGGGGATGATAGGAAGGCCAGAATCGTCGAACATGGAAAGGTCAAGCTGAAGCTGCAAGGTGGAAGGATTAGAACACTTCCTGGTGTTCTGCATATTCCTGCATTGGCCAGAAATCTGATTTCTGTAAGCAAGATGGATGATGCAGGTGTAAAAACAGTGTTCGAGAAAGATGCCTACAAGATGGTTCGGGGAGCACTAGTATTAATGCGGGGAGTTCGGACTGGAACTCTGTACAAGCTACAAGGTAGCACTGTTATTGATGGGTGTAATGGTTCTGTAGTTCCTGAAAGTGGGACAGAAAGTCTAACTGTCTCTGGAGAAAATACCATGATATGGCATCAAAGGCTTGGACATATTGGAGAGAAGGGACTTCGGATACTGCATAGAGATGGTATGGTAGAAGGTATGTCTAATTATTCTCTGGATTTCGGTTTTTGTGAACATTGTGTATATGGGAAGCAGAATCGGGTGAGTTTTCCTTCTGGTGCTAAGAGGGCGAACAAGATATTAGAACTTGTGCACAGTGATGTGTTTAGGCCTGTGTCAGTTCCATCACTGGGAAATTCTGTGTACTATGTTTCAATCATAGATGACTTCTCAAGGAATACATGGGTATATTTCTTGAGGAAGAAATCTGAAGTCTTTGACAAATTTAAAGAATCTAAGGCTCTGGTTGTTGTGTAACCAACTCCAAAAATAGAAGAAATGAGATATCAACGCCTTAGAAATAAGCCACTTCGAGGGGGCAACCTCCAATACATTACATGAATGAACAATTCTTGGATGATACAATTTACAAAACCTCCTTTCTATATATAGGAGTCCATGGGGCCATAATGTAATCCTAGTGGGACACAATGTAATCCTAGCCGACCTAACAATAATAATTTAAGGGCACAATAATAACAAAATGGGGGTTACAAGGGTACAATAATAACAATAAGGGGGTTACACTAACAACAATAAGGGACTATACTAGTGATATAGGGACCTAACATGCCCCTCTCCTTCAAAAAAGAGTTGTCCTCAACGCTTGAGTAGCTCGGGTGCTTCTGTATAAAATTCTCATCCTCCCATGTAGAATCTTCAGTGGGTAAGTTCTTCCACTTGATGAGATACTCTGAAATTGATCGATTCCGTAGTTGTCGAGTTCTTGTTTCCATGACCGCTTCTGGTTCCAATATGACTTTTCCTTCCTCATCAAGTTCTGGCAATATTGTTTGAACTGGAAGATTTTCTCCTATAACCTTCTTTAAGCATGAAACATGGAAAACTGGATGTACTCGCGAAGAAGCAGGAAGCTCCAATTTGTATGCCATAGTACCCATCTTTTGCAACACCTTGTAAGGACCATAGTACTTTGGCGATAATTTATTATCCTTCTTAGCTTGCTTGAGGGACATTTGTTTATATGGTTGTAGCCGTAAAAATACCCAATCTCTTACATCAAAACTTCTCTCGCTGCGATGTTGATCTGCCTATTGTTTCATTCGATTTTGTGCCAAATTAAGGTTATCCTTTAAGAGTTGGAGAACTTCTTGCTGATGCTCGATGTGATCTTCGACTGCTTGAACCTTCAAATTTTCCCTTAAAGATGATGTAATCGATGGTGGATGATACCCATAAAGTGCCATAAATGGGGTCATTTTTGCTGCAGTATGGAAGGAAGTGTTATACCACCATTCAGCGAGAGGTAACCACTTGACCCATTGTGTTTGTTTATCAGATACAAAACAACGAAGATATCCTTCCAAACATTTATTTACTATCTCAGTTTGACCATCAGATTGAGGATGATAAGATGAGCTATGAGCTAATTGAGTACCCAAACAAGAAAATAACCCTGTCCAAAAATTTCCAGTAAAAATGGGATCTCTGTCGCTCACAATAACCCTTGGGCTTCCATGTAGCTTTTGAATTCTGTCCATAAATGTAGTAGCAACTGTACTTGCTTTAAATGGATGAGATAATGCACAAAGTGTGCATACTTGGTAAGTCTATCAACTACCACCATGATGACATTCTTTCCTTCGGACTTAGGTAAACCTGTGATAAAATCCATTGAAATCTCCTCCCAACGTTGACTTGGAATGGATAAAGGTTGTAGAAGTCCCGGGGTCTTAATTGTCTCCACTTTATTCCGCTGGCAAACCAAACATTCCGCCACAAACTTTTGAATATCAGATTTAAGGCCATCCCAAAAAAATTCTTTCTTCACCCTGTGGTAAGTTTTTAAAAATCCTGAGTGTCCTCCTAAAGGAGAAGTGTGCAATTCCAGAAGAATCTTTTGTTTCAATTGGGAATTCTTACAAAGATATAAGCGATCTTTGTACCATAAGGAATCATTTTTCCAACTAAATGTATCAGATGTACTAGGATCTTGCTGCAACTTTTGAAGGAGTGTCCATACATCTTTGTCCTTCTTCCATTCATCTCTTGCTTCGGTTATCCAATCTGGTTGGATAATAGAAATGGCACAAAGCAATGCTTCCACTTCTTCATTCTTTCTTGAGAGTGCATCTGCAACAACATTAAGCTTTCCTTTTTTGTAGATTATTTCCAAGTCATAACCCAACATCTTTGTGACCCATTTTTGCTGCTCTTCTGAAGATAGTCTTTGTTCCAAAAAGTGTTTAAGACTATCATGATCAGTTTTTACCTTGAAGTGTCTTCCCATTAGGTAAGTTCGCCATTTCTTTAGTGCATGTAGTATTGCTAACATTTCCTTCTCATAAATAGCTTTTTGTAAATACTTTCCTTTGATTGGAAAGCTTTCAAAAGCAATGGGTCTTCCTTCTTGCATTAAAACAACACCAATTCCATTTCCTGAGGCATCAGATTCCACAATAAAGGCTTTTGTGAAGTTTGGCGTAGCTAGGACTGGTGCTAGGCACATTGCCTCTTTAAGATGTTCAAAGGCCTTAGTTGCTTCAGGAGTCCATGAAAATGCATCTTTCTTCAATAATGTTGTTAGAGGTGCTGCTATTCTCCCATAGTTCTTAACAAACTTGCGATAATAGCCTGTTAACCCGAGAAATCCTCGCAACTACTTTATTGTCTTGGGGACTTTCCATTCCTTAATGGCTTTAATTTTGTTAGGGTCTACTTTAACACCCTCGTGAGATATAATATGACCCAGATATTCCACCCCTTGTACTCCAAAGAAACATTTGGATGTTTTTGCATATAATTGTTTCTCCTGCAATAGTTTGAGTACCCTGTCAACATGTTCAACATGATCCTTCCAAGACCTGCTGTAGATTAGTATATCATCAAAAAATACTAGCACAAACTTTCTAAGGAAGGGTTTGAAAATGGAATTCATCAACCCTTGAAATGTAGAAGGTGCATTGGTAAGGCCAAAAGGCATGACCAAAAATTCATAATGGACCTCATGAGTTCGAAATGCTGCTTTTGGAATATCTTCAGTCTTCATTCTAATTTGATGATATCCCGAACGAAGATCCAACTTGGTAAAATAAATTGCTCCATGTAATTCATCCAATAATTCATCAATCACAGGAATGGGAAATTTATCTTTAATGGTGAGCTTATTGAGCTCCCTAT
Organism: Pinus albicaulis; assembly: GCA_034641835.2. NCBI lineage: Eukaryota > Viridiplantae > Streptophyta > Pinopsida > Pinales > Pinaceae > Pinus > Pinus albicaulis. The sequence goes on from CM076581.1 coordinate 697,134,416, forward strand.
AATCCAGACACATTCACCATGATCCATCCTTCTTGTGTACTAATACTACAGGAGCAGAGAAAGAACTTTGACTAGGTTGAATTATACCCGCCTCTAACATTTCTGCAATCATACGTTCAATTTCGCTCTTTTGGAAGTAAGGATATCTATAAGGCCTGATGTTTGGAGGAACACTTCCTGGAATAAAATGAATAGCATGATCATGATCACAAATAGGTGGGAGTCCTTTGGGAGTTTCAAACACCTTTGAATGATTGTCCAAGACTTGTTGGAGATCTGCAGAAATAGATGATTTTGATGTCGGAACTTCTAGTGAGCATAATTGTGCAATTACGCCTCGTTGTTATTTCTTTAGAAGCTTTTTCATGAAATTAGAGCTTATTATCCTTCCTGTCTTCCCTTCAATACCCCGTAATTCGACTTCCTTTCCTTCTGAAAAAAATTTCAAGAAAAGTTCTTGAAAAATTAAAAGCTACCGTCCCCAAAGATTGTAACCATTGTACTCCTAGTACAACATCAGCACCTCCCATAGGAATGGAAAGCATTGGACTAGTCAATACATATTCCCCCATGGTTAGTTTGATATTATGGCATTTTCCAGAGAAATTTATAGTTCCTCCATTTGCAACCATCACTTGACATTCTGGTGCTGGGTATAGGAAACAATTTAATTCCTTGGCTACCTTACAATGAATAAAATTATGGGTGCTACCTGAATCAATCAACACTATTACCCTTTTATTCTTGATCTATCCTACTATCCTGAGAGTTTGAGGAGTGGTAATTCCGGCCAGTGCATTACATGATATGGTCGAATTCATTTCTTCCTCTTCTATGGTTGGTTCCTAGTGTATATCCTCTTCTTTTTCATTTTCTTCTTCTTCTTCACAATCTATGTAAAATAATTTCTTTTCAGCACACTTATGAACTTTAGTGTATTTGCTATCACAACTGTAGCAAAGCCCTTTTGCTCTTTTTTCTTCCAATTGTTGTGGTGTCAACCTTGTAGGTTGTGGAAATCTAGGCGTAGCAACACTTCCTTCTTTATAGAATTGAGTGGTAGGCTTCCTTGTCGCCATAATTTTACATTCAACTTTTCTTGCCAACCCGAATGCCTTCTCCAATGAATCAGGTTCCAAAACACGAACTTCATGTTGGATGTTATCCTTTAGAGTACCTAAGAAGAGATCAATCCTGTGTTCCTCTCGAATATTAGTTACCCTTATATTCAATTTTTGGAAGTCCTCAATGTGCTGCCCCACTAAACCCTTTTGTTTGAGATTTATCAATTGGCTAAAGAAGGTGTTGCTCTTTGTATCCTCATAATGTGCTATCATTTCTCCGTAAAAATTGACCAAGTGACAATTTTTTTACGGGAGCAAAGCCATCAATACCATACAAATGTATTTTGTTCTAAATGTAAAGTTGCAATGCGTACCTTTTGTGTGTTTTGCACATTATGGAGATCAAAATATTGCTCCATCTGTAGTATCCATGTTACAGGATCCTTTCCATCAAACTTCTTCATATCCATCTTTGGAATATGGTGGTTCTTCCCGCCAACATTAGAGTTTATGAAATCACAATTAACATTTATTTTGTTCTCATCATGAGGTTCTTCTACTATCTTCTCACCATTAGGAAACCTTTCTTGTATAAACTTTGTCAAACCTTCCATGTCTGCTTTTAGAAAATTCTTCATGTTTTCCATTTTCTCATCGATCTTAGCTTCCATGTCATCAATATTAGCTTCCATGCCCACTTCCATGCCATCCATCTTAGCTTCCACGCCTTTCTTCAAACCATCCACCTTAGTTTCCACGCCTTTCATCAAAACTTCGATTTCATTTTTTGTTCTTTGCGAGAGCGAAATTTGCTCTTGTAATTTTGATATGTCATGTTGCCATTCTTCATCTTCATGAGTCATAGTAGAGCCTTCTGAAGGCTTAGTGGGTGTTGAATTCTTTTTAGGGGCCATTTTAGAATCCAATACTGATATCTATTCTACAATATGCCCTTGGGATCAATTTAACTTGATTATTCAAACAAGACTTGTGCAATTTGAAAAAAATACACACCTTTTTCTTGCTTTGAGGAGCTCGATATTGAAATTGTATTATCTATGTGATTGCAGATCTTCAATATCTGAAATTCAGCACTGTAGTAGCCCTCTGAATTTTATTTTGAATGCCACAGGTATCACCTGATTTGGATTCTCCAAGACAAAGTTGTGTCCAATCTCCCACAATGACCTAATTATGGACTGGTTTAGTAGAGAGAACTTGTACGATTTTCCACGTGTCACTGTTTCATCCTTTGTCTCTAAAATTGATAGCCAATAAACTAAAGTCTGTGTACTTGCGACCACTTTTTACGGCACTCCAATCCGATGCCCAGAGAAATATTTATTGAACTTTTCCCACGATCACCTCTTTGAGATGCAATTCAGGAGCCTGAAAAAACACTACCTTCCACAGATCATATCTCCAAAAATATTGCGAACCAAGCTCTGAAATGTTTTGACGAATTTTCTCAGGATTTCAGCTTCGCACTATATGAATTTCAGATTCTGAACCTTCGTAGAAAAAAATTTATAGCGAAAATGCCACGATGACCTATTTAGGAGCTTGAAAACAGACCTAACTTCCACAGATGATATCTCCGAAAATATTGCGAACCAAGCTCTGACATTTTTATACAAGCTTCCTCAGGATTTCAGATTCGCACCCTAAAAAATTCAGCTTCTGAAACTTCGTAGAAAAAAAATCATAGCGAAAATGCCACGATGACATGTTTGGAGCAGCGAAACCCTAGAATCCAAAGCTTTGATACCAAATGTTGTGTAACCAACTCCAAAAATAGAAGAAATGAGATATCAACGCCTTAGAAATAAGCCACTTCGAGGGGGCAACCTCCAATACATTACATAAATGAACAATTCTTGGATGATACAAATGAAAAAAACCTCCTTTCATATATAGGAGTCCATGGGGCCACAATATAATCCTAGTGGGGCCACAATGTAATCCTAGCCGACCTAACAATAATAATGTAAGGGCACAATAATAACAATATGGGGGTTACAGGGGTACAATAATAACAATAAGGGGGGCTACACTATTAATATAGGGACTTAACACCGGTGGAAAACCAGACATAGAAGAAGATAAAGGCGCTGAGGACAGATAATGGTGGGGAGTTCTGCAAGAATGAATTTGAAGAGTTCTGTAAGAAGTGTGGTATAGCACGACAGAAGACTACTCCATATACACCTCAGCAAAATGGAGTTGCAGAAAGAATTAATAGAACACTGATGGAAAAGGCAAGAAGCATGCTCAGTGGTACCGGGTTAGGACAAGAATTCTGGGCAGAGGCAGTGGAGACTGCATGTTACTTAGTTAACATATCACCTTCATCAACGTTGGAGGATAAGACCCCACATGAGGTATGGACTGGTAAGAAACCCTCTATTTCACATCTAAGGGTATTTGGATGTGATGCATATGTACATGTTCCAAAGGAGAAAAGGACCAAGTTGGATAATAAATCTGAAAGGTGGATCTTTATTGGGTATAAGGATGGTTTAAAGGGTTACAAGCTTTGGAACCCAGAAACAAGGAAGGTTGTGTACAGCCGAGATGTGGTGTTTAGAGAAGTGAAAGATGTTGTTAAACATGAAGTCCTATCAAAGGAACCTGAAAAGATAGAGTTTTAGCTAAAGGAGGATGAATCAGACTCTACAACAGAAGAAGACTCAGAAGATGAAGAGCCACAAACTCCAGCTTTGAGAAGATCAGTTCGGGAAAGAAGGCAACCAGAAAGTTATAGTTCATCTGCTTTCTGTTCAGGTTTTGCCTTAACTATAACTGATGATGAACCCAGAACTGTCAGGGAGGCAGTAGATTCAGAGGATGGAAAACTCTGGAAGGAGGCCATGGTTGATGAAATGGCATCCTTGCACAAAAACGATGCATGGGATTTGGTGGAGTTGCCGGCCGGAAGGAAGCCCATTGGGAGCAAATGGGTGTTTAAGAAGAAGATGAATGTAGAAGGCAAGGTGGAGAAATACAAAGCTCGGTTGGTAGCGAAAGGTTATTCCCAGGTGCCGGGAATTGATTTTGGTGATATTTTTTCTCCCGTTGCCAAGGTTACTTCTATTAGATTACTTTTATCTGTTGCTGCTGCATTTGATTTTGAGATAGAACAGATGGATGTGAAGACAGCATTTCTTCACGGGGATCTAGAAGAGGAGATCTACATGAAGCAACTTGAAGGCTTTATGGTGAAGGGTAAGAAAGAACTGGTATGCAGGTTGAAGAAGTCTCTGTATGGGTTAAAACAATTACCAAGGATGTGGTATCAGAAATTTGATACCTATATACGGGGACTTGGCTTCACCAGAAGCAAGGAGGATCACTGTGTTTATTTTAAATTAATTGGTGACCGTGTTATTTATTTGGTCTTGTATGTGGATGATATGTTGTTGATTGGAAATGACAAAGAAATTATCCAAGATTTGAAGACCCAACTGCTCTCCAAATTCGACATGAAGGATCTTGGTGCTGCAAACTATATTTTGGGCATGGAAATTAAGAGAGATCGGGCAAAGAGGAAGCTCTGGTTAAACCAGAGGAAGTATGTCGAGACTATATTGCGGAGGTTCAATATGCAGGATAGTAAACCGGTGAAGGTTCCTATTCCTGTAGGTGTAAAGCTGTCTGCTGAACAGTGTCCCAAGACACAAGAAGAAGAGGAGTATATGTCCCATGTTCCATATGCAAGTGCAGTGGGTAGCTTGATGTATGCAATGGTTTGTACTAGACCAGACATTGCACATGCCGTGGGAGTATTGAGCAGGTTTATGTCAAACCCAGGGAAGGAGCATTGGACAGCAGTGAAGCGGGTTTTCAGATATTTACGTGGCACTAGTGATTATGGCTTGTGCTACCAGGGAAGACCAGGATTGGAAAGAATGTTGGACATCTGTGGTTTTGTTGATGCAGACTGGGCTGGAGATCTGGACCAAAGAAGATCTACAAGTGGGTATGTGTTTAGCCTATTTGGAGGTGCAGTCAGTTGGATGAGTAAAAGACAGTCTGTAGTGGCGCTTTCAACTACAGAGGAAGAATACATAGCAGCCACTCATGCAAGCAAGGAAGCAATTTGGTTGCAGAAATTGTGTTCAAGTATGGGGTTGGTACAGCAAGCTATAAGGATAGACTGTGATAGCCAAAGTGCAATTTTCTTGGCTAAGAAACCTGCTTATCATTCAAAGAAAAAGCACATTGATGTTCAATATCACTTTGTTAGAGATATGGTTGAGGCTAAAAGGGTGTTGCCGGTAAAGGTGGACACTTTGAAGAATGTTGCAGATGCATTGAAAAAAGTCTCGTGAGCACTCAGAAGTTCTCTTGGTGTAGAGAAACAATGGGTGTTGAAGAATTGGGCCAATGACTAAGCCCTCCTGTGGCCCCCCGTGGAAAGAAAACAACAAGTGGGAGAATGTTGGGTATGTGTTATATTCTTTCCATGACTAAGCACGCGCTAGTCCATGGTTTTGTGCATGGTTTTGCACATGGTTTTGGGGTACGATGGTTTTCGGCCCCTGGTATTTTTGTAGATCCGGTCAAGGGAACTACGGTTATGTTCTAATCCAGGTTTTATGGATTGGGGTTTATGTATGCTTCGACATGTATATATATATATGTGTTGTAACACTATAAGGAATATAATGAAAAATCAAGCTGGTCGTCCCGATTTGGGATCCAGTGGAAAATCTCTGTGTTTATCTGTTTTATGTTTTATGCTCTCTCTATTGTTTATTTTCTGTTATAAGATTCGTGTGTAGATAATTTCTGTTCAGGGTTAAAACCTACAGCTTTGATACCAATTGTTGGAAATACTGGGGGGGTGAAGTAGTATTTCTTTCAATTAGAGCATTAGTTAATCTTCAATTATTATCAGTGTTTGTATAATGATAGCAGTAAACAAAAGGAACACAAATGCACACATTTTTTAAGGTGGAAACCCACTTCGGGACAAAAACCACCTAATGCTTTTCTAATAATTCTTTAATATTCAACTCCAATTGAAAATAAATCTCCAACTTCCTAGAATCTAGAAAAGCATTCTTCTCCAGCTCCCATTGGATCAACGCTCCAACACCTGAGAATCTTCAGTAGAAAACTGAATGGATGCCCCAACACCCAATGAGCTACAAATCACCCTAGCACCACCCTACCACCCTATAGATAATAAAAGAAGAATGGACTCCCATACCAGAGAAAATGGTCCACTTTACAATGATATAGAATAATGTAGAAGAAGAAGACACACTATACCATAACCCCAACTATGACACAACCACCTAATGATGATCCTAGACCTCTCAACACTACCTCTTCAACTCTTGGTAGATAGACACTAGTAAAATTTTTACAATAATGTATTTACAATGACTTAGTACAATGATACCTTTACAGTGACTATATGCAGTGCTTCCCACTTGAAGACATCATGTGACGAACTTCTTGTTGTTGTTATGCACCTCGTTTGTTGCTCTTGTCATGCTACCCTCTACTGCACCTTTCTTTGCTTTGCTACCCTAGAAAGTCTGGTCCTTTGTAGCCTTTGACAACACATGATCTAGATTTTTCTTGCCTTCTAGGAGCTCGATATTGAATCTGGTCTATCTCTGTTATTTCAGATCCCTAATATATGATTTTTTGTTTTGTAGTAGTCCTCTGAGTCTTCTTTCCAATGCCACAAATCTGATCCAATTTGGGTTCTTAAAGAAAGAGTTATGCCCAATCTCTCACAATGAACTAATTATGGACTTATTCTGTATAGAAAATTTTTACGACGTGCCACGTGTCACTATTTCTTCATTTAGCTCTGACCTTGATAGATGAAAAACTAAAGTTCATGCACTATCTTTCACTTTCTACAGAATCCCAATCCGATACTCAGAGAGATAGTTATGATGATTTTCCCAAGGTCACTTCTTTGAGATGAATTTCAAGAGCCTGCAAAAAAACTGATTTCCATAAATCATATCTCTGAAAATATTGTGCGCCTTCATCTAAAATTTGTACAGGAGCTTCCTTAGGATTTCGGCTTCAACTCATAAAAATTTCTGCTTCTGAACCTTCGCAGAAAAAAATTTAGAGTGAAAATGTCACAATGACTTTTTTGAGATAGTGAAATCCCCTTACATAAGGAGGATATGAGGATCACAATTTATATAAATGCTTAGGTTAAGAGGGGCTTTAACAAGTGAATTTAGGAGGGATTTTAGGATCTTAAAAAATATTAATTATGACTTTTCAGTGATCCATGCCACAACCCCATTGGGTTTTAGCTCACTAACAGGGGGTACAAACTTCAAACATGAATATCTTTCAAACCGTGAAGAATTACATGGCATGCCATATATCAACGAAAACATCTCAACAAGTAGAAACCATAAAAATCATTCTTGACGCAAAATATAGTAATTTGGTAGGTCAGAATTCCCATGAAATATTCGGGTAACCCCTCGTGATGCTTGGGTTTACATCAATGATAACCACTGAGCAACAATTCTTGTTGGAATCATGATTGTTGTTAGAACAAAACTCGCAGGATTTAGTCTTCACTACAATCACCAGAGTTAGGATCCATGAGAGGTAGTTAGTCCATGTCGTAAAACAAACGGGGAGTTTTGAACCCAATGTCCAACAATCTCCCCCCCAACACGAGTCGGGTGACTTTATAACTTGAGACATGTCGCTCTGATACCACTTGTTGGAATCATGATTCTCGTTAGACGAAAACCCGCAGGTGTTAGTCTCCCCTAGAATAGCCAAAGTTAGGATCCACAAGAGGCGGTTAGTCCATGTCATGAAACACATGGGGAGCATTAAACCCAATGTCCAACAATTTCCCCCCCAACATGAGCCTAGTGAGTTTTGAACTCGTGACCTGTCGCTTTGATACCACTTGTTGAAATAACGATTGTTGTTAGACCAAAACCCACAGGCTTTAGTCTCCTCTACAATCTCCAAAGTTAGGATTCACAAGAGGTGGTTATTCCATGTCGTGAAACACACTGGGAGTGTTGAACCCAATGTCCAACAATGTTTACTTTTTCTCATCACATGTATTGTCTACTTTTTTTGTTACATTATGATGTCATTTTGTTTTCCACATTGTAGCACACATTTTTGTTTATTACATTGTAACATTGATATTTATTTGACATGTTCAAACATTAATTTTTTTGGTCACAATAAGAGGTAAATTATTTTCTATCACATTCGATGTAAATTTTTGTTATGTAAATTGTGATATGAGTTTTAGTTCAACACATTACAAGTGGATTTTTTTTTATTGAATTAGAATGTTAAGTATAGTGCATTTACTTTTTTTTCGTCATATCCTCACATATATTTTTTTTCATCACATTGTGACATTGTAATATCAATTTCGCTTTATCATGTTGCATCATCACCACTTGTTTATCACATTGAAACTCAACTTTTTTTCTACACATTATCACATTTATTATTATTCATCACATTATGAGATCAATTTATGTTCATAAAATTGTAATATTAGGGTTCGGTTTTCACATGAAAAAGTCAATTCTTGTTAGCCACACTAAAATGTCAATTTTTTTTAACACAATTAAGCTTGTTTGTACATGGATGTTGTGGTTGACGATGGGTGATTATAGATGATTATGGTTGCAAACACCCAGCTATATATGAATATTATTGTATTGTTGACAATATTTGATCATCATTGTTCTTTTTTCACCTTGGCTAACCTTGGTCAACGATTGGTGAGTATGGTGTATATGGATGAACATGGTTGTCAATATTCAAAGGTAGATGAATAAGGTTTTTCATGGTCATCAATGATTGGTTATAGCTGAATTTCCTTATCCATATTGACTATGGTTAACAATGGCTAATAATTAATGAGATGGTTAATCATGGTTGACCATTGTAGACCTCATGTGACCATGATTATTAACTTGTAGCTATAGATGTATATTGTTGACTAAGTTGACTATGGTTAGTTGTGCTTACCTTGATAACCATGATTGGCCATGCATTAACATGGTTGAAAATTGTTAGTCATGAATGGCTATGGTTAAACATTGTTTAATTGGTTTGACCATGGTTAAATATGGCTGAATTTATTCACCTTGTTAGACCATAGTTATCCATGCTCATTATGTTAGACCATAGCTATATTTCAATGTTAAATATTAAAAATGGTACTATTAATATTCATAGTACAAGTACAAATATTACTTCGAGAACTGTGAATTGATATGTCCACCAAATATATGTCCCAAAGAGATCCACCTAAAGAGATCACTTACGATCAATTCAACCACGAAACCTAACCCCATGAGTGTCAAGAGAATTGAATCTATAATATCGCAATAACAAAATTACTTTAACAATAGAAACTCAACTATTTAAACTAATCCTCAAGACTTAATAACATTTAAATGTTACTTATATTAATAATAAAATTAATCTAATAATATTAATAATTTAATAATAAATTAGTAATTTCAAATTTTCTATTTAACACTACCAAAAATTATAATCATAATATTTTATTTAAACTAATAATAATAATAACAATAAATTTAAATCTATATTAAAATCAAAACATCATGTCAAATACAAATAACAGTGACAAGTGCGCTGCCTTTGGATTGTTGTTCACTGCAGGCTCAACAAAAAAAACCTCAAAAAGTAGATGCTACATAATGATTTTCACTCTCCTTTCTCAAAATGTCAATAATAAACCATACTTACGTCACTTCAATATGCTTTCTTATTTTCCATGACAAAATACGAGTGATCAGAATTTTGGCCTAAGCTTAAGCCGCCCAACGATTCTGATCGATGGCATAGGTGGCCTCACCCTGAGCAATGGCTAGCCTCTATAATCACTAGATAAGCATTACAATAAACTTTCCAATTTTCCAATAATAAATGTGATTATTTGAAAAAAAAAATTATCCTAATATATAAACATATAAACATTATGAAAAAGTAATTATATTTTCATTGAATTTAAGATTTTTAAATTAAAATTCAATTATTTTACTTTAAGTATTGAATCACAACTACTTCAATTATTAATTACAAATGTATTTTACTCTAAATAAAACAAGGATGGTTGCAAGGCAGCTAGTCCCTGCCTTGAGCGGGAGTTCCAGTAGTGAACTAGTTTTATGCAATCATGTTTGATTTTGAGAACTTGCTTCATGAGTGATGCAGAAGAAAAATTATTGAAGAATTGTCTATAAAAAATTACCGAGGGGGACTAATGGTTAACGACAAATCAGCTGTCAGAGCCAAGCAGTGATTCTACGTCACCAATGTAATGATAAACTGATCGAGATATTGTGTATGTAAACAACGAATTGAAACATATGAATCACAATGATACTTTGCATACTTTGCATCTACTTGGCTGTAAAGGGTTTCAATGCTTTCAAATATGATTTTAAAGTGGGAAATTTGGTGTCAGACCCAGTTCGAAATTATTGTACAACCACTTTATAAATTTGGTAATGTGACTAGAGGAAAATATTAAAAAACACACTGTACTTTAACAGAAACCAAGAAATCAACTATATTTTGAAAGTATATGATTTTGTATGTTATCATTTATAATTGAAAGAGGGAATCCTTATTCCCTCCATGTGGCATGACCACTACATCAGTAGGGTACAGTGTCAAGAAGTCCAAATGACAATGAAAAATAAAATATAAATTCTTATACACGCTCCAAAACCAAGCACAAGTTTCTGATGATGATGCTGGCAAAGGGGTCACCTGAATCGATATCTAAACAGTACCCAACTGGTTTGAAATATGCAGGGGTGGGATCTGAAAGGAGAACAAAGGATTAGCTACCCATTTCTACTCGTAAGCTCTGTACTACTCTAGTGATTTCAGAGTGCCTTGGTCGATTCCACCAATTCGTAAGCTTTGTACTACTCCAGTGATTTCAGAGTGCCTTGGTCGATTCCACCAATTGCAAAAGTGTCTGTACTATTTAGGCTCATAGAAAAAACCCAAATTTAAGCCCTTGATTAACACACGTGATGATGGTCCACTCTTTGCAAGAGGTTGTATATGCATTCTCCCACCTGATTTGCCACCCTCGGCAGCCTGGAGCGAAGCCACTAGATAAGGATATGGTGCTGGAATTGAACCGCAGAATTGGATTTTATACACAAGTGTCATGCAGATGTCAACATATGGGCATGAGATGCATGGACTGCAGCATTGTCCAGAAAATAAGCTTGAAGAGTAAACGTTGATTTACAGGCCTAAAAAGTAAGTAGTAACATTTAAGCTTTGCTACAGTGATGGAAAATGAATTCAGATAGTAATATAGATATGTTAGGATTTCAATGGCAGTCCCACATAATTTCCACCACAATAGGTGGAAGAAATGGGCAATCGAAACATGTTTGTGTTTGATTTTTGCAAAATTGTCCTTACTTTTCCACTATAAGTTGGAGGCATATTGATAAAATGGTATAGCTTGCAATTTCTGCACAGAACTGATTGTCATTCAAGCTGATTTCTTTTCATGTTTGTTTGGGAAAATTTGAAATTTTCTATTGTAAGTACAAGTTTTGATTTGGGAAATTGTTACAGACCATCTGTTACATGGTAGAATGGGTAGTTGGCACTGGTTCATTCTGAATTGTGTTCTAGGTAAATGCAAGGTTTGACATGTAGCGCTTTTGGGAGTGGTTTGTAATGACATGTAACCATTTTAAGATTGTTCTTCTTTGAAGTTGATGCTTTCCACCAAAGAAGTTTGGCATAAAATAGTTTTATATCTATTGCATTGCCCTTTTAATTTGCGCATGTTCTTTGATGATGTAGTTACGGTTAAGACACTATTGATGATACTTTGAGATTGGATTTCCTTGCTGCAGCAAAAGTGCCTAGAAACTGGTGAACATGTTGCCATAAAGAAAGTGCTTTAGGACAAAACATACAAGAATACAGAACTGCAAGTTATGCGCATGCTTGACCATCCTAATATAGTTCAATTTAAGCACTGTTTCTTTTCAATGATAAATAACGATGAGCTTTACCTTAATCTTGTACTCGAGTATGTCCCTGAGATAGTTTACCGAATTTTTAAGCACTATAATAGGGTGAACCAAAGGATGCCATTATTATATGTTAAACTGTATGCGTACGTTTAGTTTGATGATGTTGTATATGAAGACCTGATTTTATTTTTTTCTGTAAGTGCAATACTTGTTATTTTCTTCTTTTTTATTTTATGTTTTATGTTTTTAAATATGTAGAATACTGTAACTAGACATTTCTTTCCTATAATTACTGTACCAGCATTTCTAGATTCGAAAGATTAATAGTCCATGGGCCTAAGACACTTGTAGTGGGGGTGCCTAGAGGCAGAAAAAACAACGGTATAAGATCCATATCTACCAATATAAGTAATAGAAGCAAGGACGGAAATACCTGAAATGGGCTCTCCTCCAACTTCTCGTCGGAATACCTGTAGAAATGAAGTAGGAACTGCAACCTCTATAGAAAGCAAGTAGGAACTCCAACTTCTATAGAAAGCAAGCTAGAACTGAATACCTGTAGAAATCAAGCTAGAACTGCAACTTCTGTGGAAAGGAAGTTGGAACTGTTTAGAGGTTTCGCTGCTTGCTACATGTTCCTGTAAAGCGTTGTTCCTATAAAGCGCTACATGACTATGTAGGTGTAGGTGGCACTGCATGAGAATGCATGACAATGTAGGTGGTGTTGCATGAGAAAGTAGGTGGTAGTTTTTCAAGAGCCTTAAGGAGGAGCGAAAGTCAAGTGAAGGCCTGAACCTAGCATTTCATACTGTAAGATTAATGTCAGCATTAGTCTAGCGGTCACGAAAAAAATGGCATAAAAGAACATTATGCTAAATTTTCATAGGTCTTGCGTCGATATGAGGCTAAATAAGACCTTCAAGTTGTTTATTGGTTAAAACAATAATTACATAGAACTCACTGGTAAATCGAAAACTTTATAATAAATTGAATTTGTTGACTTAGTTTTTGTGCAGGGACTAATGCAAAGCCTAAAAACAATTACTATAGTCCCTCCCTGCCATGCTGCAGAGGCAAGGACTAATAAAAAGAGAAAAGTTTATTTCCTAAGCTATAAAAGCATAAATAAAAAAACACATGATTAAAACAGATACATTATTGAGTGACAGTATATACCCACTTTAATACTTTAATATTATAACAGATACATTATTCAGGAATAAAAATATATTGCTCAGCTTATTTATGACTCTATAGCCTGAGAAATAAGTTTTGCAGAGGAAACACAGACTGCATATTTAACAAAACACAGCTGCTATAACAGTTACATTATTCAGGAATGGAAATATATTGCTCAGCTTATTTATGGCTCTATAGCCTGAGAAATAAGTTTTTCCGACGAAACACAGACTGCATATGTAACGAAACACAGCTGCACGGCGAATTTGATGGAATCCTTTGTACATAATTTATTTCCGGGGCATTCCGTTTATGCCCCCGGAAATAAATTGGAAAAGTAAATACATATTTGAGCCATTGTATTTTGATATATTCAGCGTAAACCTATGAAACAGAACGCAATGAATTATATTGTATTGTATTTTGATATTTTCAACATAGCCACATCAAACAGAGCGCAAGAAACTTGTTTACCAGTTCCTATTTTATTAACAAATACCTCGCTACGTACTTGATAATGTGGCCATCAAAAAGCAGCGACAAACCAGTATGTTCTTGATATAACTACCATAACCATATCTAATGGCATTCTTAGATACTCGCCTCCAGGAGTATCTGGATCCGTCATAACCTGATTATGGTTTTATCATGAATTGATTAATGATATGAATCTCAATTTGAGGAGCGACAGATTAATAAATAAATGTTAGGCAACATATTGATAGATTTCCGGGTGGCATTCGTTTTAAACGGAGTAGACGGAGAAAGTAAACCTTCAAGTTTGTTGAGCTTTCGGCTGGGGCGCTTCCGATATTTATTGTCATATAATAAATTTACATCTGAGAGTGTGTCGAGATATATATATGGAAATTTATAATTTTTTAAAAATAACCTTTAATAATAATAGCAAATCAAAATTACATATCCAATTATGATTGTCGATAGAGACTTACAAATTTTCCAGGTCAACTTTAAAGAACCCTCCAAAGTAACGGACGTACGTAAATTAAATATTCAGAAAATGTCGATGAACATCATTTGAAACCTATTATATGGTTAACATTAAAAAAACATCTTAAAATAAATAAATTAAATTCATGATTTATATTTCTAAATTTAAAACTTAATAATTATTTTAACATTTAATAAAAACAAAATAAAAAATAAAAATAATTTATAAAAAATTTAGCAAAAATATATTAATAAATTATGTATATTAATAAGTTTATAAATATGAATATCAAAAATGAAAATCACTTTTTCTTATAATGCCCCTATACAATTACATTAGAACTGAATTTCATAAATTTAATTACAATACTAACTTTCCTAGCCTTTTAAGATGTCAAAATTATAGAGAGGTGAGTAGACTTCTCTCCAAGCTTTTCAAGCATAAGAATAAAATCTTAAATCAAACTAAATAACTCTTTTCTTTAGGTTCAATAAGCCAAAGATTGGTCTCAGTGGAATTTAATCATCACCATTAAATAAATATAATAATAAAATATATGTAAATACTTAATTTTAAATAAATAAATAGATTTATTTTTTAATAAATTTGTTAATAAAAAATTAAATAAAATTAAAATTTCATTAAAATATTTAATTGAGAATATAAAAATTAAATTTGTTTATAAAAATTAAATAAAATTAAAATTGAGAATATTAAATTAATATAAAATATATAATAATTTTTTTTAATTGAACGTAATATTAAATAAATTAGTAAATTAAATTAAAGTATTAATAAAAAAAAAAATTAAAGAAATGAGAAACTATTAATATAATATGAATAAAATTATTAATAAATCAATATAGTGATTAACTATTAATATATTGAACAATATAGAAATTATATAATTTATTTAATAAATTATTAAATAAATTTCATTGTTATATAAATTTAAAGGACTAATAAATTCTAAGACTAAATTATAAGCCCTTGCATTAATATCTTAAATCCGAGGATCAATATTATAAACCCTTAAATTAATATTATATGTCACAAGATTAATGTTATATATCTTTTGATTAATAAAGCTACGGGATTGATACTATAAACGCAAAGGACTAATAAACCCAAGAGACTAATAAATTATAGAGATTGATACTATAAACCCAAGGAACTAATAAATCATGATCAACCATGGAAAATTATGGTCAACTATGAGCAGCCATGGTCAAACATGGTGAGCCGGGTTTTATAAAATCAAACATGGTTAATCATGGCCAACCATGGTCGAACATCGCATTGAGATAAATATTGTCTCAATATGAAAATAATTCATGGTCAACATTGCTCCAATGTCGCATTACGAGGATGAACCACATTAGATAGTTCGAAACGTCGACCAAATCCTAATGATTTGATTAATTCGAAAGACATTTATCTACATCATTAACCATGTTTATTTTAGTATTTAAAATTTTTATTGTAGGGTTTATATACCTTGGGTTTATCGTATTAGTCCATTGAGTTTAATATTATTCCTTTGGATCATAATCCCTTGGGGTATCAGTATGAATCTCTTGGGTTTATAATAACAATCCCTTTGTTT
This sequence comes from Pinus albicaulis, assembly GCA_034641835.2. Lineage (NCBI taxonomy): Eukaryota > Viridiplantae > Streptophyta > Pinopsida > Pinales > Pinaceae > Pinus > Pinus albicaulis. The sequence continues at coordinate 697,150,247 of CM076581.1, forward strand.
TATTATTTCCTTGGGTTTATAATATCAATCATGGTCAACCATGGTCGAATGACGCATTGTGACAAACATTGTTTCAATATGAAAATCATCGATGGTCAACCATGGTCCAACGTCGCATTGTCAAAAATATTGTCTTGATATGAAAATAAATCATGGTCAACCATGGTACAACGTCACATTGTGACAAGGATTATGTCAATATAGAATCAACCATGATCAACCACGTTTATTTTAGTGTTTATAATATTTATCTTAGGGTTTATATACCTTGGGCTTATATTTTTCATCCCTTAGGTTTATAATATCAATCCCCTGGGTTTATTACTCTAAGGTTTCATATTCCTAGGGTTTAATATTATTCTCATATGCTTATAGTCTTTTGGGTTTTTAGTATTAACCCATAGGGTTTATTATTCCCTTAGATTTATAATAACAATCATTTTCAACCATGGTCAATCATGGCTAACTATGGTCCAACATCACATTGTGATAAATATTGTCTCAATGTGATATTCAACTGTGGTCAACCATGGTCAAATGTCTTAATGTGACAAAGATTCTCTCGATTTTAAAATCAATCATGGTCAACCATGCTCAACCATGGTCTAATGTCGTATTGTGACAAGGATTATCTCAACTTTCAAATCAACCACAAGTGACCATGGTCAACCTTGTTTACTTTAGTGCTTTTAATATTTATTTTAGCGTTTATGTACCTTGGGTTTATAATATTTAACTTAGGGTTTATATACCTTTGCTTTATTTTTATCCCTTGGTTTTATTAATCTAACAGTTCATATTCCTAGGGTTTAATATTATTCCCTTAGGTCTGTAGAAATTTGAATAATAGATTACTTATTCACTGAGATTATCCTGATTACACACTATTTGAGCTTCATGCATAATACATAACCTCTTCTACCATTGATCATCAATTTGCGAAATTAGAAGCAGTCGCATGCGCACATTAAAACATAATCAAGCACACATATAACATAGTATGTAATGGGGAAAGCTTCCAGCTGAAAACCCCCAACTATCTGTATATTATAATGATAGAGAACATGTAACAATACATAGCACAAAACTCCTCACAAGCTCTCAGCACTGTCTCCAATTGTTACACACAAACTAGCTCAGATCTGAACAAGTCACAGGTTCAAATCTCCTCCACTGTTTGCCTACCTCTACTACGCAATCCAAGATGAGAATGAATGAGATCCAAGTTCGAATCTCCTTGGCTTGTACTGCGCAATCCTCATTGGCAATCTCAATCAATGTGTGTGCAAATCTCATGCATAGTTATAGTCACAACTGATAGTAGAATCACCCTTTCACCCACCTCTAACACTGGTCTCCATTGAACTGTCCATGCACTGCAGTTAACTGATTTATTCTTTAGTTGATTTATGAGTTAATAATTAGTGAATTAATTAATAATTAATTCACACCACTCATCACTAGTTTATTTATCAGTTAGACTAAGTACAACTAGTTCAACTAAGTTAAACCGAACACAACTCCATCAACTGTCTCATCAACTCCACCAAACTCTGCCACATGAGTTCTAACTGAAGTCAACCATGCAATAGCTCAACTAAACCCTAGGAATAGCGGAATTCCTTCTATCAGCTGCATGTGCCACATCCGTAGCTCGAACTGAAGTGCTGCAAGAGGATAAGATAATGTTTATACTCCAAACATTATTAAGAGCTAATAATATTCGACTGATCTATTTTTAGACTGGCAGTCTAAAAATAGATTCCGCCCAATATGTCTAAAAATAGAAGTCCATCTATTTTCTCCGACTCGACCAATCATCCACAAATAGCATCCTGTAACTCATAGACCATGATCCATATGTCTAAAAATAGACTTTGCGACAAAAATCACTTGTGTGGCCCCCACCTAGTTTAGGTGATCACATTCCAACTAGGATCAGGAAAGATGTTTCAGGATGCCTCCTTCACTGTTTCTTGTTTCCATCTTCAACACTCCCTCTCAATAAGAAAGGATTGTCTTTGCATGCGACATGCACCTCCATGCATTCGCCCTGCAACCTTCACAAGCGCCATGCAACTCCATGCATCTGCTCTGCAACTCCTCTGAAATTGAATAGGCTCCAAACAACTCAATCGGTCTGATGCATCTATCATCAAAGTCTTCGACTTCTGTTGGGCCCAATTGCACATGTCATCAGGAACCACTGAGCTGTTGAACTCTTGGACCCATGCACTCTGCACTTGCTATCAACTCTGATTCACGCTCCAGTATCCGACACTGTCACTTTGATCTGCCTGCATCAATCCAACTGATCATGCTACTGCTACGCTATGGGCACCTCGTAGCCAGGTTAAATTCATGAGATCCACACCATCTCATGAATCCTGCCCAGAAATCTCCTCTTGGGATTATTCATGCATGTCATCGCACCTCTCACCTGGTGGTATAGCTGCATGCACTCCCTCTACCCATCTGGCACAAAATTTCTCTACATGAGTGGTTTCATCCACTCCATGATCCTCATCTTGTGGCTACTCCACATCCCGAGGTTCACTATTACCTGCATGAAAAACTTGCTCCCTCTCAAGCATCAATTGCATGTCTTTCTTGCACTTCCCAACAGTAGGAAGCTCCGTAGACATCCCATCTACTTCAAGTCTGTAGAGATTCTTTGCTCGAATCCCAACCTTCTTGACTTGTCCTGTTGCCTTGTGCCGAAGGAAAACGTTTTCTTCACTGAAGACAACTTCATACCCTTTATCCTCTAACATTGTGACTGAGATCAAATACTTCTTTAAACCTGGAACATGCACTACATCTTATAAAAGAATGAGTTTACCTGACTCCCTCTGAAACGTTATGGTACCAATGCCGGTCGCATTGTATCGTCCATTGTCGCCCAACTGAACATGCAACTGGAGATCTTTCTCCACCAAGTCACTGAAAAGATTCACATCTCCCGTCATGTGAAAGGAAGCGCCACTATCAAAATACCATCCCGATCCCGATGCACTAGACAACATGCATGCGATCAATGAGAAGTCCTGCTCAAATTGTGAGGCAAGAGCCTCACCAGCTGCAGCTCCAGCAACCTACTTTTTCTTCTTCTTCTGTGGACAATTCGTGGCGTAATGCCCATGCTCGTGACAGTGAAAACACTTCACTTTGGACATGTCATGCTCTTTACCATCTGCACTGGATTGAGAAGCATTCTTCTTGCCCTTCCCCTTCCTTACTTTGGCAGCCAAAGCGCAATTTTCTTCATCAGATGCCTTTGATGAAGATCCGTCCATGGTACTTCGCCTTATCTCCTCTTGCACAAGATCCAACCAAAGTCGCTCCCATCCTAGCAATTTCTCCCAACCATTGACAGAGTCCTGATAGGAATGCCAACTCTTCGGAAGACCAAGGATAGAAAATCTCACCAAGTCCTCATCATCTACAGTCACCCCCACACTTCCCAGCTCATCCCTGCATTGGGTGAACTTCGTGAGGTACTTGGGCATACTGTCGCGTTTCTCCATCTTTATGTTTCTGAGTTTATCCTTGAGCGCCAACTTCCTCTGGTCGCTCTTGCTTTGGAATAAATCTGTCAACTCTTTCCACATCAAGTATGGAGAAGCTTTTCCATGCAGGCTAGACACTATGTGATCCTTCACGCCCTCCAACAGAATCCTTCAACATTTTGTTGTCTTCTTTTGCCAAGCCGCAACTTGAGAAGCATCAGTAGGCTTTGGGACTTGAGCATCTATGAACTCCTTCAACCCATTGTCATCAAACACCACCTCCATCCTTTCCTTCCATGCAATATAATTCGAGCTGACTTCAAGGGAATACTCCAATTGCAATCTGTTGAAAGACATTTTGACTTCAACACCAAGAAAAAACTGCTGCAAATTCGAATTCCACCAGCTCAAAACTCAACCGCTTCTGATCTGTGAGAACAAAGTATTTCTAGCACAAAGATCAACTGTAGGGGCATTTACTAGACTTTTCACCTTTCAAATAAAGGATGAATCCAGAGGCTACCTGGTCCTCTTACAGACTCTGTCTACCGAAATAAAATGTAATCACTGTAATAGATTCGATGATCAATTTTGCTCTGATACCATGTAGAAATTTGAATAATAGATGACTTATTCACCGAGATTATCCTGATTACACACTATTTGAGCTTTATGCATAATACATAACCTCTTCTACCATTGATCATCAATTTGCGGAATTAGAAGCAGTTGCATGTGCACATTGAAACATAATCAAGCACACATATAACACAGTATGTAATGGGGAAAGCTTACAGCTGAAAACCCCCAAATATCTGTATATTTTAATGATAGAGAACATGTAACAATACATAGCACAAAACTCCTCACAAGCTCTCAGCGCTATCTCCAATTGTTACACACAAACTAGCTCAGATATGAACAAGTCACAGGTTCAAATCTCCTCCACTGTTTGCCTGCCTCTACTGCGCAATCCAAGATGAGAGTGAATGAGATCCAAGTTCAAATCCCCTTGGCTTGTACTGCGCAATCCTCATTGGAAATCTCAATCAATGTGTGTGCAAATCTCATGCATAGTTATAGTCACAACTGATAGTAGACTCACCCTTTCACCCACCTCTAACACTAGTCTCCACTGAACTGTCCATGCACTGCAGTTAACTGATGTATTCTTTAGTTGATTTATGAGTTAATAATTAGTGAATTAATTAATCATTAATTCACACCACTCATCACTCGTGTATTTATCAGTTAGACTAAATAAAACTAGTTCAACTAAGTTAAACCGAACACAACTCCATCAATTGTCTCATCAACTCCACCAAACTCTGCCACATGAGTTCTAACTGAAGTCAACCATGCAATAGCTCAACTAAACCCTAGGAATAGTGTAATTCCTTTTGTCAGCTGCATGTGCCACATCCATAGCTCGAACTGAAGTGCTGCAAGAGGATAAGATAATGTTTATAGTCCAAATATTATTAAGAGCTAATAATATTAGACTGATCTATTTTTAGAATGGCAGTCTAAAAATAGATTCCACCCAATATGTCTAAAAATAGAAGTCCATCTATTTTCTCCGACTAGACCAATCATCCACAAATAGCATCCTGCAACTCATAGACCATGATCCATATGTCTAAAAATAGACTTTGCGAAAAAAATCACTTGTGTGGCCCCCACCTAGTTTAGGTGATCACTTTCCAACTAGGATCAGGAAAGATGTTTCAGAATGCCTCCTTCACTGTTTCTTGTTGCCATCCTCAACAAGGTCTATAAACCCTTAGGTTTTTAGTATCAATCCCTAGGGTTTACTATTCCCTTAGGTTTATAATATCAATCATGGTCAACCATGTTTTATAACATCAATTGTGGTCAACCATGGTTCAACCCCACATTGCGAAAAATATTGTCTCTATATGAAAATCAACCATTGTTCCAATCGTGGTTCAACATTTATGAAAAAGATTGTCTCTATATGATAATCGTGGTCAACCATGGTTAATAGTGATCAACCATGGTCAACCATGTTTTATAAAATCAATCATGGGCATCCATGGTCAGTTATGCCCAACCGTGATCCAACGTCACATTGTGATAAATATTTTTTTGATATGAAAATCAACCATGGTTAAGCATGGTAAATTATGGTCCAACATCGCATTGTGAAGAGGATTATCTCAACATGAAAATAAAACATGGTCGCACATGTTTATTTTAGGGTTTAGATACCTTGGTTTTATAATATTAGTCCCTTGGGTTTAATATTATTCCCTTGGTTTTGTAATATAATCATTGTTCAACCATGGTCAATCATAGCCAACCAAGGTCAACCATGGTCAAATATCACATTGTGACAAAGATTGTCTCAATATTAAAATCAACCATGTTCCAGTGTCGCATTGTGAAAAATATTGTCTTCATATGAAAATCATCATGGTCGCTTTGTGACAAGGATTGTCTCCATATGGAAATCAATCATAGTCAATCATAGGGTTTATAATATTTATCCCTTCAGTTTATTATTCCTATAGATTCATTATATCAATCCCTTGGGTTTATTAATCTAAGTGTTCATATTCCTTGGGTTTAATATTATTCCCTTAGCTTTACAATCCGTTGGTTTTTTAGTATCAACCCCTAGGGTTTGTTATTCCCCTGGTTTTATAATATCAATCATGGTCGTCCATGGTCATTCATGGTTAGCCATGTTTTATAAATTTAATGATGGTCAACCATGGTTGAATTTCGCATTGTGGAAAATATTTTCCCAATATGAAAATCAATCATTGTATTAACCATGGCTCAATGTCACATTATGACAAAGTGCCTTAATATGATAATCATGGTAAATCATGGTTAACTATGGTGAATCACAATGAACGTTGGTCAACCATGGTCAGTCATGTTTTATAAAATCAAACATGGTCATCCATGGTCAATCACGTTCGACCATGGTCAATCATGGTCGAACATGGCATTGTGACAAAAATTGTATTCACATGAAAATTAACCATGGTTAAGCATAGTCAAGCATGGTGTAACATCACATTATGAAAAAGATCGTCTCAATATTAAAATCAACCATGGTCAACTATTATTATTTTAGTTTTTATAATATTTACTTTAGGGTTTACATACATTTGGTTTATAGTATTATTCCCTTAGGTTTAACATTATTCCCTTGGGTTCATAATCCCGACGTTGCATTGTGACAAAGATTGTCTCAATATCAAAATCAATCATTGTCTCAATATGATAATCATCATTAACCATGGTCAATTATGGTCAACCTTGGTCAACGATGGTCAACCATAATTTGTAAAATAAAACATGGTCATCCATGGTCAATCATGGTCAACCATAGTTGAATGTCGCATTGTGATAAACATTTTCTTTATATGAAAATCAATGATGGTTAAGCATGGTCAATTATGGTTAACCATGTTTTTTTAGTTTATATTATTTATATCAGGGTTTATATACCTTGGGTTTATGAAATTAGTCCCTTGTGACAAATTTTACCTTAGTATCAAAATCAATCATTGTCACAACCATGGTCCAACGTCGCATTATGATAATAAAAAATTCAATATGATAATCATGGTCAATGATGGTTAATCTTAGTCAACCATGGTCAATAAAATCAAACATGGTCATCAATGGGAAATATATTGTGAACCATGGTCAACCATGGTCAAATGACGCATTGTGACAAAGATTGTCTCAATACAAAATTAAATGATCATCAACTATGGTCGAACGTTGTGTTGTGACAAATATTGACCTGATATGAAAATCAATCATGGTCAACCATGGCCCAGCGTCGTATTGTCACAAATATTGTCTCAATATGGAATCAACCATAGTCAACTGTGTTTATTTTAGGGTTTATAAACCTTGGGATTATATTTTTTATCCCTTGGATTTATTATTCGCTTGGGTTTATAATATAAATCCCTTGGTTTTATTACTTGAAGGGTTCATATTCCTAGAGTTTAATATTATTCCCTTAATTTTATAGTCCCTTGGGTTTTTAGTATTAATTTCTAGGGTTTATTGTTCGCTTAGATTTATAATACCAATCATGGTCAACCATGGTCCTATGGTCCAAGATCGCATTGTGATCAATATTGTCTCAATTTGAGAATCAATGATGGTCAACCATGGTCCATTGTCGCATTTTGACAAAAATTCTCTCGATTTGAAAATCAATCATGGTCAAACATGGTCAACCATGGTCCAATGTCAAATTGTGAAAACAATTGTCTAACTATGAAAATCAACCATTGCCAACCATGTTTACTTTAGTGCTTATAATATAATTTAAATTTATTTTTATCCATTGATTTCATAATATCAATTATTTGGGTTTATTAATGAAAGAGTTTATATTCCTAAAGTTTAATATCATTCCCTTAGGTTTATAATCACTTGAGTTTATTAATCTAAGTGTTCATATTCCTACAGTTTAATATTATTGCTTTGCATTTATAATCCTTTAAATTTCTACTTTCCATTCTAAAAAAATATTATTATTATTATTTAATAATAATTATAAATTGATAATAATAATAATAATATTTTTTTTATTATAATAATATTTTTTTTTATTAATAGGTATTTAATAATGATAATACAAATGAAACCTTTAACTATATCAATCACATTATTATGTTTGGACGTGATAATTTAGATTTTTCATGTAATGTAACTAAGAAACCACGTTATCCGCGCAACTGTTGCCAAACAGTTAATAAGAATTCTCAATTTCCGGTTTTCTTGTGCATAAAATTATTTCGATGCACGACTATGCATGACAACCCCCTCATTTGACTTTGTTGACTCGCAAAATGTTCTGTGATTGCAAAATGAGTTAAACTTGAATTAAACTTCCTTTGATTTTCAAGCTATCGGTATTATTAGTTTTTGTTGTGTTAAACCTATTAGTATCGTTTTATTTGGAAGATTAAAGAATTATTTAGATGCACGGTTACCATTATGATTATTATTTAAATTCAGTTTTTTGAATCTTCAACAATTAATTGTTAGAATTTTTTATTTGTTTTTATAATTATGGTGATATGATTTAGCAAAAGTGAAAGGGGGAGTTTATTTCTTGAGCCAGATTATAGGAGACTATATACTCAATAAGATCTAAACCTTGGTCTCCTTGGTTTCACCAAGCAAAACATATCATTAAACCACATATCACTGTATAATTGTTAGAATCATTTTAAATCATAATAGTTATGATTTTTTCGAAAACGTTATTCATTCTATGTACACTTTTAGTGTATAGGATGTAATTTTATTCTCATTAATAAAATTACAATTTTTCTTTCATGGAAACATATCAATCTTGTCATATTTAACCACATTTTTTTTTCATATTGGTTAAAAATTGAATAAATATTTTTTATTAGGAATAATAATAATTTTAATAGAAAATTAAATTGGAATTTAGATTATTACTCTAATATAATAAGGTTTAAGGTTAGAGTTTACTTTTAAGATTGGAAAAATATATATTTGTTTGTGTAATATAATATTATATTATATTATATTAGAGTAGAGTAGAAAAAAGAGTTGTGGGTATCTATCTATTTATATATATATAGAATTGGATTTACTTTATATTTTTCTTAAAAAATCTCATTTTAATAGAATTAGTAAAATTTTGATTTGATATTCAACAAAAATAACCTCTAGAAACAGTGTACACAAATATAATATTGAATATTGTGTTTATAAAAAAAATTAAAATGCAAAAGTTATAAAAAATATAAGGCGAGAAATAAATGAGCTTAAATTCATGTATTAAGTGTTGAGAAGGATCAAATTTTTAGAGGTGGCAATTTTTTTTTGATTAAAAAAAGTTTGATCCATTTTGGCATTTGGTAGATCAAGGTTAGTTTGATGATGGCAATATGGATTTAATTGGGTATACTAATTTTTTTTCATCTACCACTCCTTGAGAGGGATCAAATCTTTGGAGGTGCAATTATTTTTAAGATTGAAAAGATATTTGATTTGTCTTTGCATTTGGTAAATCAAGACTAGTTTGATGATGGTAATATGGATTTAATTGGGTATACTAATTTGTTTGAAACTATAGATTTGAATTGTGAGAAATATAAGTTTGTAGTATGGGGGTTACTGTCCAGCTTAATATATAGAAATGATATAATACTATCTAATGTAAATATACTAGCATAGATCTAACATAAGTTTAGAGAAATCAAATTTCTTCATGTGCAAACTTATTTATAGTGAAAAATACAACGTGCAATTTTTCATTATTTAAATTGTATTCTTGAATGCTATACAGAGTATATATAGCACGGAATAAGCATTTTAACATTAAAAAAATATTTTTTCATGATAGATACATAATTATTTTAAAAATGATATATAATATGTACATAATTGATATTAAAATATTTTAGAGACATTTTATCTGCGTGATTAGTTACATAAATCTTAAATAGTTTTTGTAAATCTCCTATAAAAGTGTTTTTGCAAAGAATTAGGTTTAAACATCTTGTTCACATATTTTTTTTACTGCTAATTACTTTACAACATATTCATTATTTTTTATTATAGCCCATATTATTTTTGTATTTAAAGCACCTCTCTAATTAGACAAAAGAAAAAACATACACATCTCCTCATAGTACAATCACAAAAGTAAAACTATTTAAAATAAAAATAAATTAAAAATTTATAACAAAGTAAATATTTTATAGATTTAGGTTGATAATTAAACATAACAGTGAAATATTTTTTCCCTAAAGGTCAAATTATTTAAAATAAAGTTGAAATTAATAAGTTATCACAATAAAATACTTATAAATATTTTATGGTAGCTAATGGAAAATTGATGGAATAGAGCGAACCCATGGTTTGCCAATAGCATTTTTATGTAATATAGTGTATTTAAAGGTATGAGACTCAATATATTTGTTTTTTTGCCCATAAATAATTACTTAAATAAAATGGTTATATGTGTGTATATATGAGATTCGTTGATATTTTGTTTTTTTCCCATAAATAATTACATAAATAAAATGATTATTTTCTTATAAATGATTACTTAAATAAAATCTTTAGATATATATAAACTCATTATTTATGAAATTTTAAGAGGGATCAAATTTTTAGAGTTGTATATTTTTTTTTAAGTTTTCCACGAGATTTTGACTTCTGATTCTTGTCAAAGCTAGATAGATCCTAAATTATGATGGATCTAAGTTAACCAATAGATATATTTTTTTTTTTGAAATTGAGAAAGGCCAATTTTAATTTACCTATTAATAATTAATATGTCGATAATAAAGATATAATTTCCCTATAATATTGTTAACAATATTTAGGTATCATTTTTTGTAGATTCAATTGAATTAAGTTATTCATCTTAGAAAGTGATAATTAACCCTATATGATTTATTTCATTAGCTAAATTAATTTAAAATAAAATATATAAAAACTGTTTTTAATATAAGATAAGTTAAAATATTTTAAAACAAATATTTCTGATATATTAATTATTTATATAAATAATAATTTAAAATAAAATTATAATTAAAAAAAATAAATTGCTTAGATAGTGTAATATGTTTGATATAATGTTTATTTACATTTTCTAAACATTTAATTCAACTGTATTACTTGTAAAGCTTCCTTAAGGTCGACCTAGAGTATTTGTTAATCTCCAGCCATTGTCAGCCACAATAATGTCTAGAGTACGCGAACAAGAGAACCCGCGGGGCTCTTCTTGACGCGGCGTTAGCTATGCAGGGTTCGGTATCTTGACCGGAGGCGTTATGTCCATCATATTGGCAGCACCGTTCCACCATGCGTTCTATCTCCCTACTTTCGAAGAAAACCCAGTGCTCTCCACGGCCCCGCAGACGGACTTCGTGCGGAGAATAATCCTCATGGTCGGAGCCATCCTGGCGTTACACACTTATTACTGGCGTCTCAGGGTGCCGGAGACGGCGCGGTACAGTACGGCGCCCGTGGCGAAAAACACGAAGCAGGCTGCTTCCGACATGGCCAAAGTTTTGCAGGTCCACATCGAGCAACCATCGCTCGAAAATCAAAGGACAACGGGCGGCGATAATCTGTTCGGGCTATTTTCCAGAGAATTCCGGTTTCATCTTCTAGGAATGACGACCACATGGTTTCTTCTCGACATAGCCTTCTCCAGCCAGCGAAGTATCCGTTAATTAATAAAATAATTATAAATTAATTTTGATGAAATCCTAGAGATACAGCAATGTTTATTTCCTGGGCTATTCACCAATTAATGAGTGGCGTATACTGCTCATCGTTATATATATGCTGCTCACAATTAGATATATGCAACACTGCATTAGATTACTAAAAGTCCAGCAAATAAAGCTCGTCCAGACATATTGGCAAGAGGTTAATTTATATACAACTATCAAGAGAGTAAGGAAAGGTCTTCTGTTTCTCTTGCTTTTTCTTAGCAGTGATCAAATTTGAAGGGCAGGTCTTAATTTCAATTAGAAGGGCATATATTCATCTCTCTCTTTAGTAATGAAAAGCTTAAAAATAAAAAGCATTTCAATTGACGACAATATGTTATTTTTACATTTCATTTTCTGAAAGAAAAAACAACAATCTTTATGTTAATAAAAGGGTGTTACATATACAACTGTGAAGGAGGCTCCATCTTGAATTGCTTAAATATGTCATCTGAAATGCCAACATGAGTATTGAAGACATTATTACAAGAATTTGGATGGATACCATCGGGATAGAGGAGGTTTCCAAAAGTAGGGAAGTTGAAATAGGGCCGATGGAATAGGAGGGATGTTGAAGAACACCATTAGATATCTATTGTGGGATTTGTGTAGAGATGTTATTGGTACTAGCACCCCCTCTACTATTCCACTTACAATTTTGGGAATTTGGGCTAGAAGTCAATGATGTGGGAAGAGTTTTCATCATTTAAAGGGAACATGGATATGCTTGTACCCCTGATGAATGAAGCATTCGTCTCAATTTGAAAATATTAAGGGAGCTTTAGTTTTTTTTGGTGGAGAGTGAATTCAGATTAATTCAAAGGAATATTCTACAAAAAGTATTCATAGAAAGTATTTGAATGCAACTACTTTTTATTTAAATAGGAAAACAAATCCCATACAAAAAAACAGGGTTAATCAGAACCAATATATTGAACAGAGGGGTTGCTTTGAGGTTAATCAAGTCTTTGAAGATTGTGGTTAGCTAAGATTATTGGTTGAAATTTCTTCTATGTTATCATTCTCATCCAAGGTATATTTTCAATACGTCTAGATGGATCTCAAGATTTATCACCGATATTAGGAGAAATAACTCAGGTGTCTATTCAAGATTTTATCAATCACACCTCAAATAAGGGATCAGGGAAATTAGTATTGGATCAACTATCAATGCATTCTTCCTATTTAGTTCTAGTAAATCAAATAATTTCATATTTTCAGTCATGGGCTCAAGATGAATTAGTGGCCATGTCAAGTGCTTACATGAAACTATCTCCTTGTGCTGGTGTGTTAAAAATGGAAAGATGATCTTAAGTTGTTCATCATAATTTTTCTTGGGGCAACTAATATTCCACATCTAAGTCCACCACCCTGAATTGTTATCTGCTCTTGAGATAGAGATAGTCTTTTTGCTCCTAGAGTGGATACAAACTTTATCAACAAACTGTATTGAGACACTTCTAAAAATGGTCATGAGAAGCACGGCGAAAGGAAAAAGGAAATTGATTTCTTTTTTAAGAGGACATTATGATCTCTTTTCTCTAGCATTTACTCATATTGAAGGTCACCATTGTAATAATAAGGTGTCATTTTCTCCAAAAATAACCCTAGAAAAACATTGAAAATGCATCAAGGATATTTTTTGCACTTCATAAGTACATATGTTCTAAATCATCGCTCGAAATTATTTGCCAGTTGGTTTCATACCAAAGTCTTTTTCTCATTTTCAACATCCAAGACATGAACTTTTGAAATATAACGGTTTAAAACAACATAAATATTTGAAATTTTACAAGAATTTCTTGGCAGACTTTGAATATGAATTTTGAAGTCAAGTACATGATGTTTCATAGGATCAAGTGCCATTTTGAAAGGTAACACAAGAGAAATTTCTTGATATTGATTTGGAAAAGTCTTAGATGTCGACCTTCACCATTCATAATAGATGTCAACTTATTTTTTTTTCTTGTGGTTGAATGGAATGTACCCTATGCTTTTACTTTGGGAAGAACACTTCTGTTCCCAAATAGAAAAATGGGAGAAGATTCTCCATAATTGAGTTCCATAGCAAGAAAAACAATGTCATATTGACTAGATCTCTTATTCCGTGTGATAGAGAGATTATACAATTGAAGACCCTTAGAATAGGCCTCACACTTGAAATTCATATACATTAGCATATTTTGTAAAAAAGTGAAATATGGCATGTGAAATATTTGACCATGCATGCATCATAGATATTGAGAGGGGTTTGAGTGGATTATTGGCAGAGGGATACTTCCTGTTTGTATTTCTCAAAGTGAGAAAGAGTGTGGAAAATTAATTAACTATTGCTGGAGATGGCTTTTCTTAGGATTTCGTTACTGGTTGTAATAAATATTATTGTGAGGGGCCACCAAGGCCTTGATCCTAGAAGGGTGGAAAGACTCTCGTTTTACAATCATGGCACTGCCCTAGCAAGGTTTTATAACAACAACTCAATGGGAGCCTACGGGGCTGAGTATTATGTTTCATCCCAATTATTTTATGAATTTACTGTCACGAACAGGGGAGAATAAAAAATCAAGGCTCATATTGGAATTCATCATCCTTTGTGCCAAAAATATCGGTGAGCCCTATTTCTGGAAAGACTCATAGGATTGATCATGAATTTGAGAGTGTTGATGGAGCTGTGGCAATCATTTAGAAGAAAACAATTAAAGAGAAAGACGTTGAGACTGCAACCAGTGAGCTCGATATGGAGAAATGGAAAGGAAAGGGTTTGGTCCATTCCAGTTATTGGGGACTTTATCTTGCCCGCCTCTTTCACCAAGATGGATCACCATGGCCATAGAATTCATTTAGAGTGAGTCAACAACATTTATTTCATTTTGTGGGAAATTTTGGAAAATTTTGAATTAGTATAAGAGGAAATTTCAGTATAAGATTGAGGATATTTCTATATTTTTCCATGCTTGTTGAAATTCATGAAGGGTTTTTAATTTTTAGCCTTGGGAAAGAATTACATTCCAAAGACATTCACTGAAACTTTTTCATGTTGAACTATGAAGGCGGTGAGAATTCCACTGGATTTTTTCTTTAGGGTAAGCAAATACTGTAAAGAATCAGGTTTTGGGCATTTGTTTTCTTGAAATGATTTTAGATGAGTGATTTTGAATATTTCCGAGGAAATTTTGTTATATATGAATGCAGAAGCGGTATGATATCCGAGTGATGATGCTAGAGATTGTGGCTGTTGTCCGAGGAATGGTGGGGGAAATGCTCCTCCATTGTCAGTCCCTTGGGAAATTTCAGCACACTGTTGGATGGATAAAGGTTCTTCCAGAACTTGAGAATGAGATAATGAACTTATGAAATTCATGGAAGTGACAAAGCCCAAATCATTTGAGAGCGCCTTGGTCTTTGCAGTGCAAGTGGTCTTCTTCAATGCATATTTCCTCATGTACATCCTTTCCCCCAAAATTGCACACATGATTTTGGGTTACCTTGAAGAAGAGATTGTCTACTCCTATACTGAACTCCTCAAGGAACTCAACAATGGAAAAATTCCAAATGTGCTAGCCCCTGCTATATCAATAGATTATTAGAGGCTTCCCAAGGATTCAATACTCAGAGATGTTTGGTCTAACTAGAATGTGGGCGTATTAACTATTTGTTTCAGACGAAAGCACAAAGACAAAATTAGAACTGAAACAGATTTGGTTTGAGGGTCGAGGCTGCAAAATATCTGTTGTTTTTCAACATTCAATTGAATAAGATGCTGACTCTTGAGTCCTGAGTATGAATGTGCAATAGATAATTCAAAATCAAGAATGGCTTTTTCACTGTAAAAAGGATTTTTTCATAGACTATAGTTCTTCTCCGATTAGATAGGATGAAAAAGGAAAATCCTTCGCAGTGGTAGGGAATGACGGTTGCTCCTGCCATTATGATTTTTGGGTTGGAGTTGGTAGCTGAAAATTGAAACTCAACCTCTCTTACTCTTCTTCAATACTGCAACAACCTCTAAAAACAACCAAGAGCTCAGAGTCTAGTCACCTGTGGCTTTAGGCGTTAGCCCTCAAATGTACCCTAAGTCTATACCATATACATGTAGTGAAAAATTGATAATTCAAAGGTTAGTAAATTAGTAAATTGTAATTATAAAACTGGATTTTAAAAAAATGTTGGCATTGTGACAGCGCTTCTTATAACGTTTCATAAAATTATTCAATTTTTTTAAAAAACTTGTAAAACTCACGTTTTAATTTTTTTTTTTACTAGTAAATTTTGTTGAATACTTCTCTAACGTGCCAAAGGCCTTGTGAAACCCTTTGACGTGTTCAATTTTGAACACGGCTTCCCAGGCATGGCTTCTCCTAGTACCTAGTGCCATTCAACTATGTTCACTATTCCAAATTTGATCATTACGATAAGGATTTGGCGAAGGTTTTGTCTCGCTATTTTGGTAAACATTTGCCTCATTTGGATATATTGGCGGAGAGAGCTTCGGCTGTTGGCACTTATGGTGTCCAAAACATTTCTCTTGCCGTTCACACATTTGTAATTGTATTTCAGGCTGATAAGTGATTAGGGTCAATGAACTTATTACCGTTCACGGATTTGTAATTACATCTCCATGTTGATAACTGATACGGGAACATAGACAAATTTAGAGAAAATAGCGTCCTTGTTATAGTTTATACTTCAAATTTCCGTTGTAATATTTGGACGCGTTGACTGTACTGAGTTTTTTAATGGTTGTATTTCCAATAAGATATATTTGTTACACATGCAGTCTTTGCCACCTGGGGTAGGCTAATTAATTCATAATTGAAGTATTTGCGATTCGATGCTTGGTGTTAAATAGTTGAGTCTTCATTTAAAATACATAAATTCAATTAAAAGATAATCACCTTTTAGATAATGTTTAAATGTACGATACTTATTTTTGTCAAATAATCACATTTAGTATCACATTTAGCATTTCAAGTTTATTTAATGTTTACGCAGGCTAGCAACCGCTCATGGTCAGACCGCCTCCGCCTTTGCAATCGATCAAACTCTCACCACTCATGGAAGATAAGAGAGAATAGTGAAGCGACAAAAGTGCGGTTTTGTATTGACATTTATATAACCAAGAGCTAACGTTATCATGTAGCATCTACTTTTGAGGTTTTTGTTGGAAAGCCAGCTGTGAGCAAAAATCCATAGCTAGTGCACCGGTCACTGTTATTCTCTCATCAATGTTTTGAATTTTACAACACTTTTAAATCAATTATTATTAGCATTTATATGCAATATAAAGAAGTAATTATTATTAAAATTAATATGTAATACAAAGGATTAAGGTTGATATTAGTAATTACTATTATTAAAGTTAATATCTAATATTAAACATGTAGGTTGTTTATTTGTCTTTTCCTTGATGTGAAGTTACAGGTTCAATTCCCCTAAATAGTTGAAATTTAACTCTTTCAATGGGTTTGGTGAAAATATGTGTAGCATTTTAGCAGGTATTACAATATTCAATAAAAATTTCTTTAGACTGAACCTTTTCCCTAACAAAGTGAAATTGAGTATCAATATGTTTTGTGTTTTTGTGAAACATGTGATTGTTCGCCACCTTGATTGAGCTTTGGCTGTCACATTAGATTACGATAGCATTTTTGTGTTCTTCTTCAGCATCATGAAGAGTTCCCCTCAACCAAATTGCTTCACAAATGGTTGCACACATAGCTTGGTACTATGCTTCTGATGAAGACAAGGATACAACATTTTTCTTCTTGTTGCTCCATGAAACGACCCCAGACCCAATGCTGAAAGCATAACCTGTTATGAATCTTCTGTCATCCCGATTTCCAACCCAGTCTGAATCAAAAAAATGTGTCAATCTAACATCAAAAGAATCAATATATTTAATACCAAAGTCTAAGGATCCTTGAAGATACCTTAAGACACCTTTCTCTTCCACCGAATAACGCTCAAGAGTATTTGACATAAACTGACTCAATGTACTGACTGAAAAAACTAAGTTAGGTCTAGTTTTAGTCAAATAAATCAAGCTCCCAAATAGTTTTCTATATAGTGTAGGCTCCACTTCCTGAGAGCCATCATCATTCTGAAGTTTGACATTCTACTGTAAAGACACCGAGGCATCTTTGCACTAATCCATTTTTAACTTTTCCAATAAGATCCTGACATACTTTCCTTGAGACAGAAAAGTCCTGCGAGAATCCCTTGAGACTTCAAGACCCAAACAATATTGTAAGTCTCCAAGGTCTTTCATCTCAAAAACCTGTGACATCTGCACTTTCATTTATTTAGTGAGCTCAAAAACATTTCCTATCATAATAAGATAATCTACATATAAATAAATCAAAACCATTTCCCCCTTTTCATCAAACACAATATAAATATTTTGGTAATTTTTACTCTTCTTGATTGCAGGAAAAATGAATCAATTTTTTCATATCACGAACTAGGTGCTTTTTCTACACCATATAATGCCTTCTTTAATTCGTAGACTAAGTGCTCCTTTCCCTATTTGATAAACCCTCTAGGTTCTTTTAAAATAAACCTCTTCTTCCAATTCTCCATTTACAAATACAGACTTCACATCTCATTGGTGTAGACTGCAATGATGTTTTGTAGCTAAAGCTATCATCATTCTAATAATGTTTAGCTTAACTACAAGAGCAAAGGTTTCTTCATAATCAATTCCTTATATTTGTTAGTAACCTTTAACTACCATCCTAGCTTTAGATTTGTCTACGCTACCATCAAATTTAAATTTGGGTTTATATAACCACTTTCAACCTATAGGTTATTTCCCTTCCGAAAATTCAAAAACATCCCAAGTTTTGTTTTTAAGTATTGACTCATATTCCTCTTCCATGTTTTCCCTCCATTCATCATATTCACTTGGTTCTTTATAAGTTGAATTTTCAACAACATTTAACATACTAGTTATAAGAACATGATCCCTATGTTGCACTAGTAATTGAGTCTGCCTACCTCATCTTGTCATTGGAAGAATTTCTTCAAATCTGTCTTGCTGACTTCTAGATGGACTTGGCTTGTTGAATGTACCTGCATCACTTTTTTTTTCTTTTTTTTTGTTGTTGTTTCTGCTCATAGTTTTCTTTAATTTCCTCATTGTTGTCCTCACTCAGCAAATGAATGTGCCACTCCTCATGGAATTTGTCTCTATTTGCTTCTTCCACTTGCTCATGGAATACTACATTTGTACTTGCAAACACTTTATTATTAGAGGGATTAAATAATTTATAAGCTTTACACTTTGGGCACTACCCAAAAGAAAATCATTTAATGGAATCTAGTTTCTTCCTATATCTTTTGGAACATGAGAAAAATCATTTGAGCCAAAAGCTCTTAAATGATTAACTGCAGGTTTAAAACATAACAAATCTTCGAATGGAGTTTTAAGATCAAGGATTTTTGTAGCGCTCTTATTCTTTAAATACACTGTAGTATTTATTGATTATCCCAAAAAACCGTTAGACATGCTCTTACCTTTTAACATGGTGTGTGCACACTCCACCAAGGTTATGTTCTTCCTCTCTGTAACCTCGTTCTATTGAGGAGTTTGGAGTACTATGAACTATTGAGCTATCCCATGGTCCTTTCTATATTTGATGAAGTCACTTTGATGGTATTCTCCTCGCTGATCTGAGTGGAGAATTTTGATGAAATTCCCTGTTTGTTTTTCAACCATGCTTCTGAACTCTTTAAAATATTTAAAAGTATGACTCTTATTTCCGAGAAAATATAGCAAGGTAAATATTGTGTAATTATCAACAAATACTAAAAAATAATATGCACCTTATAATGACCTTTTCTACATTGGCCCATATATATCAGTGTGCACAAACTCTAATGTATCTCTCTTCTTTCTATGAAAAATTGAGGGAAAATCATCCCTATGCATCGTCCCAAGCGAGCATCCTTCACAATCAACATGAACAGTTTTTAAAAGAGGGAGATCATTGACCATACCTTGCTTCTGAAGTAGTAGTACGTCATGAAAATTTATATGACCAAATCTTTGATGCTATAAATTATTTGCAGTCATAACTGTTGAAGTCAAGGCTTGGTGTGGTGTGCTTCTTACAACCAATTTGTAGAGACCTCCAACTTGAATACATGATGCAATTGTCTTCAAATGATCCAACAGATATTTAATAACATTGTTAGACTTAAAAAATTCTACCATAAGAGTCTTATCTATTATCATAGAGACATAGATCAGATTCTTTTAAATTCCTGGTACATACATCACATTTCGAATACGTCTAATACTTCCATCAAGTAATATCATAGGAATATTTCCATACTCCTTAATTTGGTACCCTCTGTCATCAACAAGGTAGATATTACTATCACTATTGGTTTATTTAAAATTTTCAAACCAATGTATGTTACCTATCATGTGAATGGAAGCTCTTGAATCCACAAACCATGTTTCTACTTCATCATCTTCAATAGGGAAATCAAAAATTAGATACAAACAGTCTGAGATTCTGATTCTCATCTTCCTCAACAAAGTGGCCTTCAAACTTCTTATGTCTATGTCGATTTTCGTCAAACTTCTTCTTAAGGAATTCTTCGCAATGTGACCAGATTTACCACAGTAGAAACATTTGATCCCTGAATCACTTCTAGTCGAAGACATGCCTTGAGGTGACCTTCTCTGTGGTGTACCTCTGTGTTATTGTTTTGCGCTTGCTCTTCCTATGAACATTTTTTTTCTTTACCATTAATGCAAGATTTGAATTCTAGGGTGTCAGAGTCATCTGCCTCTCTTCTTCTTGTATCAAAATCCCTATTAATTATTTGAAATTAGGGGATATCTCCCTTGCTTTTTGGCCTGTAATAAACATGTGATAATTGTGAGTCATACCATTCAAGGTAATTGTGACAAGATCAGTGTTCCACATTTTCTCCCCTATATCACCCAACTTACCTCTCAGGTATTTGATTCAAGAGATGTATGAAATGACCGATTCACTCTCCTCCATCTTGATGGAGAGAATCCTTCCCTTTAGGAAAAATAAATCATTTTTATTCTTTATCTCATACAAATCCTTGATAGTTGTAGAAATATCATTGTTCGACATACACTCTCTGATGTGAGGGATATTGCAATATGCGATGTTTCACTAATAATTTCAACAACACTTTCTCTTTGTTCTACCTCTTCTTCTAATCCTGAAGTGTTGCAGTTGTTCCACCTTTGGCTGTAGCTGGATTCAATTCCTCCCCATTTGCATTGCCCACGCACTTTTCCCCTCAAGCACGGTTTGCAACTTGAATTTCCAATTTGAATAATTGGAAGCATCAAGCTTATTGTTGTCATTCAAGTATGCCTCTGCCATGTGATTATTCATGGTGACAAGTTTATCTATAGATCTGTCAAAAAAAAATTCCAACCTCCAACAATTGATCAAAAACTGAATTCAATGACTAAATCTGTCTCTAATGGATCTATCTCCACATCCAGAGGAGTGATCTAAAAAAAAATATTACTCTCTCCAATAGAGTCCCCACGATGGGTATAACACACCACCACAATTCGAGAAAATGAAAATAAAAAAATGGTCATAGTCTAAAAAAACCACAGAATAACCCAGAAATTCTGGTAAGATTATGAGAAATTCCAACAAAGATTTTTGAAAATTTGGGTTACAGTGATTAAAATTTAGTATTTTGGGTACTCTAAGGGTTTTTGATGATGCTAAAACCATTTCCACCATAAAATATGCAACTCAAACACTCCAAATACCTTATTTTTTTATTTTATTTTTACCTGATTGAAACAAAAAGCTGCGATCCAAACTATTTTGTTGCGTCCCTAGACAACTCCAAAAAAATGTTCTCACTCATCCACTTACAGAAAAGAGACATGAACTCAATACACCACGCAACTTGCGTGAATATCTACTCCACAACACCGATCAACTCTTATGTTGCACCACGGTGCTTCCTCACACTGGGTCTCCTTATCCCACACTCCAATTGTGACTTGACGCTTGCTGACATAGATTGGGAGGCTCAATGGACTTTTGAAGCTCGCCAACAGACTTTCGACGATGTGGGCAGGTCGATCTTATCAGATCCAATTAGTATCCTCACCTGTGACTATTGATTAATGACACAATTAGTCTTCTCGTCATAGCGTTGTGGGTAACTCGGCCCGTCGTCTCCACATCTTCAACAGTTCAACATCTCTGATCACAATGCCAAATCATTGCTCATACATGATATCGACTCCGTTTCACACTCACATGATGAGATCGACTTCAAACAACACAACCGATAGATCGACTATCATATAAGCCACACCAAATATGATTTCAAACCCAACACTGGCCACAACTCACAGGCAGAACAACGCATAATGGCATTGTCGGGTCCGCACTTCTAGGGAGCGTGGGTGTAGAGATTTATAAGGGAGGGTCGATGAACACATGATCTAGCCTCAGATCCACGATTTCTCCGAACCAAAATGCTTTTGACCAGTGCCCCTATGATATCAAAATTTAGCGCTGCTCGTATGTGACACGGGAAATAAAAATTCTCTCGAGCCACTAAGCACCAAATTTCAGCCACCAGGTCTCTCGGATCTAGCCACCAAGGATGCACTCCGTTGTTGGGTTATCCAACTACGAGGGCTTTGATACCATGTTAAAAGAATATAAAAAGACGAAAGTTATATATTGAAAACTAGCAGCTCATAGGTGAGCAAGTTGTATATGGAGGCCGCCCATACAGAGAACACTCTATGCATTAATCATTAGAATCTCAAATATATAAATTTACATCAATATAAGGCTATTGGAACTGACACTTAAATAATAGAAGCTAATCTTAATCTAGAACACAAATTATAAGAGTGAAACAACCTCACTATAATAATACATATTCTTTATTGATTTCAGCAACAGTATATTAGATTGGACATGATGAAAATGTACTACTACCATTCTTAAAAATAAAAATAATTAAACAAGCCGATAATTACCACTCTTAAATAAAAATTAAACATAAGGGTTATTATTATTATTTTTATATTCAATTATTAATATTATTAAATTTAATACAGAAAATTATTTCGATACAGGACTGTGCATGACATCTCACTCGTATGAATCAGGTGAATGCTCAATTGTTTTGTGACCGCAAAATGAATTAGACTTCGGTTGATTATCACTGTGTCTGTATTTTTGGGGTTTGCTGTCTGAAAAGTTACAGGTTTCATTTTATCGGGAATATTAAAAAATTATTCAGATGGATGATTATGCTTATTATTTCAATTCAATTTTTTGATTATCCTTTATCGAAAGTTTTCAACAACTAATAGTTACGATATTTGTAAATGATATTGATCTTAAATTAATTGTTATGATTTTTTTAAACGACATTAATTGGAATTAATCGTAATATATCAATCTTGTGAGACTTAATAACATATTTTTTAAATGTGTTAAACTTTGAAAAATGATGATTTTGGGGTTGCATTACACAATGAACTTATAATAAAAGATACAAGTTGGAATTTAGATTATTAATGTAATGAGGCTAGCATTAAGTCTCAGCTTGGAAATATTTTATGTATTATTTTGTTATATATATATATAAATGGTATATATTTAAATTAAAAAATATATACATATGTAGTTTGAATTGACTTTGCTTCATATTGCTTCTTAAAAAAACCAATTATTAATTGAGCTGCTAAAACTTTAGACACACATATATTTAATAAAATAATCTTTATTAATATTGTGTGTATATGTATATATATATAATTTTGTGTTTATATAAATAATTAAAATATAAAATTTATAGAAAATAATGGGTTAAAAATTAATCAATTTAAATTTATCTTATATTGAATTTAGGAATCAAATATTTTGAGTTGTAAATTTTTTTTAGAGTGAAAAGAGATTTGATCTTTGTCAATGCTTAGTAGATTCAAAGTTAAGATTGATCCAAGTCTATTTGATGGTAGTGGTATGGATTTAATTGCATGTACTAATTTGTTTGAAAAAATAGATTTGAATTTTGAAAGACACAAGTTTATTTCCTAGAGAGATTTTCCCCAGTTTAATATATAATGTAATGTTTAACATGTTGAATATGTCAAACTACATCAAAATAAAAATAAAATAAAATAAGATAAAACTAATGGAATGTAATATAAATATTTAATTTGATCAAAGAAAAATAAAAATAATGGGAAAAAATAAAAATAACATTAAAGAGAATAATAATAATAATAATAAAATTTCCCATGGTATTAAGAACACGTGATATTGACCCATGGTATTCATGTGAAATATAGCCTATTTAAAGGGGGAGATTAAATGAGCCTAGATCCATCTTAAGTGTAGATCTACCAAGCACTTGGAAGTATCAAATCTCTTGATATGAAAATGTCATTTAGAATTAAAAGATGTAACATCCCGTTTTATTTTCATCATGTTTAACAAACTTTTAAAATTACATTCGAATTGTTAAGTGAAAAAGAATTAACGAATGTGGTTATTTGTTAGTAAGACTTGAGTTTTATTTCATAAATAAAATTGACAATTATATTGAGTAACTGATTAAATACATTTACTTTTCCAAAGAGGATAAAAAGGAAATCCTGAGGAAGGAAAGGGGTTATGTTTGGAAAGGAAATGGAGAGTTAAGAACAACATGTTGTGAAGAAAAGTGTTTTCAAGAGATAGAAATACCAGTGGAGCTATGAAACCCTAAGGAAGTGCAGGCTAGATAGAGTTCGTGAGGCCTAGCTTCTGATAAAATTGTCTAATTTCTAAGACTCTAGTGCATAGCACAAGGGAAGGGGGGGGGTGGGGGGGGGTGGGGGGGGGGTGGAACCATCAATCTAACCAAGATTACAAAGATAAGTATCTACATTTGCTAATAAATATTTAAAAGTTAGATGAAGTGTGAATATTAGATTATTATTCTGTTAATGTATATCTCTGTTTGGTTATGAGAAATATGGTTTTTATATAATTAAAAAAAGAAGAAAATAGACTCTGGTAGTCAAAATAAGCAGCCAGAGAAGTCGAGAGAGGGTTTTCAGGAAGTATGTTATAAAATAATATGCTATTGGAAACCTTTACAATTTTTTTCCGATCTAAAACTCGGTATAGAAAGGAAAATCTGATATAGTCCAGACTATAACTAGAGAACACAATGATAATACCTTGCTAAAATAAACAGAAAAAATGTGAATGTATGGATGAAGACCTTTTATGTCTTATAAATAAAATAAAAAAACATAGATCATGAGAATACAAGAATGAAACGGATTTGTTTATAGATAAGGAATAATATGAGTAGGGAGGCAGTGAGGCTCAGAGGTTTAGCACCGAGCCCTATGGTGAAAGGGCAAGGTCATGGTCCTCTAGCCATTATAACCTTAGTACCAAAAGGAATCATTATTAATATAAAAGAAGAAGACTTTAGGAGAGCTACATTCGTTATCAATAGTAGAAAGAAAATTTAAGAAAACTACATCTTCATTTCTGAAAGCTCAACAGTAGATTTCAAGAAATATATACACTATCTAAAATGTCAGTTTTTTTTAAAACATGAACCCAGAAAATTTACAAGCCATGAGACCATTACACAGGGAAAAAATCTGAACAAGTGTATACAAAAATAGTTTCAACATGTGTAAAAGAAGAGTAAACAATATTATTTTGTGCAAAAATGCTAAACTGTAATAGGAAAAACCGTTCTTTACTGTGATAGATTTTCACAACATATTACTTTGAAATTATCTTTGAAAATTAAAGTATACATATCCAGACAAGTAATAAGGTACATCAGTCATTTAGACCCAAGAATGGAAGATGAAGTGAATATTTAAAGGCTAAAGAAGAAAACTGGAATAGAAAAATATGCCAAGAACCCTCGACTAAACAAAAGACTCATCCATCCTTGCATACAAGAAAGGCACAAAGGCGGGCTGCTACACCTGTGCATGAAAAGGGTGTCGTCCCTAGCGACTGTGAAGGAAACAAGTAAAATATATCATAGTTGAGTATCTTGATGGATACATACCTGTGATGGTTGCTCGGAATATGTTGAGCCAAGAAGGAAGTAATTCTCCTGATTCCAGCACTGCCCTGACTTGCAATTAAACGATGGACAACCATGAGAGCTCTAGTGATCGAGGACTAAAAGCAACATATCATTATTGACGAAGGAACTTGTTAAGTTTTTGAATGTTACTTGTGACAGTCTGGGCCCGCACAATGTTCCTCTCTGCTGGAATGATACAAAGAAATTAAGGGAATGACACCAAATTAGAACCAGGAATTACACAGCCACAACTTCCCTGAGCCAGGATAAGTTAAAACGAAGGAAATAACTAAGTAAATAAACCCTCTCACGGGTATAGTCACTGTGTTTTCCACTCTAAAACTAAGAGAAGTTGAGGAACAGATGTAGACATAGCAGAAATTTCTTGGAAAATATGATGTACTCTACATAAAGAAATGAAAATAAGGCTCTGAAATACAAGCTACACTGAAATTGAATGAAATGGCTAAATCCCATGGCAAGGCACCAATAGACTAACTGAAGAGTGGAAGGGGCCATCTTAGTGAAGCCGAAAAGGAACCCATGGTGGAAGGGAGAACCCTTACTTCAACGCGGAGACAAGAAGTTGTAGAGCTGTAACGTTTTAGTGAGGCAAAACAATGAATAGGGATGGAAAATTTCGGGGTGGGTTTGTTACCCTAACCATCCCTACATACCTCTTGTACGTCAAATTAAGGGTTTCCAAATCTATGGTGGAGATGTAGGGTATTAATTCAAGTGGCATACAACTATCATCCAAACTCATAGGTTGTCAACCGGATCTACCATCTCGAGGATACAAACAATTCTTAAATACAACCATGATAAATCCGTAGTAAAGGATTTGTTAGGTGTGGGAAATGATTATAAAAATCAAGGAAAATTATAAGTGTCATACAATAAGGATACGAAGGTAAAAATACTATAATGAAAACCATTCATAAGTACCATGTTAGATAATGTCATGCACGAATATTCAAATCTAATATATGTCGACCATGTTTTGAAATTTGATGCTAGTATTATGAACTATGGTAAAGTTATATTTATGTTCTCCATTGTTTTATTAATTATCAGTGAGTTTGTATTTAGAGTAATGGTAGTAATTTACTTTTTTTTTTTAATATATGACTAGTATAGTAGTGATAAGGGGTATCAGAGCGTGGTTACATGATGGGGCTAGATGGGCCATTAAGATAACTGCGTGTTTTCAATTTCCTTTTATGAAAATGTGCACAGTGATAGGAATATTGGTAATATATATATATATATATATATATATATATATATATTCCAATGAAGAGAGGATCTAGTCATCCAACACCAAGGACTACAGGGGAAGCTCAACCCCCATCTAATACTGAGATCAACCCAGAAATGTGGGTACAATTGACCATGGACCAACACAAGAAAACTAGTAGATTGTTGGATGAACAACAATGACACACCATCAAATTTTTAGATACAGTTCAAAAACTCCAGAGAGAGATGATTCAGGTACGATGCGATAATAAAATGTTGATGAGGGAACAAGAAAAGATACCCAAGAGTCTCCCAGATAAGCAGAATCATCCTACTTCACCACCTAGCCTAGAGAGAGAGACCCATGAAGAAGGTGATAAACAACAAAAAATTCATGATAATCTGGAAGGGAGTCTTACCCAAAGAAGTAATAGAAGTAGGACTTACAATGAAGCTCAATCCATGAATGTTTCAAATCAGCAAGAGCTGAAGAAGTAGAAAGTAAATTTACAAGGGGAGTTACAGAAAATTATGCCTCCTACATTCAATGGAGAGGATGAAGAATTGGTGGAAGCCTGGATGATTAGCATGAATAAATATTTCCAAGTTTATGAATGTAACAATAAACTCAAAGCTCGCTTGGCTATCTATTAATTGCGGGAGAAAACTAGATTATGGTTGGAAGAGGTGAAAGACATGCGCGGAATTGAAGATCAGAATGTGAGATGGGATGAGGTCCAACAGTATTTCAATGAAAGGTACCTAACATAACTATTTAATAATGAAAAATATCGAGATTTTCGTGATTCAAGGTTGGGTTAATTATTTATAGATGAGTTCATCACTAATTTTACCTTCCTGTTAAGGTACATACCATATTTAAGGTATAAGAAAGAGAAAGTACTATGATTTTTCAGTAGTTTTCCTTCTCACATGAAGAAGAGGATTGAATTTTTGAATCGAAATATGATGGATGAGGTGATTCAAAAATCATGGATGTGTTATCAACAATCCTAGGCAAAGGGTGAAGTTGGAAAAAAATTTCCACTAAAGATAGTGTAGAAAGGCCCCTCAAATTTTAAAAACAACAGATCAGGGAATTATAAACATGTTGTCAGGAATTCAACAAACAGAAAATTTGAGAAAAATCAGGAGAGGCCCAAATGGGCAGCTGAAGAACGACTGACTGAGGCATCCAGCAAGTGAGACCTTCGACAATCCCAAAAACCACCATTACAATGTTTGGGTTGTGGTGAGGCACATTACTTTAAGAATTATCCTCATCATGGAAGGAATTAAGTTCCAACCAACTTGCAAGAAGCCTCTATAGTGGGGAATGTTACTCAAAACATAACAAGAATAAATGTTGCACTATAATATCGATGAGAGGAATTCCGGTGAACTATGATAGAACTGGAAGGTAAACTATAATGCAAAACTATTTCCATTTTGGTTGATTGTCGTGCTAGTTTAAGTTACATAAATCTTTGAGTAGTTGAAAACTATAAGTTTCAAAGCCAGAAATTTAAAATCCCATGTCTAGTACAATTGGACAGAGGGGAAAGGAGATGAGTTAACGCCAAAGTCTCAAATTGTATTCTAGATATAGTATAATAACATATAACAATAGAGCTAAATATTAGACGTTTGGGCTCACAGAAGGTTTTGTTGGGAATGGCCTGGTTAGGAAGAGACTCATCACTGGTATATTTCAAGGAGAAAGTTACCTATTTTAAGGTACAAGTTCGAACCGGTCAAGAATGGCAACGAATTAAGAAGTCACTTCAATTATGTCCTATTACTACATCCCATCTGGGTAAGTGCATTAGAAAGGGGTGTTAGCTTTATGCAATCTAGGTTGGGCTTTCTAACTCCAAAGACAAGACCCTTATCATGCAAAATATACCAGTTTTGTAGGAGTTCAAGGACGTGCTTCCTGAAAATATTCCAGGATTACCCCCAAAGAAAGACATTGATTTTATTATAGATTTAATATCTAGGGCAACACCTCTGTCACGAGTACCATATAGAATGACTATGCCCGAATTGATAGAATTAAAAATGCAGCTACAAGAACTATTGGAAAAAGGATATATTTGGCCAAGTGTGTCTCCTTGGGGAGAACCAATCCTATTTGTTAAGAAGAAATATGGTACGATTAAAATGTGCATGGATTACCAACAACTTAATAAGTTGTATGTCAAAAAAAAATAGCCATTTCCATGTATAGATGAAATTTTTGATCAGGTGAAGGGAGCAAAGGTATTTTCCAAGGTTGACCTGAGATATGGATATCATCAGATACAAATTAAGAAGGACGACATATCCAAAACAACCTTTTGTACTAGGTACAGGAATTACGAATTTGTGGTGTTACCTTTTTGGTTAGCCAATGCACCATCAAATTTCATGAGCTTTATGCATGGTATCTTTAACCCATGTTTGGATAAATTTGTTTTAATATTCATTGATTATATATTGATCTATTCTAATAATATTTAATAACACAAGAAACATTTACACTTGGTTCTAAAGATGTTGCGGGAACACCAGCCCTACACAAAATTTAGAAAATGTGATTTTTACAAGGAGAAGATGCATTGTTTGGGCCATATGATATCGACTGAAATAATTCTGATAGACCCCGAAAAGATAAAGATAATTATGAAGTGGACTTCCCAGAAATATAGCTGACATACGTTCATTTATGGGCCTAGCTGGTTATTACTGATGATTCATTGAAGGCTTCTCTAAGGTAGCCTTTCCCATTACCTCCTTTCAATGCAAGGAGATAGTCTTTAAGTGGTCTAAAGGGTTTCAAACCAGCTTTGAATGAATAAAAGAACTATTAGCCATTGTCCTTGTACTGAAATTGGAAGATCCATGTAAATAATTTTAATTCTACACTGATGCATGTAAGTAGGGAGTGGGAGTAGTATTGACCCAAGATGGTAAGGTCATAGCATATGAATCCTAGAAGTTGAAGTACCATGAGCAGGGGTACTCTCCCTATGCTTTAGATTTTACTGTTGTTGTGCATGCCCTTTGAGTTTGGAGACATTATGTGTTGGGAAAAAGGTTTGTGCTAAGAACCAACCATAGTAGCCTCACTAGATACTTTAAACAATATGATTTAAATGCTCGTCAATCAGGATGGAATGCATTTCTAAGCGAATCTGATTTTGACCTTCAACATGTAAAAGGTAAGGAGAACCGTGTTGATGATTCATTAAGAAGAAAACTTCATTGCGTCTATGAACTTTATTTTAATCAAGTTGAATCTAATTTCCAGGAGCAAATCATGGATGCAACAAAGAGAGATCATGAATATCAATTTTTATGGCAACAAGCAAGAGAGGCTGAAAAACAATGAAAGAAATTAGATTATGAAATTAATGATAAGAATCTCTTGATATTTCAAAGAAATATATGTATTCCAAATTAGATGAGCTTAAAGGAGTATATTTTGGATGAATATCATCGGAGTTCCTATGCAAGACATTTTGGATATCAGAAGATGCTAACATCAATTAGGAAATATTATTTTTTGCCTGGGATGTGTAAAAACATTTCCAAATACCTGACCAAATGTTTAGAGTTTCAACAAGTCAAAGTGGAGCACCAACATCTAGCAGGACTACTTCAGCCTATTCATGTACTAGAGTGGAAATGGGAAGTCATTTTGCTTGATTTCATCGTAGGATTACCAAGGAGTAGAAGACATAATGATTCAATTATGGTAGTGGTTGATAGGATCAACAAGGTGGCTCATTTCATACTTTTCCAATCAACATAAAAGACCGTACATATTACTAACATCTTCATGAGATAAATATTTAGACTACATGGTATTTCGAGAATCGTCATCTCGGATCAAGATGTAAATTTTACATCACTTTCTAGAAGGCCCTATTCTCTCGCTTGAGGACACAAATCTAGTTTAGTATCTCCTATCATCCTCAAATGGATGGAAAAAAGGAGAGGGTGAATAAGATATTAGAATATATGCTACGCATGTACGTAATGTAGAAACCCACAAAGTGTGAAGAACATTTGCATCTGGTTGAATTCACTTATAATAAAGGATATTAAGAATCCCTCAAGATGAATCCCTTTGAAGCATTGTATGGAAGACAATGCCTGACCCCCATAAATTGGGGCAGTCTGGAAACCAAATTGATTCTCTGACCGGACATGATGGAGGAAATGGAATGAGAAGTAAGAAATATTTGACAAAATTTAAAAGCAACCCAAGATAGGCAAAATATATATGTAGACCAAAAATTAACTTTTTGGGAATTTCATGTAGGTGACCACGTATATGTGAGAATTAAATCCAAGAAGACCACTTTGAGGTGGAATACTTATGCCACATCAAGTCCCAGTTACTGTGGACCATTCCATATCTGGGAGCAGATAGGGATGGTGGCTTATCGACTGGCTCTGCCTAGTCATATACTAGTACATAATGTGTTCCATGTATCTCTATTAAAGCGATACATACTGTAACAACTCCAACTCACCCAAAAAAAAAAAAAGTTGTAGTAATTCTAGACAGGATTAGTGTATTTTCTGACATATTCGTCATTAATAATGTCACACCAATAGGGAAACTGTGAAGACCGTCTTTATTTTGTTTTTCACATCTTCAATTTATGTATTAAAATATTGGCTTTATGTCATTCCTTCATTTACATTTGTATGTATTAATAACCCTACTCCATTTTTTCTCAGAGGGACTATTTTAAGTAGATTGACATACATATTGTCCTATGTATTAAATCTTATTATAAATCCTTTCTGTCATTTTTATTCCTTCGCATTTTATAACTTACCTTAGTTATAACTTTGGAATAGTTTTACTCTTATGACCTTCAAGTTATATTTCACCACATATAACTTTCTACCATTACTGTTATTATCGAAAGAATACATATCATTCTGCCTTATGATATTATTCTTTCTTGGAATAAGAGTTTCATCCATATTCCTATCTAATATACAATATCATTATTTATTGCATATATATATCACCCATAATATATATATATATATATGACCCTACGAAAGTTAAATCCATATATATATTACCCATATATATATATATATATATATATATATATATATATATATATATATATATATATATATATATATATATATATATATATATATCCAAGTTATTGCCTAACATCAAATATACTAATATATTTCACCATATTTCCAGTTGGTTCCCACCACATATTTTCATTATATGATGATAGCATAAGAACTATGTATATGTTTCCATAGATCATACATCAAAATTAATTATTCAATATATATATTATCCACAACATAAATATATATAACTCAACAAAAAGTTTAACTTTTTTATAAAATGGTAATGTTCTAAACCCCTACCATTCAACATGGTAATCATTCAACATTCAATGTATATTACTATCTCTTATGATTTCTCACATAATATACATATATCCTACCTAACAACACATATAAACCATAGAAAGGTTAGAGATATATATTAGCATAATACACATTACTTTAACGTAGGTTTACACTACCGACCTTTAACAAAATTTGTAAGGTTTAAAACATTTTTATTTATCATATGTTATATTATGGAACTCCCATTTCCCTTATCCATGAAAATTGGCATAGTTTAATGGTGGTGTTAAATTCGTTTTTAGACTTTTGATAGACATAATTTATGAGTGATGGAATTTCACCCATGCTTCATTTACCCTTATCATTTTTATGTTGTAAACCATTTAATTTCAATACCTTCTCACCTAATTATCACTTGGGCTCCATACGGTCGACGGAAAAGTGTAGGGTCGATCTGACCTTGCGCCAACGGTGGCTATGAATTCCTAATATATCTAAGAGTCGAGTGACTAGGGTTTTGTTTCGAGTTTCATTTGCATTTTCCATTTTTCCAACTTTCCCCTGGAGTACAAAGAGCACCGAGAACCCATTTGACTGAGTTTTTACCTTGAATCTCTATGAATTTGATGAGACTGTTACTTTTTTGTCTTCTATGAAAAATTTCTCTCCTTTTCCATCTCACGAGAAGGCCGAGGTTCCAGTTATGTTCTCGCTTTAGCATGTTAAACTTGAATTTAAGGTAAATTGTCTCAGTTTACGTTTGCACTGTGTTTATCATCCAACATCCTTATAATCTTATTGTATTTAAGGAGAACTTTTAAATCCTTTTCCATATTTTGAATATTGGGTTTTAATTTATTGTTATAGGAGTTCCATTTCGTTCAACTCTTATCCAAATACTCAT
Source organism: Pinus albicaulis (assembly GCA_034641835.2). Lineage (NCBI taxonomy): Eukaryota > Viridiplantae > Streptophyta > Pinopsida > Pinales > Pinaceae > Pinus > Pinus albicaulis. The sequence continues at coordinate 697,183,669 of CM076581.1, forward strand.
CGTTTTAAGAGTATTGTTCACCACAAGTGAACAAGGTAATTATTTCCCTCCTTCCTAATTTTTCCCAATATTTTATTTTTGTTATATCTTCTACCGGGCTTCAATCCTCTGATTATATTTCGATTTATGTTTGTCTTAGATAATTTTCTTGATATAAGAATTTACTAGGGCTTATACAATTCATTTCTCAATTGAGGTGTTGTAATTGTCTTACAATACCTTTAGTTTGCCTACGAATTTCCAATTTGCATTCATAGAAATGGGTTTTCCAATTGGATTTGTTTGACCCATGTGTGTTTCATTATTCTATTTCAATATTACATAAATTTGATGTTATTATTGAATTGGGAGTTTTCCCTAATTTTTTCTCTTTATTTTAGACTACTACTGAATGTTTGTTACGGATTTTCCATCAACATTTAAAGGAATACGATGTCGCCCTTTGATTCCTCTTATGCATATAACTATAAAGACTGGGTATAATTTCCTTCACAGGGTTTGAAGCTTATTTTTCTCTGATTTATAAAATTTTATTCTCTTAACGAAATTATCCAAGTCTGCTATGAAATGGATATATATAATAAAACTCTATATTTATGGCTTCCACTATATTATTCTCCTTTGTCATATAATTTCAATTTCTCAACTTGTATGAGTTTATTTTGTGTGTGTGTGTATATTCATTTTTTCTTTTAATTGACAGTGAGAGTCTTGTTGTACGAGAACACTTCTTCTGCGTACTCCAATAGAAAATTCTTTGCCCCTTGAATTGGTAAGAAATGTTTTGTTTTTGTATTACTGAACTCATACTTGGAAATTCGAATTTATTTATCTCATAATTTGTAATATATCTAAGAATTTGTGGTTTAAAGTGGTATAGGTTTTGTATTCGCTATAATATAATACATACGACTACCCTTCTTGACTACCCTTCTTTGGGGTCTATCTTAGAGTGAAATAATGAATTCCTATTAAAATTCACTATATTTTCCCATTTATCTTCTTAGTTTAGATATTCATTACTTTAATATTAAATTTAGAATATCTAATTTGATTGGTTTTCAATGTTATTTTGAATTTTATAATTTCTCTTTTACTTATTCTCTTTAAAAGAGAATTAATAGATTTTAACATGTCTCTGCATAATCATACAAAGGTTAAATTATTTCACTTGTATAGAATTTAACAATGAATAATAGTATTTTAAATATTATAATATTGTACAATTTATGAATTGAAATTATCTCTGCTTACAATCTCAGAATTATCTTTTTACATAATATTACTCTACTCATTTAGAGTAATTGTATTCCTGAATTTAATTACAAACTAAATTTATAATACTTTTATTCTCAAACTAATTCTAGAAAACCTTTTTCCAGATTCGTATAGTCCCCACAACTATATAAATTTCTGATGCACTTCAGTGCACCTATTCCCTAAGGTCAGTATAGACTCTTCCAATTTTTTCTTTTGCTTTCAGTCACGTAATTAATTGTGTTTTATTTATCTTCTTGTAATTACGATTCTATTTATGATATGTACAAGAAGAACTTCCACCTTGAAGCCACTCTTACACATATTATTTTTTATTACCTGTACACTGTCACATCTCCCTCTTCACAACATATTTTTTTTTCATATGAACTTATTTCACACAATGATAAAATATCCTAATATGCTCTCATATAATATTCCTCATATTTATGGAAGGACTATATACTTGAAGCCTCTTTAACCTAACTTTCTCCTTATCTCGTTTTTTCCACGAGATTTCTTAGGTGTATACATTTTGTTGTTTATATATATTAAAAGTCATATGTGAGTATGGTCTAAACCATAATAAGAGTGCTTAGTTATAGCTTTAGAGCCATTACGTTGTCAATTTGAAATGCGCCATGAGCATTCTCACTTGCCTCTTGGTCTCACGCGACCTTAAGCATCTTGGCATTATTAAATAATATACCATAGTAATGGCAATCATTGTAGGAGTGGATTGTATGCAGATTTTGTTGGTACATTTGATTTCTCCACATTAATTTGGTCGTATGCTTGTATCGTTGGCGTGGATTCACCTGCAGGGTTCCCTCCTCCACTTCTACATTTCCATGTTGATGATTGTCCTTTGTAGTCGATTTTACATACATTTCTATCCTCCTCATTTATGACATTTATTCCCGGGTGTAACTCTTCGTTGGCCTCCATTTGACATTGTTTGATTTCCCCACTATGAATCATCGATCCGTTGAACTTTGTTTTGATGCATGACACTTGTAGGGTCAAGATGCGCGTGAGTTTCGCTCCGACTTATGGTTCTTTATGTTTACATACTTTGGCACATGATTCATTTTCCTTTCTCCTGCGTGGTCTTTGCTCTGGTTGTATGCTCTCAGGTTGTTAATCGGGCGTCCATCGAATTCTCCACGAGCTCTCCCACCACGCAGACTTATACGACTCCTCCCTCTCGTGGTAAGTTTTACCTCTCATACATAAATTTTCTTTCATTATAGGGCGTGCGCACTTGCAGAGCTGAGCTTGGGATTTAACTGTGTGCCTATTTCTCTTTGCACAGAATGAATTTGAGTTTATATGGTTGTTTTTTTTTCTTCTATAGTTAGGTCGAAGGTTTTGCATTGAAATCTGCAATTCGAACGTTTCCATGGTTTTAAAGTTCATATCATTCCTCCATATCATTCGTTAGCTTTATCTATGTTCTGTGTTTGTAATACCAGATCGATTCGTTTATTTAACCAAATTGCCTTGTGCTTTTACCTTCTCGTCTTGATTAAGGCAATTGTTCAAATTTTCTGGACTCGGCATTTCCATCGTCGGCGTGGCGAAGGATTCCTATTCACAGGTAATTTCTCCTTGGTTGGTTTTTCCATAGTCGCACTGGATATCAACAATTTTCCTCAAGGTTTAGCGCAAATTCATTTCTTTTGATTTTTTTCAGGCTTCGGTTTACCTCGGTGTAGGGTTTGACCAGACCAGGTAAAATATTTATTCTTGTGTTTAGGATATTACTTTGTTCATCTTGGAATATTTCGTAACACAGAATTAAATTTAGTTTTTGTGATTATGTCTTATACAGGTATTGTCACTTGTAACTTTGCTCACGAACTTGTTTTTCCCGCCTATTCGCCTTCTTTGGGTAGGTGACCTGAATTATATTTTTTTCTATGACATACCAGGTCCTCGGCCTCCTCGTAGGCCATGTGAGGGTTTTTGAAGTTTACAAATCGTACTAAGCCCTCACATGTGTTTTATTGGAAATTTTATAAGTTTGTCATAATATTGTTTTATGACTATTATACTCGTTTACACGAGGAATTGTTGATGTCGTTACGACTGATTGCCTTGACTTGAAAATTCATTTCAGATGTATTGTATATTGAGGATGAGTTCGCACGGGTCTCCGTGCCAGGAGTGTTGATTTTAGTATTGATTTATATGCTCATTCTTGAGACTGTGGTGACATTTTTTTCTTTTTTTTTTACTACTGAGTGGTGCCACTAATTTCACATACTGCGTATTCATGTCATATATAAATTCTGTGTGCTAATGCTTCTCCTTCCCTAACATTTTTCCTAATTCTCTCTTAACACTGAATACAAATTTTCATGGCAATTAAATTTTTTCTCTTCTCCCTTTTTCTTTTCCACTAAATGATGCACAGTTAGTAAAAGATTGGCTTCCTGGAATAATTATGAATTTTAACAGTTAGCTGATACTATATTTATTTCAGAGTCTACTTTCATTTTCTAGAATTTCCTGCACTCCTATTTGGTTACTCTATAATATACTCATGCAGTGTCTTAAATATCCATCATGTATTAACGAGAGAATAGAGATAAAAGTTTATGTATAAAGGATGTGGGTCTTCACATTTGTTCAACCATATGCTTACATTGTTGAAATTCTCACAGGAGGTGTTGTCACTAACGCACTCCAGATTTTTTCCCTAAATTGTTTTTCAATAACTCTTTCATTTACATATATTATAATCACACATGAGTATCTGTCTTGATGCTGATATATATATATAATGTCACCTATTTAAGTTGCATGTTACATTTCAAAATGCTTATCATGCATATGTATAACAGTAACATAGTAGTAAATGATAGTTTTTCCTTTCTCACTATTGCTATCCAGAATACAGATCAAATATATCTATTTATAAGTAACTGGTAGATTTTTGTTAAATACACCCATTTGTATGCAGCTTTATAGAGGAATGCTCTACTTGTTCCTCACTGTGTATTCTACTTTCTCATAATAACGCTAGTCATTTTATTACTGATTTGGTGTTAATGTTCTGCATATTGTAATACACTTTATACTTGCACTGGTATACACTTATTTGATTAATGCATTTCTCACATTGAATAAACTCCAGAGTATGTTTAGTTCCAGTCATACCTATTACCGATGGGATTTTCATACTTTCTCTTCCTATATCTAACAGATATTTTATTAATCTCGGAAGAAGATTAAAGTTAAATCACTAATTTATCTGTGGAATAACATTCATCCTCAGATTTAAACCAACATTGGTTTAGAGACTCTGCTGGATTCTCCCCACAGATTTTTGTTCCTCCAACTCTACAGAATTAAGAGGGTTAATTCCTTCTAAAAAATTCTATTAAATGTAGGAACTAACAAATCCAATAATTTTAATAAACAATTTTATATAACCATTTTGAACAGGAATATGTACTAAACACGATTCAGAAACTTAGAGACATACCACTGCTGCAATTGACCAACCTCCCAACCTTAGAGTTCTTCTGTCTCCCAGAACTCACCCCCGAGCTGAGATCCTCTCCTAGAACAGACCAACCTCTAATATGTTCAGGAATAGCTTATTTAAGCTTTTGCTCCCCAAAGCCTGTTTCTAATTCTGTGTCCAGAATTTCAGGATGCTTTTCTTCCTGTTTGCCTAGGCTTCCCTTATTTAGGGATTTTTAAAGCTGTTGTCTGCTTTTCCCAGCTTTTTACCTCTTCCCAACTACTCTCCACCTCATTGGGGAAACTATATTTTCCTCAAAATCTAATTTGGAAATAAATTCTTTCAAGGATTTTTGAAATATTTTTGGGGAAAGTATTTGCCTCTTTCCATCCTCATGGATTTAGCAAGTGATCTCATAATTCTCATTTGGTCAATCTGCATAAAACTATTTTATTTATTTTTCATAATTAAATATTTAATTACATCCACACAATACTTATCCATTGGGGTCCACTCCCCTTTGGATTAATGTTCAAATGTCTAACTTTAAAAGAAACATAAAACTAGGGGTGTTACATATTCCCCCTCTGAAAGCAAACACCCTCCTCGGTGTTGATATCTAACTACTAGAGTTAATTTTTCAAACAAAAGTGGATATTTTTCCATTATTTTAACTTCTCTTTCCCAGGTAGCTTCTTCAGCAGTAAAGTGCTTGCACTGCACCTTTACTCTTTCTACCGTTCGATTCCTCAATTCAATTTCTTCCCGCTCCAATATTTGAAGCGGTTCTGGAAGGAACTCCCCTTCTGGTTCCACCTATATCACATTCCAATAAACAATGTGAGAAGCATCATGTACATGTATTTTTAATAATGAAACATGAAACACATCATGAACTTTAACATGGGGCGGTAAGGCCAGCTTATAAGCCACTGGTCCCACCCTTTCTAACATTTCAAAAGGCCCACAATATGTAGGAGCTAGTTTTGCACAACTTCCAGCATAGAGTGTGCTTTTTTTGGGTTTAATACGCAAATACACATGTTCCCCCACTTTAAATTCTCGATGTACCCTCTTCTTATCAGCATAGTTTTTTTGGCGATCTTGTGTTGTCTTGATGTTTCTTTGTATTTATTTAACAATTCTTTCCATCTCTTGTAAAGCATCTGGTCCCAGCATTAGCTTATCCTCAGGTTGGCTCTAGCTCAAAGGAGTACGACATTTCCTTCCATATAGTGCTTCAAATAGACTCATTTTGATGGAGTATTGTTAGCTTTTATTATACGCAAATTCAACTAAATGCAAGTAGTCTTCCCATTTTGATGGCCTATCCATCACATACATTCTTAGCATATCCTCCAAAATCTTATTTGTTCTCTCTGTCTGACCATCGGTCTGAGGGTGATAGGCAGTACTTAAATTCAAATTAGTGCCCATGCCCCCAAACATACCTTTCCCGAAGGCTTCGGTGAACTTAGCATCTCTATCCAAAACAATCACCTTTGGGACCCCATGGAGCCTTACTACTTCCTTCAGGAACACATCCGCTACTTGGGTTGTCGCAAAAGTAGATTTCACAGGTATGAAATGTGCAGCTTTTGTTAAAGTGTCTACTACCACCATCACTGAATCGTGTTGGTATTTGCTTTTGGGTAGCCCTGTTATGAAATTTATAGAAACTGTGTCCCATTTCCATTCTGCAATCAGCAAAGGGTTTAAAAGACCAGCAGGATGCTGATGCTCAAATTTAACTAGCTGACACTCCATGCACCTAGCTAAATATTCTACTACATCTCTTTTCATTCCTGGAAAAAACAACTTCTTTTTCAAAGTTGTTAGCATTTTCTGATATCCAGGATGCCCTGCATACGGTTGTTTGTGATATTCATCTAGGATTTATTTTTTCAAAGTTTCCACATTGGAGACATACAATCTATTTTTGTAGCAGATCAGCCCTTTTTGGTTTTGAGTGTAGTCTGCCATCTCCTTCTTTAGTATTTTCACCTGTAGATTCTCATAATTTGGATCCTGGTCTCCTACCTTTTTCACTAGATCTTCTAAATTAAAATTAGCACTACTTCCAATACTATTTATATTTTGACAAGCATTTCTGCTCAAGGCATCAGCAATTTTATTTTCTTTGCCTCTGATATGTTTTATGTCCATATCAAATTCACTCAAAAAAGACAGCCATCTGGCCTGTCTAACATTCAAATCAGTTTGGGAAAAGAAATATTTAAGACTAATATGATCAGTCATCAATGTAAATTTTTTTCCAAGAAGATAGTGTCACCACATCTTCAAGGCATGAATAACAACAACCAATTCCAAATCATATGCACTATAGTTTTGTTCATGTGTCTTCAGTTTCCTAGAATCATATGCAATAATTGAATTTTCTTGCAACAGGACCCCTCCCAACCCCTCTCTACAGGCATCCGTACATACAACAAATTCCTTATCAGGATCTGCAATTTTCAGTATAGGGGCTGTAGTGAGTTTTAATTTTAATTGTTCAAAACTATTTTGGCATTTTTCAGTCCACTCAAATTTGACACCCTTTCTTTGTAGTGAGGTTATGGGATATGCTATGGCAGAAAATATTTCCAAAAATCTGTGATAATAACCTGCAATCCCCATAAACGATCTCACTGCTGAAACATCATTTGGCACCGGCCATTCTCTAATAGCCTTTATCTTTTCAAGGTCAATAGCCAACCCTTGTTCAGAAATATTATGACCCAAGTATTGGATCTTGTCCTTATAGAATTCACATTTACTGAATTTGGCATATAACTGGTTTTCTTTCAGAGTTTACAACACTATTTTCAAGTGCTCTTTGTGCTCCTCCTCACTTTTTGAGTAAACTGAAATATCGTCTATGAACACTAGTACAAATTTATCCAAGTTTTTGTTTAAGACATTGTTCATTAAGCACATAAATGTGGCAGGGGCATTTGTCAAACCGAAAGGTAGGACTAAAAATTCGTAGTGACCATACCTGGTTCGAAAAGCTGTTTTGCTAATATCTTCCTCCTTAATTCTGAGCTGATGATAACCAGTCCTTAGATCAATCTTAGAAAATACTGAAGCTCCTCTTACCTGATCAAAAATATCATCAATTCAGGGTAAAGGATATCTGTTTTTAATTGTCAACTTATTCAGTTGACGATAGTCAATGCAAATTCTAAAGGTTCCATCCTTTTTTTTCATGAACAACACTAGTGCTCCCCAAGGAGACACACTCGGTCTGATATAACCCTTATCCAGCAATTCTTGCAATTGCATTTTCAGTTCCATGAGTTCAGGGGGACTCATTCGATAAGGGGCTCGGGAAACAGGTGTTTCCCCCGGCACCAAATCGATTGAAAATTCAATCTCTCTTTTGGGGGGAAGATGAGGAATCTCATCTGGAAAAACTTCCTTAAACTCTCTCACCACTGGAAAGGTATCTAACAGGTTTTCTCCCGGTTGTTGTTCTAATTCTTCAACGTATACTGCATATACTTGATATCCTTTCCTAGATATTCTTTTTAATTGCAGTGTTGATATTTGTCTTACAGAGATGGGTTTCTATTTTCCCTTGAGAATAAAAGGTTTCCCTTCTTCATCTATGCAATGCAGAGTTTTATCCCAAAAATTCATCATCGCCTTTCTCTTTTCCAGCCAGTCCATTCCTATCAGCAAGTCATATGAGCCTAAGGAAGAATATTTAAATTCACTTCTGTCTGGAAATCATTTAATTTAATTGTTGTTTGAGGTAATTTATGAGTTACTTTCCTTTTGGTACCTGTGGCTAACTGTACCAACCAAGACTGCTGAAATTTTTTAGTTTTGAGATTGCATTTTTCTACCACTTGTGGACTAATGTAACTCAAAGAAGCACCTAGGTCAATTAAAAAAGTAACAGATTGGTCAGCAATCTTACCTTCCATTTCAACTATGGTAGCTTGGTGTTTTGCTTGTCGATTTTCCAAGGCTACACTAATAACGGGTATATTTCTTGCTATATCATTTACTGTGGTAGCTTCCCGATCTCTCATAATCATATGAATATTTCGGTGGGGACAATCCCTCAAGAGATGAGGTTCTCCACATCCCCAGCATTTCAAAGGTTCCCTCATTTTTACTGTGCCTTCTTTCTTATTGTCTCCATATAATTTTTTGGAATCAACTTGAGACTAAGCAGTTTGACTTTCTTTTGGTTTATTAAACTTTTTCCGCTGATGATCCCTGCCAAAATTCTTTAAATAAGCTGGTTTCTGTTTCTTTCCTTTGATTTCACCTTTGTTTATCCAGCCTTTTCCATGCTCACCCTTTCCTCTAAACTGCTGGTAGCATAATCTATCTTTCCTCACTGCTTCGTCCATAGCTTTTGGGTTATCAAAATCAATCTTCTCTTTGTACACGACAGGCAAACAATTCAAGAATATTTGTACCTTTGCCTTCTCCTCCCTAATGTAAGGGACATATCTCAATAGATTTGTAAACTTGGTGACAAACTCATCAATAATAAGTTGTCCCAGTCTAAGCTCATGAAATTCCTTTACTTTATCATCATAATAACGTTCATTTAAATAACAGTTTTTAAACTTAACCTGGAAATCTTCCCAAGTAACTATCTTTTCATCAATGGCATGAACCATTTTCGTCTCCTCCCACCACAAGGTAGCCTTACCTTGTAGCTGGTAGACAACTAATCTAGCCGTCAGATTGCTTTCATATTCATATAATTGGAAATACTTAATCATGTTCAACAACCAGGCTTTAGCATCTTCCTCCTTCTCCCCATCATAGGAGGGAGGTTTGATCTTTCGGAATTCCCCCTGTAATTCCTTTTTCTGCTTATACTGATGCCTAACAGCATCGTCTTCCTCAGAATCATCATTCTTCCTCTTTCCGGAACCTTCACCTTCTTGGTTGTTCCGAGAAGTTAATTCTCTGATGAGATTTTCTTGCTCCTCACTGGCTAATGACAATCTGTCATTCTGGCTTCTTAGCTCAGCCATCTCTCGTTGCAAACTATGCAACATAGCCATCACTGGAGCATTGGGATCTGGTGTATTTTCGTCATCACGCAGATCAACATAAATTTCGTCACCTTCTACCATTCAAATTTTCTGTTTCAGCCCCACTGTACACTAAAAAACACATATCAGTAATAATTTTTTTTTTTCTAGCAATAAATAATTTATACAGTGAGCACACAAGAACATTGAGCACAACAACATCAGTGAGCACAACAAAAACAACCCAGTTTATGTAACGTGGGCTCTGATACCATTTGTCACGTCTCCCTCTTCACAACATTTTTTTTTTTCATATGAACTTATTTCACACAATGATAAAATATCCTAATATGCTCTCATATAATATTCCTCATATTTATGGAAGGAATATATACTTGAATCCTCTTTAACCTAACTTTCTCCTTATCTCGTTTTTTCCACGAGATTTCTTAGGTGTATACGTTTTGTTGTTTATATATATTAAAAGTCGTATGTGAGTATGGTCTCAACCATAATAAGAGTTCTTCGTTATAGCTTTAGAGCCATTACATTGTCAATTTGAAATGCGTCATGAGCGTTCTCACTTGCCTCTTGGTCTCATGTGACCTTTAGCATATTGGCGTTATTAAATAATATACCATAGTAATGGAAATCGTCGGAGGAGTGGATTGTACGCAGATTTTTTTGGTACATTTGATTTCTCCACATTAATTTGGTCGTACGCTCATATCATTGGTGTGGATTAACCTGCAGGGTTCCCACCTCCACTTCTACGTTTCCGTGTTGATGATTGTCCTTTGTAGTCAATTTTACATACGTGTCTATCCTCCTCATTTATGAAATTTATTCCCGGGTGTAACTCTTTGTCGGCCTCCGTTTGACATTGTTTGATTTCCCCACTGTGAATCATCGATCCGTTGAACTTTGTTTCGATGCAAAACACTTGTAGGGTCAAGATGCATGCGGGTTTCGCTCCGACTTATGGTTCTTTATGTTTACATACTTTGGCACATGATTCATTTTCCTTTCTCCTACGTGGTCTTTGCTCTGGTCGTATGCTCTGAGGTTGTTCATCGAGTGTCCATGGAATTCTCCACGAGCTCTCCCACCATGCAGACTTATACAACTCCTTCCTCTCGTGGTAAGTTTTACCTCTGATACATAACTTTTCTTTCGTTATAGGGCGTACACTCTTGCAGAGCCGAGCTTGGGATTTAACTGTGTGCCTATTTCTCTTTGCACATAATGCATTTGAGTTTATATGGTTGTTTTTTTTTCTTCTATAGTTAGGTAGAAGGTTTTGCATTCAAATCCGCAGTTCGAACGTTTCCATGGTTTTAAATTTCATATCATTCCTCCATATCGTTTGTTAGCTTTATCTATGTTCTGCGTTTCTAATACCAGATCGATTCGTTGATTTAACCAAATTGCCTTGTGCTTTTACCTTCTCGTCTTGATTAAGGCAATCGTTCAAATTTTCTGGACTCGGCATTTCCATCGTCGGCATGGCGAAGGATTCTTATTCACAGGTTATTTCTCCTTGGTTCATTTTTCTATAGACGCACTGGATATCAACAATTTTCCTCAAGGTTTAACGTAGATTCATTTCTTTTGATTTTTTTTCAGGCTTCGGTTTACCTCGGTGTAGGGTTTGACCAGACCACGTAAAATATTTATTCTTGCGTTCAAGATATTACTTTGTTTATCTTGGAAGATTTCGTAACACAGAATTAAATTTAGTTTTTGTGCTTATGTCTTATACATGTATTGTCACTTGTAACTCTGCTCACGAACTTGTTTTTCCTGCCTATTCGCCTTCTTCGGGTAGGTGACCTGAATTATATTTTTTTCTATGACATACCAGGTCCTTGGCCTCCTCGTAGGTCATGGGAGGGTTTTTAAAGTTTACAAATCGTACTCAGCCATCGCCTGTGTTTTATTGGAAATTTTAGAAGTTTTTCATAATATTGTTTTATAACTATTATACTCGTTTACACGAGGAATTGGTGATGTCGTTACGAATGATTGCCTTGACTTGCAAAGTCCTTTCAGATGTATTGTATATTGAGGATGAGTTCGCACAGGTCTCCGTGCCAGGAGTGTTGATTTTAGTATTGATTTATATGCTCATTCTTGAGACTGTGGTGACATATTTTTTTTGTTGTTGTTTTGACTACTGAGTGGTGTCACTAATTGCACATACTGTGTATTCATGTCATATATAAATTTTGTGTGCTAATGCTGCTCAGTCCCTAACAATTTTCCTAATGCTCTCTTAACACTGAATACAAATTTTGATGGTAATTAAAATTCTTCTCTTCTCCCTTTTTCTTTTCCACTAAATGATGCACAATTAGTAGAAGCTTGGCTTCCTGGAATAATTATGAATTTTAACAGTTAGCTGATGCTATATTTATTTCAGAGTCTACTTTAATTTTCCAGAATTTCCTGCACTCCTGTTTGGTTAGTCTATAATATACTTATGCAGTGTCTTAAATATCCCTCATGTATTAACCAAAGTATAGAGATAAAAGTTTGTGTATAAAGGATGTGGGTCTTCACATTTGTTCAACCATATGCTTATATTGTTGAAATTTTGATAGGAGGTGTTTTCATTGACGCACTCCAGATTTTTTCCCTAAATTGTTTTTCAATAACTCTTTCATTTACATATATTATAATCACACATGAGTATCTGTCTTGAAGCTGATATATATATATATATATATATATATATATATATATATATATATATATAATGTCACCTATTTAAGTTTCATGTTACATTTCAGCTTTCTGACACAGGGTTTTGGTCTATTAGTTGGCAGTCTCTAAATGAGTTTCTATCTTTAATCGTCGAAATGCTTATGAGGCATATGTATAACAGTAACATATTAGTAAATGACAGTTTTTCCTTTCTCACTATTGCTATCCAGAATATAGATCAAATATATCTATTTACAAGTAACTGGTAGATTTTTGTTAAATACACCCATTTGTATGCAGCTTTATAGAGGAATGCTCTACTTGTTCCTCACTGTGTATTCTACTTTCTCATAATAACCCTAGTCATTTTATTACTGATTTGGTGTTAATGTTCTGCATACTGTAATACACTTTATACTTGCACTGGTATACACTTATTTGATTAATGCATTTCTCACAGGGAATAAACTCCAGAGTATGTTTAGCTCCAGTCATACCTATTACCGATGGGATTTTCATACTTTCTCTTCCTATATCTAACAGATATTTTATTAATCTCAGAAGCAGATTAAAGTTAAATCACTAATTTATCTATGGACTAACATGCATCCTAATATTTAAACCAACATTGGTTTAGAGACTCTACTGGATTCTCCCCACATATTTTTGTTCCTCCAACTCTACAGAATTAAGAGGGTTAATTCCTTCTAAACAATTATGTTAAATGTAGGAACTAACAAATCCAATAATTTTAATAAACAATTTTATATAACGATTTTGAACATGAATATGTAATAAACACCATTCAGAAACTTAGAGACATACAACTGCTGCAATTGACCAACCTCCCAACCTTAGAGTTCTTTTGTCTCCCAGAACTCACCCCCGAGCTGAGATCCTCTCCTAGAACAGACCAACCTCTAATATGTTCAAGAATAGCTTATTTAAGCTTTTGCTCCCCAAAGCTTGTTTCTAATTCTGCGTCCAGAATTTCAGGATGCTTTTCTTCCTGTTTGCCTAGGCTTCCCTTATTTAGGCATTTTTAAGGCTACTTTATGCTTTTCCCAGCTTTTTACCTCTTCCCAACTACTCTCCACCTCATTGGGGAAACTAGATTTTCCTCACAATCTAATTTGGAAATAAATTTTTTCAAGGATTTTTGAAAGATTTTTGGGGAAAGTATTTGCCTCTTTCCATCCTCATGGATTTAGCAAGTGATCTCATAATTCTCATTTGGTCAATCTGCACAGAATTATTTTATTTATTTTTCATAATTAAATATTTAATTACATCCACACAATACTTATCCATTGGGGTCCACTCCCCTTTGGATTAAAGTTCAAATGTCTAACTTTAAAAGAAACATAAAACTAGGGGTGTTACATACACCTTCTAGGTTTTTCCTTTTCGTTTTCATCAATATATTTTCTAACATTGATCTATATGTTTCTTTGTAGGTTTTTTATATTTAACTCAGTCTATGCTACAATTATTTGCGATCAATTGTCAGAAGATCTGACGATCAATTCCACTTCTTATAGGTCAGTCAATCTTAGAATGGGAGGCTTCGGCACCATTCTATCCAATTTAAAAAATTCATCTTCATAGTTTGTACTTGAATTTTGATGGATGACCTAGATAATTTTGTACTTATACAATTATATTTAATTTTTTATCTCTTGATGATTTGTAAAATAGTTTTGTCATCCTCCCCACTAGAGGATTTTTATAGAAAGGACTACTACATGTAATTAACAATTTTAATACTTTTTTATTAATTACATGTTTATACTCTATGATTGAATCCTAATATGCATAGAATATAAGATTATTTCTATATGACAACAGTCTATACTTATGTTTAGAATTAAATATGAATTGTATGTTCATCATTTAGATATGTATGTATATTCATGTTGTGTATCTAAACTATGTTTTGTTTATAATTTCATTTATGTTTACTATTTTCTGCTACTACTCTAGATGAATTATATTTGATTTTAAAGTACATATACAATAATTGTTCAATGAAAATTTAGATAATTAGATTGGATAAAACCACAGATTTAGACCCTTACTCAGGGTTTAGAGATTTCGTCTATTTGTCCCTAACTTAAAATATGTTTATGTAATAACACAAAAAGATTAACTGTATTCATATATGGTTAATCTTTTAAAATACATATGACACTAAATTTTTCTAAATTAAACACTCCACAATACACAAAATTTCTATAACTTACTCTACAGAAATTTAACTTAGGATTAATGAAATATCAATTTTTCTAAATTCCACCCCAGAATTAGTTGAATATAAATAGTAGTATAAAACATAAAAACTTCATAGAATGTGCATACCACAAATATAAATAATATTTTCCTCCCAACCTTGATCTTATTCCAGAGCTCTCCCTCGAGTACAGACCAATTTCTCCTTAGTTTAGACAACCCGTCTGTCATACTAGGATAGTTTACTTATGATTATGTTCCCTGAGTCTCTTTCCATAACTGCATCCAGTTATTTTTTGTTGTTTTTTCCCTTACACTTGGCTTTGCTTTTGTTTTTTCCACAAAATATCTCTTAAAACTAGCTTTTCCTCTTTCTAGTTTTATTATTACCTTGTTTCAGTAACTTTCCACTTTACTGACTCTTTTATTAGATATTTTTCTCCCATCTAATAAAATTTAGTTTATTTTATTTTTCTCTATGGGTTTTTGGAGAATTTTAGGAAAGTCTTAGGAATCTATTCCATCCTCATGGATTTGACTTCCTAGTCTCAGTTTACTCTGAATTTATACCATGATACTATTTCCACATTTATATATAAATTTCCACAATTAATATATATTTACATATTTTATTTCTGACATCCCAGTGACCTTTTTTTGTATTCTCTATTTATAGAATGCCAAAAATATGGATATTACATAGTATCCCTCTAAAAGAAAACATCGCCCTCTGTGTTTCCAATTCCCCCTGTTTATTCTTTAACCCATGATGCTTATATTTATTTCATCATATCTTTTGGCTCCCAAGTAGCTTCCTCAGGTGCGATGTGTTTCCACTGCACTTTCACCCGAGCTACTATTTTATCTTGACGAAAGTTTCTTTCTTTATCCACCTGTATCACAATTCAATCAATCACGTGAGTAGGTTCAATACATAAAATTTTCAATAATGAAATATGAAACCAATTTTAATATGACGAAGTAGTGTGATTTTATAATCTCACTCTGACCCTCATGGCCATGCATATTGAGGTGTTTCTTAGCATAATTTTTGGGATGCAACATCATCTTTGTAAGTTTAGTTTTTATATATACTTGATCTCCATTTTTGAATTCTTTGTGATTTCTTGTATAACTCTTTTGAGGAGCTAGATTTACTTTAATATTCCGATGTCCTCTTTCCAAACTCTCTTTCCACCTCCTGTAGTACTTTTGGTACTAGGACCAATTTTTTCTTCTATTAACTCAAAGTAAGGCTTTTGACTGAGTTATGTCACTGGATGTCTGATACTTGTATTTGTATGTAAGTTCTAGTAAATAAAGAAAGTCTCCTTGACTGTTGGATTTTATCTCTTTCATACTTGTCCAGTATGTATGCTAATATTTCTCTTTGTTTTCTATGTTTGTCTATTTGTGTGAGGATAGTAAACTGTAGTGCAGTTCAACTTTATACCCCCTTCTTCCAGACAATATTTTCCCAAATGTACTCTTGGGCATCTCTATTAGAGAAATCAGTTTTGTCATTATATGGAGTAAAATATTTATTTATTGAAACCTTTGGTCACTTATGAAGTGCCACATTGGATTCTAAAGGCATAAGTGTATTTTTTTAGTTGGAGTATTAATTATTCCCACAATTTCGTCATGTTGGTACTTTATGACTTCTTTCTTCTATTTTCAGCTAGAGAGGAAATTTAATGTACTAGCAGCATACTGAAGTTCTAATTTACCTTTTTGACCTTTCAACCACTTTGCCAGGTTTTTTTTTTTACCTCCTCCTTCATCCCTGGTCAAAGTATAATTTTCTTCAAAGTAGTTACTATCTTAGTATACCTAGATGACCTGCATAAGGTCTCTGATGGTGCTTTTATGGTATTCATCTACTATTTCACCATTCAACGTTGATAGCTTAGAACTTTATACTCTTCAATTGTAACAATCAGTTTTGGCTAATTTATTATCTATCATACTATTTCATCTTACTAAAATATTACATATTGGGGGTTTTTCAACAATGCTCCTTGCATTTGTTCTCCCATTTCAGTTCTTACACTACTTCCTATATGTATCAGAATTTGATGATTCTGTCTACTGACATATCAATAATTCAATTTTCTTTTCCTTTTACTTTCTATTTTTATATCAAATTTACAGAGGAAATTTAGCACCTTGCTTATTTTGTATTTCACTTTATCTGAGTAAAGGAATATTTATGACCTATTATCATTAACTTTTCCTTTCTCCCATCCAATATTTCCACATTTTTAAGGTATTTATTTCATCATCCATTTATAATTCATAGACTCCATAACTATCTTCATGTTTCTTTGAATTTCAAAATTTGAGATTCATAAACTATTGCTGCATTATTTTGTAGCAATCTTTCTCTTAGTCTCTCTATACAATTTTTTTCAATATACACCACCACTCGTTAGCTGAATAAAAAATTTTCAGTGTGGTACTAAATTTCTATTTTACTTCTTCCAAACTAATTTGGTACTTCATTTTTCCACTCAAGTTTACATTCTCATTTTTTATGCAATCAAAAAATCCTTTTTCAATATTATGATATTATTATTCAATACTCCTTATTGATCGTATTTCTATTATCTCATTAGATTTAGGTCAATTAAATATTGCATGTATCCCTTTTCTAGTTTACCACAAATCCCTCTTTAGAATTTTCATGTGCAATGATTGACTCTTGGATTTTTTTTTGAAGCTCACATTGGCTGAGTTTTACATGTAGTTAATCTTCTCTAAGGATTTGTAGCACTATGTTACAATATTCCTCTTGTTATTATTAGTTTACTGGAGCATACTAGAACATATTCTATGAATACTCATGCAACCTTGTTCATTTAGTACATGAATGTAGAATTGTAGCATGGTTTCTATAAGTCGAAAGCTTAAAATTTCAACCTTATAAGGTCCCTACCTATTTCAGAATATTTTCTTATAATTTTTTCTTCTTAATTGATCAAGTAGATCATCTATTTTTGCAAGAGGTACCAGTCCTTGATAGTTAACTAGTTTAACTGTCTACATCTATGGACATCCAGAAGGTGTCATCTTCTTCTTTGGAAACCAAAATTAGCGCTCCCCCCTCGGAGACACGCTTTGTTTAATATAATTATTGTCTACTTGTAATT
Organism: Pinus albicaulis; assembly: GCA_034641835.2. NCBI lineage: Eukaryota > Viridiplantae > Streptophyta > Pinopsida > Pinales > Pinaceae > Pinus > Pinus albicaulis. The sequence goes on from CM076581.1 coordinate 697,201,497, forward strand.
TAATTTTCAGTTCTAATTGTTCAAGAGTATTCACTGTATACATCCTTGAATTTTTTCTAGAATTACATTTCTGAATTTCTTAATTGTAGATAAGTCTGCCATAGACTCATTTCTGTTGGTTGTCGTAATTCCCCAACTTGAGCAACATACTTGAGATATTTTTCCTTGCTTTCCATTATTGTTGTAATGTAAAAATCCATTTAATGGTCACTAATTGTTTTTTTTGAATTAACTGTAACAAATTTTCCTATTTTCTTAGTGCAAGTACTTCACTATTGCTTTCTGTAGTTCCATTAAATCCATTTCCACTAGAAGATAATACAACTTTATAGGAATCATGTTTGATTGGAATTCTATTCCATTTGTAGAAAATTTAGTTTGTTTATAATTTTATTCCTGAAATTAATTGTACTAGTCAAGATTATTGACATTTTGCTAGTTTTCAAACTAGCTTTTTCCACTACTTAAGGATGATATGATTTAATTTTTCTAATGAATCAAGTAAAACAAACGCAGATTGGTCAAAATTTGTACCTACAATTTCAATCATTGCTGAGTGATATTCGGTTTGTCTGTATTTGATTTGTTTTGTGCTTTCTACTGCTTTCCCTTCTCTTGCTTCTGCTTTATTTTCAGCTAATCGATCCAATATTTTTATGGCTAGTAATACAGTTGTGTTTTTTGAACAAATTATTTCGTAGTGTTAGAATTTTCAACTTCATTTCCTTCTTTTTTCGGCCTTCATAATACCTCTTACTAAGGCATCAAAATTTGAATTTCTCTTAAAATTCTTCCTTTGACACAATTTGTTTTTTCTTTTCATCAAGTCAATATAAAATTTTGGTCTCTTCCACCAACGTGTGAATTTTCCTTGCCACTAGTAACCCACAATTATTACTTTAAGATTTATTCTGTATTCCTATACCTACAAGTATTTTACCCTCTTTAGGAGTCGGGTTCTGCATCCCTGCAACTCCCTTTTCACCTGCTCTTTAAGAAGATTCTTCCCCATTCTCAGACCTCTTTGAGTTGTATTCTATTTCATATGAAACTATAATTGGAGGTAATTTATTTAGCAACCTCTTTTGTTGAATATTGAAAAAACTATTCATAGTTAGTCTTTAACTGAACTATTTCTTGTTGTAGTGTTATTTTTAATATTTGAGCATTTGGAGCTACTAGGGCCCCTCTCCTTCCCAATTCTACTTATAGCTCTTCTCTGTGAGTTATGCTAGAAGCTGAAATTTTTCTACACTAATTTCTGCTACAGAGATATCAATTAGTAATCATCAATAAAAATTTTAAAATGGCTTTGACAACATACAATTTCTCCCTGTGTTGGGACCCATAAGCCCAAACTTTTAACATGGGCTCTGATACCATTTGTAACAACTCCAACTCACCTGTTTTTTTTTTCTTTTTATCGTAATTCTAGACATGATCAATGTTTTTTCTGACATATTCATCATTAATAACTTCATACTAATAGTGAAACTGTAAAAACCGTTTTTATTTTATTTTTCGCATCCTCAATTTATGTATTAAAATATTATTTATGTCATTCCTTCATTTCCATTTGTATGTATTAAGAACCCTACTTATTCTTTTTTCTCATAATGATTATTATATAAATAATACATATCATTCGGCCTCATGATATTATTATTTATTGGTATAAGAGTTTCGTCGATATTCCTATCTAATATAAAAATATGATTATTTATTTGTGTGCAGACTTTTGATAGCCATAATTTATGAGTGATAGGATTTCACCCATACTTCATTTACCCTTATCGTTTTTATGTTGTAAACCATTTAATTTAGGTACCTTCTCACCTGATTATCACATGGGCGACATACGGTCGATGGAAAAGTGTAGGGTCGATCTGACCTTGCACCAACAGTGGTAATGAATCCGTAATCTATCCAAGCATTTAATGACTAGGATTTTGTCCTGAGTTTTTATTTTCATTTTCCATTTTTCTAACTTTCCCCTTAAGAGAACAGAGCACCGGGAACCCATTTGATTGATATTTTACCTTGAATCTCTATGAATTGAACGAGAATATTACTTTTTTATCTTTTATCTTCATTTTTTATCCTTAATCATCTCACAAGAAGGCCGAGGTTATGGTTATGTTCTCGCTTGGGCGTGTTAAACATGAATTTAAAGTAAAAGTTCTGAGTTTACATTTACACGGTGTTTATCATTAGGCATCCTTATTATCTTATTGTATTTATGGAGAATTCTCAAATCCTTTTCCATATTTTGAATATTTGGTTTTAATTTATTGTTACAGGAGTTTCGTCGGTTTCAGGGTATTGTTCATGGAAAGCGAACAAGGTAATTATTTCCCTCCTTCCAATTTTTTCCCAATATTTTATTTTCGTTATATCTTCTATAGGGTTTCAATCCTATGATTATATTTAGGTTTTACCTTTTTCTTAGATAATTTTCTTGATACAAGATGTTACTAGGGTTCATATCATTCATTTATGAATTAGGGTGTCATAATTGTCTTACAGTACCTTTCGTTTTCCTACAAATTTCCAATTCATATCGATGGAAATGAATTTTCCAATTGGATCGGTTTGAAGCATGTGTGTTTCATTATTCTATTTTAATATTTCATAACATTTGTTATTCTCCTCAAATTGGGAGTTTCCTTTAATTTTTTCTTGATTCTGGACTACTACCGAATGTATGTTACGACTTTTCCATCAACGTTGAAAGGAATACGATATCCCCCTTTCGATTCCTCTTATGCAAATCATTATAATGACTTGGTATAATCTCCTTCATGTGGTTTGAAGTTTATATTTTTCTGATGTATAAAATTTTATTCTCGCAAGGAAATTATCTAGGTCCGCTATGAAATGGTTATATATAATAGAATTATATATTTATGTCTTCCACTATATTATACTACTCTGTCATATAATTTCAATTTCTCAACTTGTATAAGTTTTTTTTGTATATATATATATATATATATATATATATATATATCTTTTAATTGACAGTGAGAGTCCTATTGTACAAGAATACTTCTTATGCATACTCCACTAGAAAATTATTTGCCCCTTGCATTGGTAAGAAATATTTTATTTTCATATTATTCAACTCATCCTTGGAATTTTGAATCTATTTATCTCATAGTTCATAATATATCTAAGAATTGGTGGTTTGACATAGGTACAGGTTGTGTATTCACTGTAATAGCATATTTATGACTACCTTTCTTTTCATTCTATCTTAGAGTGAAATAATGAATTCCTATTAAAATTCACTCTATTTTCCCATTTATATCCTTATTTTAGATATTTGTTCCTTTAATAATAAATTTAGAATATCTAATTTCATTGGTTTTCAATGTTATTTTGAATTTTATAATCTCTTTTATTTCTTCTCTTTAAAATATAATTAACAAATTTTAACATGTTTATGTATAATTATACAGAAGGTTAAATTATTCCACTTGCATAAAATTTAACCATCAAGAATAATATTTTAACTATTATAATATTGTACAATTTTTGAATTGAAATTATCTCTACTTACAATCTCAGAATTATCTTTTTAAATCATATTACACTACTTATTTAGAGTAATTGTATTCTAGAATTAAATTATCAACTAAATTTATAATAATTTTCTTCTGGAACTAATTCTGGAAACCCTTTTTGAGATTCGTATAGTTTCCTGCAACTATATCAATTTCTGATGTACTTCAGTACACCTATTCCCTTATCTAAGTATAGAATTTTCCAAATTTTTCTTTTGGTTTCAGTTGCGTAACTAATTATGTTCTATTTATCTTCTTGTACTTACAGTTCTATTTATGATATGTACAGGAAGAAATTCCACCTTGAAGTCACTCTTACAGTTATTATTTTTATTACCTGTGCATCTTTTATGTTTTTCCTTTTCATTTTCATCAGTATTGTTTCTAACTTTGATCTATATGTTTCTTTGTAGGTTATTCTACTTAACTCAGTCTCTACTACAATTATTTGTGATCAATTGTTAGAAGCTCTGACAATCAATTCTCCTTCTTTCAGGTTGGTCAATATGAGAATGGGAGGCTCTGCCACCATTCTATCGAATTTACAAAATTCATCCTCATACCTTGTACTTGAATTTTTATGGATGACCTAAATAATTTTGTTCTTAAACTGTTATATATATGATGATTTGTAAGCATGTTTTGTCCTCATCTCTGCTAGGGGGTTTTTATAGACACGAATGCTACATGTAAATCTAAATTTTAATACCTTTTTATTCATTACATGTTTATATTGTGTGTATGAATCTTAATATGGATAGAATATAAGATTATTTCTATAAGACAACAGTCTATAATCTATTTAGCATTAAATGTGAATTTTATGTTCATCATCTAGCTATGTATTTATATTCATGTTGTGTATCTAAACTAGGTTCTGTTTAGAATTTCATTTATGTTACTATTTTTTTGCTATTACTATAGTTGAATGGTATTTAGTTTCATAGTACATATATTGTAATTGTTGAATGAAAATTTAGATAACTGGATGGACCTAAACAACCGATTTAGACCCTTACTTAGGGTTTAGAGATTTTGTTTGTTTGTCCCTCATTTCAAATATGTCTATGTAATAACACATAAATATTAAATGTATTCATCTATGGTTTATCTTTTTTAAATACATATGACACAAAATTTCTATAACTTACGCTACAGAAATTCAAGTTAGCATTTATGAAATACCAGTTTTTCTAAATTCCACCTCAAAATTAGCTAAATATCAACAACAGTATAAAACATAAAAAATTCATAGAATTTGCAAATGACACATATAAAGACTATTTGTCTCCCAACCTTGAGCTTATTCCACAACTCTCCCCCGAGTAGAGACTAATTTATCCTTACTATAGACAACCCCTCTATCATACTAGGATAACTTATTTAAGATTACTTTCCCTCAATCTGCTTCCATAACTACGTGCAGTTATTTTGGAATGTTGTTTCCCTTGGCCTAGGCTTTGATTTATTTTTTCCACAAAGGTCCTTTTAAAACTAGTTTTTCCTCTTTCTAGTTTTATTCTTACCTCTTCTCAGTAACTTTCCACTAACTGAGACTTTTATTAGATATTTTTCTCCCATATAATAAAATTTATTTTAATCTATTTTTCTTCAAGGATTTCTAGATAATTTTGGGAAAGTCTTAGGAATCTATTCCATCGTCATGGATTTGACTTCCTGGTCTCAATTTACTCTGCCTTTATACCATGATATTATTTCCACATTTATATATTAATTTCCACAGTGAATGTATATTTACATATTTTATTTCTCAGGTGCCCTTGACCTTTATGTGTATTCTCTATTTATAGAATGTTGAAAATAGGGATATTACACATACATGAACGCAAGAATGTGATACACTGGTAGATCATACATTTAATTTGTGTTTACATTATGGCTACAAATGAGAAGAGTAATTGATTAAATTAATTATAAAATATATTATTTGCAGGTGGAACCGGACGACGAGTTTCTGGTAGAACCCCGACGTACTCTCGATTAGAGAGAAATAACGCTCTGAAGGTGAGTTATCCCCCAATTTAAGGTGTAGTGGAAGCACTTTAGCCCGAAGGAGGCTACTTGGGAAGATGAAAACTCTATTCGAGAAGCATATACTGAAATTCCTTCCATGATCAAGTAACACTAAGGACGATGTTTACCTTTAGTGGGCAAAGATGTAACACCTCGTTTTGTTTTAATTATGTTTAATAGAATTTTACAAATACATTTGAATTTTTAAGTGAAAGAGAATTAAGGAATGTGGTTATTTGTTAGTAAGACTTGAGTTTTATTTCATAAATAAAACTAATAATTATCCAGATTAATGGATTAACTCAATGGTAATAGTATTCCAAGATTCTAGAGTAAAAAGATAGGGGCAGTTTTTGAGAGTTACCTTTTCAAAGAGGATAAAAAGGAAATTCTGAGGAGGGAAAGGGGTTTTGTTTAGAAAGGGAATGAAGGGTTAACAACATCATGTGAAGAAAAGGGTTTTTAAGAGCTGGAAATACCAGTGGAGCTCTGAAACCCTAACTAAGTTTAATTTGGAGAAAGGTCGTGAGGCCTAACTTCTGATAAAATTGCCTACCTTCTAAGACTCTGGTGTGAAGAACGGGGGGATAAGAGGACATGATCGCCTCTCTCAAGGTTTGGAGGAACCATCAATTTAACCAAGATTACAGAGATAAGTATCTGCATTTGCTGATAAATATTTAAAAGTAAGACGAAGTGTGAATCTTACATTATTATTTTGTTAATGCATATCTTTGTTTGGTTATGAGAAGTATGGTTTCTATACACTTAAAAAAAAGTATAAAACATACTCTGGTAGTCGAAATAAATAGCTAAAGAAGTTAATATAGCATTTTCACAGAGTCTATTATTAAATAATATGTTGTTGGAAACATTTACAAATTGTTTTCCGATCTAATACTTGGTATAGAAAGGAAAATTTCATATAGTGAAGACTATAACTATGGAACACAATGATAATACCTTGTTACACTAAATGGAAAAAATATCCATGCATGTTTAAACACCTTTTATGTCTTATAAATAAAAAAATAAAACATAGAGCATGAGAATAAAAGAATGACAGTCATTTGTTTATAGATAAGGAATAATATGAGTAGTGGGGCAGTGAGGCTCAGGGGTTTAACACCGAGCCCCCTGGTGATAGGGAAAGGTCATGGTACTCTAGCTATTATAACCTTAGTGCCAAAAGGAATCAGTATTAACAGAAAAATAGAAAACTTTAACAGAGCTACATTCATTATCAATAGTAGAAAGAAAATTTAACACAACTACATCTTCATTTCCGAAAGCTCAACAATAGGCTTCAAGAAATGTATACACTCTCTAAAATGTCAAATTTCTTCAAAACATGAAACCATAATTTTTACAAGCCACAAGACCATTGCGCAGGGAAAATAGCTGGACAATTGTATACAAAAATAGTTCCACCATGTGTAAAAGAATACTAAAAAACAATATTCTATGCAAAAAGGCTAAATTGTAATAGAACAAACCCTCCTTTAGTGTCATAGTGTTTCGAAATAGATTACCCTTCAATTGTCTCTGAAAATTAAATTATACAGAGCCAGACAAGTAATAATTTACATCAGTCCTTTAGACCCGAGAAGGGTGGACGTAGTGAATATTTAAAGGCTAAACAAGAAAGCTAGAATAGAAAACTATGCTAAGAACCCTCGACTAAACAAAATTCTCATCAGTCCTTGCATGGAAGAAATGCATAAAGGACGAGTGATACACCTGTGAATGTAGAGGGTATAGCCCTCAATGAATCAAATGAAACAAGTAAAATATAGAAAAATTGAGTATCGTGATGGATGCATACCTATGATGGTTTCTCGGAAGACATTGAGCCCAGAAGGAAGGATTTCTCATGATTCTGGCGCTTCCCTGACCTGCAATTAAACGATGGACAACCGTGAGAGCTCTGGTGATTGAGGACTAAAAACAAGATATCATTATTGTCATAGGAACTTATTAAGTTGTTGAATGTTACATGTGACATTATGGGCATGCACAGGATTCCTCTCTGCTAGAATGATACAAAAAAATTAAGGGAATGGTACCAGATTCGAGCCGGGAATTACATATCCACAACTTCCCTGGGCCGAGATAAGTTAAAACGAAGGAAATAACCAAGTAAAGAAACCCACTTAGGGGTATATTCACAACATTTTCCACTCTAAAACTAAGAAAAGTGGAGGAACAAATATAGACATAGCATAACTTTCCTGGCAACGATGAGGTACTCTACGTAAAGAAATGACAGTAAGGCTCCAAAAGACAAGATACATCTCAATTGAATGGATCAACTGAATCCCATGGAAAGGCACCAAAAAAATCATTGCAGAGTGGAAGGGGCTAGCTTAGTGAAGCCGGAAACTAGCCCATGGTGGAAGGGAGAACCCTTACTTCAACGTAGAGACGAGAAGTTTCAAAGCGGTAAAGTTTTCTTGAGGAAGAATAATGAACATGGATGGCAAAGCTTGGGGTGGGTTAGTTACCCTAACAATCCCAGCATACCTCATGTCCATTGGATCAAGGGTTTCCAAATATACGGTGGATATGCATGTATTAAATCAAGTGACACACGATTATCATCCAAACTCAGAGGTTGTCAACCAGATCTCCTATCTCTAGGAGACAAACAATTATTAAATAAAACCATAATAAAGGACCTGTTATGTGTGAGAAATGATTATATAAATCAAGGAAAATTATAAGTCTCATACAATAAGGACCCGCAGGCGAAAACACTATAATGAAAACCATTCATAAGTACAATGTTAGATAATGTTATCCATGAACATTCAAATCTAATATATGTTGACCAAGTGCTAAACGATGATGTTGGTATTATGAAATATGGTAAATTTATATTTATGTTTTCTGTTGTTTTATTAATTATCAATGAGTTTGTATTTAGATTAATGGTAAGTAATGTTATTTTTTGTAAGATATCACTAGTATAGTAGTGACAAAAGAGATTATATCCCTCTCAGTATATATCCAGAGTTAAGATGGATATATGATGGTGTAATATTATCTAATGTAAACATAGAAAAAAAATAAAATATACCAATTAATAATTAAAATTTAAAAATTAAAAATTAAAAATAAAATATACTAATGAAAAATTTAAATAAAAAAATTTGACAAATTAACTATGGTAAAAAAATAAAATTCCACAGGAAAGAAAAATAGAATTAAAAATTATAATAAAGTAATGCTTATAAATATTCTTATGGTAGTTCTGGTAAAATTGAGGTTATATGGACTTTTGAGTTTGAGGTTTTTATAACCCATAGTTTGCAAATTCTATTTTTATGGAATATAAGAAGTCTTTATAATTTTCTTTGGCCATGAATAATGATTGAAATAAAATGGTTTCATATATATATATATATATATATATATATATATATATATATATATATATATATATATATATATTAAACTAGCTTAAATCTACCTTTAGTGTGAATCTATCAAGCAAAGGCACATGGAATCTCTAGAGGTGCAAACTTTTGTTCAATTTTTTCATTAATAAAAGAGGCATGAAATTTCAGATATTTGATCCATGTTAATGCTAATAGCTTAAAATGGATCTAGGCTAGTATTTATTAAATTTATAGGTGTGTTTATTATGAAATTAAGAATGAAGAATTTTAATTCAATTATAAATAATTAATAGGTGGATGATAAGGAAATAACTGCCTTATAATATAATAGTATTTAAGAATAGAAATTTGAGATTTATTTCAAAATTGATTATATATGGAGTAGTCTTTAAGTGAGACTTTTTTGTCAGATTTTTCTTATTCAAACTAATTTTAATGGATTCAACACTCTCAAAAACCCATGAACCCATGAGGCACTTTCTTGTGAAAAGTTCACCCATCAAACTTGTTATTTCGATAAATTCCTAATAGATTTTAGACAAATTAGATTCGAAAATAAACTGGAAATACACTAAAAAAATCTCACTTAAACTAAAATATTTCACATTTCCACTACATTAAAATAATATTGTAAAATCAAATTTAAATAAAATATATACAAATTTTAAATATAAAATGATGTATGTTTATTTTTAAAAACATCCATAAATGTATTATTTAGAACATTCTTCCTTTCCAGAGTGCATAATTATTTTCATTGAATAGAGGTACACCATTCTTGGTATGCTCCATGACCTCCTTCCAGTTGTTAAAATTCTATTGAAGGAACCAAGCTTTGATACCAATTGTTAAAATGTTTTGAGGAGGGGGGGGGAGTGATAGTATTTCTTTCAATTAGATCATTAGTTAATCTTCAATTATTATCAGTGTTTGTATAATGATAGCAGTAAACAAAAGGAACACAAATGCACACATTTTTTAAGGTGGAAACCCACTCCGCGACAAAAACCACCTAATGCTTTTCTAATAATTCTTTAATATTCAACTCCAATTGAAAATAAATCTCCAACTTCTTAGAATCTAGAAAAGCATTCTTCTCCAGTTCCCATTGGATCAACGTTCCAACACCTGAGAATCTTCAGTAGACAACTGAATGGATGCCCCAAAACCCAATGAGCTACAACTCACCCTAGCACCACCCTACCACCCTATAGAAGAATAAAAGAAGAATGGACTCCCGTACCAGGGAAAATGGTCCACTTTACAATGATATAGAATGATGTAGAAGAAGAAGACACACTATACCATAACCCCAACTATGACAAAACCACCTAATGATGATCCTAGACCTCCCGACACTGCCTCTTCAACTCTTGGTAGATAGACACTAGTAAAAATTTTACAATAATGTATTTACAATGACTTAGTACAATGATACCTTTACAATGACTATATGCAGTGCTTCCCACTTGAAGACTTCATGTGATGAACTTCTTGCTATTGTTCTGCACCTCGTTTGTTCCTCTTGTCATGCTACCCTCTGCTGCATCTTGCTTTTCTTTGCTACCCTAGAAAGTTTGGTCCTTTGTAGCCCTTGACAACACATGATCTAGCTTTTTCTTGCCTTCTAGGAGCTTGATATTGAATCTGGTGTATCTCTGTTATTTCATATCCCCAATATATGATTTTCTACTCTATAGTATTCCTCTGAGTCTTCTTTCCAATGCCACAGGTCTAACCTAATTTGGGTTCTTAAAGAGAGGATTATGCCCAATCTCTCACAATGACCTAATTATGGAATTATTCCGTATAGAAAATTTGTATGACGTGCCACTTGTCACTGTTTCTTCATTCAACTCTGAACTCGATAGATAAAAAAACTAAATTTCATGCACTATCTTCCACTTTTTACAGAATCCCAATCCGATACTCAGAGAGATAGTTATGATTATTTTCCCAAGGTCACTTCTTTGAGATGAATTTCAGGAGCCTGCAAAAACACTGATTTCCATAGATCGTATCTCCGAAAATATTGTGTGCCTTGATCTGAAATTTTTACAGGAGCTTCCTTAGGATTTCAGCTTCACCTCATAAAAATTTCCACTTCTGAACCTTCGCAGAAAAAAATTTATAGTGAAAATTTCACAATGACTTGTTTGAGATAGTGAAATCCCCTTACATAAGGAGGATATGAGGATCACAATTTATATAAATGCTTAGGTTAAGAGGGGCTTTAACAAGTGAATGTAGGAGGGATTTCAGGAGCTTAAAAAATATTAATTATTACTTTTCAATGATCCATGCCACAACCCCATTGGGTTTTAGCTCACTAACAGGGGGTACAAACTTCAAACATGAATATCTCTCAAACCGTGAAGAATTACATGGCATGCCATATATCAATGAAAAAATATCGAAAAGTAAAAACCATAAAAATAATTCTTGACGCAAAATATAGTAATTTGGTAGGTCATAATTCCCATGAAATATTGGGGTAACCCCTCGTGATGCTTGGGTTTACATCAATGATAACCACTGAGCAACAATTCTTGTTGGAATCACGATTGCTGTTAGACCAAAACTCGCAGGCTTTAGTCTTCGCTGCAATCGCCAGAGTTAGGATCCGTGAGAGGCAGTTAGTCCATGTCGTGAAACAAACGGGGAGTGTTGAACCCAATTTCCAACAATCTCCCCCCCAACACGAGTCGGGTGACTTTCTAACTCGAGACCTGTCGCTTTGATACCACTTGTTGGAAACACGATTGTCATAAGACAAAAACATGCAGGTGTTAGTCTCCCCTAGAATAGCCAGAGTTAGGATCCACAAGAGGCGGTTAGTCCATGTCATGAAACACATGGGGAGCATTGAACCCAATGTCCAACAATCTCCCCCCCAACATGAGCCGAGTGAGTTTCGAACTCGTGACCTGTCGCTTTGATACCACTTGTTGAAATAACGATTGTTTTTAGACCAAAACCCGCAGGCTTTAGTCTCCTCTACAATCTCCAAAGTTAGGATCCACGAGAGGTGGTTAGTCCATGTCGTGAAACACACGGGGAGTGTTGAACCCAATGTCCAACAATGTTTACTTTTTCTCATCACATGTATTGTCAACTTTGTTTGTTACATTATGATGTCATTTTGTTTTCCATGTTGTAGCACACATTTTTGTTTATTACCTTGTAACATTGATATTTGTTTGACATGTTCAAACATTAATTTTTTTGTTCACAATAAGAGGTAAATTATTTTCTATCACATTCGATGTAAATTTTTGTTATGTAAATTGTGATATGAGTTTTAGTTCAACACATTACAAGTGGATTTTTTTTTATTGAATTAGAATGTTAAGTATAGTGCATTTAATTTTTTTTCATCATATCCTCACATATATTTTTGTTCATCACATTGTGACATTGTAATATCAATTTCTCTTTATCATGTTGCATCATCACCACTTGTTTAGCACATTGAAACTCAACTTTTTTTCTACACATTGTCACATTTATTATTATTCATCACATTATGAGATCAATTTATGTTCATAAAATTGTAATATTAGGGTTTTGTTTTCACATGAAAAAATCAATTCTTTTTAGCCACACTAAAATGTCAATTTTTTTTAGCACAATTAAGCTTGTTTGTACATGGATGTTGTGGTTGACTATGGGTGATTATTGATGAGTATGGTTGCAAACACCTATCTATATATGAATATTATTGTATTGTTGACCATATTTGATCATCGTTGTTCTTTTTTCACCTTGGCTAACCTTGGTCAACGATTGGTGAGTATGATGTATATGGATGAACATGGTTGTCAATCTTCAAAGGTAGATGAATAAGGATTTTCATGGTCATCAATTATTGGTTATAGATGAATTTCCTTATCCATATTGACTATGGTTAACAATGGATAATAATTGAAGAGATGGTTAATCATGGATGACCATTGTAGAGCTCATGTGACCATGATTATTAACTTGTAGCTATAGATGTATATTTTTGACTAAGTTGACTATGGTTAGTTGTGCTTACCTTGATAACCATGATTGGCCATGCATGAACGTGGTTGAAAATTGTTAGTCAAGAATGGCTATTGTTAAAAATTGTTTAATTGGTTTGACCATGGTTAAATATGGTTGAATTTATTCACCTTGTTAGACCATAGTTCTCCATGCTCATTATGTTAGACCATAACTATATTTCAATGTTAAATATTAAAAATGGTACTATTAATATTCATATTACAAGTACAAATATTACTTCGAGAATTGTGAATTGATATTTCCACCAAATATATGTGCCAAAGAGATCCACATAAAGAGATCACTTATGATTAGTTCAACCACGAAACCTAACCCCATGAGTGTCAAGAGAATTGAATCTATAATATCTCAATAACAAAATTACTTTAACAATAGAAACTCAACTATTCAAAATAATCCTCAAGACTTAATAACATTTAAATGTTACTTATATTAATAATAAAATTAATCTAATAGTATCAATAATTTAATAATAAATTAGTAATTTAAAATTTTCTATTTAATACTACTACCAACAATAATAATCATAATATTTTATTTAAACTAATAATAATAGTAATAGTAAATTTAAATCTATATTAAAATCAAAACATCATGCCAAATACAAACAACAGTGACAAGTGCGTTGCCTTTGGATTGTTGTTCACTGCAGGCTCAACAGAAAAAACCTCAAAAAGTAGATGCTACATAATGATGTTTGCACTCCTTTCTTGAAATGTCAATAATAAACCATGCTTACGTCGCTTCAATATTCTCTCTTATTTTCCATGACAAAAATACGAGTGATCGGAATTTTGGCCTAAGCTTAAGCCGCCCAACGATTCTGATCGATGGCATAGGCGGCCTGACCCTGAGCGATGGCCAGCCTCTATAATCACTAAATAAGAATTACAATAAACTTTTCAATTTTCCAATAATAAATGTGATTATTTGAAAAAAAAAAGTATCCTAATATATAAACATCATGAAAAAGTAATTATATTTTAATTGAATTTAAGATTTTTAAATTAAAATTCAATTATTTTACTTTAAGTATTGAATCACAACTACTTTAATTATTAATTATAAATGTATTTTACTCTAAATAAAACAAGGATGGCTGCAAGGCAGCTAGTCCCTGCCTTGAGCGGGAGTTCCAGTAGTGAACTGGCTTTATGCAATCATGTTTGATTTTGAGAACTCGCTTCATGAGTGATGCAGAAGCAAAATTCTTGAAGATTTATCTATAAAAAACTACTAAGGGAGACTAATGGTTAATGACAGATCAACTGTCAGAGCCAAGCAGTGATTCTACGTCACCTATGCAGTGATCAACTGATCGAGATATTGTATATGTAAACAGCGAATTGAAACATATGAATCACGATGATACTTTGCATACTTTGCATCTACTTGCTTGTAAAGGGTTTCAATGCTTTCAAATATGATTTTAAGGTGCAAAATTTGGTGTCAGACCCAGTTCAAAATTATTGTACAACCACTTTTTAAAGTTGGTAATGTGACTGGGGAAAATATTAAAAAACGCACTGTACTTTAACAGAAACCAAGAAATCAACTATATTTTGAAAGTATATGATTTTGTATGTTATCATTTATAATTGAAAGAGGGAATCCTTATTCCCTCCATGTGGCAGGACCAGTACATCAGTAGGGTACAAGTGTCAAGAAGTCCAAATGACAATGAAAAATAAAATACAAATTCTTTTATAGGCACCAAAACCAAGCACAATTTTCCGATGATGATGCTGGCCAAGGGGTCACCTGAATCGGTATCAAAATAGTCCCCAACTGGTCTGAAATATGCAGGGGTGGGATCTGAAAGGAGAACAAAGGATTAGCTACCCATTTCTACTCGTAAGCTTTGTACTACTCTAGTGATTTCAAAGTGCCTTGGTCGATTCCACCAATTCGTAAGCTCTGTACTACTCCACTAATTTTAGAGTGCCTTGGTCGATTCCACCAATTCCAAAAGTGTCTGTACTGTTTGGGCTCCTAGCAAAAACACAGATTTAAGCCCTTGATTAATACAGGTGATGATGGTCCACTCTTTGCAAGAGGTTTTATATGCATTCTCCCACCTGATTTGCCACCGTCAGCAGCCTGGAGCGAAGACACTCGATAAGTATATGGTGCTAGAATTGAACCGCAGAATTGGACTTTATACACAAGTGTCGTGCAAATTTCAACATATGGGCATGAGATGCATGGACTGCAGCATTGTCCAGAAAATAAGCTTGAAGAGTAAACGTTGATTTACAGGCCTAAAAAGTAAGTAGTAACATTTAAGCTCTGCTACAGTGATGGAAAATGAATTCAGCTAGTAATATAGATATGCTAGGATTTCAATGGTAGTCCCACATAATTGCCACCACAATAGGTGGACGCAATGGGCAATCGAAACATGTTTGTGTTTGATTTTTGCAAAATTGTCCTTACTTTTCCGCTCTAGGTTGGAGGCCTATTGATAAAATGGTATAGCTTGCAATTTCTGCACAGAACTGATTGTCATTCAAGATTATTTCTTTTCATGTTTGTTTGGGAAAAGTTGAAATTTTCTATTGTAAGTACAAGTTTTGATTTGGGAAATTGTTACAGACCATCCGTTACATGGTAGATTGGGTAGTTGGCACTGGTTCATTCTGAACTGTGTTCTAGGTAAATGCAAGGTTTGACATGTAGCGCTTTTGGGAGTGGTTTGTAATGACATGTACCCATTTTAAGACTGTTCTTCTTTGAAGTTGATGATTTCCACCAAATAAGTTTAGCATAAAAGGGTTTTCTATCTATTGCATTGCCCTTTTAATTTGCGCATGTTCTTTGATGATGTAGTTACAGTCGAGACACTATTGATGATACTTTGAGATTGGATTTCCTTGCTGCAGCAAAAGTGCCTAGAAACTGGTGAACATGTTGCCATAAAGAAAGTGCTTCAGGACAAAAGATACAAGAATAGAGAACTGCAAGTTATGCGCATGCTTGACCATCCTAATATAGTTCAATTTAAGATTTTTTTCTTTTCAACGACAGATAACGATGAGCTTTACCTTAATCTTGTACTCGAGTATGTCCCTGGGATAGTTTACCGAATTTCTAAGCACTATAATAGGGTGAACCAACGGATGCCATTATTATATGTTAAACTGTATGCATACCAGGTACGTTTAGTTTGATGATGTTGTATATGAAGACCTGACTTTATTTTGTTCTGTAAGTGCAATATTTGTTATTTTCTTCTTTTTTATTTTATGTTTTATGTTTTTGAATATGCAAAATGCTGTAACTAGACATTTCTTTCCTATAATTATTGTACCAGCATTTCTAGATTCGAAAGAGTAATAGTCCATAGGCCTAAGACACTTGCAATGGGGGTGCCTATAGGCAGAAAAAACAGCGGTATAAGATCCATATCTACCAATATAAGTAATAGAAGCAAGGACAGAAATACCTGAAATAGGCTCTCCTCCAACTTCTCATCGGAATACCTGTAGAAATCAAGTTGGAACTGCAACTTCTGTAGAAAGCAAGCTAGAACTGAATACCTGTAGAAATCAAGCTAGAACTGCAACTTCTGTAGAAAGGAAGTTGGAACTGTTTAGAGGTTTCGCTGCTTGCTACATGTTCCTGTAAAGCGTTGTTCCTATAAAGCGATGCATGACTATGTAGGTGCAGGTGGCACTGCATGAGAATGCATGACAGTGTAGGTGGTGTTGCATGAGAAAGTAGGTGGTAGTTTTTCAGGAGCCTTAAGGAGGAGCAAAATTCAAGTGAAGGCCTGAGCCTAGCATTTCATAATGTAAGATTAATGCCAGCATTAGTCTAGCGGTCACGAAAAAAATGGCATAAAAGAACATTACGCTAAATTTTCATAAGTCTTGCGTCCATATGAGGCTAAATAAGACCTTGAAGTTGCTTAATGGTTAAAACAATAATCGAAAACTTTATAATAAATTGAATTCGTTGACTTAATTTTTGTGCACGGACTAATGAAAAGCCTAAAAACGATTACTATAGTCCCTCCCTGCCATGCCGCAGGGCAAGGACTAGTAAAAAGAGAAAAGTTTATTTCCTAGGCTATAAAGGCATAAATAAAAAGACACAGGATTAAAGCAGATACATTATTGAGTGACAGTATATACCCACTTTAATACTTTAATATTATAATAGATACATTATTTAGGAATAGAAATATATTGCTCAGCTTATTTATGACTTTATAGCCTGAGAAATAAGTTTTGCAGAGGAACACAGACTGCATATGTAACAAAACACAACTGCTATAACAGTTACATTATTCAGGAATGGAAATATATTGCTCAGCTTATTTATGCCTCTATAGCCTGAGAAATAAGTTTTGCCGGCGAAACACAGACTGCATATGTAACGAAACACAGCTGCACGACGAATTTGATGGAATCCTTTGTACATAATTTATTTATGGGGCATTCCGTTTATGCCCCCGGAAATAAATTGGAAAAGTAAATACATATTTAAGCCATTGTATTTTGATATATTCTGCGTAAACCTAGGAAACAGAACGCAATGAATTATATTGTATTGTATTTTGATATTTTCAACATAACCACATCAAACAGAGCGCAAGAAACTTGTTTACCAGTTCCTATTTTATTAACAAATACCTCGCTACGTACTTTTTTTTTTTTCAGAGGAAAAAAAACGCTGTATATTAGGTGATAATATAACAGTACATGATCAGGATTACATACACAGCGGTGGAGATAGCATGTAAAAAACATAATACCCTCATACAATCTTGAAAAACTCCATGGGAGGAGTCAAAAGATGTAGTAGGCAATCAGCATTACGGGTGGAAAAGACCAAAACCCAATCAAAATATTCTGAGCATCCCTGATACATTAGCATACATGACATAAAAGATATATCAAAGCATGGTAGATAAAAGGATGCAATAAAACCATCAAAAATAGGTGCAAACTGAAGTCCAAATAAAGACATGATGACAGGAAGCATATAATGATCGATACAGGTAGGCCTGTACATCAATACCCAGCATAAATGAAGTGGATATATGCGATAAACGTCAGTAGTTGATGTATAATGAAGAGCAGGCTCGCCTGATGAAGAAAACAACGGCATCAAAATAAGGAGATATAACCGGCTCGCTTGTAGTAGTCCACACGTTCTATGTAAGAGAAACCGCCTCGCCTGATGAGGATATCATTGATGGATATGATCCCATATAAATCAGTGATGGAAAGGTCCGTCATCGAAAGGGAAACATGGATCAAAAACAGCAGGCGCATCGACGATCCGAATAGCAGCAGGTGCAGAGGTAATGGACAAAGCAAAAATGATTGATATCCGCTATGAAAATACTATGGAGATCTGTAAGCATAAGAAATAAAACAGAGGAAAAAAGAGTCATAATTAGCATCATGGGATTGGAATCACAGATGATCTATGTAGAACCCCATCAACATACTGATGCAGATGCATCTGGCCAAAGTCTGTAGATATGCCATTTTTCGATAAACGATCCGCCCTGGTATTATTCTCTTTGTAGATGTGAGTAATAGGAGGTTTTCCCAATGTATGCCACATGTGCAGAGTCCGCTGCTTCCACCCACTCAGATTAGGAATAGTAATATCACATCTGCCCTGTATCCAATCAATAACCAGTTTGGAGTCCCCATAGAAATTTGGATTCTGTATATGATAAAATGTAGTAATAAGGAAACTTCCCCATAGTGCCATTATTTCTGCCTTATTATTGGTACCAGCACCTCCATTCCAGAATGCATGTATTCTCTCATTCTGTGATATTTTAACCCAAACTCCACATCCCATGATTCCAGCCTTTGATGCCCCATCAAAAAATATAGCCGGGAGTTGAATCTCATGGGGTCTGTTCCTGATAGATCTATCAGTCAATATTAATGGGGGTTCATTCCAATCCATATACCAGCTCTTGATTTTGGACACAATAAGGTGAGGAAGAAAAGGTCTATTTTCAAAAATGAGGTAGTTTCTGCCATTCCAAACTTCCCATATGAAATAAAAGGGGAGTGACCTATATTTGCTTTTAAGTTTATCCCATTCCGCAACCACCGATATAAAATCCGTTGGAGACCAATTTGGATTGGATATGTGGGACTGAAAGGATCTCCAAATGATTTTAATGACCGGGCAGGAAAAGAAAAGGTGCTGTATGCTTTCAGCATGTATACAACATATGGGGCATCTATTCGGCCCTTGCATACCCCTCTTGCAAAGATTATCCCACGTCATTATCTTATCTCTCCAGACTAACCATCCAAATAGGATGATATTAGTGGGTACTTTGCGCTTCCAGTATGGGTAGAAGATCTTAGAAGTGGTTCCTCTAGCCTTCGAGTAGACCATATACCTATATGCATCTTTTACCATGATGGCATCATTTTTCAACGGTCCATTCCATAAGATTTTATCTCCTCCCGGCGATCTACAGAAACCAACAGCTTTGAAAGAGTCAATAATCTCCTCCCATTCCACTGCTTCTTCACTCTCCAAATCCATTTGTTTAGCAGTCTTGAAAACCGGTACTTCATTTGACCATTCAGAAATGGTCTGTGATATCAGACAATACCCCCGCTGCATCAGAGAAGTTAAGAGGCGAGGGAAGAATATACAATCCGAGGAGAGACCGGATATCTGTTTAAAACTCAAAGGTATATTTCCACCATCATTAAATCTCCATGTGACGCGGTCACATATATAAGGAAGGATCTTTTTAAAACCACTCCAGATGACCGAAACATTGGGTGCGGAAAAGAGTTCCCTGTGTAATATCTGATGAAGAATGTCCCCAGAACTATACTTACATCTAATGATGGCGCACCATATGTTGTCACCATTTAGTGCATGCCAGAATGATTTGAGTAACAGAGCAATATTAAAGATTCTTGTATTGAGTACCCCGCAGCCATCAAAATCCTTTGCTCTACATATTATATCTAGCTGACAGAGATGAATCCTCTTTTTCGAATTTGTGCCACCCCACAGAAATTGAGAGATGATCCTGTTTATGTGCTTAACAATCTTGGCCGGTAAGTAAAAGAGGTGTCCCCAATAGACCATCAGCTGTGATAAAACAACCTGTATAAGTATGAGTCGGCCCCCCATGGAAAGCCATTTGTGAGTCCATCTGAATATCCGAGTTCTGAAACGGTCCACCAACCACATCCAATCTCTGCATTTATATCCACAGGGTTTTAAAAAGCATCCCAAATATGTAAAACCTTCAGATATGTGATGACATTGAACCCCCATAAGTTCAGCAATATAGATAATCTCCTGTCTATCACCCTTGTCAAAGAGTAGTAAATATTTTCCTTTATTCATTCCCAATCTCGTGGCAGACTCAAATTTCATCAAAATCATTTGAATATAAACCCAGTGGTTTCTATTAAGATACCCAAATAGCAGCATATCATCAACAAAAAGTGAATGATTGGTAGAGATAGATTCAAAGAAAGAGAAACCTTTTATAAAATCCTGTTGTTCAGCATAGTGTAAACTCTTACTAAAACCATCAAGAATCAGAATAAAGATAAGAGGGGAGAGGGCACATCCCTGGCGTAGGCCCCTGGCAGCTTCGAAGAAACGACTGGGGGCTCCATTAACCAGAACAACATATCTGACTGTAGATATACAAGACATAATCCATCGAATGACTCGGATTGGCAGTCCGATTCTGAGAAGAAGAAGCCTAATGTAGGACCAGTCAACCGAGTCATAAGCCTTGTGTAGATCAACTTTCATAATCAATGTTTCCTTTTTTCCTGTGTGTGTTGAATGTAGTACTTCTTGTGCAATGGCGATCGCATCATGAATGGAGCGGCCCTGTAGGAAACCATATTGTTCAAGGCTGATGTGATCAGATAATATGGCTCTGATGTGATTTGATATGATTTTAGATGTGATTTTATACATAATATTGCACAATGCAATGGGTCTGAAATCATTGAAAGATTGTGGATCTGCCACCTTGGGTATCAGGGCAATGAAGGTGGAGTTAAAGTTTGCAGGCATATGACCTCTTGCCCTGATCAGTTCAATCACCTCTGTTAGCTCATCACCAATTATGTCGAAAAAATAAGTGAAGAACTCCACCGGCCAGCTATCCGGCCCGGGGCACTTATCATGAGAAAAAGACTTCAGGACTTTATGCACTTCATTCCCTTTAATTTCCTGTTCCAGGCTCTGAATTGCCGTCGAGTCAAACATTCTCGGAACAATATCTAAAAACCACGATTGGTTTTCCACATCAATGCGCTCCTCTTTTTTAGAAAAATCAGAGAAATGTGAGAAGGCCTCTTCTTGGATGTCCTCAGTTGATATAGCAAAAGTGCCATCAGCCTTCTTAATTTTCCATATAGCATTCCTGTTCCTTCTTTCGGTAGCATATTTATGAAAGAATTTGGTATTAAAGTCACCCTCCTTCAGCCATTTTATCCTACTCTTGAGTTTCCAAGTGGTTTCTTCAATCTCCAGAATTTGCCTCTTTATCTTCCCCAGCTGATCAAGTATAACATATGATGCTTCCTCTGGTACTGTTGTAGTAAAACCTCTATAAATATCCTCCATCTGATGTTTTATATCCTCAAGTTCAGCCTTGAGTGCGGCCTTCTTCTGTACCTCCCACTTTTTTGAGGCCACTTTCAACCTTTGAAGCTTGTAATGAAAGCGTTCAATAGGGGTAGATAAATCACCATCAATCTCGTCCTTCCATGTCGTTTCCACTAGATTGATATATTCCATGTCATCCAGCCATACTCGGTTAAACTTGTATGGATAACCTTTGTAAAATCTCCATTCCTTCCATGATAATGAGATGGCCATGTGGTCAGATATATCAGATACCACAATCAGAGATCTGGGGGTCCCCCATTTGTCAAATAAGTTGTCCTTTATCAATACTTTGTCCAGCCGCTTTCCAATATACTCTTCCCCTTTTCTTTTATTCGTCCATGTGGGAAAGAGTGGGCTGGGTCTGACATCAATCAAATGAAAATCAAATAACATTGCATTTAAAAAACTTGAGAGTGGATCCAAATGTGCATGCTTACCCCATAATTCATCAGCCTATAAAGTGATGTTGAGGTCTCCCATTATAATCAGGTTCGGCAAACTAAAGATGCCAGAAACCCGCAAATTTTCCCAGAAGTATTGCCTACCAGCATATGGCGCATATAGGTTAATGATGTTGATTTGTTCGTTCCTGCCTCTCATGTGACCAGATAGGAGAATACCTCCTGAGAAACTATATGCTTTGAACGTGAACCAGTCAGGATCCCACATAGCAATTAAACCACCAGAGTGCCCATTTGAATCAGTAGCCGCCGCATACCATCCAATTCTGATATTAAGGAAGATCTTAAGAGCCTTCTTCCGCAAACACAAAGTTTCCTGTGCCAAAAAGATGCTACACTCACTGTCCAGAATCAAATCCCGTAGGCAATGTGATTTGGGGCCATCACCCACACCCCGAATGTTAAATATATTAGAATGGATTCGCATGGTCAGTTTTCCACCCATTTGATTACGGGAGATTAGAAGAGATTTTTTTTTGCAATTTGACCATCAAATTTATTTTAAAATAAATATTAATTTTTTATTTTGGTAAATTAGGAAAAATATAAAGTGATTATAAATACAACGTCTCCAATTGAAATCCGAATTGTTTACAGGTTACCAACTATAAAATTTTAATAATAACTATCTCAATGAACAGGCGCTACACAAAACCAATTACAAATTCCTATAAACAATAAAAAAAGGAAAGAATTTACAGTAACATCATTGAAGCTCAGGCGTCACCTTACCTGTCACAGCCCCTACACTGGTAGTGTTATTTCAACCATCTGCAGCGGGTTCGGCACTACCTTATTTTTTTTTTATCAATACTCAAGCAAGTAGACAACGTCTATCTTCAACACTTAGTTATTTAATATTCAATGTTCTTTATCAATATGGGGCAGAAATAAATTCCACATTAAACATCAAAATCACATCCACATGAACACCCATACATTCAAGGGAGGGGGACCTCCCGAAAATGAGTGGCCGATATTATGTTTCAATAATAATGTACAATTTTACATAATCATACATGCCAACCCTGTGTAAATGCTTACACTCTTGCCAAAGTCTTCTTGTGCCTTGGTCTAAGATAAACAATTTCCCAATAACGAAAACAACCAACAAGGAATCCAAAAATGCCTTCCAAACTTGTTTTCCAACTTCTGCTCGAATATGCGTTCAGGCGGGTCACCAGGGTCATGGATGCCCTCGGCTATGCACGTGTTTCCTGAACGCGTTCGGGTCGTGTCCACCCCGACCCGACCTACTACACCTTGTTCTGCAGTCTTGTTCATGCCTTCATCTCATGCTCACTGAACGCGCTACCAAACAGACCCGACCGTACACGCTACTGTTGAACGCACTGCCAAAACACCCGAAACACACTATGTGTTGCAGTCATAACCCGGTTCGACCCACAGAGAAACCTGGTGTTTACTCGTGCTGCAGACACATGCCCTGAACAATGGTGACCTGACTCGACCACCGTCTCCTGAATGTGTTTCTGCTATTTGGTTCCTCTTCCAACCTTCGACCCTTCGCTCGAGCTGCAATTTCTCTTGCTTGTCCAAGGCTTCTCGTTGTCCAATTATCAATGAGTGGTTTATTTAATTGATCGCTGATGTCATTCCTCTGCACATGGTCTTCCTTTTATATGCGTTCAACACACATATTTACCCCACGGTTGGGGCTTGGCACCCATAAAATTGACCCGTCTTCGTCCACAAGGACTCTCAGTCATGGTGTCACATTTTGTCAGTCACGTTGGCTCACCACAAAGGATTTCCCATAAACAATGCGTCCAACACTTAGCTATCTTTTCTTGCCCATTTTGATGTCACTCTTATCATTTCATGGTAGCCAAACATATGTCACAAGTTTCCAACCGTGTTGTCCGTCCGTCATGTCCATTGGACTCGGCCCGTCCACTATGCGTAGTTAGTTTCTTTGCTTGCCAACCATCGTTCATTGCATGACCGCCAAGTCGGGCATCTGATGGAACAAGGGGCGCCCGCCACACTCGGTTATCAGTACTCCATCTCGTGGGCATAAATACTCCCCCACTAAAAATAACGTTGTCATCCTCGACAACGCTATCATCATCATTGCAACATATCGTTGCATCGTCCATCACATAAACCATCAAAGTTCATGTCTTGGTTTCCATGGGAAATATCTCCTCAATCCATGATTATAAACACATTTGTGGCAATCTCCACATGCTACTCCCTCGTGGGAAGTCAATCTCTCTAGCATAAGCTACATGCTATTGCAACATATATCATTTCGACCCATCATATATTGCCAATATCATGTGAATCTCTACGATGATACTCCATCCTAACCCAACATATCTTGCTATAGCCTGGATACACCTATTAGACATAGATCATGCGCCCATAGCTCAAACAAGTCGAGTAGGTCATCCAACCATCACGCTAAAAAAAATGAGAATACTCCTCCTCATGCAACCGTTCGTAACTTTCTCCAACATCTCGTCACATCATTAATTCAATCAAGAATCCATCCCATCTAAGTGTAAAGCAATCTATGTCCAGGTCCATTAATAATCCCTCCATCTCATCCACAACATGTTGTCCATCAAGAAAGCCATCTCTATATGAAATGTGCTACCCATGATGCTAATATCCATGTGCTTATTAAAAATAGTCACAACTATCAAACATCATCATCCATGTGTGAAAGGTAATCCTCAAATTAGTCAAGAACATCCACCCAACAATCCAATTCTCAATTTGCCATATCCAGGTCCATAAAGTAGTGCCCATCCCATCTGCAATATGCACTCCTTGAAGTGTATCAAAGGGGAAGGTTCAACATTGCCTCCTCATCATCCATGTGCAATATGCACTCCACCAAATCTATCAAGGTGGGTGGTTAAGTCAAGAAGACTCAACCCATGCCAAAATGTACCGCACCAAGCCATCTCCATCACTCCATCTCCATTGAACTCCAAAGTGTCTTGTCTCGATCATCTCCATCAAGTTACTCATCACAAACACACCCCATAGTGTGCTCAAAGGTATTCATCTCATGATGCATCAAAATCAAGGCCAATATTGATCTGAGTTCCTCAATGAACCAGATAATGCAAGATCACTATAATATGAAGCCTCCAGTGAATGAAACTCATCATGAACTCCCATGCATCATCATATCCAAAGATTTGGCAAGCATACTGAAAGGTATGCATCTCATAATGCATAAAAGTGAAGACCAATATTGAATTTAGTTCCTCAATGAACCAGATACTGCAAAATCACTATAATATGAGGCTTCCAATGAATGAAACTCATCATGAATTCCCATACATCATCATATCCAAATATTTGGAAAGCATACTTTTCTTGGCCATGAGTGTCATCACAAGTTCTTCCTCCTCTGCAAGTCATATGAATATCCTCATAGGTTTCTCATCCAACCAAGGTATTTTTGCTCAAATTAAACAAAATCCCATTGGCCCACCTATAAAAGGTGTCCATTTAGCACCAACAAATCCATCCTACTAAACATCATGGTTTGGCACTCCTCAATGATACTCATATGTGGAGTCTTTGTAACTGCACCTGCGTAATGTATCTGCATAATGTCCTACCATGCCCTCATGTGAATTCCCATGACTTTGGTTGTCCATGTTTCCATCAAGAGTTGATTCAACACAACTGTAGTCATCATCGAGGTAAAGTTCCCTCAGTCACTTCTACCATTATAAATAATCATGATTCCTTCCTTCAAAGCTTCCTCCCCCACTAAAGGTCCACCAAAAGTTCCTTCTTCCTTTTCACCTATGAAAAAGTGTACCCAAATAGTATACCCTACCTCCAAGTAGTCCATGATTCATTTTGGGCACCTAGCCAATTTTCCATATGGCTAATCATGACCCATACATCACAAATATCACCACGTTCCACCCTTTTCATGGAAACTTTAACCTTCTAGGATGAGGTCACAAATTTCCCTAACAAGTTCTGCAACAATCAATGCTCCTTTCTTGTCCAATGTAGAAGGTCTCATATAGTCATCGAAGGAGAGATCATCCATGGAATTGGCAAAGAATTTATCCCTTTGCTCACCACTGCATACAGTCCATCCTCCAAATGCTCAAATGAAACACAAGTCATACCTCCAAAAAGACTCTCTAAGTGAGTGTCCTCCATCCTCATCAATTTTTGCAATGTTCTTTGACCTTGGTACAACCTGCTCATCAAGTTCCTCCTCGATCATTGTCACACCTGCAACATATTCATGTGGTTTTTCCACCAATGTTTGCAATGTGCCTGGCATCGATTCAACTTGTTCATCAATTTCTTCCTCAATCACACCTATAACATCCTTTGGTTTAGCCATAGTGGCCTTTATACCACTATGCTTCCTCTATTCAAGCTTGAAAAGCTTTTCCTGAAGTATGTCTTGCTCTTCAGACAATTCCATCCATTCCTCAAAAAAGTCCATCTTTTTCATAAGTCGATTGCATTCATCCTTGTTCGTGTCGGATATCCATTTTTTGTGCAATTAAAAAAGGGCATGTTTAATCTCACGATACTCTTCTACCAATTCCTCCAACCTTCTTAAATATTTCACTAGCTTATTTTCCAAGACTTCAAGTTTAGCACGAGTTTGTCGGTTCGCTTCTTTCGTATGCCTCAACCTTTGTAAGGTCTCAAAGAGCCTCCCTTGGAATTCTTCCTGACTTTCCATGTCCTGTTTTGCAGCTTCAACCCTGACCAATGTCTTGTCGCTGCCAAGGTCTCAATAACACCAAATAATATAAGCTTCAATACCACCTACAACCCTGCAACTTTATTCCAACTCTGATACCACCTATCACGATCCTACACTTGTGCTACTCTTTCAACCACTTGTAGCGGGTGTGCCACTACCATGCTTTTTCTTTTTATCAATACTCAAGAAAGTATACTACACCTATCTTCAACACTTATTTATTGATTCTTCATTGTTCTTTATGAAGATGTAGTGGAAATAAATTCAACATTAAACATCAACTTCACATCCACATGAACGCCCATACATTCAAGGGAGGGGAGACTCTAAAACATGAGTGCACAATATTACATTTCAATAATAATGTACAATTTTACATAATCATACATGTCAAGCCTATGTAAACAATTATACTCTTGAAAAATTGTGCTTGTGCCTTGGTATAAGCTTAACAACTTCCCAAAAACCAAAACAACTAACAAGGAATCGAAAAATACCTTCGAAACATGTTTTCCAATTTCTTCCCGAATATGCGTTCAGGTGGGTCATCGGGGTCATGGACGCCCTCGACTCTGCACAAGTATTTTGAATGTGTTTGGGTCATGTTCGACCCGACCTGACCTACTACATGTTGTTCCATAGTCTTGTTGATGCCTCCATCGCATGCTCACTAAACGCGCTACCAAACATACCTGACCCTACACACTACTATTGAACGCGCTGCAAAAACTCCCGACCCGCATGTTGTGTTGTAGTTCGAACCAGAATCAACTTGCAGAACGACCTGGTGTCTTCCCATATTGCAGGCACACTCCCTGAATGTTTGCAACTAGACTCGAACCTCGTCTCCTAAACATGTTTCTGATGTTCTGTTCCACCTCCAACCTTCGACCCTCCACTCAAGCTGTGATTTCTCTTGCTTGTGCAAGGGTGCTCATTGTCCAATGATCAACTAGTGGTTGATTCAATTGATCGATCACGTATTTCCTCAACACATGACCTTGATTTTATATACACTCAACATGCATGTTTACCCCATGGTTGGAGTTTAGCACCCATGAAGCCGACCTGTCTTGGTTTGCAAGGCCCCTCGGTCATGGTCTAATATTTTTTCAATAACGTCGGCTGACCACCAAGGTTTTCCTATAAATAATGCATCCAACAGTTAGCCATTTTTTCTCCCGTTTTTTCATTGCTCTTATCATCGCATGGTATCCAAACATACATCACAAGTTTCCAACCGTGTTCTCTTTCTATCACGTATGTTGGAGTGTGCATGTCCAGTACGCGTAGTTATTTTTGTCACTCACCAACCATCATTTTGTCGCATGACTATCAAGTTGGGAATTTGGTGCAACAAGGTGTGCTCACTGCACTTGGTCATCACAAATCCATCTCGTGGCCATTACACTACCCCTTCCGTTGCATTTTGTGTTGTCCATATCATCTCCATAATTTTTTGTCTACATATATAAGAACACCTCAAAAATAAGTCATAACTATTTTTGGGTTTCCGAATCTATGATGACATGGTACTTAAGTTATTTAAGGAGAAAATTTTTTATGCAAGATCCTCCAAATGTTTCTTTTTGGTATAGGAGGTGAATTATTTAGGCCATATTGTATCTCATAAGGGTGTTAAGGCATACCCTAAAAAAATTAGATCCATCAAGGAATAAAAAAGCCCTACTATCATAAAGCGGATTCCAGGTTTTCTCAGGTTGATTTTGTCTTATCGCAAGTAATTTAAGAATTATGGGAAAATAAAGGCACCTTTAACAACATTACTCGTTAAACGATGCATTTTTTTGGACTCTAGAATCAACTAAGGCTTTTGAAATTATTAAAGAAGAAATGTTCCAAGTTGTGGTCTTATCTACAACAGACTTCACAAAAACCTTTATTGTGGAAAGTGATCCATCAATAAATGGATTTGGTGTTATTTTAATGCAAGAAGGAAGACCCATCACTTTTGAAAGTAATCTAATGAAGGTAAAGTATTTACAAAAACCTTTTTTTGAGAAGGAAATGTTGAAAATATTACATGCTCTGAAGAAATGGCAGCCTTACATAATGGGAAGACACTTCAAAGTAAAAAAAAATAATGATAGTCTTAAATACTTTTTGGAGAAAATATTATCTTGAGAAGAGAAACAAAAATGGTTCACAAAGATGTTGGGTTATGATTTTGAAATCATCCACAATAATGGTACGAAAAATTGTGTTGAAAATGCACTCTCAAGAATGAATGAGGATCTAGAAGCATTGCTCTGTGCCCTTTCTATTCTCCAACCTGATTGGATGACTGAAGAAAAGGATGAATGCAAGAGTGATGATGAGGTGTGGAAACTTATTCAAAAGTTGGAGCAAGGTCCCAGTAAATATGATACATTGATATAGAAAAATAATTCATTATTTTACAAATATTGTTTGTATCTATCTAAGAACTCCAACTTAAACAAAATATTATATTAGAATTGCACGCCTCTCCTTCAGGAGGAAATTCAAGAATTTTAAAAACTTACCAGAAGGTAAAGAATATTTTTTTGGGGATGGCCTTAAATCTGATATAAAAAATCTTGTGGAAAAATGTTTGGTTTTCCAATAAATTAAATTTGATAAAATTAAAATCCCAAATTGGCTACAACCTTTAGTCATACCAATTCAGCGTTGGGGCGTGGTCTCAATGGATTTTATCACAGGTTTACCCAAGTGTAAAGGAAATAGTTTCATCACAGTGGTAGTTGATAAGATAAGATAAAATAAGATTAAATAAGATAAGGTAAAATAATTATACTTATGTCCAACTAATGACCACAAAATAGGTCAAAGGGACTGTTGAGTATAATGATGTCCATACAAAGCGGGAGAACCAAACGATCTCATATAGAACATAAAAAACATCAAGTAAATCAAAATCTGGCCATAACAGAGAAAAAACATGAGCTAATAGGTCTAAGTATCAGATTCATCTCTCTTAACATCCAAGGCTAAAACAATGCCACTAAAGAAACTGAAAAATGTTTGTTTGGCTAATGAAGAGTCAATGAACAATGCAGATTGTCCACTAAATCATTTATTTGGGGTGTTCACTTGGTACTTGAGGTCTGGAGGACCTATTATTCTATCTCCTAGGAATGAATTTGAGATAGTTTTTTTGCTTAGATCTCGTGTGGCGGTGTGAGGTCGCACAGATCCTCACTGATATAGAGTTTTGATATGTACTGGTATTAATCTATCTCTTGGTGACCCTGTCTGAAGCTAGTACCTTGGAAAATGTTGTGATCCTATTTGTGGGGTCTGTTCTGATGGGAGGTTGAATAATATCCGCTCAGAAGTTGAGAGCCTCCTCCATATATGGGGCCAAACATCTCTGATTGGAATACGTAAAATTTCGACGAGGGTCTCAAAATATTTGAACAAGCAATGAAACCAAGTGTGCATACTTTTGTGCACTATATCATCATTTCAAAGGCAGTAGATTCACTAGTGCATTTATAAAAATAGTTCAAAATATTCATGGAAACCCAAATATTAATGTAAGTGACAGAGATCCAACTTTTAGTGAAAAAATTTAGATAAAATTATTTTCTTATGTTGGTACTCCTTTAGTGATCCGGACTTATGGAGGAATGCAATAAAATGAAGAAATAAAAATAAACACAGAGATACAATACGAATAAAACTTCATTTAATTAATATCAAATACTGAAAAATACTTAAAGACAAAATGGAAAATAAAATAGCTTAGGTGATGGTATCTTATCTCTGAGAAGAGATGTGGCAGCTACATTTCTCTGAACTGTGTTATAATGAGGATCAAGTACCTTTCTATTATTGAGAAACATGGTAAAACCCTAAACATCCAAAAACCTAACCCTCGGAGATGAAGCGCAAAAAATATGGGCCCGTTTGGGTAAATTGATACATGAAGTTCTCGAGGATGTAACTTTGGCATACGATCTTTGTTTGATGAGCACAATAACATGTTAGAAAGATCTCTCTGAGGGTTACAACTTTTTAGTGACCAACATCTTACAAATACACATGTTGGTCATGTATTACCCACAAAACATCATTTAGGGCCTGAAAATGGCTTCGAAAGTTTAGGACCCGAAAAAATGCCAAAATAGTAAATTGTGCTACAGTTAAGGAAAAAGAAGAACCAAAAGGAACAATGGCGGGTGTACTAGTGGAATAGGCGGGTAGACAGAAATATCCACGTGGACCATTAGTACCCCATTAGGAATCAATGATCCCCATAGAATTGATTTCCTCGATGACATGGGGAAATTTATATTGAATCTGGTCGATGGTGAACCACTTGCCCTTGTGAAGGAGTTGGCCTGCTTTGAAAACTAGATATAGTTGGATACTTTGCTCATGGGTGTTATTTATATGTGTGTGTATGATCCGAACAATTTTGGCTTGTTCCATGTAGTCTGGACTTAACTCTATTGGTGTGAGTTGTTCTGCAATGTCAGGTGTGTCCAGCAATGGTGGAAAGTAGGGTCGAAGGTGGTCCACATTGAACACTTTGTGAAAACAAAGGAATGATGGAATAATGAGCACAAATTAAATTTCCCCTACTACCTTGGTTATGGTGTATGACCCATATTGGAGTGGAGGAAGCTTGCAGTGGTGCCCAATGTGGTGCCTTTTCTACAAATGCAGCCAAACTTTTTCACCCAACTAGAACTTGTTTGGCACTTGATGATGATCATGAAGTTGCTTGTACTTAGCATTAGCTCTGTTCAATATGTCATGAACTTATTGCTGGATGTGTTAAATGTGCTCAGTGAATTTTTTTTCCTTTTCCGCTTCAGAACGAACATGAGTTGAATATCCATGAGTAGGTAAAAATTGTATGGCCACATCAATGGGACATAGTGGCTGGAATCTCAAACCCAATTGAAAGGGGTTGTGACCAGTTGAGTTGTGGAGAGACTGGTTATAGTTTTGTTAGACGTAGGGGAGGCTTCCATCCCATGTGCGT
Organism: Pinus albicaulis; assembly: GCA_034641835.2. NCBI lineage: Eukaryota > Viridiplantae > Streptophyta > Pinopsida > Pinales > Pinaceae > Pinus > Pinus albicaulis. The sequence goes on from CM076581.1 coordinate 697,233,386, forward strand.
GGATGCTTTGATTTGTACATGCGAAAAATGTGTATGACCATCCTATTGATGACCTTTCTCTGGCCATCATTTTGGGGTTGGAAATTTGTGGACTGATTGAGCTTGGTGTCGAACATCAACCAAATACTTGACCAAAATTTACTAAGGAGCCTACTATTCCTATCTGAGATACTGGACCGTGGGATCCCAAAGTGTACCCACACTCATTCAAAGAAGAGTTTAGCAATGCATTGTACTGTGATATTCTTCTTGCAAACCACCATAATGGCCAGTTTAAAGAATATTATAATAACCAAAAAAACACAGTCACTACCATGATTGGTACAAGGAAGGCCCAACATGTAATCCATGGATATGTATTCCCAAGGTCGATTAGGGGTAGGAAACGAAGCATATAGGGCTTTATTATTGATGGTCGGTTTGGAAATGGCGGAGGCAGTAGAGGATATAATGTACTTCCCAACATCATGTCGAAGGTTCGATCATTAGAAATTCTTCTGTAGTACTTCCACTATTTTCTTGACCCCAAAACGTCTAACGACCTAACTGTAGTGTGCTTCCCAAATAGTCTTACCATGCTCACTTGAAGGAACATAGAGGTGCCCCAGGTGGCATAACAGTGCGCATTGGAGGTGAAAATTTGGAACTTTCTTGCTCTCTAGGAGCCTTTGGTATGTGTTGCAAAATTTTGGATCACTTTTGTAGAGATGCAGCCAACCCAGTGTCTAGTGCGCACAAGAGTCGAGCACAGAGGTTAGTGCCAGGATCGATGGTCGGTTGAGGCAATATGTAACATTATTGGTGCCACTCTTCTTATACTTGATGTTGAAATGGAACTGTTGCAAGTATGTGGACCATTTATGATGGAGATCATTCTGCAACTTTCCTTATATTTGTATGAACTGAAGGGTTGGTAACCTGTGTGGATGATCATTTCCTTCCCAAAAACGCAATTCTTCCATTATCAACAGACTTGAAAAATGGAATACATTTGTTTTTCATAGGTCGGATAATTTCACTATATTCCCCTACTATGTAAGGACTACCCCAATAGCATAGTCATAGGCATCTGTCTCGACCTCAAATGGTTGCTGCAAGTCAGGTAATGTGAGAAATGGTGTAGAGTAGAGGCGGTTCTTTAACTTTGTGAATGTCTTCTATTGAGATTCAAACCAAAAATATTTGTATTTTGCTCCTCCCTTTGTGAATTGACTCAAAGGACAACTAATATGATAGAATCCCAACAGAAACCTATGATATAAATTGGCAAGACCAAGAAATTTTAGGAGCTATGTTAGAGTGCTTGGAGCTGGCCAATCCAGAATGACCTGGATCTTGTCTGGGTCCACATGTACCCCACGTTCATCAATAATGTATCCCAAATATTATACCTGGGTCATGCTAAAACTTCATTTCTCCAAATTGGCAGACAACTTGTGTTGTCGCAGTGTTTGAAGGACCTCCCAAATGTGGTACTTGTGGAGGCGATTTTCCCAACTCTCACTGAAGACCGGTATGCCATCAAAATACACCACCACGAAGGAGTTGGTGAATGGTTTCAAGATTTAATCGATCAGCCTCAGGGAAAATTTTAAGGATGGAAAACTATCTTGAAGTTTAAAAACATTGGCGAATCTCCCTAGTCCCTAATATGCGAAATATAAAATATTTATTGATGTATTTTTAAAATTATTCAAATTTATAATGATTTTATATATATTATATATATAATATTTGTGATTTTTTAGGTAAAATAGTTCTATATTGTAAAATTTGGGCGAATCATTTTTATAAAAAATGGAAATTGGTGAATCTTTTTTTTGGAAAAATCATGAAAAATTAGCCCACCTGCGAATATTAGCCCCTAAAATTTACCATGATTAGCCTCATGAAGTTTGCAGGAGCATTCCTCAACCCAAAAGGGATGAAAAACCATTCAAAAAGGATCTCCATGGCTTTGAAGGCAGTATTTCATAAATCTAAGGGTTTGATTGGTACCTGGTGATACCTATACTTCAAGTCAATATTGCTGAAATATTTGGACCCCTTGATTTGGTCAATAAGGTCATAAATCTATGAGATTGGATACCTATTCTGGATAATAATATTTCTCTGCACACAATAGTAAATACATAGTCTCCAAGTCTTGTCATTCAGCACAAACACAATTAAGCTCCCATAGGGCGATGAACTCGGTCAGATGTGACCTTTATGCAACAAATCCTAAAATTTCCTCTTGACTTCGTCATTATCCATAACAGAGCATCGAAAAATCTCTCCATTGGGTAGCAACATGCCTAGGGTCATATCAATGGAGTGCTTGACCTGACAATGCAGAGGTACCCCCATAGGTGAGGTGAAGATGTCCATGTACTCCTCCATGACCTTGTCCATTTGTTGTTGCCATGTAGAGGAACCCTGTTAAGAGGTCGTAGCCATAGTATTCTTCCTTCTCTGAGGGATAATCATTAGGAAAACAAATTTTCTAATTTTGTAAATGAGCTTACTACTTTGTTTTGTAGTTATAAAAGAGATGATGATAAGAGGTGCTACTTTTGGTATCTTGTACAACTTATTGTCCAAAGGAATAATGAAAATACCACGTAAAAACATCAAGAGGAGAAATACCACGTAATACCTCATCCATGAAGGGATTTATGCCATAGGGAAGGCAAAACTGTTGGCTAACACAGAGATCCTGTCCTTGGTGAAGCCACCCAATGGTGTACTATTGTGGGTGTGTTGTGGTCAGCAGGCCCAACCGCTTCATGACCTAAGCCGAAATGAGGTTCTTTTCGCTCTCAGTTTTGACAATAAGATGCGGTGGGGAACCTTTCGCCCACATCTAGGAATGGAAGAGGCACTCCCCCTCCTCTAGATATTCGAGTTCATCCTTCTGGATCTTCATGGTGGGAAAGGTGGCGCTGGGCTCTAGAAGCCTTCATCTCATCCATTAGTGATTTCTTGACCCAACACTCACTTGTGTTATGAGTGGAGCTCTTATGTAACTCACACCACTTTCCCATGTCCTTCTTCGACCTTGTGGTGTTCTTATTCTCTTGTAACTTTGGAAAGTTGTCTTGGGCCACCCCGTCTTGGCTTCGACCTTTTCTCTATGGTTTGGGGATGCCTTTTCCTTGCTTCTGATTCAAAAATCCAAAGCGCCGCTTCTTCAGTTTGAATTTCAGCTCAATCATGGCAACATACCAGTATGTTGCACCAAGAAAGGAGATGTCAAGGAACTTCACTTCCTCTTGAATTTATATGTGCAGAAAAATATGGTACTTTCACACCAAATTTTTCTCCAAATATGTGATACCGAACTTTGTGCACAGGGAATCGAACAAATTCTTCAACTCATGCACATCTTGACCCCTTTGTTTCTGCAACATAGTCCATTGTATCTACTTTTCCTCATAGCTCCTAACAGAATGATATTGTTTCTTTATGGTGTCTTGGAGATAATTCCAAGTGGGTGTGATTGAGAACAGGGAGGGTTGCCTCTTTTCCTTTTGCTCACAGTAGGTTTCCCATCAGTCCTTTATATGGGGGGAGGCTTTGAGGAGTGAAAAAGTAAATTTTTCCCGATTGGAAAATTAATGTACCATGAAATATCCTTCTAATAGATTCAATCATATATCTATGATTTCTGCATCTATTTGGCCCCCAAATACGGTAATCTCAAATCTTACTTGTACCCTAAAAGGAGTTTTGCCTCTAGAATGGTTGCTGGATAAAGATGCGCCATTGATGGGTAGTCGTTGAAGGATTTGAATAAAATTATCCATCATCATGTTCCTTTATTTCTTGAGGGCCTCCTCAAGCAATATTTTGATAGGATCTCCTACTCCCTCATATTTCTTTTCTTCCACCATGGGAGGTCATGAGGGTTTGCGAGGTTGATCTTGCAAAGTTTCAACCAGATCGAGCCCTAAATCCTGATACCTCAACCTAGTTGGGGACATGCAAAGAAAGATCGAGAAAGAGAAGACCGCTTTGATACCACTGATCCATAATTATAAAAAAATTTAATAAAATACATAAATAAGATAAAATAAAATATGCAACATGAATAACACTTCATTTTATTAATATCAAATACTGAAAAATTCTTATAGACAAAATGGAAAATAAAATAGCTCGGGCGATGCCACCTTATATATGAGAATAGATGTCGTAGCTACATGCCTTTGGAATTTTTTACAATGAGGTTCTAGGGAATTTTTATTATTTAGCCACATGGGAAAACCATAAACATCCAAAAACCTAACCCTAGGATATGAAGCGCCAAAACTATGGGCCTCGTTTGGGTAAATTGGTACATCAACTTTCTGGGTATGCAACTTTGGTATACAATCTGTGTTTGATGCGCACAATACCTCGTTAGAAATATATATCCGAGGACTACAATTTTCGAGTGACCAATATCACTAAGAGACCCATGTGTATCCTGTTTTTCCCAAAAGACATTACTTAGGCCCTCAAAACAGCTCCGAAGTTCACGACCCGAAAAACTACTAAAAATAGTAAATTGTGCTACAATTAAGGAAACTGAAAAAATGAAAGAAATAATGGCAGGGGTCCTTGTGGAATAGGTGAGTGGCCACCAATATATACTTGGATCAATTAGCTCATAGATCATCTTATCGTATGCAATCTTATGGGAAAACTAAGATAGTGAAAATGTTTTTGGAAGGATACTTTTGTTGCTTTGTATCTGATAAACAAAAAAATATGGGCCAATTGGTCACCTTTGGTAGAATGGTTGTATAACACTTCCTTCCACACTATAGTAAAAATGGCGCCATATATGGAATTTTATGGATATCGTCCACCGTCCATTCCATTGTATTTAAGAGAAAATTATAACGATCAATTAAGAGAAGATCACATCGAGCATCAACAACAACTTCTCCAACTCTTAAGGGATAACTTGACTAATGTAGAAATGAATTTAACAACACTGAGATCAACATTATAGTGAAATAAGTTTTGACATGGGTGATTAGGTATTTTTACAACTACAACCTTACAAAAAAATGTGCAAGCTAAGATAATAACTTATCAGCCAAATAATATTGTCCTTACAAGGTGTTGCAAAATATTTGTATTTTGGCATACAATTTGGATTTTCCTGCATGTTGCTCAATACAACGAACTTTCAATGTTTCATGTTTAAAGAAGATTATAGGTGAAAAGATTATAATTCAAACAATATTGTTAGAACTTGATGAGGAATGAAATATCCAGTTAAAGAGTCATGGAAACAAGAACTTGACAACTATGAAATCAATCAAATTGAGTGTATCTCATTAAGTGAAAAAACTTACCTGTTGAAGATTCCACCTGGGAGGATGTGTATTTCTCTAGAACCATACACATCTACTAAAATGTGGAGGACAAAAAAATATTAAAGGAGAGGGGCATGTTAGATCCCTATAATACTAGTGTACCCCTCATATTTTTATTGGTTTCCCTTATGTAGCACCAATATTCTTATGGTTGTGGCCCATAAAATTGTACTATTGTTCTTGTTTTTACCTTACATTATATTTTTATATCTAGGCGCTCATTATATTGTGACCCTTTAGACTCCTATATATACCGAGGTCTTTCATTTCTATCTTTCGATAATTGTTCATTTATGTGATCTAAAATAAGGTTCCCCCCAAAGAGACTTATTTTGAAGTAATAGATCTATATTTTCTTTTGTTTTTCAATTTATTTTCAACTTTTTGATCCATATTTTCTTCTTCTATTTTAAATAATTGATATGTATTATAGTGGTAGATTATCCTTATGTCATTTAATTAGGAACTTGTGAATTTATACCAAATAGATGTGAAATTTCCAACCATGCTCGGACCTCGACCTCGAGCTTCATCAAGTAGGTTTTCAAAAACTCAAATAAAAAAATTCTTAAAGTCAAATATGAGCAAAGTGAGTGAGATTTCATCCCATGTGAAGAGATAAATGCTAGATCTTTCACATGGCAGATTTCCCATTATTAATGTTAAGCAAAAGCAAGGCACCTGCATTTACATCCAACCCTTCAATATCACAACATTCAAAAAATTCAAAGATTTTCTATCACTGAGACACGATTATATTGAGATTTACCCATTTATCTGAGCATGTGATACTCCACGAGATTTGTAGCCAGCCCGATGAGCATTAAACGGTCATGTAAAACTTGACAGACTCGTGAAAAATTCTAGGTAATGGAAAGGAGGGCAGAAATCCATTGGGGAAAGTGGGAAAGGCGGATCACGTCAAACTATGCATCACCACATAGGAGTAAGCCATGACGTTGGCCTCGTAGTCTATGATAAAATTTTGAGGAAACTCCGTTACATGTGAAATTATTACGCGACTAGACTGTAACCATAAGAAACATAGAAACATAGTAAACAATCTTATTTAATTTTTAAATTTTAATTATAAAATATATATAAGTAAACTAAACTAAAATAAAAATTTTAACCCAGACGCAATTTGTATTCTATTTGTAATTTAGAATATTTTTTACATCAAAAGGTTCACATTCTTCAAAATTGCAGCTGTTCGTTTAGGTTCATCTCCATTTAGTTGTCAACTTTCATGGGGAGAAGAGGCCTATCAAATCTGTAAGAGATTCCAGAGAAGTAGGTGCCAATGAACACACATCAAACCGTTATTCAATGGTTTTAATTTATACGTTTTAGTGCACAATTTATATTTCACTATTAATTTTGAAAATAAAATTGAAATGTATAAACGATATCATAGCAAAATATTAACCAAAATTCAGGGAATATTTTAGGGGCTAATATTTGCAGGTTGGCTAATTTTCTATACTTTTTCTAAAAAAAATATTCGCCAATTTCCATTTTTTTGGAAAATGATTCGCCCAAATTTTATATTACACCATCATTTCACTTTAAAAATTGCACAAATGTTATATCGACTAATATAAAATCATTGGAAATCTAAATATTTCTACAAAAATATCACCAAAATTTTTACAATTTACATATTAGGGAATAGTAAGATTCGCCAAGGATTCTAAACTTTAAGATAAAATTTCATCCTTAAAATGTTTCGTGCCAAAATTGTATTTCTTAAATATTTTAAAACTCAAATTTTGTTTTAATATCAGTGGTTTGTATAACCATCATAGCAATTGTTTCTATAATTGCTAAAATATATAATTAACTCCTACATGGATATTTAACTATATTTAGAGAGTTAGTTAATTGAGCATTGAGTCAAGTCGAGTAATGTGATAGATGAATTTGGTAAGTGTGTGCATGTAAATTTATAGTAGATGAGTCATTAGTCAAAAATCTTTAAATACCATTGACCGGGTTCATTGTATTAAGATTGAAGTTTGTGTGATTAAAAGAAGAGCCGCAAATTGTGTGTGTTATTTAGTATGTGAATTACTTGTGTTATTTTGTTCCTTTCCTCTTCTTCCTTTCCAAAAAAATTGGTATCAAAGCAAGATTACAAAGATTCAAGGAAGATGGATTAGCAATAATCTCTGTGTGTGAAGGGATATTTTTTTTTTTTATATTGTTTAAAGCTATAACACATTTGTGAGATTATAGTCAGAGCGTTATAACGTTGGTGGGCTCATTTTTTCGTGCGGTACGAAACTAATGTGACACAATAGTAATATTTAAAGCGTTAAGCATGCAGCCATGATACGTTAAGCACGTGTTAGTTGTAACATACCCCGATAACCTCGCAAGAAAATGCATGGAGTTAGGAATTTTTTTCAAAATATATGAATGTGTAAACTTATAAATTGCATTTTATCTTTCTGCATTAACCATTTAAATACCCATAATCATCACTTAGAGAAGAATTTAGTAAAAATCATAGTGAGTTACACAACCATTAATTTTCCTTGTTGTAGCATATTAACTTAAATCTCTTGTTATAACTATGTATCGATCGCATGATTATTTTAATTCAATTAGTACATCACCTAATTGATAAAATAAACATCACATCACGAAAGAAATTAACATCATGAAAATGACACAATGAACAATCACATAAATAGACACCGATATACCTTGGGAACCCCGTAGGGTGAAAGCCAACAAATGTTTAATTTTATTACTAAATGCTCATGAGGGTTGTTGATGCAGAACGATTCCCGCTGAAGAAAATTCACCTCAAAACTTCTGTTCGGACAGATTCATAAAACTGAACTTTCGATCTTGGGACCCGTGGGTCATGGGCCCACTCTGCTTCCGCTGCGCCAAATGAGGACACATAATATATATGGGTGTATCACGAGCCATCTCTTTTGATTTCTCGGCAATGTAGTATCAAAATGCAAGGAATAGAAGTTTCAAAACCTTTGAAACCAAGTAACCAAACTTAGGCTTGCGGCTTTAACCCCATAGAGTGAGTAATTAAACCTCCATCACATAACATTATAGTCAAGGGTTAATTCCTCGGCCACATATTTAGACCCCGATGTTAATAAGTGTTTGCAAATGGCAAGAACATTGGTTATAACTCACCTTAACCTTGCCTTCCCCGCTTTAATTTGGAACGACCTTACATTTAACGGAAGTCGTGAAGTTCAACCTCACATTCAATTTCATTCGATGGACTTATGTAACTCGGCATTTTAAAGGGACTTGAAAACAACCATATACGAATTCTTCTCTATATGTATATAACGCAGAGTTAAATCGTTCCTATATAGCGCATCTCCCCTTGCGTTAAAGCTTGGAATCGATCCCGGTCCGGTATAAATTCAGGCCAATAGAATTCAGTGCAAGTCAAACGCACATGATCAAATCGCATTCAATTTATACACAGACTCAAATAAAATTAATCTGCCCTATCCGTCTCAGCTCAATCGCGGATATGTAAAACCACCGCTCATGTTAAAGGACTGTGATTACATAATGAAAAGCATAATTAAAACCTCTACAACATTCCATTTTCACGATGTATGTAGGCTCTTAACACCTTGACCAAAATCTATGGCACTTCATTAAATGCATCGTTCTACCTTGAAATAGGTATTAATTTTCCAGTTACACAACAACTCATAAAACCACATCGTATTCTTACTGGATCGCCATCGATCCTTCCGTGATCGATGACTGATCATGAAATTCTGATACTACGACAATCAACTCATAAAATTAAACTATAAAAAACGCAACTCAACAAAGAAAAGCCAAATAACCAGCAATTTTATTATATACAAATAGTACAGATGCTCTAAGGAATTTCAGCCTCAACACAAATCCCTACGCTGTTACATTGCGCTGCTCCTTCACACACATTACAGATTCGCTCTTATATCAAATACAAAAGAGCTCGAATCGTTTGAGATCCACACTCTCAAACAACCCTTCATCTTCTTGAATGCCCACATGGCAGGTGCACATGGAAGATTGATTTCAACATCGGTTTTAAAACAAAATTCGCCCCATTTTCATGACTGTTCGCATACCCAGGTTTAGATTCGGACTGGAATTTGAATCGTTCAGATGCCCCTGCATCAGACTCTCGAGTCACAAAAATTTATGACCTCCTGGTCATATGTCTTCTACAGCTATCAGTAGTTCTACCCACGTCGCCTGTGAAACTGCTCCTTGTGATCTTCCGGTAGCAACATCTCCTGAACAATTCTCACCCGCATCTTCTGCGGAATTTTCCTCTGTGAGCTGCAACAAAACCTCTGTAATAGCAAGTCCTCCCTGCTACCAGATACCTCACCAAACTTCTCTCCTGAGCTCCGGCTTTTGGCATCTCTTTGGTTCGCTCCTGTGGAACCATTTGAGCACTCCTGCTCTAGGCTGCAGCATCTTCTCACCTTCCTCGGCTGCTACCTTCAAAATATAAAAGAAAATCACAAGCTTACAAATCTTTGCAAAGCTATACCTCTTCTTCTCCGCAGGAAATCATTTCCCTGCTCTGATACCACTTGATGCAGAGCGATTCCCGCTCAAGAAAATTCACTTCAAAACTTCTGTTTGGACAGATTCATAAAAATGAACTTTCGATCTTGGGACCCGTGGGTCATGGGCCCACTCTGCTTGCGCTGCGCCAAATGAGGACACATAATATATATGGGTGTATCGCGAGCCATCTCTTTTGATTTCTCGGCAATGTAGTATCAAAATGCAAGGAATCGAAGTTTCAAAACCTTTGAAACCAAGTAACCAAACTTAGGCTTGCGGCTTTAACCCCATAGAGTGAGTAATTAAACCTCCATCACATAACATTATAGTCAAGGGTTAATTCCTCGGCCACATATTTAGACCCCGATGTTAATAAGCGTTTGCAAATGGCAAGAACACTGGTTATAACTCACCTTAACCTTGCCTTCCCCGCTTGAATTTGGAACGACCTTACATTTAACGGAAGTCGTGAAGTTCGACCTCACATTCAATTTCATTCGATGGACTTATGTAACTCGGCATTTTAAAGGGACTTGAAAACCACCATATAGGAATTCTGCTCTATACGTATATAACGCAGAGTCAAATCGTTCCTATATAGCGCATCTCCCCTTGCGTTAAAGCTTGGAATCGATCCCGGTCTGGTATCAATTCAAGCCAATAGAATTCGGTGCAAGTCAAACGCACAGGATCAAATCGCATTCAATTTATACACAGAATCAAATAAAATTAATCTGCCCTATCCGTCTCAGCTCAATCGCGGATATGTAAAACCACCGCTCATGTTAAAGGACTGTGATTACACAATGAAAAGCATAATTAAAACCTCTACAACATTCCATTTTCACGATGTATGCAGGCTCTTAACACCTCGACCAAAATCTATGGCACTTCATTAAATGCATCGTTCTACCTTGAAAAAGGTATTAATTTGCCAGTTACACAACAACTCATAAAACCACATCGTATTCTTACCGGATCACCATCGATCCTTCCGTGATCGATGACCGATCATGAAAGTCTGATACTACGACAATCAACTCATAAAATTAAACTATAAAACACGCAACTCATTACAGAAAAGCCAAATAACCAGAAATTTTATTATATACAAATAGTACAGATTCTCTAAGGCATTTCAACCTTAGCACAAATCCCTGCGCTATTACATTGCGCTGCTTCTTCACACACATTACAGATTCGCTCTTATATCAAATACAAAAGAGATCGAATCGTTTGAGATCCACACTCTCAAACAACCCTTCATCTTCTCGAATGCCCACATGGCAGGCGCACATGGGAGATTGATTTCAACATCGGTTTTAAAACAAAATTCGCCCCATTTTCATGACTGTTCGCATACCCAGGTTTAGATTCGGACTGGAATTTGAATCGTTCAGATGCCCTTGCATCAGTTGTCACCCCTCACTTAATGGTTATAAGGGAGTCCATCCCTTGACCATTGTCATAAAAATTACATAGAAAAATAATCTTAAGCGAAACATAACTAGCTATAAGCTATTACAATCATTATGATACCATTTACCCATGAATCATCAATCTCTATCTTTGTAGTTAGACTCTTTCCTTTAGGGGATCATCGTGAAATTGGAACTACTAAACTTGCATGGACTAACAACTCTTTATCTTCCACAATGTTAAACTTGAAAATTATTTTTCTCAAGTCATCCTTCTTTCCTGCCATTGCTGTCATCAGCATAGTTGATATCATGATTAGATAAAATATCAATAAACCAACAATCAATATTTACTTGTGACACTTCAACAAATATTTGTGTGCATGTATATAACATAACCACATTGACATTAATTTCCTTATTTAACATCATTTCACATGCATTAGTAACAAATAAATCACTATCAAGCATCCTCTTTCTAACAAACACTAACAAAATCTTGCATGCACTTTCATATTATTTCAACAAGAAAGCTTACATGCTATATGATAATATCGTGCATGAAAATTCATAACAAGATTTCAAGATAACTATCCCAACAAGAAATTTCTCTTTTTTCCTACTCTTATGTTTTCTTTTCAAAATGGATTAATGCAATAGATGTTATACTTATGCATGTGAATACATGTTCTTTTCCAAAAACATCTTTTCCACCCAAGATCTATTCATAATGGTTATTATGTATAACAATGCCAACTCTATTTCAAACAAAGTTAACATACAAGTTATAGTTTTGTGCATGCAATAACATATCTTGTTCTTCCTGCATGTAAAAAATATATTTCTTTCCAAAAGAAACTAAATAAATATTTCATAGAAAAATAAACACATTTCTTGTCCAAGGGTCAAACACATACCACTTATTATTTCATGCATGCAAAGTGACATTTCCCTCTCATACAAAATACATAATCAATAACTATGCATAATATTCTCCCAAGATAAAGCTAATACCATAGCTAATCCATTTAGGTTTGCAAAATACATATTATTTTTCCCAAAAGAGGTCTAACACAATAAATATTATGTGATTTTATTTTCGTTTTCTTTAGAAATCTAATACTCAAAACTATATTTTTCCCATGCATACAAGCATATATGTTTCTCTAAATAATCTTACATAATAAAGCATGTGATTACCCTTTTTTCTCTCCAAGAATCTAATCCAATAATGCATAAAAAGATATATTTTTCTCTTTTATGCATTTTGAAGAGTTTTAACACAATAATTATTTCCTTGCATACAATTATGTAATGTTCCAAATAGGAAAAAATAGGCTCAGTAGGGAATATCTTAAGACATTCCATTATGGAATAATAGAAATATGGAATTACACCAATAGATATAAACTAGAGATAGACTGGTAGGGCATTTACTAGATGCATCACCTTCAAAAGGAAGAGTGAAATCCAGAGGCTTCCTGGCCCGTTCCAGACTGTGTCTATAGAAGAATGGTGAAACACAACAAGTGTGGGAATGACACACTCCTCTTAGAGTTTTCTACTCTTAGGAACCTTATATCTACATATCTAAACAATAGATCCAAAAGAGAAGCAAAACCCAACCAAGGAAGAAGCGGGAAATTCCACTCTCAGGAAAATCTACAATAGGCTCAAGAAGGACGCTGTGTAAGCAAGCCAGTGTGAAAATAACGCAGACCAGGGTTGGGTTACCTTATTTTAGGCTGTGTGGGACCTTCAAGAAGAGTTTCAGAAAAAAATAAATGAGTTTAGAGGGTTTAAACGGATCTCCCACAATCAACACTAGCTGAAAATCAGCTAAAGGGGAGAGCTGGTAAATAGAGAAACCCTCCTTCAGGAATTGCACAGTTTCTGCTAGAAGACACTGGAAATCAGCCATTAGACTCATGTTATAGTATGGAATCAAGAAATAATATCTATAATCAACTTCCTTTGTAGAAGCATTGGATTTACTTGAAGAAAGAGCAAGAATCCTTCAGAAATAATAGTTGAAACAAATGGAAAAGCTGCAGAAATTCTTGACAGCATTTTATATTAGGAGCTTTAGCTGCTGTAGGTTAATATTCAGATCTACAACTAATATATGGCTAAAACATCAGATCCATACTATATCTAGAACTACTCAGCCTTCTTAACAAGATCCCCTTGGGGTTTTATCAAAATAATCCATAAAGAAGTGTAGATCTAGCTTTTAATACACTGAAATTTTTATTGCAAATAAATTCAATCATTATAGAATCATGGACCATATGCAAATTTTTTTTTTTTTCAAAGAATATGGTTACTTATCTCTTGATGCATGCTTGGAATACTCTCTTCCTCTTCCATGGCTCCATTATCCATGTATTATCCCCTTCCCCTCTTCTATTTCCCTCATAGTCTTATAATAAATAGAATTAATAGAATGGAATAGATTTTATAAATCATAAACGTATTCCAAATTTTTTCTAAATCATAAAATAATTCCATCTTTTCTAAATCATAAAAGAATTCCAGCTTTTCTAAATCATAAAATTATTCTAGATTTTTTCTAAATCATAAAAAAATTCCATCTTTTCTAAATCATAAAAGCATTCCAGATTTTCTAACTCACAAAAGCAATCCATAAATCTCTCATGCTTTTATTTTTAAAGCTATATTCGTTTTTTTCCTTGTGAGAAAAATATCACTTATCCATACTTTTTCCAAATCTATTACTCATTATTTTTAAACTCATAAAATATACCAACTTGGAAATATAATTTATTTCCATAGAAGAATTTAAATTATTCTAAATAAAATAATTAAGAAATAATTCTTCCAATATTCTTATAATTAAGAATTACAAGAATATTCTTCATGTAATATCAATATAATAATTAATAATATTTAATTATTTAATAACCCTCATTTTATGAGAGTTTTTATGATGGCTTACACGAGGGGTATTACATTAATGAACAAAAAAGCCAACAAAGAGTGAATACGTATGGTATTTCTCAAAGAAGATTTGTATCAACCTTTTTAAAAAAAAAGGTTTTTGAAAAGGCTTAAAAGGTTTTTAGAAGTGCAGATATTATAATTACGTTTTAAAAAGTTCTTTTGAAAATATTTTTGATATTATCCTTTTTAATGATTTTTGAAAAGTGGATATTATAAAACTAATTTTTTGTACAAATATTTTTTATAAATGAACTTTTAAATAAAAATAAAAACTTAGGGTTTTATTATAAGGGTTATTTTTTGACTTGTGCAAATATTATAAGAAGATAAACTTAGGGTTTCATAAGAGAAGTGTGATTTGTTTTTGAAAGACAATGGGCACAACAAGTTTTTAGCCACAATTTTGTTCCTTTACAGGGAAATATTATGATGTGTGGGCCATTAATATGGAGGCCACGTTGAAAGTGCATGATGTTTGAGATCATGTCAAGTTTGGGTTTGCGGAACCTTAGAGTGAAGTATAAGAACGAGCTCTCACTAATGCAGAGAGGGAACAATGGAAGAAAGAAAAAGGGAAGAATGCACAATCATTGTTGTTATCCAGGAAGGAGTGGACTGAGAAGTGTTCTAGAATATTATGATTACGTCTTCAGAAAAGACAACATGAGAAACTTTGGAAACAAGCTATCAAGGTATGGCCAAAGTCAATATTGTTAAACTGCAAAATACTAAGAGAGATTTTCAAAATTCTACAGATGAAGGAGACGAAGGACATTGATTCTTTCATGAATTGGGTTATGTCTATCATAAATCAATTAAAAATTTATCGTGAAGATATTAAATATTCAATAGTGATTGAGAAAGTCCTTAGATATTTATCTACCATGTTTGATATTGTAGTAGCATCCATAGAAGAAGACAAGGATTTGGAAACACTAATAGTTGATGAATTTATGGGATCCATTTTATTGCATGAAGAAAGGATAGAAATAAATAATGATTCCTCTCTAGAAACTTCTTTCAAAAGTGAGGTTTCTATTTCAAGAGGTCAAGGTAGAAGTAGACCGAGAGGCAGAGGATGAGATGAAAGATATGGTGGTAAAAGAGATGACCGAGAAGAGAATGAAAATAAAGTGGAAGTAATAACAGAGGCTTCAACAATAATCAAAGGTTTGACAAATAAAATGTGATATGTTATTATTGCAATAAATTTGGTCACTCTACTTGTGATTGCAAGAAGAGGATAGATGATCAAGGAAACCGAAGAGCTAATTTAGTACAAAGAATACTAACTCCATGTTCCTAGCTTGGCATAACATGCATGAATCATCTGATAATGTGGGGCTATTAGACAATTTCTATAGTAACCATATGACAAACATTAAGAGGTTGGTTGCAAATCTGGATCAATATTTGAATACAAAGGTAAAGTTGGGGACTAAGAAAACTATGGATGTATATGGAAAAGGAGTGGTCAACATTCTGACCAAAAAAGGGGATCGAAAGACAATATCAAAGGTATATTGTGTTCTTGGTCTCAAACATAATTTGATAAGTGTTGGTAAATTTATGCATAAAGGATACAAAGCTATATTTTAGGTACACGAGTGTGTTATTTATGACAAGACCCCAAGAAAGAAGCTAATAGAAAAGGTACAAATGAGGAGGGACAAAATATTTCCTCTAATTATTAAGTACAGTGATTATGTTAGTTATTTTAGAGTTGAATATTATAATTTTTATTGGTTATGGCACTTTCGGTTTGGACACTTCCACTTTTTTAGTTTAATATTGTTGCACCAGAAACAAATGGTGAGAGGACTACCTTACATCAAATAACCTACTAGTACTTGTGAGTGTTGCATCTTGAGAAAGCAACATCGTGAAATTTTTCCAATGGAGTTGCATACAGAGCAAATAAACAACTTGAGTTGGTGCATATATACATCTGTGGACCTATGAGGACAATTTCGATTGGTGGAAGTTGTTACTTCCTCACTTCTATTGATGACTATAGGATAAATACCCGGTTTTACTTCTTAGAAGAGAAGTGTGAAAATTTTTCAAAGTTCAAGGAATTCAAAGCCCTAGAAGAGAACTGGAGTGATCATCAAATCAATGTATTGAGGTCAGATAGTGGTGAATAATATCATTCAAATGAATTCCATGAGTATTGTAAACAACATGGAATCATAAGAAAATTTACAATTCGATAGACATTGCAATGGAATGGTGTAGAAGAGAGAAAAAAAAAAGAACCATTATGAGCATGAAAAGGAGCATGTTGAATGGAAGAAAATTTTCTAATGAGTATTGGGCTGAAGTAGTTGCATGTGTTGTTTATGTCATAAACATATCACCTACACAGAGTTTGATGAAAAAATTACCAGAAGAAGCATGATCAGGTATGTTATGCAATGTATCTGATCTAATTTTTTTTGGATGTATAGCCTCTGCACATGTGCATAAGCAGATAAGTGGAAAACTGGATGATAAAAGTGAAAAATTCATATTTATTCGTTATAGTGAGCAATCAAAATATTACTAATTTTATAATCCTATCACTAAGAAGACCATAATTATCATAGATGTTGTGTTCAAAGAACAAGAGTCATGGAATGGGGCTATAAACATAATAGTTGATGCACAAAAATTATTGATGGAAGAGGATGATGTAGAAGATAAGGAGCAACAAGAATCAAAACAGAAGACACCAAACAGAGTCACACCATACAGGACTCCCAGATTTTTGGAGCAACATGGATCTCCAAGTACATCAAGAGACCAAAATTCTCCCAAAAACCTATCATTTAATGAATCAAGCAATGGTAAGAGAAATATGAGAAGTTTAAAATATATTTATGATGATTTGGATGTTAGTTCAAGTTTTTCATTGTTGTCATTCCTAACTTGTTCATTTGAAGAAGCAATCAGAAATGAAATCTAGGTGCAAGCCATGGATGAAGAAATTGAAGCTATTGAAAAGAATGATACATGGGATTTGGTTAATTTTCCAAAATACAAAAATATGATTGGTGTGAAGTGGGTGTACAAGTTAAAATTGAATGAGAAATGTTAAATTGATAGATTTAAAGCAAGACTTGTATAAAAAATATTCTCACAACAACCTGCAATATATTTTAGAGAAATGTTTGCTCCAGTAGCCAGATTGGATACTGTAAGAGAAGTTATAGCAACAATAGCTTAGAAAAAGTGGAAATTGTATCATATGGATGCGAAATAAACCTTCTTGAGTGGAATTCAATAAGAATAAATATATGTGCAACAACCACGAGGTTATGAAGTTGAAGTAAAGAATATAAAGTTTATAGGTTGAAGAAAGTGCTCTATGGAATGAAGCAAGAACCTAGCCTAGAGCTTGGTATAGCACAATCGAAAGCTACATGATCAAGAATGGATTTTGTAGAAGAAACATTGAGCCTAAATTTTATGCAAAAGTAAATGAACATGGAAGAATATTGATTGTTTTCTTATATGTTTATGACATGATTTTTATAGGTAATATTGAATTAGATGAATTTAAAGTAGCCATGTTGAAGTCGTTTGAGATGACATATGTTGGTCTCATGAAATATTTTCTTGACATAGAAGTTGAGAAATCTGATAATAATTTGTATTTACAAAAATAAATATACAAGAGATTTGCTGACAAGAATCATGATGGAAAATTGCAAACCTATACATACACTACTTGCAACAGGTAAAAAATTAAATAAGGATGATAAAGGATCAAATGTCAATCAAACTCTATTAAAACTATTGGTTGGTAGCCTCATGTATCTCACATCTACAAGACCAGCTATTATGCAAGGGATGAGTTTCATTTCCAGATTTATCGAGACTCCAAAAGATACATAATCTAGAGTAGGAAAATTAATTTTGATATACATAACATGAAATAGATATTGTGGCATAATGTATGCAAACACCGAAAATAAATATTTAATTGGATTTACATATAACGAATTTGTAGGAAGATTGGATTATAGGAAGATCATTTCCAATTATGTGATTTTGCAGGTAGTTTGGATGATAGGAAGGTCACTTCTGATTATGTTTTCCATCTTGGTTGAGGTGTGATTTCATGGGCATATAAGAAGAAACCTATTGTGACACTACCATCAGCAGAGGAATAATATGTAGCAGCAACATCAACATCATATCAAGGAGTATGGTTAAGCAGAGTATTGTATGGACTCAAGTGGAAACAACAAGGATAAAAAACAATATATTGTTACAACAACTCAGTGATTGCACTATCCAAGGATAATGTGTTTCATCAAAAGAGAAAGCATATTACTACTAGATATCACTTTATTAGAGAACTTGTGAGCAGTGGAGAAGTTCACTTGAAGCCTTGTAAATCGTGGGATCAATTGGCTGATATATTTACAAATTCATTAGAAAAATATGTGTTTGAGGTTTACAAAAGAAAATTTTGTGTTGTAAGCCAAGCTGAGACATAGACCAATAGGCATGTTCGAGTTGTCGTGAGTAATTTTTTAGTTTAGCGGTCGTAATTATGGGGGAGTATTAAAATAACTAATTAAATCCTGCATGGAAATTTAACTATATGTAGAGACTTAGTTAACTGAGTGATGAGTCAAGTCGATTTATGTGATAGATGAATTTGGTAAGTGTGTGCATGTCAAGTTATATTAGGTGATTCGTTAGTCGAAAAGGTTTAAATAACCTTCACTAGGTGCATGATATTAATATTTAAGTTTGTGTGATCAATAGAAGAGCCACAACTCGTGTGTGTTATTGGGTGTGGGAATTATTTGTGCTATTTTGTGCCTTTAGTCTTCTTCCTTTCAACCAATAATTAAATACATGGATTACTAATGGTCATCCGAAAAATTCGTTTCTAACGTTGAATTTTCGATAGAATCTCTCCTCCCGTATAATGTTATATCGGGGCTTGTTTTCTTTCTCTCCTTCTGCTTTACTGGAGGAAATTAGACGAGAGATAAGGAGATAAATGGGAACCTTCAAAATCCCCTACTTAAAGAATATAGATAGGAAACTTCATTCTCCTCTTTGAATGTTGAATTTCCATCAATTCATCTTGGAATTTCTATTCTTAATATCCATAAATATATTTAATATAACTTTAACAAGAAGGACTCACCCATTGAAACTAATCCCGGGTTTAATCTCCGTAGTATTAATAAAAGAATTTAATAATAATAATAATAATAATTTGATATTATATTATTGATGATAAGGTTTCTATTTATTATTATAGTAATAATGTTAACTTTTTTTGTATATTTATTTGTAAATAATAAAATTAATCTTAATATTATCATTACAACTTATTTTTAATGGTTGGTATAGGGTGATAGACATATATTCACTACTCAACACATTAGCAATTATTAATTTCAGGTAAATTTTTATTATTAATAACTTTATAAACAATAACAACCATATAGTATAAATATTATTTTATATATTCATATAATACTACATTAATAGATATAAAAAAATTAATGTATAATTCACATATATCATAATAATGAATAATAATACTATTTAATTATTAAAAATAATTCTTATTTATCTCTCACCATTATCGTAAACAATTATATATATATATATATATATATATATATATATATATATATATATATTATAAATCCAACTTATCAATAAACCCGAGATATTAATATTAAAATTCCAAGGGATTAATAAAGCATAATAATTAATATTTTAATCACAAGGGGTTATAAATCTTATGACCCTTATTGTCAAGTTCATTAATATTGTAAACCTTAGGATTAATATTAAACATTATTAACATTATTATAAACCCTAACATTTATATTAAAAAACCTAAGGCTGATGTTACAAATGATGTTGAACAATTCCATGCTGATGAAGAAGGTAATTATTGATATTATAAACTCAAAGATTATTAAACCCAAGAGATTAATAATATTGGAAATCTAGAGAATTAATAAACCCAAGGGATAAAAATTATAAACCCAATATATTAATAATCATACACCCAAGAGATAAACATTAAAAACCCAAGGAATTATTAATGTTATAAACCCAAGGTATTAATATTTTAAACCTAATATATTATTAACAAAAACCCTTGAGATTAATATTCTAAATCCAAGGAATTAATAAACATAAAGGATTATTAAAATTATAAACCCAAGGGATTAAAAACCAAAGGAATAAATATTATAAATAAAATGGATTGATAGTAAAATATCAAGGGATTAATAAAACCTAATAATTAATATTTTAAACCGAATGGATTAAACCCAAGGAATACATTTTATAAACCGAAGGGATTTTTAATATTATAAATCCAAGAGTTGAATAAACTCAAAAGATTAAATATACTCAATGGATTAATATTGAAAACCAAAATAATTAATAAATTCAAGTGATAAATATTATAAACCTGATATATTAGTAATACAAACCCTTGGGATTAATATTCTATACCCAAGAAAATAATAGAAATAAATGATTATTAAAACTATAAACATAAGAGGTTAGTAATATTATAATCCAAGACATAAATATTATAAACCCAAGTGATTGATATTATAATACCAAGGGATTAATAAACCCAAGAGATTGATATTAAAATCCCAAGGGATTAATAAACCCTAGAAATTAATATTTTAAATCGCACGGATTAATATTATAAACCTAAAAAATAGTAAGCCCAAGCAACAAATTTTATAAACCAAGGGGATTATTAATATTATAAATCCAAGGCTTGAGTAAACCTAAGGGATTAATATTATAAACCCAAAGGATTAATAAGGGATTATTAATATTGTAAACACAAGGGATTAATAAACCCAAGGGATAAACATTATAAACCTAAGATATTAGTAATACATTCCCCTGGGATTAATATTATAGACCCAAGGAATTAATAGACATAAAGGATTATTAAAATTATAAACTAAAGAGATTGGTAATATTATAAAACTAAGGGAATATTAGAAACCCAAGAGATTAATAAATCCGAGGCATAAATATTATAAACCAAAGGTATTAATAAACCCTGGGAATTAATATTTTAAACCAAAGAGTTTAATATTATAAACCCAAACAATTAGTAAACCCAAAGAATAAATTTTATAAACCCAAGGGATAAATAACCATGAAGGATGAATATTAGAAACCTAAGGGATTAATATTATAAATGAGAAGAATTAGTAAAACCAAGGGATAAATATTATAAATCCAAGTCATGAACAAGTCCAATGGCTTAATATTATAAACCTAAGGTATGCAAAAATAGAAGGGATTAGACTTATAAGCTCAATGAATTAATGAACATAATGCATTAATATTATTAACCAAAATGATTATAAACCCCGGGATAAATATTATTGACGCAAGAGATTAATAAACCCAAGGAATCAATATTATAAACCCAAAAGATTAATAAACCTAGGAGATTAATATTATAAACCGAAACTATTAATATTAAACCATAGGAATATAAACCCGAAGGTTAATATTTTAAATCCAGTGGATTATAAACCTTATGAAAATGATTGTGAGATTGGACATTATTATGAACTCTATGATTGATATTAAACATTTTATTAATATTATAAACCCTATTATTTATATTAAAGAACTTAATATTATAAGCAACGCCAAATGTGACACATGATGATGAACATTTCGAGTCTAATATTATAAACCTAAGGATTATTAAAACTAAGAGATTAATAATATTATAAACCTCTCAGATTAATAAACCCAAGGGATAAATATTATAAATACAAAGTACTATTAATATTATAAACCCAATGGATTAATATTATAAACCCTATGAATTATTAAACCCACCTAAACGATAAATATTATAAACTCAATGGATAAATAAACCCAAATATTAATATTGAAAGCCCAAGGCATTAATATTATAAATGCATAGATTAATGACCCCAAGGAATTAATATTATAAACCAAAATGATTATAACCCATAGGATTAATATTATATACCCAAGAGATCAATATTTTTTTTTTAATTTTAGTAATATGGAATGTATCTTGATATAAACATTTTGATGCTTATTAATGTTTATTAGAAATTTGACCTATATAGATAAAATAGTTATTATTGATATTTCATTTTATTAAGCAGTACTATTTTTTTATATTAACTTGGAACTAATACATTGGCATTCATTAATAATATCTAGGATTAATAATATTATAAATCCAAGGGTTCAATTAACCAAAGAGATAAATATTATAAACCTAAGATATTGGTAATACAAACCTTTTGAATTAATATTATAAACCCAAGGAATGAATAGATATAAAATATTATTGAAATTATAAACTCAAGAGGTTAGTAATATTATAAACTCAAAGGGATTAATAAAGCCAAAAAAAAACTATTGCAAACCCTAGCGATTGATATTAAAATCATAATCGATTAATAAACCCTGAGAATTAATATTTTAAACTCAAGGGATTAATACTAGCAAATTCCCCTACATGTTAAAATATACACAAAAGGAATTGAATATGACTATGATGTTAGTACAAAAATGTTGCAACAAGGGAAGGATAAAAACCTAAAGGGTAGAGTATGGAGGGGAGGAAATGTTTGCAGGCTTGGAAGAGTCTCACACTTGTATTGATGTTTGTGTCACATCTGTTGCTCGAAATAACTGAGTCATATCACTATGTAAAATTCTTATATACATATTATATCCAAGCTATAACATTCAAGGTAATAAGGAGAAATATTACCAAATTTCCTTATGGGAATTGGTCCACAATTTTGATAATTATATTAAATGAAGAACATTTATAACATTCAAGGTAATGGGGAGATATGTTACCACATGTCCTCGTGGGAATTAGCCCATAAATTTGATAATTATATTAAATAAAGAGCATCTTTCACTCGAGTGACCTTCAAATTCCAACATATTCTGTAATCAACATAAACAAGGGGGTTTGTTTTATAATTTTAGCTATCTCGTTTTAGAAATTTTAAATTAATTTGGAGCCATTAATCACAGTTTTAAATTTAATTCTAAATTTTTTCTAACAAATATTTGTTGGAATTGTTCCAAGATATTCTGTAATCAACATAACGAAGGGGGTTTGTTTTATAATTTTAGCTATCTCCTTTTAAACATTTTAAATTAATTTGGAGCCATTAGTGGCAGTTTTAAATTTAGGTTTAAATTTTTTCTAGCAAATATTTTTTTGAATTGCAAATTTATGCGGTGTAGTTTACACAATTCAAGTGTCCAAGTAAACATTCAAGACATTGTATCCATTTATGCACTAAAAAATAGAGTTTTAAAAATAAGAAGTTACACATGCTATATGAATATATAGAACCAATATAGATCCATTTTGAAGAGGATTAAATATCTTTAGGTGCATACTTTTTTTCAACTTTTGCACTCTAAAAGAGGTCCCATAGGTTGTATTTAGCCTTCTAGATGTTAAAATTTTATTTCTTTCTTTGATCATTGGAGAAGTAATTACTATTTCCTTTTCATAGCTAGTGCGGGTCCCATAATAACGAGTGACCATGTAATTTAACTATAGTTAATAATTCTTTATGTCAATGATGGAAATTCTGAAACAAAAAAATGCCCAATAATGTCTCTGGTTGAACAAGATTTAAGGTGAGACTTTACCGTAATTAGTTGAAGAAATTTTTTGTGGGAGTTACATTAAGAATTTTTATTTGAAGGACTTCCTACTAATTATATGTTATGTATTTATATTTTGAATTTTTTTCACATTATTTATCTATTTATTTATTTTACATATACTTGCATTAAGAATTTTTATTTGAAGGACTTCCTACTAATTATATGTTATGTATTTATATTTTGAATTTTTTTCACATTATTTATCTATTTATTTATTTTACATATACTTGTTTTGTATGTGGAATGAAGAAATTATAAATCTCAAATTAATATGAACAATTTATAAATATAAAGGAGAGAAATTATATATATATATATATATATATATATATATATATATATATATATATATATATATATATATATAACAACGGTTAAGAGTATGTGTTTATTTGGTAAAATTTTATAGATTTGTTTTTTTTTGTAATTTGTTCTAAATTCTATTAATCAGAAAAATATGATACATTCGATGGTCCAAGGTGACAAATTTAGCCTATTCCTACTCACATTTGTTTCCAAACAGATAGTCTATCTAAAAAATTAATGAAAAATGGGGAAACTAAATATGTTAAACTTATCGAAAAGAGAGCTATGGAGCATAAACAATGACCTTCAATCCTTGTTGGCTTCTTCATTCTGGTCTACATATGGTCCTACCAAGTCTTCTTCAGTCACTAGGCATTGGTAGATGCATGCAATTTCTTCTTCCTCCTCAGTGAAGACGTACAGGCCTTGGGTGGAGATTCATTTTCATTGACCCTGCTTGAAATTCCTTCAGTTGAGTAATTACAGAGATTGGGAATGTACATTGAGGAGGCCTTAATAGGCAGGTGCTCAATTTTCTTTGGAGGAGGCGTCAGGGTTGGGAGTTTGGTCAATATGCGCTGGTATTTCTGCTTGAATCTGGGTAGACTTTGCAGGGAGGGGTCAGAGCTGGAGATGAGGGAAGCTATAGGACGATTGATGGAAGCTGAGGAGGGCTTAGAGAGTGAAGCTAAAAGTAGAGAAATGGAGGTGGAGGAGGGCTCATATTCATAATTGAAGTGTCTGAGCATTGTGTCATGGGTCAATCGAGTTGAAAGACCTCCCATGACATTGCCACGGTGTGTCTTCTCTCTCTGGCGTGGGGCCATCGATATGTAGGTAGATTTGGAGGCTAGTGTGAAATGCAGAGGGTGAGCATAGTAGTGCGGGAGAGCACAGGTTGAATAGTGCAGTATGAGAATCCGAGGAAGAGTGAGTGGGAGGGGAATTAAGGAAATGTTTCTCAAACAGAGATCCAAGGTGGCATTCAAGAACATTAACAAAATTAATTGCGGGCTATTGCTGTGAGGTGATGGCAAACATTCATGGCACCGCCATTCCAGTCCTAGTTGCATCATCATCTACACTGGAAGGTGTACCACTGGCGTGGTCTATCTACTAGGTGGATCGCTGGAACTGTCACCTAGATCGGGGAGTTCATTATTTTTATGCAAGAGAGTAATGCAAGTCAATCTCATAGGTTCCTTCGTAATAGACTGGAAGCTGGAGGAGAAAAGTGGAAGCTTGTGATCAAGTAAAATGTTATAGGTTCAAATTCAAAGAGGATACACACACACACACACACACACACACACACACACACACACACACACACACACACACACACACACACACACACACACAGATATATATATAAACTTTAAATCGAAAAATTTCATATATCAATTTAATATCTAATTTAGCTCTAATATTTAAATTAAATTATCATTATTATTATTTTCTTTTCCAAAAACATTAAAAATAAATAAATAAGAAGCTTAATTTTAATATAAATATTGAAAATTAATTAAATATATTTATCCTCTCCCATGAATTTCCTAGGAATTTGAGATTATTCCAATTCTAATAATTTTCTTGTCATTATTTGTAACATTCATTTATATATAAGAAAAATTTATTTAGCATAATGGTCCATTACTTTAATAAATTTAAAAAATTAGATTGTTGCTCCCGACCCACCAAATTTGCTAGGGATTTGAGGTAATTCTAATTCTAATAAGTTCCTCCATGATAAGTTACTCATTATTATTTATAACATCCATTTATATAGAAGAAAATTTTATTTAGAAAAATTGTCCATTTTACAATGAGATGTGTAATTCCTTTTTTTCTTAAGTTCAATTTGACACATGTCAAAACATCAGACAAAAAAATGTGAAATGGAGATGAAAAAGATACACAATGCCTAGCGTGACCATTTTCAATAAGATAACATCTTTAGTGTAATTATAAACCAAAAGAATTAGTAAAACCACGGGATAAATAAACTCAAAGGATTAAAATTAAAACCGAAGGTATTAAATAAAATTAAAATATTAATACTAGGGATTAAATAAGCTCAAAATATTAATATAACAAACCCAAGGGATTAATATTAAAAACCCGAAGAATTAGTAAACCCAATGGATAAATATTCTAAATACAAAGCATGAATAAAGACAAGGGATCAATATTATTACCCTAAGGTATTAATAAACCCAAGAGATTAATATTATAAACCCAAGGTAATAATATTTAATTCTAAGAATATAAAACCTATTCTTAATATTTTAAACCAAAGGGGTTATAAACCTTATGATATTTATTTTGAAATTGATTAATATTACAAACACTAGAATTAATATTAAACATTATTATCAATATTATAAATTCGAAAATTTATTTTGAAAACCCTAATATTTTATTTGAGGCCAAGGCTAAGACATGATGATGAACACTACCATGCTCATGAAGAAGCTAATTATTAATTTTATCAACCAAACAGATTAATAAATCCAAGGGATAAATAGTATAAACACAAGGGATAATAAACATATTATAACCTAAGATATTAGATTTTCTAAACCCCAGGCATATAAACCGTAAGAATATATTCCTATTAGATATTCTAAACCCAAATAATTAATATTATAAAATAGAAGAATTAGTAAACCCAAGAGAAAAATATTATAAATCCAAAAAATGAGTAAACCAAAGGGATGAATATTATAAACCTAAAGGATCAATAAATCCAAGAGATTAATATTATAAGATCAATGGGCTAATGAACTTAAAGGATTATTATTATTAACCAAAAGGATTATAAACCCTAGGATTAATATTATAAACAAAAGAAAATTTTAAATTCAAGGAATCATATTTTAAACAGAAAATATTAATAAACCTAGGAGACTAATATTATAAGTCCAATCTATTAATATTAAACCATAGGAATATAAACCCTAACATTAATATTTTACACCCAAGGAATTATAAACCTTATGAAAATGATTATGAGGTTGGGAAATATTATAAATCATCGTATTAATATTAAACTTTATTATAAATACTATAAACCCTCAAATTTATATTAAAAACCTTAATATTACAAGTTAGGCGAAAGGTGACACATGATGATGAACATTTCCATGCTCATGAAGAGGTTAATTATTAACATTATAAGAAGAACGATTATTAAATCCAAGAGATTAGTAATATTATAAAACTAGGGGATAAATAAACCTAAGGAATAAATGTTATAAATCCAAGGTACTATTAATATTATAAACCTAAGACATTAATATTAAAAACCCAAGGGATTAATAAACTGTACGAATTATTAGTTTACACCCAAGGGATTAATATTATAAATTTAAGGAATTATTAAACTCAAACAATAAATATTATAAACCCACGTGATAAATAAACCCAAATGATTAATATTAAAATCACAAAATATTAATATTATAAGCCCAAAAGATTAATAAACCCAAGATATTAATATTGTAAACTCACCCAAATGATTAATATTAAAATCCCAAGAGCTTAATATTATAAACCCAAGAAATTAATATTGTATATTCAATTGATCAATGAAACCAAATGATTAATATTCTAAACCAAAAAGACTATAAATCCTATAAATAATATTATAAACTTAAAATATATATATATATATATATATATATATATATATATATATATATATATATATATATATATATATATATATATATATATATATATATATATTTAATAATATAAAATGTATCATGAAATAAACATTTGATTCATATAGTTATAATAATTATTATTAATATTTCACTTTATTAAATAATACTATTCTTTTTATAATAACATGGAACTAATACATTAGCATTAATGATGAATGATAAATGTTAAATATATTAACAAAATCAAATTATAATGTATGTCACCCTATTAAGTATAAAATATTTGAAACTCATATTAATTTCAAATATTATTATAGTAAATAATAAAATTCAATTTAACTTTTTATTAAATTATAAATATAATTTGGTTAAAAATCTAATATTTTTTAAATTACAAGCTAATATTGTATGAATAAAAAACCTTTTCGAAGAGTGGAAGCTTAAGCTGGATGAATTGTTACAAATTACAAATGAGTGATCTTCAATGAAAGTACCATTATACTACCATTATACTAGAAAATTAAATTAACATTAAAATTTTCACAATTTTAAAACAAAAATAATTTTATTTTGTAAATTTTTGCAAAGATTATTCATGCATTTATATGACTTGGAACAAATTGTTGTATATATTTTTGTTGTCTACAAAATCACTAAATTTAGAGATTATGGAAGAGGGGAATTTATTTCTTGTGAGACTCCAAAAACACATGCCCTTATGAGTTAGCTTTTTTAATAATATAACAAAAACTGTGAGTTAATAAGCATCCTATATCATTAAACTATGACTTTATTTAAATTTAATATTTTTTATTATTTTCATATTGTGATTTTATTTAAATTTTTTAATTATCTTCAGTACAAGGATATTAGTAAAGAAAATTTCATTGGATCAACCATTGTGGTACATGTAATTGGTTGAAAAATAAAAAAAAATCAATAATTTATTACAATTTTATTTTATTTTTTAAATTATAATTAAAAAAAATATTTGAGTGGATACATTTTTTTTTTGTGTGAAATGAAATAATTTAATACTTAAAAATACAATAGTGTCATTAGTTTATGTTGTCCAGAAACTCTCCGTAACTATATTTTTTTTTGGGGGAGGAAACAAGCTATGTTGTGTTTTACAAATAAATAACTTATTTATTTAATAGGATAGATTACTTTATATTTCATTGAATAATAATTGATGATAAATGTTTAATATATTCAAAAAAAAATATAATTATTTTTGTTGTAATTGAAAAATACATATGATAAATGATTTTAGGTTGTGTGATTTTACTAAATAATGATTATAAATGTTTAATACATTCACAAAATTGAATTATAATGTATTTCACAATTTTAAATATATAATAGTTTAAAAGTAATGTTAATTCAAAATAATAATATTATAAATAATAAAATTCTATTCAATTTTATCAAAATTATAAATATAATTTAATTAAAAAATTAACTTAAATAACAAATTAATATTTTATGAATTAAAACTATTTTAAAAAATAAAAGGTTACAGGATGAATTCAAACATGAATTATAGATGATATGATTTTTAATATTTAACAATTAAACATTTGACTATTTTTGATATTTTAATAAATAAAAAAAAATTGTTTTGTGAACTTTTATAAAGATAGTTTATGCACATATTAGAATTGGAGAGAAATATTTTTCATGGTATAATGCTTACAATATGTCATATATATATTTTTAAATTAATAAAGAAATTGTTCGTGGGGTGATGTATTTCGACATGTCCACGAAAATGGAGTAAAAAAAAAAAAGAGAAAAAATTTGAAAAATGAAAAGAACTACCAAGCTTAATGAAATTGTGCAATTTGAAGATTATAGAAATTGTTTTTATCAAATCTTCCCTCCCAAAAACTCAGTTATAATTTTTCATGGTATAATAGAATTCTATATCATGATTAACCTCTAACTTAAATTTTTTTTTTTATGACAAATATTGATAATTTTATTTAGAATTTACTAAAAAAAATATATTTAGTAAAAAATGTTTAAGTGGATCACAGAGATATTAGTAAAAAATGTTTAAGTGGATCAAACCTTGTGACAAATGTAATTCGTTAGAAAATGAAGGAAAATCTAATATAAAATTTTAATTCTAGAATGGTTAGTATAAATACTAATATGATATTATTTTATATGTGTAATAACTATACAACGTTCATAAAAAAAAAATATGGTCATTAATATTCTAACTATGAAACTACGTATTTCTTACTATTTCCTTTCCATTCATAAGAAATCACTTAAGAATTTATTTTGCAATATATACATGAAATTATTTGTAAGAAATATATAAGAATGTGCTCACTATTCTATTGTTTGTGTTTAAACCTTAATTAAAACATTTAAGGTAGGGCTTAACATTAATCCCTGCGTAAGCATATGCAATCTCATTATCCATAATTCAAAAGTTCATAAAGGATTATATTGGATTATTTCACATTCATGGTCGGTTTATTTTGTATAGCTATTGGTACATTCGCATATAATGCTTTACACAGATAAGAAAAGTACTTATAGATTTTTCTGTACATCGGATATCCTTACATTTATCTATTTCGTGGTCTATTATTATGAGACTCGTGATTGCATTACTTAAACACCTATCCAACCATGCTACGATTCAACCACCTATCCATTCCGTAGCTATCATTTGCCCTTTCGCCATCCTGGTGGTGTAATCTTGATCGTTGGAATGCTATCGACTGAGATCTACGGTGGGAATGCCGGGAAGAATGGTTAGGGTAACAAACCCTCCCTACCCTCCTGCAACAACTCATTTTCCCACTGTAAAACTCTGAGTTTCTGGCTCTGCATTTGGCACTACTTCTCTCTGCGGGTTCTTCTGAGGTTTTTTTTCAGCATGATGCCTCAACTTCCAGCATTTCTGTTCTGCATTGGCTTTCCTTTATCGTAGATAGACTTTGCAACTGCTTCCCTAGGTAAGATATTAGTATGAGTTAAGTTTTAGCGTACTCTAGTTTTTATTTTGCTTTTCCTTTGTTATATGAAATACTAACATACCCTTCTTTATCTCAAAGGGGTGTTGGGTAATGGATTTGTTTATCGGGAGGGCTTGGTTGGCCGTGAAGTGGTTTTGAACTTCCGACTCTTTGACTCAGGTAAACTATACGCTGTTTGGCGTCATATGTTTATGGTTCACCTTCCCTGCTTATGGGTTTTAGGATTAAACTACCCATTTTTTCCGTCTATAGCTTTCTTTGAATTTTAGGCAGTTGGCTTGCTTAATCGATTGCAACACAAACCTAGAAACCATCCAACTTATTGCTGGTGAATTAAGCCATTTCCGCCGCTGGATTTATATGGTTAAACTATTATTTTGTTGAAGTGATAACCACTGTCACCCTTATGTCTCCTGCAGGAACAAACAATTTTAATGACAGGATGGTATTATATTCCTCGGCTACAATTTATTGAGCACACCTTTCTGTTTAATGCTTAAGAAATATATTATTCCAAGGTGCGGCCCTATATCTGTTAGTTTTCTGTCGATATTCTAATTATATGTAGAGAAGACAAAAATTCTTATTTTTATTGGTAATGTAATTGTACTATCCACTCTGGAGGTTCCGTAGATCTACGAATTAGTTTATCATATTGCCTTGGAATTTACAGTTAAATTCTTCAGGATTTTATCTAAGTCTATTGTGCTAATTGCTTAGTCTGGTATGATGTAATTCAAGGACATTTGAATTATTACTAAATCTTCAGAAAGTTTATGCATGTTTGGCCGGATCTTACAGTTGTTTCAATGGCAGAAGTTTTTGGTTCTATATTTCGTATGTGATTTGAGTATTAGACTTATTATTGTTATTATTTCTTTTCTTCGTTCATAGTTTAATTTCAATAAACATCTCTTAAAGTTTATTGGTTAAGCACTCAGCATTTTCGCTTACTAGCTTGAGGGAAATGAACCTGAAACCCTGTTTCTGGGGTTCGGGTACTAAACCCTTAAGCCTACACCTCATTTATCCCATTTTGAATGTCTATACAGCCTGATTTTCTCTTCCTATTTCTAGAGAAATTATCCCTACTGTATTCTCTGTAAGAATAACTCGGAATTTTTAGGGTCTAGCGCCTATTATCTTCATGCTGTACAATCAACCATTTTAGAATTTTTATGGTTTGCTTTAGCAATTACAATTACTGAACTATATTTATTTTTAACAGTAAAATTCTCCATCTAACTTAAGTCATTTTGTGTTTTGTAATGATATAACTATAGAAATTAGTTTCCCTTGTTGGGCCTATAGTACCTTGCTCAATACATTTCAACACAGAGAAATATGTAGGAAATATAACTTTACTGAAATACTACCAGTAAAAGTTAAATAAAAATTAATAACATGGTAAGGAATTTCTGGTTAAGTCTGGAGACCCAACATTTATAAATATCTATTTCCAAAAGATTCTTTACCAGTAATTGGTATCCTCCCAACCTTCAACGAGGAAATCACGTCCTCTGCTCCCCCTTGTTCGTCACGAGGGCTTTGGAGTTCTCTGAGACAGGAAGTGAGGCCTCAGGATAAAAATCCAGTCTCTACTTCACTTGGGAATTCTTGAGCTTCACTAGTTTTCCTCGCAACTCTAAACAACTCGTAGCAAAACCTATTGCTAATACTTCCTAGTTTTCTTTTGCACAGAACCCCCTTCCTTCTTAGGGTTTTCCTCTAAATCCTTTCTGGAAGGTAACTGTCAGAACTGTCTCCCCTCTCTTTGCCCTGGTTCTTGGAATTATTTACCAATCAGTTACTTTATTATTTTACCCATGGTAATTATTAATTTAATCTCATTTATTAATAGAAAAAAGATTATGATTGAAATTAGTGTTTAAAAAATATTCATTACACATTCAGAATTTATCATAATGAGTTTGTTTACCAATAATTAAATTAAAAATAGGGTGTTACATCTTCCCCAGCTGAAGTAAACACCATCGTCAATGCTATTTGTTTAAGTAGAACAACTCCAGATAGGCCTTATGCATAACCTGCTAGTTCTCCCAAGTAGCCTCCTCGAGGCTAAAGTGCTTCCACGACACATTTACTTGGGGGATGAATTGGCTCTAGAGTGTTATTTCTCTCTGATCTAGAATATGTTATAGTTATACTAGGAACTCACTATCCGATTCTACCTGTATCCATCAATGATCTTATTTAGTCAAATCAGAAATCAAATTTTGATAAAAATGTAACTCATTGTTGACTTACATTTATACCCTGCCAACGTATTACATGTTTTTGATTGTGTATGTAATGCTTTAGTAGCGATACATAAAATATGTTATGTATTAATATATGGCTGCATAGAGCTAAACGATAGGCCACTGGTCCTATCCTTTCCAAAATATTGAATGGTCTGCAATATCTAGGAGCCAATTTGGCACAAGCCTTCCATCTTAATGTGCTCTAATTTGGTTTAATCCTCACGTAAACATGTCCCCCTACCACGAATTCCCTAAAAGTTCTTTTCTTATCAGAATACACTTTTTTATGGTCTTGGGAAGCCTTTAGGTTCTCTCTGATCTTCTTTGCCCCTCACTACATTTCCTCTAGCATGTCCAACCCAAGCATCATCTTATTTTATGGACTTCTCCAGTTTATAGGAGTCTGGAAATGTCTTCCATACAATACCTCAAAGGGGCTCATCTTAAGGGATTATTGATACCCGTTTTTGTAAGAAAACTCAACTAAATGTAGATACTCTTCCCATTCCCTTGATTGTTGCATTACATACATCATCACCATGTCTTCTAAAATATAATTCACCCTTTCTATTTTCCCATCCATTTTTAGATGATAATCAGTACTAAATTGTATTTGTGTCCCCAAGCCACTAAATAATGTCCTTCAGAATGTTGAAGTAAATTTCACATCACGATATGAGATAAAAATTCAGGGAATAACATGTAGTCTAAAGATTTACCTCATGAAAATATCAGAAATTTTCACCATCTTGTAAGTGGACAGGACGAGAATGAAATGTGCCACCTTACTGAGTCTATCAACTGCTACCATAATCAAGTCATTATGTTTTTTATTTTTTTGTAGCCCGGTGATGAAGTCGAGGGAAATGACTTCCCACTTCCATTCTGACACTGGGATAGGCTGAATAAATCCTGCAGGATGTTGATGCTCAACCTTAATTTGCTAACATTCTAAACTCTTGGTCAAATAATCAGAAATTTCCTTCCGCATTACAGGCTAGTAATAGTCTTTTCTAATTTCAGTTAACATTTTCTGATATCCTGGATGTGCCACATTGGAAATTCTGTGATATTCATCCAAAATAATTATTTTCAGATTGTTTTGATTCATAATATATATCATTTTCTGGTAGACTAAGAATTTCTTATCATTGAGCTCAAAATCTGACTGCTTCCCTTGCTCTTTGTCTACTTTTTCCTGCTGCCATAAGATCTAGTCTTTAGGGTCCTTCTTAGCTACTTTTAAAATTTGTTCTTGGAATTTGAATTCAATTTGATTAAAGTAGAGCTCATAGATGCCATGCAGCTTCCTGCTTAATGCATTGACCACCCGATTCTATTTACCCTTCAAATACTGGA
Source organism: Pinus albicaulis (assembly GCA_034641835.2). Classification (NCBI taxonomy): domain Eukaryota; kingdom Viridiplantae; phylum Streptophyta; class Pinopsida; order Pinales; family Pinaceae; genus Pinus; species Pinus albicaulis. The sequence goes on from CM076581.1 coordinate 697,267,995, forward strand.
TATCGAAATCAAATTCACTTAGGAAAGCATTCCACCTAGCTTGGTGAGAATTCAGATAAGATTGCTTAAAATAGCTAGTTAAGTTGTTCTGATTTGTTCTCAAAACAAACCTTTTTCCTACTAGATAATGCCTCCATATCCATAAGGAATGCACTAGTGCAATTAGTTCCAAGTCATAGGATGAGTACCTCTGCTCATGATCCTTTAGCTTCCTAGATTCATAAGCTATGACTCTTCCTTCTTGAGTCAACACTGCTCCTACACCCCCCTTACATACATCGATACATGCTTCAAACTCTTTACTTAGATGAGATACCTTCAGAACATGGGCAGTAGTTAACAGGTCCTTTAATAACTCAAAACTGTTTTTACATTCTTGAGTCCATTTAAAGACTTGTCCTTTTCCTTGGAGGGAAGTAATGGGAAACGTTATTTTGGAGAATCCATTGATGAATCGTTAGTAGTAACCAGCCAAACCAATAAATGAACATATATCAGCTATGTTCTATGGGACCCTCCATTCCATGATTGTCTTTATCTTTTCTAGGTCCATAACATTCCATTTAGCATAAATCACATGCCCCAAATATTGGATATGTTCCATAAAGAGGTAGCACTTACTAAACTTAGCATAGAGCTGATGTGCCCTTAAAATTTTCAGCACAATGTGCATATGTTCCTTGTGCTCCTCCATATTCTTGGAGTAAATTAATATATCGTCAATAAAAAATAAAAAAAATTTATCCAAATATGGGTGGAAAATTCCATGAATTAAGCTCATAAAAGTTTCTGGTGCATTGATTAACCCAAAAGGTAATACCACAAACTTGTAATGTCCATACTGGGCATGGAAAGCCGTTTTTCTTATATCTTCCTCCTTGACCCAGATCTGGTGGTAACGTGACCTTAAGTCAATCTTGGACAACACTGTAGCCCCTTTGATTTGGTCTAACAAGTCATCTATGCATAAACATGTGCATAGTACCATATTTCTTGTTCACAAACACCACTGGAGCTCCCCATGGGGACACACTAGGCCGAATGTAATGTTTATCCATCAACTCCTGCAGTTGCATCTTTAACTCTGTTAATTCAGGCACACTCATCCTGTATGGAGCTCGGGACATAGGTGTTGCCTTGGGTATTCATTTTATCATGAAATCTATGTCTTTTTTTTGTGGTAGTCTTGGGATTTCCTCAGGAAATACATCTTGGAATTCTTGCAAAATAGGAATATTCTCTAGCATAAGGGTCTTGTCTCTGGAGTTGGTGAATCCCACTTAAATTGCATAGAGCTGAAACCCCTTTCTCATGCATTTGCTTAGACGAGATGCTGTAATAGGTGGTAGTTGTAAGTGCTTTTAATACCATGCAATTCTTGATGAGTCTAATCACTTGATTTAAAATAAATAACCTTATCTTTGTAGTCTACTAATGACCAGTGCCTCTCCAACCAATCCATCCCCAATAAAATATCATATGATCCTAGCAGTAGGATATTGAGTTCTACAGTTATGTGTTATCCCCCAATACTCAATTCATAGTTTGGTACTTTTTCATTGACTCGCCTTCTTGCCCCTGTAGCAAGCTAAGCTGACCAAGGGTTTTTAATTTTCGATTCTGCAATTTATAGTTTTTAACTACACAGGCAGTGTATGTAGCTTAAGCTGGCCCCAGGGTCAACTAAAATAGAAACATATTGGGTTTGTAGCTTACCTTCTAACTCCATCATGGTTGGTTGGTAGTCTGCTTTCCAATCATCTAGAGCTGCATTGGTTCTGGGTGGGTTTCAAGTTACATCCCCCACAGTCGATGTCTCTTGCAGATTTTTTGCCACCTCATTCCTCCCTCGATGATGACAGTTTTTGAAATAATGTGCCTCACCACACCCCCAACATTGCAACAGAGGTGTTTGGGATTCTCCAATGTCGAGTCTGCTAGAGGCTTCAATATGTCGCCCCTCACCAAACCACTTGGTATTTGTTTGACCTTTTCCATTTTTTTTACTTGATGGATTCCTTGTAGTATTTTTATAATTTCCAGATCTGTTATTTCTGCTATTGGTAAAAAAAATTATGTCCTTTTCAGGGCGTCCAACTTTTTCTAGTTTCTCCCTTGGGTTTGGATTGTTGATAGAACATATGTGCTTTCCTTATCTCTTCATCAACAATTTTCAGGTTCACAAACTCAATGCTCTCCTTCATATGTAATGGAAAACGACTCAAAAATCATTGCACTTTTTTCTTATCATCATGCAAATAAGGTACATATCGTAAAAAAGAAGTGAATTTCGTAGCAAATTCATCCATATACATTTGCCCCAGTTTTAGATCATGAAATTCTTGGGAATTTTCATTGTAAAAATGTTCAGTCAGATACTTATCTTTGAAATATTTTCAAAACTCATCCCAAGTTACATTTTAGTCTTCCACTCCACGCACATTCTAAACCTCCTCCCACCACAATGTCGCTTTCTCCTGGAGTTGGTAAATGATGAAAGGAGCTTTCAGTTTACTGTTATATTCGTACACCTAAAATTACTTGTTCATGTTTCTTATCCAGGCTTCTTCCATTTCTTTAGCCTCTCCATCAAAGGTGGGAGGCTTAATCTTCCAAAATTCACCCTCAAATTCCACTTTTTGTTTCTTCAACTCCTTCTATTCTAAAACATTTCCCGACTCAGCCTCATTTTATGTTTGACTTTTATTATTTCTTCATGTTTGATTGTCTTGAAATTTATCATGTAGTGTTTGGTGTTGTTCTCCTTCTTTCTGAGTATTCCTATCAGGGCTCAGTTGCCCACTGGGTTGATTTTGTCTATCTGATAGACTTTTTAATATTCTTTCTTGCTCTGTCATCAACCTTTCATTATCATTGCACACCTTGAGCATCTCTATCTGTAATTGCTGCACACTATCAATCAACCTATTTGTCTATCGTTACTGCTCTTCCAACATTCTGCTTTTTTGTTGCTACTGGTCTACACTTAACTGCACCCACATTTCGAGATTGAACTCAGGGTTGGTCATGGGATGGGTTTCCCCTACGTTTCTGGGTGCCTGATGGCTAGATCCCCTCCTCATGGTAGCTTAGTGCTGGTCTGTCCCTATCTTTTTCACAATTCCAACATTTAAACTTTATGAAAGAAAAACAAAATCAGAATGATCACTATCATGATAGTGTTTTGGCCCAACTGGCCCTAGCATGTAACCACACTCTGATACCACTTTTAACGACCATACATAATTCATAAAAAAAATATGGTCATTAATATTCCAAGTATGAAAGTATGTATTTCTTACCATTTCCTTTCCATTCATAAGAAATCACTTAAGCATTTATTTTGCTAATATATATATGATACTATTTGCAAGAAATATATAATAATGTACTCATTATACGATTTTTTTTGTTTAAACCTTACGTAAAACACTTAAGGTAGGGCTTAACATTAATCCCCACGTAAGCATATGCAACCTCATTAGCCATAATTCCAAAGTTATTAAACGTTCCTATTGGATTGTTTCGCATTCATGGCTTGTTCATTCCATATAGATATTAGTACATTCACATATAATGCTTTACATAGATAAAAAAGTACTTATAGATTTTCTGGTACATCTACTATATTTACCTTAATTTATTGCCTGGTTTATTACTATGAGACTAGTGATTGCATTAATTAAACACATGTCCAACCATGCTATGATTTAGCCACATGTCCATTCCGTAGTTGTCATTTTCCCTTTCACCGTCCTGGTGGTGCAATATTGATCGTTGGAATCCTATCAACTGAGACCTATGGTGTGGATGTCGTGAAGACTATTTAGGGTAACAAACCCTCTATACCCTCTTACCACACCTCATTTGCTTGTCATAGAGCTTTGAGTTTTCAACACTGCAAATGCTACTACCTCTCTCTACGGGTTCTTCCGAGGTTCTTTCTAGCATGATGCCTCAGCTTCCAGGGTTTATGTTCCATGTTGGCTTGCCTTTCTCGTAAATAGAATTTGCAACTGCTTTCCTTGCTAAGATATTAGTATGAGTTTAGTTTTAGCATACACTGGTTTTTATTTCACTTTTTCTTTCTTATATGAAATGCTAACATACCCTTCTTTGTCTCGCAGGGGTGTTGGGTAATGGATTTGTTTATCGAGAGGGCTTAGTTGGCCGTGAAGTGGTTTTTAACTTTCAACTCTTCGACTCAGGTAAACTATATGCTGCTTGCTGTATTATTTTTGTGGTTCACCTTCACTAATTTTGGCTTTTAGTATTTAACTAACCATTTGTTTCATCTACAAGTTTCTTCGGATTTCAGGTGGTTGGCTAGCTTAATCGATTGCAACACAAACTTGGCAACCTTTCAACTTCTTGCTGGCGAGTTAAGTTGTTTTCGACGCTGGATGTGTATTGTTAAACTACTAATTTGTTGAAGTGATAGCCACCACCACCTTGTTGTATCCTGCAGGGACAAAGGGTTTTAATGGTAGGATGGTATTATATTCCTTGACTGCGATTTATCAAGTGCACCTTTCTGTTTAATGCTTAAGCAAGATATTTTTCTAGGGCACGACCCTCTATCTGTTAGTTTTGTGTATATATTCTAATGATATGTATAGAAGACATACATTATTCTTTTTATTGGAAATATAATTGTACTATCCACTGTGGAAGTTCCACAAATCTACGAATTATTTTATCATATTTTCTTGGAATTTACATCTAAACTCTTTAGGATTTTATCTCAGTGTATTCTGCCAATTACTCAGTCCGGTATGGTGTAATTCAAGGACATTTGAATTATTGCTAAATTATGAGAAACTTCATACATGTTTAGATGGTTCTTACAATGTTTCAATGGAAGAATTTTTTGGTTCTATCTATCATATGTGCTTTGAGTATCCAAATTATTATTTTTCGTGTTCCTTTTCATCGTTCGTAGTTTAATTTCAATAAACATCCTCTGAAGTTTATTGATTAAGCACTCAGCCTTTCCTCTTACTGGCTCAAGGGAAATGAGCCTGAAATCTTGTTTTTGGGGTTCAGGTACTAAACCCGTAAGCCTATACCTCATCTATCACAGTCTAAATGTTTATACAATATGAGTTTCTCTTCCTATTTGTAGAGAAATTATCCCTTTGTATTCTATATAATAATAACTCAGAATTCTTAGGGTCTAGTGCTTGTTGCTCTTCAGGCTGTACAATCAACTGTTTTAGAATTTTAATGGTTTTCTTTAGCAATTACAATTACTGAACTATACTGAGTTTTAACGGTAAACTGCTCCATCTAACTTAATTCATTTTGTGTTTTTTAATGCTATAACTACAGAAATTTGTTTCCCTTACTAGGCCTACAGTACCTTGCTCAATACATTTGAACACAGAGAAATATGTACGAAATATAACTTTACCGAAATACTATGAGTAACAGTTAAATATTAATTAACAACACAGTAAGGTATTTCTGATTAATTTTGGAGACCCAACATTTGTAAATACCTATTTCCAAAAGATTCTTTATCAAAAACTGGTATCCTCCCAACCTTGAGCGATGCAGTCGCGTCCTCTACTCCACCCTTGCTCCTCACTAGGGCTTAGGAGTTCTTTGAGATAGGAAGTGAGGCCTCAGGATAAAAATCCAGGCTCTACTTCACTTGGGAATTCTTGAGGTGCACTATTTTTTCCTCCCACCTCTAGACAACTCGTAGCAAAACCTATTGCTAATACTTCCCTGTTTCCTTTTGCACAGAACCCCCTTTCTTCTTAGGATTTTCCTCTAAATCCTTCTTGAACGTAACTGTTAGAAGTGTCTCCCAAAGTGTAAGACATACAAAAAAAAAAAAAAAAAAAAAAAAAAAAAAAAAAAAAAAAACTATCTTTCATGAATAAATAACATTGCAAAATATAATTTTGAACATAAGTAAAGATATTTATTTTTATTATTATCCTAAACAAAGCAACACGTTAATCATTTAATTAGATTTTTTTTTTTTTTAATATTTATTTATACATATGATTCTACAATAATTTTTGTTTTTATTTATATATATATAAATGTATTTTTAAATAAAATAATTTAGATTTCAATCTTAATTTTTCTTAAAAAAAAAACCAAAACACTACATGATGATATAAAAAAAAACATCCAAAAAAATCAAAATGTTAAAGCCAAATTATAACAAATAAAATTATTGTTCTCAAAATATAGAACCAAATTCTTATGCATTACATCCATGCTATTATCGAAGGGGCTCCAATGAACAGTAGGATTGGTTGGATTCATCTTTTTTTATACAAAATCATCCTTTAATTTTTCCAAAGTAGCCAAAGCTCTACGAATGTTAATATTTTGTGATTTTGTGACCAACACATTGATTGTGATTATTTTTAATTTTGACGATATTCGAGTGCACATTAATATTCGAGTAGTATTTGAAGTAATTATAATATGTTTTCATTTCAGACTTGACTTTATTTAGTGAATTAATCTTAATATATTTTAAATTTATTTTTATAAATAAAAATTTAATATTATTAAAATAAATTCAATACTAAAATAATTATATGAATACATTTTTATTATAATTATAATTAGATTTGGAATCAACTATTCAAAAATAAATCAAACGTAATAAGTTAAACTACACAGTTTAATTAATAAGATATTCATGTAATTTGAAAATTTAATTAACTCTTATTAGGAAGAGCAATAACGTGACATTGCTAAAACATATGTATATCTACATGTTTTTTCTTTACCTGCATTTTCTTATCTAGATGTGTTGAAATGGACCAAGTCCTAATACGAGCAATAATGTGACACTGCTAAAACATATGTATATCTAAATATTTTACTTTACCTGCATTTTCTTATCTGGATGTGTTGAAATGGAATCTTGTGATTGAGAATGACTTTGATATTGAAATCTTGTGATTGAAAATGACTTTGATTATCTTCAATTCTGATGATATGATAATGGGAATTTAAACAATATTAAACTGTAATATTACAATAAGTTTTATAATTACAAGAATATATTTAGTTATGTTATAATCTATGAAAATTAATAAGTTAAAAATCTAAAATTGTCTTTTTGAATACATAGATTAACATTTAAATATTATAAAAGTTGAAAATAATTAATATTATTTTATATTAATGGAGAAATGGTTACACAAGTTGTAACATATCTCCTTAGTTTAGGATTAGTTCCTACAATTTAGGAGTTTGTTTGCAACTTCCTAATTCCTAGTGATGTAAGTAATGATGTAATTTCTCATTCATGTATGAAGAGTAAAATCAGAGTGTTCTCTCTGTTTGAGTGCAGTCTCCAGGTGTAGTACTCACCTGTGAGCTGCAACTCCTTTTTTCAATTCAGTGTGATTTTTATCTTGGTATCGGAGCATAGAGTAGGGAGAGCCTTATTTACTTTATTTTTTTAGCATCATTGATTACAGAACTGTAGTGGCTATGAGTATATGGAAGCCTTAGCAGAATCAGGTGGACTGCAATAACACCTGAAACACAGGCCTCAGATGACTGATAATCTCTGAGCAGGAGAAAGGATTGGCGCGGTTTTGTCACGAACTGTCACACCATTGGCACGGTTTTGAGAGAGATAAGCATGCCAACGCGCCAAAATACACTATTGGCGTGGAAGTACACGCAAAAGTATCAGAGCTTTGGATTGTAGGGTTTCGCTGCTCCAAATAGGTCATCGTGGAATTTTCGCTATAACATTTTTTCTACAAAGTTTCAGAAGCTGAAATGTTTAGGGTACGAAGTCGAAATCTTGAGGAAGATTGTCTAAAAATTTCAGAGCTTGGTTCGCAATATTGTCAGAGATATGATCTGTGGAAGTTATGTCTTTTTTCAGGCTCCTAAACAGGTCATCGTGGAATTTGCGCTATAACTGTTTCTCTACGAAGGTTCAGAATCTGAAATTGTTAGGGTGCGAAGCTGAAATCCTGAGGAAACTCGTCGAAAAATTTCAGAGCTTGATTTGCAATTTTTTGGAGATATGATCTGTGGAAGGTGGTGCTTTTTCAGGCTCTCGAATTTCATCTCAAAGAGGTGATCATGGGAAAAGTTCAATAACTCTCTCTCTGAGCATCAGATTGGAGTGTCATAAAAAGTAATCATAAGCACACGGACTTTAGTTTCTTGGATATCAATTTCAGAGGAAAAGGACGAAACAATGACACGTGGTAAGTCGTACAAGTTCGCTCTACTGAACCAGTCCATAATTAGGTCATTGTGGGAGATTGGACATAACTTTTCCTTGGAGAATCCAAATCAAGTCAGACCTATGGCATTTGAAAGATAATTTAGAAGGCTACCTTACTGCCAAATTTCAAATATTGAAGAGCCACAATCACAATGATAATCCAATTTCAATATCGAGCTCCTCAAAAGAAAGAAAAAGGTGTTTTTTTTCTTTTTTTTCTTTTCTGAATTGCATAAGTCTTGTTTGAAGAATTAATTTGAATTGATTCCAAGGGAATATTGTAGAATAGATATCGGTATTGGGTTCTAAAAAATTCCCCGTAAAAATAATTCAACACCTATTAAGCCTTTAGAAGGCTCTACTATGACTCATGAAGATGAAGAATTGCAACATGATCTATCAAAATTACAAGAGCAAGTGCACCAAATTTCGCTCTCGCAAAGAGCAGCAAAAAATGAAATGGAAGTTTTGAAGAAAGGCATGGAAGCAAAGATGGATGGTGTGAAGAATAATATGGATGGTTTGATTAAAGATGTGGAATCTAAGATAGATGACATGGAAGCTAGTATGGAATCTAAAATGGAAAACATGAAGAAGGATCTAAAAGCAGACATAGAAGGTTTGACAAAATTGATACAAGAAATGTTTCCTAATGGTGAAAAGATAGTAGAGGAAACTCGTGATGAGAACAAAATAAATGTTAATCGAGATTTCATAAATTCTAGTGTTGGCGGGAAGAACCACCATATTCCAAAAATGGATATGAGGAAGTTTGATGGAAAGGATCCTGTATCATGGATACTACAGATGGAGTAATATTTTGATCTCCATAATGTGAAAAACACACAAAAGGTACACATTGCAACTTTACATTTAGAACAAAATGCATTTGTATGGTATCGATGGCTTTGCTCTCGTAAAAAAATTGTCACTTGGTCAATTTTTACGGAGGAAATGATAGCATATTATGAGGATAAAAAGAGAAACACCTTCTTTAGCGAATTTATAAATCTCAAACAAAAGGGCTTAGTGGGGGAGCACATTGAGGACTTCCAAAAATTGAATATAAGGGTAACTGATATTCCAGAGGAACACAAAATTGATCTCTTCATAGGCACTTTACAGGATAACATCCAACATGAAGTTTGCGTTTTGGAACCTGATTCATTGGAGAAGGTATTCAGGTTGGCAAGAAAAATTGAATGTAAAATTATGGCGACAAGGAAGCCTACCACTCACTTCTATAAAGAAGGAAGTGTTTCTACGCCTAGATTTCCACAACCTACAAGGTTGACACCACAAAAATTGGAAGAAAAAAGAACAAAAGGGCTTTGCTACAGTTGTGATAGAAAATACACTAAAGGTCATAAGTGTGCTGAGAAGAAATTATTTTACATAGATTGTGAAGAGGAAGAAGAAAATGAACAAGAGGATATACACCAGGAACCAGCCCCAGAAGAGGAAGAAATGAATCCAACCATATCGTGTAATGCACTGGCAGGAATTACCACTCCTCAAACTCTCAAGATAAAAGGACAAATCAAGAAGAGAAAGGTAATAGTGTTGATTGATTCAGGTAGCACCCATAATTTTATTCATTGTAAGTTAGCCAAGGAATTAAATTGTTTCCTATACCCAGCACCAGAATGTCAAGTGATGGTTGCAAATGGAGGAACTATAAATTGCTCTGGAAAATGCCATAATATCAAGCTAACCATGGGGGAATATGTATTGACTAGTCCAATGCTTGCCATTCCTATGGGAGGTGCTGATGTTATACTAGGAGTACAATGGTTACAATCTTTGGGGACGGTAGCTTTTAATTTTCAAGAACTTTTCTTGAAATTTTTTTCAGAAGGAAAGGAAGTCGAATTACGGGGTATTGAAGGGAAGCCAGGAAGGATAATAAGCTCTAATGTGATGACAAAGCTTCTAAAGAAAGAACAACGAGGCGTAATTGCACAATTATGCTCACTAGAAGTTCCGACATCAAAATCATCTATTTCTGCAGATCTCCAACAAGTCTTGGACAATCATTCCAAGGTGTTTGAAACTCCCAAAGGACTCCCACCTATTCGTGATCATGATCATGCTATTCATTTGATTCCAGGAAGTGTTCCTCCAAACATCAGGCCTTATAGATATCCTTACTTCCAAAAGAGTGAAATTGAACGTATGATTGCAGAAATGTTAGAGGCGGGTATAATTCAACCTAGTCAAAGTTCTTTCTCTGCTCATGTAGTATTGGTACACAAGAAGGATGGATCATGGCGAATGTGTCCGGGTTATAGGGAGCTCAATAAGCTCACCATTAAAGATAAATTTCCCATTCCTGTGATTGATGAATTATTGGATGAATTACATGGAGCAATTTATTTTACCAAGTTGGATCTTCGTTCAGGATATCATCAAATTAGAATGAAGACTGAAGATATTCCAAAAGCAACATTTCAAACTCATGAGGGTCATTATGAATTTTTGGTCATGCCTTTTGGCCTTACCAATGCACCTTCTACATTTCAAGGGTTGATGAATTCCGTTTTCAAACCCTTCCTTAGAAAATTTGTGCTAGTATTTTTTGATGATATACTAATCTACAGCAGGTCTTGGAAGGATCATGTTGAACATGTTGAAAAGGTGCTCAAACTATTGCAGGAGAAACAATTATATGCAAAAACATCCAAATGTTTCTTTGGAGTACAAGAGGTGGAATATCTAGGTCATATTGTATCTCACGAGGGTGTTAAAGTAGACCCTAACAAAATTAAAGCCATTAAGGACTGGAAAGTCCCCACAACCATAAAGCGATTGCGAGGATTTCTCGGGTTAACAGGGTATTATCGCAAGTTTGTTAAGAATTATGGGCGAATAGCAGCACCTCTAACAACATTATTGAAGAAAGATGCATTTTCATGGACTCCTGAAGCAACTAAGGCCTTTGAACATCTTAAAGAGGCAATGTGCCTAGCACCGGTCTTAGCTACGCCAGACTTCACAAAAACCCTTATTGTGGAATGTGATGCCTCAGGAAATGGAATTGGTGCAGTTTTAATGCAGGAAGGAAGACCCATTGCTTTTGAAAGTCGTCCAATCAAAGGAAAGTATTTACAGAAACCTATTTATGAGAAGGAAATGTTAGCAATACTGCATGCAATAAAGAAATGGAGAACTTACCTAATGGGAAGACACTTCAAGGTAAAAATTGATCATGATAGTCTTAAACACTTTTTGGAACAAAGACTATCTCCAGAAGACCAGAAAAAATGGGTCCCAAAGATGTTGGGTTATGACTTTGAAATAATCTACAAAAAAGGAAAGCTTAATGTTGTTGCAGATGCACTCTCAAGAAAGAATGAAGAGGTGGAAGCATTGCTTTGTGCCATTTCTATTATCCAACCAGATTGGATAACCAAAGCAAGAGATGAATGGAAGAAGGACAAAGATGTATGGGCATTCATTCAAAAGTTGCAGCAAGATCCTAGTACATCTAATACATTTAGTTGGAAAAATTATTCCTTATGGTACAAAGATTGCTTATATATTTGTAATAATTCCCAAATAAAACAAAATATTCTTCTAGAATTGCACACTTCTCCTTTAGGAGGACACTTAGGATTTTTAAAAACTTACCATAGGGTGAAGAAAGATTTTTTTTGGAATGGCCTTAAATCTGATATTCAATAGTTTGTGGCGGAATGTTTGGTTTTCCAGTAGAATAAAGTTGAGACAATTAAGACCCCGATACTTCTACAATATTTATCTATTCCAAGTCAACGTTGGGAGGAGATTTCAATGGATTTTATCACAGGTTTACCTAAGTCCAAAGGAAAGAGTGTCATCATGGTGGTAGTTGATAGAATTAACAAGTATGCACACTTTTGTGCATTATCTCATCCTTTTAAAGCAATTACAGTTGCTACTACATTTATGGACAGAATTCAAAAGCTACATGGAAGCCCGAGGGTTATTGTGAGTGACAGAGATCCCATTTTTACTCGAAATTTTTGGACGGAGTTATTTTCTTGTTTGGGTACTCAATTAGCTCATAGCTCATCTTATCATCCTCAATCTGATGGTCAAACTGAGATAGTAAATAAATGTTTGGAAGGATATATTTGTTTTTTTGTATATGATAAACAAGCACAATGGGTCAAGTGGTTACCTCTCGCTGAATGGCGGTATAACACTTCCTTCCATACTGCAGCAAAAATGACCCCATTTATGGCACTTTATGGATATCATCCACCATCTATCACATCATCTTTAAGGGAAAATTTGAAGGTTCAAGCAGTGGAAGATCACATCAAGCATCAGCAAGAAGTTCTCCAACTCTTAAAGGATACTTAAATTTGGCACAAAATCGAATGAAACAACAGGCGTATCAACATCACAGCGAGAGAAGTTTTGATGTAGGAGATTGGGTATTTTTACGACTACAACCATACAAACAAATGTCGCTCAAGCAAGCTAAGAAGGATAATAAATTATCGCCAAAGTACTATGGTCCTTACAAGGTGTTGCAAAATATTGGTACTATGGCATACAAATTGGAGCTTCCTGCTTTTTCGCGAGTGCATCCAGTTTTCCATGTTTCATGATTAAAAAAGGTTATAGGTGAAAATATTCCAATTCAAACAATATTTCTAGACCTTGATGAGGAAGGAAAAGTCATATTGGAACCTGAAGCGGTCACGGAAACAAGAACTCGACAGCTACGGAATCGATCAATTTCAGAGTATCTCATCAAGTGGAAGAACTTATCCACTGAAGATTCTACATGGGAGGATGAGAAGTTTATACAGAAGCACCCAGAGCTACTCAAGCATTGAGGACAACACTTTTTTGAAGGAGAGGGGCATGTTAGGTCCCTATGTTACTAGTATAGTCCCTTATTGTTATTAGTGTAACCCCCTTATTGTTATTATTGTACCCTTGTAACCCCCATTTTGTTATTATTGTGCCCTTAAATTATTATTGTTAGGTCGGCTAAGATTACATTGTGGCCCACTAGGATTACATTATGGCCACATGGACTCCTATATATAGAAAGGAGGTTTTGTAAATTGTATCATCCAAGAATTGTTCATTTATGTAATGTATTGGAGGTTTCCCCCTCAAAGTGGCTCATTTCTAAGGCGTTGATATCTCTTTTCTTCTATTTTTGGAGTTGGTTACACAACATGGCATCAATGTGTTTTGTTCTCTTATGAAACATTGAATTATTTGATAAATCTATAGCTGTGCTGTTATCATAATAAATTGTTGTGTATTTTACCTATTCATGACACAAGCTTGTCAACATTCTCCTCATCCATACTGCTTGACATGCTGCTGCTGTAGCGGCCACATATTCTACCTCTGCTTTTGATAAAGCCATAATTCATTATTTCTTAGAAGCTCATGCAATGGCTCCTGATCCCATATGAAAAATATATCCAGAGGTGTTTTTCTTGTCATCTATTCTTCGAGCCCAATCACTATTAGTATATCCAATCAATTCAAAATTTTCTGAAGTGGTGTACAAAATTCCATACCTCTTTGTTCCTTTCACACACCTCAGAATTCTTTTTGCTGCTTGCCAATGTGCCTCCTTTGGCCTTTCCATAAATCTGGAAATTAAATTCACAACATGCATAATATATGGCCTAGTTGTAGTCAAATACATAAGGCTGCCAGCTATGCTCTTGTACAAACTTGGACCAACATCCTTGCCACTGGCTTCTTCGCTTAACTTCAATCCCATCACTATAGGAATAATTGATGCCTTGCAATACTGCATGTTAAATCTTTTCAAGACTTATTTAACATATTTTTCTTGACAAATAAAAATTTTATTTTCATTTTTCTGTACTTCTACTCCTAAGAAGTATCTGAGCAACCCCATATCAGTCATCTCAAATTTATCCTTCATGATTGTTTTAAAATTCTTAATGAGGTAAGAATCATTACCTGTAAATATAACATCATCAACATACAAAACAACAATCAACATCTTACCATCTTTCTCTTTGATGTATAATGTGGGTTCTGCTTCACATTTTTCAAACCCATTTACCAGTAGTTAGGCATATATCCTACTGTACCATGCTCTTGGTGCTTGTTTGAACCCATACAGAGCCTTCTTCAATCTGCATACCTTGTGCTCTTGGTCTTATTTATCATATCTCAAAGGTTGTTAAACATAAACCTCTTCCATTAATACTCCATTTAGGAATGCTGATTTCACATCCATTTCGTAAACTTTCCATTTCTGTTGTGCTACTATGGACAACACTGCTCCTACTGTTTCCATTCTTGCAACTGATGCAAACATTTCCTCATAATATCTTCTTTGTTGTTGCTTGTAGCCTCTGGCAACAAGTCTCACCTTGTTCCTTTCAATATTACCTTCAGCATTTCTCTTGGTTTTATAAACCCATTTCACTCCAATTACTTCTTTGCCTTTTGGGAGATCAACTAATTCCCATGTCTTATTTTTCTCTGTGACATTTATTTCTTCATATATAGCATCTATAAATTTCTTATCTCTTACTTCTCCTTCAAATTGAATAGGATCTTCTACATGACAATATAATTAAATTAAATAGTTCATATCTTCATTTGCTGCCCCTTTCTCATAAATTTCATTTAGGCTTTTGAATCTAGTTCCTCTTTCACTTGCTGAACTTGTGCTTGTAGAAGCACTCAAATCTGTTCCTTGTGATGTTCTTGGAAAAACACTATCATCACTCATCAAGGGTGTTCTCATACTATCTTGTGGTGTCCCTTGTTGTCCTTGTGTTGGTGGAGGTGGTGCTACTAATGAGGAATGTCTTCCAACCATTTCTTCCTCATATTCATCATGAGACAAACAAGTCTTTACATTCAGTGTCTTCTTAATGCTTCCATTCCAAGCTTCTTCTTCAATAAATTATACATCTTTGCTTATCATAAATTTCTTGGTGGATATGTTATACAATTTGTATACTTTGGATTATTCACTATATCCAACAAATATGCGCTTCTCCCCCTTACTGTCCAACTTCTTCCTTAGCTGATCTGCAATATGTGCATAATCCACACAATCGAAAACTCTCATGTGAGTGACACACTGTTTTATGCCACTCCACGCTTCTTCTGAAACTATGTTCATTACACTCTTTGTTGGACATCTATTCAGCAAATATGCTGCACAATGTATAACTTTAGCTCAATATTCATTTGGCAATGTTTTGCCTTCAGCATACTTCTTACCATGTCCATGAAAGGTCTATTTTTCCTTTCAGCAACTCCATTTTGTTGTGGTGTATACCTTGCTGTAAATTATTTATGAATCTCATCTTCTCTGCAAAAACACAGAAATTCTTTGGAGATATATTCTCCTCCTCTGTCTGTTCTTAAGACTTTAATATTCTTCCCACTTTGATTCTCAACAAGAGCCTTAAAGTAGCAGAATTTCTCAAACACTTCACTTTTCAACTTCAAGAAATAAACCCATGTTTTTGTTATGTAATCATCAATAAAGGTTAGCATAGAATGGCTGCCTGCTAATGATGGTGTTTGCATTCGTCCACACAAATCAGAATAGACTATTTCTAAGGGTGCCTTTTCCCTTATGCTCTTTCTTGATGGAAAACTTTCCATGTGTTGTTTGCCCAAGATGCAGCGTTCACAAAGGTTTTCTGGCTTTTCAATCAATGGTAGTCCCTTTACCATTCCTTTTCTATACAAAAAATTCATACCTCCAAAGTTAAGATGTCCAAATCTCAAATACCATAACTTGTTTTCATCTTTTGCTTCTCTTTGGAATGTCCCTTGTGTCACTACTGCCATTGCAACTCCTTTTTTCAAATCTTCTTTCATCTTGAGAGGAAACATTCTGTTTCTTGTCATCTTCACTTGTGCAATGCATTGCTTATTTGGTAGTTTATCCATGATGGTGCATACATCATCTTCAAAGAAAACATTCTACCCTTTATGAATGAGTTGTCCAATGCTAAAAAGGTTACACTTCATACCAGGTACATAGTAAACATCTGATATGGATTTCTTTTCTCCTCTCTTTGTCAAAACACTTACTCTACCTTTTCCCATGACAGAGACTTTACTATCTGTCCCCAATGTTACTTGAGACTTCACATTTTAATCTAACATGGAAAACATGGAAATGTTTCCAGTCATATGGTTGCTACATCCTGAATCTAGAAACCATATATCTTAATTTTTCTCTTCAGCCATATTACATGCTAAAAATAAATTCTCTTGACTGATATTTTCTTTTGTAAAATTAGCACTAAGTCTACTACCCATGTCACTCTGTTTCTTCCTACATTCATTGGCATAATGGCTATAATTCTTATAGCAATTACATTGGACTTGGGATTTATCATACCTTTGTCCATGTGCTTGATTTTTTCCACCTTGTTGGTTGTTGCATTGGCTTTGATTATTACTTTGGTTTCTGCCCCTTCTACTAGTATTTGCACGGTTGTTTCTTCCTTCTTTATTTTGGCTTCTGCCTCTTCCTTTTTCTTTGTAGTTTCCTCTGCCTTGACCTCTTCCTCTTCCAAAGGACATTTGGATCTTGAAGGCATGCTCCAAATATTATTTTGATGTTCTACCCAATCTTTGTTCATGTGTCATCGATGATGCATGAAGCTTATCAACAGTAAAAAACGAGAGATATTTTAGCTCTTCAATGATTATGACTATCACATCAAATCTTGAGGGTAAGCTCCTAAATACTTTCTCCACTATTATTCTTTCTTCTACTATTTTTCCATGAGATATTATTTGAGTAACCAACTCGATCAAAAAAGTGAAGAATGAGTCTATTGTATCAGGCTCCTTCATGCAAATGACTTCAAAATATCTTCTCATTAATTGAAACTTTGTTGTCTTTACCTTCTCCATTCCCTGGTAGGTTGTCTGGAGGGTATCCCATGCATCCTTGGACCTCTTGGCTACTACAATCCTTGGAAATACAATTTCGTGCATTGTCTGATAGAGATAGAAGAGGGATTTTTAGTCCTTCTTCTTATTACTCTTCAACAAATCCTTCTCTACCTATGTTAACGCATTAAAATCTTGTTCATCTGTTGGTTGTTCAAAACCATCTTCAACTAGCTCGCATAAATATTGAGAGGAAAACAGAGCTCTTATTGTGATTGCCCAATAGTCATAGTTCTTCCCATTGAACTGTGGGAGTTGAGTATTTGTCATACGCGTTCTTGTGCTAAATTTTGATATGGCTAGATTTCTGAACTATGCAATAAAAACTTGATTGTGTTTCCAAAAAAACCGTCTCTCTGCTGAGAGATAAACTCTGTCTCTAAGGACTATTATCTTCAAGCAAACAAAAAACTATGTTCTGTAAATACTTGGCTTTGCTGATTTTTAACACTACTAGAGAAAACTTCAACAACTCCTTCCTTCAGCTTCTTTGACAAATTCAAACAGCCTAGACTAGCTTTGATACCATGTTGAAATTTCTAAACAATTATAAACACACATAAGAAATACAATTCCTCTTCTCAACATAGAGATTCAATTGAAAATATATGGACAGAGATACAATAAAACAACTATTTAATTAAGCATAAAAATATATTACAATGTATTCTCAAAACTGTTGCTCTGGCTTTTAAAAAAAATTACACAATCTGCTACAAACACATCATTCCATTTCTCACTCTTTGTCTTCAAAGAGACACACGCAGTGTCTACTTTCCTTAAGGCATAATACAAAGTCCATTTTTTTTTACTTTACAACCTTCGGGCCTTTTCTTTTTATATGTCATAAAAAGAAAAAATATTAAAACAAACTATCATATTATATATATTATAAACATTCTATGTTTATGATATATATATATATAGATATCGAAACATATATATATCCTAAGTCAAAATACTTTGCCATGATGCTTTAATAAAACAAAAAATATTAAACCTCTTAACCTAAGGTCTAAAATTTTACAAATGCGATTTCGCAGACCTGAAGCGTCTTTATGCAAATCGCTTAAATGAGATTTATCGCATCCATTTTCCACCCTGCCAACTGTGCATTGAAAGCTTGCGATCAGGCTCCTATTGATTGATGGTGGACCCAATGACGGACTTCAAACAAACTCAAGCATATTTCTTTTTTTTTGTCAATTTGGTAGTGTCTCACTATTTTATATTTATAATTTGAAAGCATGTTACAAAATATAAAATTCAGTCTATGGCCTCAACCTGCCCGTAGGAAACCAAGTTTGTTGGCCACCTTAGAGCATTAAATGCCAACAAAAATTGAAACAGTTTCATTCGACCATGTACTTCATTAACTAACTCACTATTTACTCGATTATCTACAAGTCTATGGATTAAGATATGTCCTTGCAAAAAAAAAAAAATGCATCTGATAAACATGAGTAAAATCTAAAACTGCTAGCCATCAGAGGAGTCAATTGATGCTGGATCTTTAGTTGTGGATCCGGGCATATCCACTTGTTGCAGTTGTTTCTCAATTCTGCCAGCACAATCATGTATTCTTTTGATACGATCAGTATCCTGATACTAAGTGATTTTTATATCATTCAACTGATTATGAATATCATGTAGCAAATCCACTATTCGTGGTTCAACCTTCTCTTGATGAGGGGGAAAAATCTACATAGCTTTAGCCAAGAGGCATTTTACAATCCAGTAAGTATGAACTGTTTGATGAAACAGTGATAAAAAACCACGGGTATTGCCAGGGTCTGTGATGAAATCCATGATTTCTGCTTCAGCAACATTATCTTCTTCATCAATTTGAATTTCCCTCTCCCATCCTCGAATTTCCTGTCTGACAGTGGATGAATTGCCAATACCATAATTTTCATAGAGGTTTTGTAAAATGTTTTGTCGCGTCTTCCTACCTCGTTTCCTGAGGCTAACTTTAGGCTCAACTTGCTTCTGTTTGCCTTTATCAGGATGGTTACAAGTCTGTCTCTTAACCATGATGAAGACTTGCCTAAGAATGAACATAGACAAGAAATAACAAACCATTAAAGTTTGGACACCATCAGCGAAATTACAAGATGGGTGTAGCAGAGTTCTGGTGAGCGCAGAAGCCATGTGACTTCCTTGAAGACAAGCAAAATGAAAACAGTGAGCCCAATCCCAAAGACTGATGGCCCAGAAATAAACAAAGAACCCGATACCATAGAAAACAGGCCAGGATATGCTGACATGATGATTCTACAGTGCAATTGTATCCATAGAGAACTGGACATACAAATCTGCCCACCTACTATCACTAACAGCAGGAAAGAAACATACATACTAGAGATACAGTTGAACATCATTATTAACTGTAAAACGAAGAATCGTACTATCCCAACTGCATCCATGTAGAATAGAAACCATAATTCCAACCCACACAACTCTCAGATAAATAGAGAACTGCAAAACCCACCAAAACCAACAGTACCCATACAAAATAAACCTTCCAATTTCAACCCACCCGACAACAGATTGCGGAACTTGGGTAATAGCAGGAAAGAAATGACCATACTAGAGATACATATGAGCATCATAATTAGTTGTAAAATGAAGAATCTTATCCCAACTGCATCCATGCAGAATAGAAAACATAATTCCAACCCACACAACACCTAGATTAACAAAGAACTAAAAATCCCACCAAACCCAGCAACTCCCATACAAAATAAACCTTTCAATTTCAACCCACCCGACAGCAGAATGCGGAACTTGGGTTGCCTCGAGTAAAACCATTACCGGAACAGAAGAATTGTAGGAAAGGTGACAAGGGTCACGTAAACAAGGGTCGACGTGTCTTAAAAGGGGAATGACAAACCCATAATCTACCAACTGAAACCAAATAAACGAAGCTATCCTCGGGCAATACATAGCCCAGAATACATCAACGAGCGTAGACAGAAGAATGATGAATACATACCCTAGCAAAGCAGCTTGTCTGATGCAGGGTATGGCCATCATCATCCGCCTGCGCTTCCTCAGAGTATCCACTGCAGATGAACAATGCATGGCAAAATGAAGTTACCAATTCATGTAGCCTACTATCACCTGAGCATTTCCTTTTCGTCCTAACATCAGAGGCTGTCTTCCCATCAACCACATTAATCACGTATCAGCGGCACGCTGCCATGAGAATTGTGAGGACTGCCTCATCATGGTTAATAAAAGCCTAAAGGACAGAGACCTCCTACCTGGAAAGCAAGGTTCTTACTCAATCGAAAGATGCGCACCTCGATAGGGGAATCATTGCTCTACATTGTCTCGGAGATTCTTTTGTGTTATTGCATCCAATTTTGAAGTTTCCTAGGTCAACTCCGTTTCGTGCGATTGGCTTGTGATTGGTCGATGGTATGGTGACTTGGCGTGTGGGTCCTCCGGCTTATCGCATGGACTGTGGACCATGGTGACGAGGCGAGAGTTCGTGTAGTCGGTTTTTGATTGGCCGTGGATTTAAGGATGTGGAGCATGGCCTCCATATGAAAGATGTGGTCTTATTTAAATACAAAACAAATGCTTGGTGGTTTCAAATGGCGGGAGTTATGAATTGGTTGGTGGGTGGTCTTAGAGGCGACATGGAAGGTTTAAGGTGGTAGACGCAGATGATGAGGGTGCTTAAATACAAAACAAATGCGTGGTGGTTTCAAATGGCGGAAGTTATGAATTGGTTGGTGGGTGGTCTTAAAGGCGACATGGAAGGTTTAAGGTGGTTGACGCAGAGGATAAGGGTGCGGATAGGAGAACTGATGTTGGATGGTCAAACCACAATCTTTCAATGCGAAACACAGGAAAACATGGCTACGGCCATTAACCAAAAATTCAAACTTGAAAGGTTTTAAGAACATAAACTGCATTGCACAGTGGAGTGCAAATCAAACCAAACAATCTTTTTTTGTTGCTGTCCTTTGGGATTTCCGTCAGACTTTAAGTTTCAGTCCTCCTTACCAGTGTTCAGTTAGAATTAACATTTCCAACACTGAAGATTTGCTCCAACTCTAGATCAGAAGCATCCATATAGTGATGGAAACAAGCATGACGGATTTGCACGTCGATGAGGGTTACTTCGTCGCCAAATCTTATTGGTTTATCGCCGTAGAAAAGAATGATGAGCACGCGCAGATTGAAATCGTCCACAACACGCCCGATTACTCTCAACTTGACTAGCTCCCTCTTTGTCTCCTCTATTCTTTGGGCAACTAAATACTTCACTATCTTCCTCTTTATCGCGTCCATTGTTTGCGCAAGACAATGCAGGAGCACCTGAATTCTTTACGCAACACACTTCTCGAGCATCCGAAATGAAGAAGAAACAACAAAATTTGACAATCCGCCTGAAATCTCTGGAGCTGAACATGCGAAACAAAGAAGAATTTATGAAAGAAAGTACAACGCTTCATAAAACTTGCAGTTGCATTCTTTTCCCTCCTTTAAAATGGAATAGACAGAGAAATCGAGAGTCCAAGTTAGTTAAGCTTTCGACAGGGCCGTTTTCGATATTTTTATTCATATTGTAATTAATTTGCATTTACTGATTGAGATAAATTAAGATCGTCGATGTGAATAACATGGGTAATAATACATTTAATTGTAGGTAATTTTAATTCTGAATACTTATAGCATTTTTATTTTAAAATTTAATAATGATAGTGATTAAGATTTTTTAAATGCTTAAAAACAGATCAAAATTTCGTATCCAATTATGATGGTGAATAGAGATTCACAAATATTCTCCATATTTTTCTAATAATGTGTTTTAATTTTTAGGTAAATATTTCATTCGTATTTAATGTTTTGGGTAAGTATTTCACTTATTTTCAATACTAAAATTTTTTAAATAAAAATATCAAAATTACAACATTAATATTAAATAAAAAAACTATAACTTATAAAAAACATTAGAAAAAATAAAACATTAATACTTTAATAATTATTAATTTAAGAGAAAATAAAATAAAATAAACATTATTAAAATAAAATATGATGTTGAGAACCTTGAACTATATGAGAAGTTTTTCTAAATTTCTGTGCTAGTGCTCTAGAGATATAAACATTACAAGACAAAAACAAAATATAGAGAATATAACTTATCATAAAGCGAGATGAAAGAAAACAGTGATGATTTAATAATTAATAAATTAAGAAGAAGTTAAATTAAAATATTTAAAATAAAAATAAAATGAAATACAATAAATTAAATTAATATAAATGAATTAAATTATAAAAATTGAAATGAAATATTAAATTAAAATAAAAAGATATATTAAATCAAATTGATATAGGTATTATTTAAAATAATAACATATTTAAATAGTATTAGATTAAAATTTGAAATTATAAGCCATTAAAATTTTCTACAGTGTTATTAATATTATTGGATTTTCTCTCAAAGTTTCGAATCAGTAATCTTTAGCTCATGTAGTTCCTCAAGAAAACCTATGATAGGGTGAACTGAGGTTTTTTTAGACTGGTCCTTTATAAGATCGGTCTCGACTGTGTCTCGGTAGATTGGATCATGGGTTGTGTGTGCAATTTTTTAATGGTCATAATTATAAATGGTACAACATGTAGGTTTTTAAGTCGGGGAGCGGCCTTCGACAAGGATGTTCTCTGTATCCACTATTATCTATCTTATTCATGGATGTTTAGTTCTAACATCAAGAAGGCGATGGATAAGGGGGTATTTCGAGGTATAAAGGTAACATACTGGAGAGAAATTTCCCATAGTTTTTTTGTAGATGATGTTTTGAACTTTGCACAACTTATCCTGAGAGGTTGGGAGGCTTTACATGATATATTTAATAGATTTTGTAAAGAATTAGGAATGGAGGAAAATGAAACTAAATATTGTGTTTATTTCTCTTCAGGAGGGAGGGAGGTATGTGACCATATTGGCGCACTATTTAATTTTAGAACTGTTGACCTTGAAAATGGTCTCACATATCTCATATTCCACTTGAAACCTCCCTGCTATTGGATAGAAGAGAGGAAATGGATTATAGATATATATATCAAAATAGAATCAAAGGGTGGTCAATGAAGTGGCTACCCAAGGGTGGGTGCCTCGTATTGGTGCAAACAGACCTTCAACAATTCATGGTGTACTCGGCACACATTTTCTGGATCCCAAAACAATCATGGAAAGTATAAAGTAAATAAAGGAAATTTTTTTATTGAATGGTGGGCGGGAGAAGGGTAAATACAAACTGGTAAGGTGGGAGAAGTGAACACTTTAAAAGGATCGGGGGGAGGGGGTTTTTGGGGGGTGTTAGGGCATCCTTCATCTGGAGGATTTTGGAAAGGCTCTCTTAATTAAATATCTTTCACGATATTTTCACATTAGGATGGGAGAAAATGTTGAAGGTTTATTTCATTTGGAATGTTTTATGAAAATCTGGCCATTCTTCAAAGACTTGTTAAAGTGGAGTTTTGGAAAAGGAAGTAAAATACATATTGGCCACATGGGCATCCGGGGCCCCCCATCAGGATGCCACATCAGTGCGGATTTGGGAAATCAATAGAATGGGAAAATAATTTTTTATTTGCCACAAGTCATTAATGAATGGGTGGAAGGAGTTTCACGCTGGAAGGAGGCAGAGGAAGTGAATCTGCAAGGATCATTGGGAGTGGAATGGAATCTCCATATGGATAAATTGAGAAGCATGGGTATTCGCCATAATAGTAGGGGAGACCAGGTAGCCTGGGGTGTAATTTTGAAAAAGCGTCAAGACACAATTACAGAAATATAGGAAGAGCTAAAACTGGCAAATATCGGGGATGGAAAAATATGCTGGCTCTGCAAGATATGGAAGGATAAATCCCAAATAAAAATGATTATTTTCCTTTGGCTTATGTGGAAGGATAAAAATATCACATAGAATAACCTCTAGAAAAGAGGGAAGATTGGACCAGGGATATGCAGACTGTGTTTGAAGGGGAATGAGGACAACGAACATATTTTTTACACTTTTTCATTTGCTGAGGAGACACATAAAAATTTGAGTAAGTTTTTCAACTTTCAAGATCTGGTATATTCATATGTCAAAGAATGTATCTCTTGGTGGTACGGGAAAGGTATGTTTTTCAGGAATATTCCAATATTTTTTCATTGGACATTATGGTGCTACAAGAATAAATGGATTTTTGAAGAGAAGGTTAGTACACCTACTATGGTAACTTTTCTGATTATTCGGAACTAGAGCAAGATCAGGATTCAACATAAGGCTCCAAGTGATCCCTCTTTTAGACTAAGACCTTTTGAGATTCACTACCTAGTTGTTTTTTTGATGGGGCGGCACAGAACATGAGATGTAGTTGTGAAACTTGGTTAATGATCACTCCACAATATCATTATAAGATACATTGGTATGAGGGCCAGGGTACCAATATGATGGTCGAACTTCTCGCGCTATGGGGATTTCTATGGTTCAAAAAATAATTATATATTGATAAGTTGTTGGTTTTTGGGGATTCTAAGCCTTTCATTGAATATATGAACCATCGGACTAATATGGCTCTGGGGCACCTCACAGCATGGCTCAATAGGATATCCAAACTCAGAAGATCTTTCTCCACCATTTCTTTCCTGCATATCTTCAGGGAGACAAACCAAATGAGAGACAGTCTATCTAAGAAGGGGTTGAATGGGAATTTTGGAGAAATGCAGGATGAATTATATGATGCCACAAGTCTAGGGTAAAAAGGCTCCGTTAAATTCTTTTGATCGACAATTAAGTTGAAGTGCATGTAATGAGGTGTTGTTTTCCAGTTTGTTGGTGATTTTGCTCGAGAACAATGGAATATACATAACAAGATGGTACAGGTTACATGTTTTGTATCGAACATGCTACTGACTGGTAATAGATTAAGAATGATAAAATTTTGAAACAGAAGAAAACGTAGAAGATTGAATTATCCTCTATTTTATATAAATGACTGATATTTTTCTGTACAGGGATACAAATTTCTTTCTAAATCTTTTATGAAAAAACAAAACATTGTAAAACATTTTATCTACTTTGTACTGGTACTAAATATAAAATGGACATTTTTTATACTGGAAAAAAATAGTACATTCCATCACCTTATTTTAAGCATGGTGAGGATTTATATTAAATTATTACTAAAATGGAGAAAGATAATTATATTATTATTTTAATTTATTAGGTTAAAGAAGTAAAAATAATGTGCATAAGAATAAGATTAAGAAAATATAAAATAGAATGAAAAATATAAAATAGAATAAAATGGATTAAAAAAATAAATTAAATTATAATAAAATTTAAAACAAAATTAAGATTAAAATAAATAAATAATTTAAATATAATTTAAATACTATTAAAGATGAACTAAATTAGAATTAATATAAAGCAAATAAATAAATATTTACTAAGTAAGTTAGAATTAATAAAACATATATATATATATTTAAGAGGAGATTAAATTAATGAGTGAATAAATTTTTAAGAAGACCATTTTTTTTAATGAGTTTAAGGGGAACTGAAACGACTGCAAAATATGAAGATAGGAGAAGAGGGAGGGTTAGAAGAATATAAATTTCATTAGTTTTAAAAGGAATATGATTTTTTTATTAAAATCTATTTGTAATTATAAATTGTATATTAATGAATAAGTTTTATTAACAATTATATATATATATATATATATATATATATATATATATATATATATATATATATATATATATAATTGTTAATAAAATATATATATATAAAAGAGATGTTAACACTATTAAAATATTTTTAATATTATTTTACAATTATTATATAAAAAAAATGAGTAAGAAAATAAGAAATTTCATAAATAAATATTTTGGTTTTAAGTAATATTGATATCACTTTTCTAAAAAACCAAAAATATTGGGACAAAAACCAGAACTCTTAGAATACTTTGATTTCGCTAAATATTAATAAATATTTAAAAAAAATATTTTTTTAACTCATTTCCAATATGTTTTTCCAATAAAATAACTACTCAATATTTACAATATATTTTTATTTATACCCATCAATACATATAAACCATTACTACCTTCTGCCTCCCCTCAATACATACAATATAATGAATCTAGTTTTCAAAATTCAAAATTTTAAAACCCATTAATGAATAAGTTGAAAACATGTTGATGAACACAGTCAGGCTTCATGCATGCCTAAATCAATAATGATATAGGTGAAAATAAGAAAATACATAAAAATATCTCAATTTCATGCCTTAAATGATGTGATTTAGTCATTCAAGGGCCATATATTTGGGAATTTTGAGATAATGAATGGGATTAAGAAAGAGAATGTTCTGAAAAATCAACTTTAAAAGAACCAATAAGATTCAAAATTATGATGTCATCTTAAAGGTAAATACTTCTAGTATGAAGAGAATAAAACAATTTTAAAAATTGTATTTTAATATGTTCTCTATATAGGTTTACTCAAATTTCAATGGAAGACACAAATTCGATTTTGAATTAAAGTTCAGATCCAATGAGTATGCACTGTATGTCTTTTAATATTTCTTGGTGTGGGTCTACTCAAAATTATGCATAATGGAAAATCGTTAGATGTGAAATTTAATTCTGCATCAAAAATATGCCTACACATGACTTTTTAGAAAAATAATATGGAGACAAACCAAAAATAAAATTATAAAATAGGGTTTTTTCTTTTTATTTAAAAAATCATATCACTTATTTTGTTAGTTTAACTATTTTTTTTTTTCCTTTGGAGGTTGATTTCATAACTCAAAATACACTTACTATATTTGCAATGGATTGACCTAGGCCTAGCTAAAGGTTGTAATCTTTGAATATTTCTGTCCAAGTTACTATTCACCCCAATAAAAAATTGTATGCAAAAATTGTGTCGTTGATGAACTAATAAATGATGACATGACACATACACATTATGGTTCTTAATATTCTATGGTATGGGATTTTGACCTCTTTGACTCCTTTAATTATGTAAAAGGTCATTCTTTCATCTTTTTGCAATATATTTTTGTGAATGCATGTCGCAAAGATCTCTCTCTCTTTAGAGATACCACCACCATTCTAGCCAATTTGTGTTCTCGAGTATTTTTATATTTCATTTATTAGTAAACTTATGGTTTTCATTATATTCTTGTGTTGTATACTATATTTATATCATTTTATGATTATTTCTATTTTTATTAATTTCTAGAAAATTCCTATGAAATAAGGCCTAATTCCACATTGAATAGTGGAAGGAAATATGAGCTGAGTAGGAAGTATAAATGGAGATGTGTTAGCTAGTGTCCGCTTGTGAAGGAGTGAGAAACATAGAGATAGTGCAGAGGTTGCTCGGGCATGAGCAAAGCATTGTAATATTCTCATATTTTCTGAATAACGCAATATCCATATTGTGGGGTTTTTAACTATGGATTTATGGAGGAAATAATTGTGTAATGTCTTGATTGAATTCTTTCTCTTGTATGTTTCTTGATTTGCGATCGTTTAAATTTTTCTGTTGATAAGTTGAATAGATTCAAGTCTATTGTTTTAGTAAATTACAATTAGCAATTTGAATTTACAAGGTATTTCTACAATTTTATAATTTTTCCCTTTCAAAGTTTTGTTTCAATTATATCTCGTGTCCTCTAACCAGATGGGTTTATTGAAGAGGCTTGTATGTCTCACATCTTGATATCAGTGATATGTAATATGGGCATTATTCTTGCACATATACTATATGCATAATTGTGTAAAGAAATTTGTTGTTTTTTCTTTCCAAAAAAATATATTAAGACAATATTGTGATGATAACATTAGGTATAACTAAATTAAGAAATATATAGGATTACAATCATATATGCATGATATAGTTAAAAAAGTTGAAAAACTTATCAAAATACTTTAATTACCAACAAATTGCTTGAGTATTTCCTAAGTTGCCTCGGAAATGACTTCTATTCTTCTTCCACATCTTTGTTTCAATTTTCCTTCCTCTCCTATATCTCAATTCAATTTTTTCTACTCACTTTTGTTATGACAGTCATCTCTCAAGCCATGAAAAGAACTATTGAAGCAATCCAGCAAAAACGCTTTGTAAGTGAAATGATGTGGCAGTAGTGGAAGTGACGCTCAAATAGGTGATGGGACAAATAGAAGAGTCAAACAATGGCATGGAAAATTTCTAAATATTATATTATAAATTTGTATATAGCATATACTAACATTCACATTTAATGTTGGAGTAATATTGGAGTAATATTGTCAGTATTTCAATTTATTAAAAAAAGAAAAAGAATGAATAAATTCTTTTATCCTGAGAAGTAATTGAATGATTTCTTGGTTCTAAACACACCAATAAAAGGTCAAATGTAAAATTCATAATAAAATATGATGGAACAAATTATTAACTAATTTGAAATATGTATTGATTTAAGTGACAATATAAAAATAAGTTAAAGGATTAATAACATGTGAGCACCATCAATAACTATATACAGATGCCTTTGTTAAATATGACAAAGAAAGCTACATGATAGCAATTCCCTGCGTTGAGCGGGGGTTTGAAGAAATGATTCAGTCTCACTATTTCATTATTCTGAAAGTTGATCTACGTAGGTGAATTTTCCTGGCTTCAGCTGGTTCTATTTACGCCCTTCCTTGACTCTATGCTATTTATCTACATTGGTTAGTATAGTTCCTACGTACTTATTGTTATTACAGGAACTATATTGGTTCTTACAATACAAGGAATACGTAAGAGTATGAAAAAAAATAGACCAAGATGATAGCTACGCGTGAAGTGTTTCTTAGATAGCCAAGCTTGGATGATTTCATGTAGACAATTTTTTACCAAATTATTTTAGCATTTATTAAATTTATGTGCATAGAAGTGATTGAAAATTGATGGATTTTTGTTCATTGAATATTTAAAGTATCTCTTTGCATTTATATTTCGTTATGCACTTGATAAAGATGATACTTTTGTATATAGACTATATTTCAGTCATATTAATAAAAAAATATCATTAAATTATTACGAACTAGTTTTCTAATAATGTGCATACAAATGATTAAAAATAACTAAATGTGAAAATAAGTGATAAAAATTTGATGGATACTATATGAATGATACAATTCAATAATGTCTTTTCGAACAATCTCTCCTTAGTTTAAATTTTAAGCTTATTTTGATTTTATTATTCATAGTTAGTTTCATACCAACAAACATCTATATGGCATGACAATGGTATTCTTAGCTTCCTAATAATCAATGTTCACACAACCTGGAAATACTACTATCTATATATTGTTACCCTGAAATAAGATAACCAGATAATTCATTAATAATCATTGGATTACATAATCAATCCACCTAATTATTTGTAAATGTAGATTACTACACAAAAGCGGACCAAATATTGAAGAAGTTGAAGGTTGAAAAAAAAACATTAACAACTACACCTCTAATTTTACTTTTTCATTGATCGAGGTGCATGAGGAAATTTCCAAAATCACACCTCTATCAAAAAATTGGTAGAGTCACAAATGCATAAAAAATAGAAGGCCTCAACAATGATTCTCTAAATCTAATATTGGTCTACCAATATTTTTACAGGTTTACATGACTAGCCAGAAGTAATTAAAAAAATCATGTTGTTTTACAGGAAATATCCATATATAGGCTTTCCTTCGAGTCATTTCAAAGTATAAAACGAACGTTAGATAACAGGAAACATAGTCTCGAAATCAACATCACATCTATTTGAACCAACGTGACATGGAAGGGAGCAACCAACACCCCTCGAGAGGTCAAAAAATGTTTCGCAAAACCATGCAGTCTATCCAAAAAAACACTACGCTCTCAAATTTTTCATTTCTACAAGCTTTGGATGCACCTCCACAAAGTGAAGAAAAAGAAAACCAAGTGGTAAGAGAAAATGGAACGTGTCTTCATTTGCATTCCTTCGTGCACCTAGATATGAAAATTAATGTTTATATGCAATATATGTGAAATGGAATTAGTTTACATAAAACTTTGCTAAAAGAGAAAATGTTGATCATTTTCAAGTGTTTGATTGTAGGTTTTCATTGGTTATGTTAGTGATTTTTTTATTACAGGAATATAGGAGAAGCTCTCTTCGAGATTTCTTTCTTTTAGAAGCTTGCTTATATTACAGAATTTCAGGCCAGACTTATAGTTGTTATGAATATTGTATTATACTTATATCAACAGTATATTTCAGGTTATTTATATTTTTGGCTAGCTTAACAACATGACTATATTATTTATTTTCAAGTTGCATCCACTTTCTTTACTTTGTTTTATTCCTTTTATTTTATCTGTTAGCTCATGATAGCAAGAGATTGAGCCCCCATTGTTGCGTGCAACCTTTCTCTTCTGGATTATGATATAAACACCACTAGGCCAATGATATCAACAAAACTAACCTTCATTCTCTATTCCACAAATCCACCAAAGGGTGGCTAGCTTGTATCGATCTGAGAAGACCCTTGCTATTATAAGAAATTTCCATTTATTGGAATCTTC
Source organism: Pinus albicaulis (assembly GCA_034641835.2). Lineage (NCBI taxonomy): Eukaryota > Viridiplantae > Streptophyta > Pinopsida > Pinales > Pinaceae > Pinus > Pinus albicaulis. The sequence continues at coordinate 697,298,760 of CM076581.1, forward strand.
TTTTTATTGGTTGGACCATGATGATTCTGCTACTATTAAGTGTTAGTAGGTGGCCTGCCACTATGCATTGATTGTTAAACACTGGCTGATCAATTTTTCTCTGCTACCACTTCATATTATCATGGTTTTTTGAGCTTGGGTTTGACTCATATACTAGCTAACACAATTAATTCCTCTTTCATTATGAACCTTTGCTTCTCCATCCTCTATTTTTTTAGCACTCTTGATGCCGCATGGCTCATTTTATGAGCAGTATTTCTCATTAAAATGTAGGGTAGGTCATCCAACCACTTGAAATATCTCATATTTAGAGGAAGGTCTACAATTTCAATGCTTCCTTTCCTCTCATTACAAAGCACAAGTATTTCCTAGAGAGCCTCCATTTGTATGTTTCCTTCATTGCATCGCAACATACAAGCCATTATTGTCTCTCTTAGAAAATACATTCAAATATTTGGACACCTGACCCTTTTGAAGTATTTTGAATGTCTTTATGAGCAATACTTGTAACACATGAATTTGAAATATAATACCTCGCAAGGTGCATGGTCGTCCATTAAAAAAATAATCAAAGGAATTCTTTCATGTTCTTTACTTAATTAAAGGTGAGCCTCAATATTCTGAAAATTCTTTTGGTACGTGATGTTTGACATGTCTTGAGAATCTAATAAATTGGTGTACCTCTTATGTGCCATTTCATTAAGAGGAGTTAATTTACTGATTAGTTTTTGTTTTTCAATGCAAGCTGTGGCAATCTACTTGGACAATTCGGTCAACTCTATAAAACCAGTTGCTCGTGCACTTGTTGATACGTCTTTAAGTGTATTATTCTTAATATCGAACTCGTCTCTGATGTATTAACAACATTTTGAGATATAAATGCAAGAAACCTCACCTTTCGAGATAGGATGCGCCATTATCTCTTTGTATGTTTTGAGTAAGGTTTTGGAGGTGTTTCTAGAGAGCAACGAAGTACTGCATTATTTGATCTATGAATCCAAGTTGTCGAGATCCATTAATTATACATATATATATATATATATATTTTTTTTTTTATGGTTGAAACATTATTGTAGTTCACTTTTACTTTTACTTTATTTGCGTCCAAAATTCATATTTATCTCCATATTCCATTATGGAGCAAAATCTTCATATGTACTTTAATCATTGTTTTATTTTCTATTCCATTTCATTCTTTACTATTTTTCTGCAGTGCAGTACATTCTCCCTCCCCAAAGTATCCCAACCATCCCTACAATGTCCTAATCACCAAGCCAAAATAATCAAAACATAAAGAAAGAGAAAAAAAAACTCCTACTCAACATCGAAAGTAAATGTAAACAACATGAATGCAAACTAAAATATCTATGCTTCTAGTCTATCAAAGTATTTATCTAGAGAACCTCTTATAACTATCTAAAATGAATTTCACATTATTTGGATCACCATGTCTCGATGCTTAGATCATGACCTTATTGTGTCTGGCTAAGTGCAGCACTTTATTGAGGCTGCATATATGATGCACACCTTGGAAGATCTTGGTTTGTAATGAACATAAATATGAAACACTTATCTCAATGTAATGATTGTAATATGTAAATTCAAATTAGTATTATGAGTTAAGGAGGTAATAATCCTAAATAGTAAAAAGATGACTATTTGGATTTGAATCTTGGGAAAAAAATATGGTTCACTTCTAAATTATTGTAAATATTTGGAAACAATTCATATTTTCATAATACACTATGTATACAAAGATCACCATTATTTCACATTATTTGGATCACCATGTCTCGATGCTTAGATCATGACCTTATTGTGTCTGGCTAAGTGCAGCACTTTATTGAGGCTGCATATATGATGCACACCTTGGAAGATCTTGGTTTGTAATGAACATAAATATGAAACACTTATCTCAATGTAATGATTGTAATATGTAAATTCAAATTAGTATTATGAGTTAAGGAGGTAATAATCCTAAATAGTAAAAAGATGACTATTTGGATTTGAATCTTGGGAAAAAAATATGGTTCACTTCTAAATTATTGTAAATATTTGGAAACAATTCATATTTTCATAATACACTATGTATACAAAGATTACTAGTAAGAAAAGGGATCTTGAAGTGGGGGATAACCTAATAATCAAACAGATTGGGCTCCACTAGAAATATTTTATATTTGTAAGTGGACATGCCTAGGACATTAAAGCTCCAAGTATTTCAGAAGAAATCTTTGTCTTTGTTTTAATTTTTGTTTATTTTTATCGTGTCACAAATGTTTTAGATAAGAGATATTGCTATAAAAGAGTTATGCTATATTAAATAATATAAAAAAAACACTCATCAAATTAATAAAATACTTAATTTAAAATATTTAAATTTATCAAAGTAAAATACCGGCCTATTCGAAGTGCAAGTAAGAGGTAGAGGTTGCTAGCGTAGCATGAGTGACCTAGACCAACTAGATACAACAAACATCAATAAAGAGTATATAAATCATGCGACCATATTCGAGTTACATAGTACTTTTCAAGATCACAAGCTTCCATTGTGCCTTCATTTAATGCTGGTGAAACAAATTAAATACGATAGTTGCTATGTCAGGTGGTTTGGGTGAGGAGAAAGAAAATGCATATAGCCACATCCTTTGGGTAAGGAGAAGGAACATACATAAAACCACAATCAAATTGAGTGTATAACACTTATCCGAACTTTAAATTTATGATGTATTCATTGTCAATGAAATAACAATAAATATCAGTGAAGCAATGATAAAGTAATCCTACAGTTATTTCACTTGAAAAAAAATTAAATAAAACACATGCTTAATACACGCTTTTATCAGATTCAAAGCTCTTATCCTAAGACGAGACAGAATAAAATGGTCAATGCACAAGTTTCGGTTAAAAAATAAATGACCATTAAAAGAATATGAAAAAATAATAAAAAATGTGTTTATTTAAAGTGAGTTAAAACAATTTATTCGAACAAAACATTTTTTTTGGCTTTTTGCTAGTTTAATTGAAAATATTTTAACAAATACTATATACAACTTCAATGTGATTAATAGTTAAAAGCCAATGTTTTCTATAAAAAAAATTACGTATTCAAAATCAGAAAAATAGATTATTCAATCGTTTTATACTTAGCAGTTAAATTACGCTTCTCGATTGAATAGTTAAGAGCCTATATTTTTCAAAAAATTACAAATTCAAAATCAGAAGAATAGATTACCTAAGCCTTCCTAGACTTAGCAGTTAAATTCGGCTGCTCCTGCTTTGAAGAATCCATTACAAACGGCTTATCGTAAGCACTTCTTCTCTCTCCATATTTTCCGTCGTGCATCATAGTATATGCACTTCTTGTCCGTTGTGCCAGAATAGTAGAAGCACTTCTTCTCTCTACACCTCTTCCATTGTCCCCGAATAATATAAGTACCAGCTGGGAGTTTTCATCGGAATTTAGAAGCCTCTTCCATTCTTGATTTCGTGTCCCGAAATAGTATAAGTACCAGTTGGGAGTATTTCATCGGAGTTTAGAAGCCTATTTCATTCTTGATTTCGTGTGGTGCTGCATTAACTTGCCCAAGAAATGGAGGAGCGAAAGAAGAAGCTGGTAGAAGCAGGAATTATCGGACGCGTTGTGGACGATTTCAGTCCTCATATAAAGCTTACTGTATTCTACGGCAATAAGCGAATCAGATTAGGTGAGGAGTTATCGCTTGCTGAGGTGCAACGCCTTCCAGATCATTTTGATTACTCTCTCGATTCAGATCGTTCCAGGTTAAACGACTTGTGGACGAATCCCAACAGAAAATTAATAACACTGGTAAATTTAATTTCTATTTCGTCATCATTATTCCCCAATTTTTTTCTTATTTATTGGTATTTGGCAAAATTCCTTTTCCAATGTTACGATTTCCATAAAACTCATTATCAGATTATGACGGATCCTAACGCTCCCGACGGCGAACACTTGCACTGGTATGTGATAGTCATCCAGAATTCTGATCAAACTTCCTATAACATAGTACCCGAATGCTTTAAATTTTTTCCTAATAACAGTAGTAATCCTACGTTGTACAGGTTAGCTACGAATTTAATTACTCCCAAACATCGTGCAGGTATTATTATTGCCATCCATTATTAGAACCCTAAATCGATCAACTGAGTTGAACGCCTGGTAACGGTAATCGTAATTATTAACATCTTTCTTTATTTTTTTTAATGCAGGAACGGCACCGAGCATCTGGAGACATATTGTTCCGTATGAAGCTCCAAGATCCACGAGTACCCACATGATAGTTTTCACATTGTTCACACCAAACGAACCTCCCAAGTTTGCGCCCTGGCGGGAGAACTTCAGTACAAGAAGTTTTGCGGCAGCCAATGCACTTGGACCGCCGTTGGGCGCTGCTTTTTTCAAGATAAAGGATGAGAGTGAGGAGGAGACACAGAGTGATTTGAAAAAGGAGGATAAGGAGACTCAGACTGATTTTGAAAAGGAGGATAACGAGACTCAGAATTATTTTAAAAAGGAGGACAAGGAGACTCAAACTGATTTTAATTAGTTTTGCACATGTCACGGAAAGATATCAAGAAGGAAGAGAATCATGATGAATGAACTGTCAGCGGAAAAGATTTAGGAGAATTTAAGGGCCATTTAATTTTATAGCCATTAGCATTTAGGATCGTTGTTTGTTATTGTGAATACATGAGAATGCAATAGAACAGCCACTTTATATATACAGTATCTCTTTTGTTATAATAGAGTGTCGTTTCAACACTGGATGGGGTTTTGTCTATTTTTAATGCGATTAGCGTTGCTACTTAATTTTATTAAACTATGGCATCACATTGATATAAAGAAATAAATTCGCTAGCCCGAGAAACAACAATCGAATGATATGGTAAATTGAAAACACCTAAAATGGAATGAAATGTTTGTTGGAATGAAATTTTAGTCGGCCCCATGTGGTCGTTCTTACCAATCTCAAAACAGCAGCACGGCCGAGCAGCGAGACGAATCCGAATACAACCTCCTAAAATCTCAACAAAATTCAAGAAATGCAGTAGTACAGAGTAAATAATATGGAGACAGCCTGAATAGAATTTTGTGTAAGGCATCCGTGTTTATAATTTTTTAATAATTTAATTGTGTAATCTCTTTGAAGCGTTTATATTTGGTGTTTTTGTCTATAGTTGTCAGATAACTGTAACATCGAAAATTTTTGTGGCAACTCATTTTATGTAACTTTAATTAAATTATAAAGTCTCTCAATGCTTACTTTTTAATATTTGCATCTACATTATTTTAGACGATGAATATAAATGTTTCGAACATGTAATTCGATAGGTACAGAACTATCGTTTTATTATTATTCTCCATCATTAATAAATTATTGTTTCATTATGTTGTGCAAACTTGGTTCAGACTTTCAATGTTAAGGATTTCGAAAATTCTTATGGAAGATAATATTACCTTAATAAATATTAGCTATAAGAAAGTGTTCCTCATTTGAGAGCTGTGTAGAATATTGCACAACAAGAAAAGCTCTCTTTTAGCACCATAATTTAGCACCACTTATGTTATGTGGTGTTAATGTGGTGTAAATGTTTATGTATCATATTAAAAATGGAGTATATCACCATAAGTTAGCACCACTTAAGTTATGTGGTGCTAATATGGTGTAAATGTTTATGTATTATATTAAAAATGAAGTATATCACCATAAGTTAGCACCACTTAAGTTATGTGGTGTTAATGTGGTGTAAATGTTTATGTATTATATTAAAAATAAATTATATCACCATAAGTTAGCACCACTTACTTTATGTGGTGTTAATGTGGTGTAAATGTTTATGTATCATATTAAAAATGAAATATATAATCACCATATTTGACGGACAAGTTAGCACCATTCTTAATATGTGGTGTTAAAGTAAAATAATTTTTTATTGATCTTATTGGAAGTGGAGTATATCACCATATATTTAAAGAAGTGGTGTGTGCTATATTGTCAAATTCTATAAAGTAGGGTAGTTAACTTTGTGTTTGCCATGTTGGCATGTACAAGTGGATTTATTAATGTGAATTGTCACCATAACTATAAAAAAATTACAAATATTTATATTATGAATATATAAGTTAGAACTAAACTCAAAATATTTATTTTATAATATTTATTTGTTTGTCATGTTTACATGTAAAACTAAAATTCAAAGTAATTTTTTTCTAAATATTTTATTTCAATTATTTACTTTTTATATTATTCTCATGAGAAAATAAATACACAAAACCATATTACTTAATTATTTATTTAATGAATAAGCCAATTAAGATAAATATTTTTATATTATTGTAATTCCAAAATAAAATAAGGGTGAATTCGATGGAGTTGGGTTACTCTTTTTTGGAAGAACTTCTGTTCAAAAGGTTGAAAATGTATCTTTGTGAGGGTATTTTTAAGCCCTCCATCAAAGCTTTTAAAAGGTCCATCTAGGACTAAATAAAACCCTTAATTAAACTACATAGCTCCATCGTCAATATGAACTTGATCTTTTCGAACTCTTTTCCTCAGCTGGAACTTGATCTTGTCGAACTCGCTCTTGTAGTCTGGGAAGTCTTGGGCTAATTTCACCAGGCTCATAGAGATCTGCTCCAAGGCTTTGCCAAGGATGCTCTTCATAGACGAATAAAGATACAGTTTCTTCTCGAATTATGCTAGTCTGCTCCTTGTTTGTCCCAAATCTGGTATTAAACCTCTCCATTCCTTAGTATCCATCTTTGTCTCTACATGTCTATTTATGTCAACTTCCCATTTTTCAATGAGCTTTTGAATTTCCTCTAATGTGTTCTCGCGGTATGCTTTCACTACCTCTTGGATCACATTGATTGCAAGCCTCCTTCCTCTCGGTTTGCTCGGGGTTGAGTTGGGTTGGGCTTCTACCACCTTCCCTTTATCTTTCCAGCCACGACCTCAAGCTGCATGGCTCTTGGAGTGGTCACGAGTTGCAGGACTCTTGGAGCATGCCATCCCACAATATTTGACTAGGTTTCCGGGTAGGTGACCTGTCCACAAAATCAAACAAAGGCATAATTCCATATAATGAAAATGATCAAAGGTCCATGCATTCCAATTATCAGAAGAAAGGTGACCCAGGGGCCTCTTCCCAGGACTTCTCCCCTGCCCGTCCCTCTGTGGACCCATCGCCCTCATACCCTACTTAATTTCTTCCACCCCCTATCCCTGACGGTCGCACGCACCCCATAAATTATCCCCATAACCCAAAGAGCTCATGCCTTCCTTCAATCTCCTGACCTCCCTTCTGGTGTCCTCTATCTCATCATACCTCCCACTCTCGAAATTGACAAAGGAGGCATCGCTACCCATTGCTCAGGCCTGGGTGGAATTCCCTCTCCCATTCCTCATGCGCACTGAGCCCAAGTAGCTCAAGGTGGTATAAACCAGCAAATCCTTTGAACTAAACACAACCCATGACTTCTCCTTAACTATATACCCCGGCAGGATTGCCTGACCCCATTCCATCTTGTTGGCATCCCTTACCTGATAGACTCACACTTGAGTGCAAGTTAAGGTCATGCCCAATTCCTACTCTGACACAGAGGCAGAAACCAAAAAAAGAACCCCAACCTTCCCCCAACCAGAGTCGTAATGGCTCCTCTCTCCCTACCCAGTAGAAGACTATACCAATCCAGCTTAATCACCTTATGCTCCCATAGAGACCAGCCCAAATCATAAACATAAACATGGCATGAACAAGGGAGAGAAAACCAAGTACATACCTGAGTTTCATCGTGGTGTAAGTGCAATGGAGGTTTATTATTCCGTCGTTGCGCCTGCACCAAAGTCTTGGATCATAAAAAAAACCCCACGCCTTCCTCCACCCTATTTTAAGCTACATGCGCGGGCCTCAGTCCCCCTACCTCACCTCGTGCTGCATGTGACAGTACAAACTTCCGCCCTTGCCACTCATGTGGAAGGTGGTTGGCTTCAACCCCAGGGAAACTACCATTAACACTGATGGGAGGGCTGATATTCTTCGTTACACCCTGATCGGGGAGCTGAGTCCGAGAACTGGGCGTGAGCTCTGCCCTCCAACCTATATTTCTCTTTGATGCTCTGCAGCTTGATCCATCGTTCTTCCCCGAGATTAGGAGGCATGCTTAATTCAATAGGTTCATTCAGGTGAGCGCAACCACAATTTTCTAGGAGGTCAGCTGCTCTATTTCCTTCCCTCCTTACATGGGTGATAATGATATAATCAAATTTCTTGTTTGTATCCTCCAATCCCTGCACATGTGAAGAAGTACACCATCTTTGGCTTAGTTTGCCCCACTTCGTTCCTTGATTAAGTTTTTTGAGAGTGTTCGTAACCAACCGAGAGTCTCCCTCGATTACTAGCTTTATGTATCCTAGCCTGATGGCCAAGAGGAGACCTTGGTGCACTCCTATGAATTATGCTTCATTGTTGCTGGAAAAGCCATAGGAGTCATCATATATGAATCTTGTTGTGCCATGATGATCTCGAAAAATCCCTCCAACCTCTGCTTGCCCCGGATTGCCTTTTGAGGCTCCATCAAAGCTGAGTTTGATGAATCCTTCTAGAGGAGGTTTGAAGATCCTGATGGTGTCCCCTATGCCAGGGATGGCTTTCCAAGAAGCTGAGGAGATCATGCTAGGTGCTAGGTGGAGGCCCTGGAGAATTCTTTCTTCCTAAGGAGCCATTTGCCAATCATTTGGCATACATTTCTCTGAGAGGATGCACTAGTAGAAAATGATGAAATTAGTGACTAGGTGACTGAAAAATTTAGTCACCACAATTATTTCAAGTGAATTACTACTAAATTTGATCAATTTTAAGTGACCAAACTAAAAATGACTAATTTAGTCTAGGGTTAAAATATACGACTAGATGATTTTATTGTACCAGCTAGCGCATGCTCTGACAGGTCGAGAGCGAGATGACCTACCTGTGACCTCCCAGCTGCCATGGCATCAGGACGGGGACCCGAGGCTCCCCTTCCTCCTCCTCTAGAAGTCCTTGCATTCAAGAAACTGATAGTAGCCAGCAACAAGCGCCCTCTGACTGGATCTCAGCAAATGTTCGTGAAGAAGCTGGATAGCATCCCTTCGATGGCCCTTCAAATCGAAGAAACTTGTCTATCTGCATTGAACTTGGCTAAAAGAGGGCTCATTGGACAGTTTATTGGCCTCTGGCCCTCTCCCAAAGCTATGGAAGACTGGGTGCAGAGGAACTGGATTCCTTTAGTCTCGGAAGGCATCAAAAGCCACTTCGTAGGCAAAGGATACTTTGTTTTTGTTTTTGAGAATGTGGAAGATAGAAGCCTCATCTTCAGGAATGGCCCATATTTTATGGGTCCTAAGGGACTATACTTAAATAAATGGACCCCTAACTTAGATCATGCTCAATATGTGCCTTCAACTGTTCTATTGTGGGTAAGCCTCCCACATATCCCACTGCATTGCTGGAACCATAAGTATCTCCAAACCATTGGCAATACCCTCAGAAATTATATTGATCAAGCAGTGAGAAAAGATCAATACTCATGCGCACGTATATGTGTCGAGGTGGATTTGGAAGTTGGGCTACCTAAAGCTATCAAATTAACGGTTGCTGATTGGACCCATATCCAGGAGCTGGATTATGAGCAGCTTCCATTTAAATGCAGGCATTGTCACAGCTATGGCCATTTTGCAAGGCACACTAGTACATTTGGTCAAAATTCCAACAATTAGTTCCGACACTTTTGACGTATTGTCGGAAATTTCCCCAATTTTTATCAATTTTTCAAATCCCACCAACAACCGTCACTCTAGCGATGTTTTTGGAGTATCATCGAAACAATGACGTTTAGGACAATCGTCGGAATACCGACATTACATGACAAACCGTTGGAATAGCGATGTTACAGGACAAACCGTTGATATTGCGACATTTAGGAGACCGTCGTCGGTCTTGCGACTTTTAAGGAAACCGTCGGTTTTGCGACGTTAAGGGAAAATTCGTCGAAATACCGACATTTAAAGGCCTATGATAAAGTTTATATTACAACTCTCAAGCTAAATAATTTGATTTGTACTTTTTGTTTGGGGTAGCATTTAATTTACTACATATCAGAAAACACATGACATTCAATGATGTACTTAAGTAAAAAAAAAACAATTATAGACATGTGACTATGCATTTCAAAAGCCTATAGAGAATGTAGGTTTTAATACCTAGAATGAATTTAAATTAATGCATCACTCAATAAATTTTTGTTTTATCTTGAAATTTTGTTTTACCATAGATAGGGGTTGTTTGATCTCATAGTTCACCATTATATGGTGGGATACATTAAGGGTTGACATGAAATTTTGTAGGCTGAGCTCTTAGTGTTAAGGAATATTGTGGAAGTTAAAAAGTAAAATATTTGGTTTAGTTTTTTTTTTTTTTTTTTTGGAGAAAGGTCGTATCAAATTTGCTAAGTTGTGACCGCACGGCTGCCTTTTGCACGTTCGTGCAGTCCATTTTCCATTTTCTCCCTTGTGCCTTCGTTCAGTCGGGCATGCCGTGTCAGGGCGCCTGCCCAAATGCGTTCGGGTCGGGTCGTTTCGTTTGAGGGCACCCGCCAAGACGCGTTCGGGTCGGGTCGGGTCATTTTATTTGAGGGTGCTCGCCCAAACGCGTTCGGGTTAGGTCGGGTCGTTTCGCTTGAGGGCACCCACCTAAATGCGTTCGGGTCAGGTCGTTTCGTTTGAGGGTGCTCGCCCAAACGCGTTCGGGTTAGGTCGGGTCGTTTCGCTTGAGGGCACCCACCTAAATGCGTTCGGGTCAGGTCGTTTCGTTTCGTTTGAGGGCACCTGCCCAAATGCGTTCAGGTCGGGTCAGGTCGTTTTTTTTTTAGGGCGCCCACCCAAACACGTTCGGGTTGTGTCGTTTCGTTTGAGGGCGACCGTATCAAATTTGCTAAGTTGTGACCGCAGGGTGCCTTGTGCACGTTTGTGCAACCCGTTTGTGCAGCCCGTTTGTCGTTTTCTCCCTTGTGCCTTCGTTCGGTCGGGCGCGCCGTGTGAGGGTGCCCGCCCAAACGCGTTTGGGTCGGGTCGGGTCATTTCGTTTTAGGGCGGCCGTATCAATTTTGCTAAGTTGTGACCGAACGGGTGCCTTCTGCACATTCGTGTGACATGTTTGTCGTTTGCTCCCTTATGCCTTCGTTCGGTCATGCACACTGTGTCGCACTGTGTGAGGGCGCTTGCACAAATGCATTTGGGTTTGGTCGTTTCATTTGAGGGTGGCCGTATCAAATTTGCTAAGTTGTGACTGCACGGGTGCCTTGTGCACGTTTGTGCGACCCATTTGTCGTTTGCTCCCTTGTGCCTTCGTTCGGTCAGGCGTGCCATGTCATTTCGTTTGAGGGCGCCTGCCCAAATCCGTTCAGGTCGAGTCATTTTGGTTGAGGGTGCCCGCCCAAACGCGTTCGGGTTGGGTCATTTCGATTGAGGCCACCCGCCCAAACACGTTTGGGTCTGGTCATTTCGGTTGAGGGCGCCCGTATCAAATTTGTTAAGTTGTGACCGCACGGGTGCACTGTGCACATTCGTGTGGCCTGTTTGCCATTTTCTCCCTTGTGCCTTCGTTCGATCATGCGCGCGGTGTCGCGCCATGTGAGGGCGCCCACCCAAACGCGTTCGGGTCAGGTCGTTTTGTTTGAGGGCGGCCGTATCAAATTAGCTAAGCTGTGACCGCACGGGTGCCTTGTGGACATTTGTGTGGTCCGTTTGCCGTTTGCTCACTTGTGCCTTCATTCGGTCGGGCGCGTCGTGTCATTTCGTTTGAGGGCGCCCGCCCAAACCTGTTCAGGTAGAATCGTTTCGGTGGAGGGCGCCCGCCCAAACTCGTTCGGGTTGGGTCGTTTCGGTTGAGGGCGCCCGCCCAAATGCGTTTGGGCCGAGTCGTTTCGGTTGAGTGCGTCTGTATCGAATTTGGTAAGTTGTGACCACACGGGTGCCCTGTGCACGTTTGTGCATCCTGTTTTATGGTTACTCCCTTGTTCCTTCATTCGGTCGGGCGCACTGTGTGAGGGCGCCTGCCCAAACACATTCGGGTCGGGTCGGGTCGTTTTGTTTGAGGGCGGCCATATCAAATTTGCTAAGTTATGACTGCATGGGTGCCCTTTTCACGTTCATGCGGCTCGTTTTCCATTTACTCCCTTGTGCCTTTGTTCGGTCGTGCACGTCGTCTAAGGGCGCCTGCCCAAACACGTTCAAGTTGGGTCGTTTCATTTGAGGGCGGCCATATCAAATTTGCTTAGTTGTCACCGCACGGGTGGCTTGTGCACGTTCGTGCAGCCCATTTTCTGTTTTCTCCCTTGTTCCTTCGTTCGGTTGGACGCGCCGTGTTGTTTCGTTTGAGGGCGCCCGCCCAAACCCGTTCGGGTCGAGTCATTTCAGTTGAGGGTGCCTGCCCAAACGCGTTCGGGTCGGGTCGTTTCGGTTGAGGGCGCCTGCCCAAACGCGTTTGGGTCAGGTCATTTCAGTAGAGGGCGCGCATATCAAATTTTCTAAGTTATGATTGCATGGGTGCCCTATGCACATTTGTACGGCCCGTTTGCCGGTTGCTCCCTTGTGCCTTCGTTCGGTCGTGCATGCCGTGTGAGGGTGCCCGCCGAAACGCGTTCGGGTCGGGTCGTTTTGTTTGATGGCGGCCGTATCAAATTTGCTAAGTTGTGACCACACGGGTGCCTTGTGCATGTTCATGCAGCCCATTTTTTGTTTGATCCCTTATGCCTTTGTTCGGTCCGGCTTGCTATGTTGTTTCGTTTGAGGGTGCCTGCCCAAACCCGTTCAGGTCGGGTCCTTTTGGTTGAGGGTGGCCGCCCAAATGCATTCAGGTCGGGTCGTTTTAGCTGAGGGCGCTCACCCAAACATGTTTGGGTCGGGTCATTTTGGTTGAGGGCGCCTGTATCAAATTTGCTAAGTTGTGACCGCACGGGGTCCTTCCGCAGGACTCATGCAGAACAATGTTTAGGGCGAGCGCGTTCAGGTCGAGTCGGGTTCGTGCAGCCCGTCCATGTTCAGGATGTGCAGAACAATGTTTGAAGGCGCGAAAGTCATTCATCAGGGTTGGGCCGAGTCGAACGCGACCTGAATGCGTTCAAACATTTTTCCAACATAGTATCAGAGCTAAGGTGCAAGAAAGAGACTAAATATCACATCCTAGTTGGCATTATGGCAAGGGTTATAAACAAGGGTTTCAAGTTTGTTGGGAATCTCTCTACATTTATCAAAGGTTTCATTTTGAAGATCATTTCCAAGCTAGAAGTAATGGATGGAAGTTTATTTTTTGCTTTGTCTAGGACTTTCAAGAATGAGAATGTATGGGTTATTGATAATGGTGCTTCTAGACATATGATGGGAGAATGCATCCAGCTTTAGACTTTGTCAGAAGGAACCTCCATCTCCTAGCCCAATCTGAAATTGCTGTCCTTCTCGTTCAAGTAGCTGAAATACTTCTTTTTCATGGTCATGTGGAAGGATGCCCACAACACCTAGCTCATCTTGAACCTGAGTGAACTTTGAAAGATATGTGATGATGGGTTCATCTTTGCTCATCTGCTTACTTCTTAGCCTCTCTTTGAGAGCAAGCTTCGTGACATCACTGGAATCCTGAAACAAATTGAAGATGGCTTTAAATTTAAACATCTCATACACTGTCTTCTTCTCATTGAGATGAGGAATAATATGATCTCTGACCCCCTCTAGAATGATCCTTCTTGCCTTGGTGTCATTCTTAGTATGTTGGGCCAACCGTTGGGGATCTTGAGGTGGCACTATTGCCTACTTGACATACTCTGCTACCCCATTATCTTCCAACACTACTGTGATTTGCTTCTTCCATGCACGTAAATTTGAGGCTCCTTCTAAACTGTTATTTGACCTTAGCCCTAGGACCGACATATTGCTATCCTACCCACATGGTTAGTAGGCACATCACCTCTGTGATTTTAGAGCTGGATTTGCCTAGTTCAAACTAGGTCTCCTCAGGTTGGCTTGAGTAAGCCAAATCTTCGTTGTGAAATTCTTCTCATCAACCTCTATAAAGGAGGAATTACCACCCTCTATAAAGAAAGGAAGCCTTTCTTGGTTCCATCCCTTTGCCTGTTCCTGGTTACTTGTGCGTGGTTCAAAATTTCAACTAGTATCCCACAGCAAAAATTTAGTGAACACTAGCATAGCTGGGATCCCTTGCAACAAAGATGGTAAATGTGATGTAGTTATTTGTAATGCAATGGTGATGATTATGATTATGTCTGATACTAGTTGAGAAACATTAGGCATGGGATGAGTGGGGCATGTTAGGTGATGGGATAAAAGTGAGTCCAATATATATATATATATAAAGTGAGTCCAATATATATATATATATTGGACTCACTTTTATCCCATCACCTAACATGCCCCACTCATCCCATTTTAAAACGTGGCCTTTAATTTGCTTAAGTCCCTTTTGATTATGCATCTGGTTCCCAATGTAACCTTGGGGTGATTCAAATGGTCATTAACACCTAGGGTCTAGGCCTTGGTTCCCCATGAGACCTTGCTTTGAAGGGGCATGTTAAAATTAACCTATGAGAGTATATATGCTTTCATTGTCCTTGGGATTTGGAGATCATGATATCAATAGCAGAGTTATGTTGTTGGTTAGAGCTTGTTAGGTGTGCAGGGTTATGCTATTTGTTTGATCTTTCATACTAGAGAGTTAGGAAAATGCTGCTAGCATTGGTTAATTGTTCTTGAGATATGATAATATAGATAATTTAATCTTAATAAATGTCCACAAATAACTAGAAAAGTAAGTCAATGGGATTAAAATATTTATATTTTATTGAATTTATTAAAATATTAATTATCAATATTTATATTTTATTTGTTTTAATTATATTATATAAAATTAAATTTTAAATATATTATGATTTTATATTTAATTAATAATTAAAATAATAAATATTAATATTTTAATTATTAAAAAAAATTGTTTCAAGATTTGTAAAAGTTTGATGACATGCCACATAAGATTTTGTAAAAGTTTGATGGCATGGGTTGATTTCATTAAAACAAATTAAAATCCAAAGTGTTTGAAGCCCTTGTTCGAAGCCCCTGTTCAATTTCATTAAAACAATTAAAAGCCCAAAGTGTTCGAAGCCTCTGGTCGATTTCATTAAAACAAATAAAAGCCCAAAGTGTAAGAAAGCCCTTGTTGGAAGCCCCTGTTCGACTGTTCAGGGAGACTAAGACGAGGTTGAGGTAAAAGAAGATGAGGTTGAGGTACTCATTGTTCCACTGTTCAGGAAGATGAGGTTGAGGTATTGAGTGCATGCCGAAGTCCCCAAAGTCGAATTTGACACCGTAAGAAAGCCCAAGAAAACTTGCTGTTGGACTGTTCAGTAAGACGAGGTTGAGGTTTTGAGGGCATGCCGAAGTCCCAAAGTCGAACTTGACACCGTATGAAAGCCCAAGAACAGAGGAAAACTGGTTGTTCTTACCCAAAGTGGATGTGCTGGTTATTTGGCGCCAAATTTTTTGCTCTCGGGGCTGGGAATTTTTTCTATATAATTACAGCTTTTATCATTGCAATAGCCTTGCAAAGATTTTGCAGGGGCTGTTGAAAAGTAGTGATGGATGACCATGGACATTGAGAAACACACTGATGTCGATTCTGATACCCTGCTACGATTTATGCGGCGCCTCCCCCTTCCTGTTCTCAGAGGCAAGTGCAAAGCACACGCATAATTACAATTTCAATATGTGGGAAGTATGCCAAGCGACCATGTGTTCTCCAGGATTTGAGAAGCCCACCACAATGCAGTCAGTCGATGGGAAAACAACAATTGTGGGAATAGATGGTGGATTAGTGACGAACAACCCTACAGCGGCAGCCATTACTCATGTGATGAATAATAAGGTTGACTTTCCTTCTGTTAAAGGGATGGGTGATATCTTGGTGTTATCCCTTGGAGCGGGAGAACTTGATTGTCCATACAAATATGAGCAGGTGAAAAGCTGGGGAATAGAAGAATGGGCTAAGCCGATCATGGATATTGTGACTGCAGGAGTCTCAGATATTGTTGATCATGCTGTCAGCGTGGTTTTTAGTGACAATCCGCAAAACTATGTAAGATTGCAGGTAATTTATCAACCCTTGCATGAATATTTCAGTGTCAAATGTTAAAAAAATGGGCTAAACATATTTAAATGGGCTAAACATATTTATAAACCCTTCCATGAATATTTAAAAAATGGGCTAAACATATTGTCTCTGACGATTTATGATTTTGCAGACAACGAGAAAGCCAAGCGGAGGAGATAGTGAAGGGCATGTGAAAGGATTGATGGAGTTGGCAGAGGAGACGTTGAAAGAGAAGAGCACAAAATCCATGGATATTCCATTCGGATGGAGAAGAAGGGTTTCCCGGACCAATGATGAGAGATTAGATTGGTTTGCAGAGAAGCTTGTTACATGGAATATGCTTATATTGTATTGCGGGAGCTATTGAAGACCTTGTCGTATACTTTGGCTCAGGATATCGAGGGGGTATATTCTCTTTTGCATTTTCTTTCCCTATCATTAATTTCAATTGTTACTATTGATTATTTATTCTGCCTCTTGTGCCCTTAAGTCCTATATCTATTTCTCTAAGCCAGTTTTCTGTACAGATCCTGAAACAAAAGCCTGGCTGGAAGAAAATAAACATCCAGTATTTGGATTTCCAACATTGGTACGATTCAGTTGGGCAACTTGCAACAGTTATACCAAAAAGGGTGCTACAGTGATCTAGTAAGTCACATGCCAAGATTTTTTAATGCATAAAATTAAGTTCGAAGTAAAATGGAGGAAAAAGGAGAATAGTTAGGACTCATTGAAATGCAACAGTTGGCTATGCTTAGTTTCACTTAAAGATTTATAAGTTTTTCTATAACTTGATAATTCGATAAATCATGGATGCGAGTCCCTGTTTTAGCTACTTAGATTACATTCTCTTTGTTTATATTTAAAATTTGACTTTCCTGTTTCTAGTGTTTAAGATTTGAGGCCTCTCTAGTGACTGGTTCTTATAACGGTCACCTTTTCCCCCTTTTTTCCCATGGGTAAAATGTGTCTTATATTTCATTACTAGACAATAAAAGGTACATCAAGAATTATGAATTTAAAGACACTACCTGTTGCGACTGCTGATGCAACATCCATAAATTCTTTTTTGTAACAAACATTATATAAGCTTTTAATATAACAAAGGTTTTTTTCTATGTTTCGGGAGCTAGTAAAGTACTCATAAGCAGATCGACCTGTTTCGAGAGCTATCTTGTATTGAAGATCCACTTGTTTTGGGCTACAAAAACCTTCTTAGAATTCAACTGCTGAATTAAAAGTACTCATAAGCTGGTGGTTTGTATTGCTTTGATCCTTGAACAACAGCTTGTGAAATTTTTTTGTCTTGGATCTGTCTAGAAATTTCCAGCCGCATGCTTCATAAACATATATTCCCTCCTTGTGCACATCTGAATGCTTCATCAAAACATATGTAAAAATCTTTCCACGACCTTTTTAGCTGCAAAAGGAAATCCTTGGGGATATCTTTGTAGCCTTTATAGCTCCAAAACCATGGTCACCAAAACGACAGAGAGTATGTTAGAAACACAATGCCCTTAATAGATACTGGCTGTATTTTATACGATTAACCAAGTGATTACACCAAAATATATTTGATCTTAGCTGTATTGTATATTAGGATGGGTGTGGCCTAAAGTAGGCCTCAAGACAGAATTTTCCGAGTTGTTGTAGAAGTAAATCCTTCTCTGTGGCCTAGAGCAGAAAGAGAATCTCCTTCTAGGACAAGTAACCACTTCGATTTCCTACACTATCTTTTGAGATCACTGTGGCTAGGGCAGGAGGTCCCTTCTGGACCTCTCGGCCCTCTCAAATCCTCCTCCTCATATTGCTAAAGCAGCACCTTCCAGCAGCCTTGTAAATACAAACCCTTCATAAGAACTCTTCAGAATCATTACACTGTTCATGTTACTTTGAACATGAGGGCAGTGAGGTGGCTCTTTGTAAGTGGGTACTGTATCTGAATTCCTGTCATAAATTTCCTCTCACTATTGGAAATGGGATATCAACTCTTCCGTTCACATGGTGGGAATCAAAACTTAGTTGCAACTCAGTGTAAATGTCAAGTGCCTAGTAGCATTTATTTCTCTGCTCTGCTCCACCTTTCAGCCTAAACATGTAGAGTACAAGGCTTCAGAGAGTTCACTCCAATATTTTGAAGTGCAAAGACATTCTTGATTTTTGGAAGGTTCTTATACCACAATGATAACATCAAAGAATAGACATTTATATCTCATGTGGAAATTGTGTGCTCTAAGACCACTAGAAAACAAAATTCGAATGCTAAATCATATGTCAGTGGAATACATTTAAAATTTTCAAGGCTCTTATACTTTAAACACATAGCTTACAATGTTTGAGCTATTTAGTAGTTACCAGAGAGGCACATTCCATGGCAAAAATAGAGAGGCACAGCTCGTTTTGTTTTGATCATTGAAACTGCTGCATTCACATCTTTGGGCACCACGTCTCCTCTATACATTAGACAGCAGGCCATGTATTTTCCATGTCTAGGATCACATTTATTCATCATGTTACTGGCCTCAAACACATAATTTTTTGTTTCTTTCACTGACAATGCTTCATGATAGGCTTTCTCTTTAGACACTACTGGTGCATAAGATGAAAGCATCCTTAAAATGGCTTTTTCTTTTTATAACAGATCATGGCATTTGCACAAAAAAATACAGGAACACAGATCGAGACTACTAGAATGGGAGGTTAGTTATATGGAGGGACAAGGCCCACTATTGGCAATGGGATATCAACTCTTCCGTTCACATGGTGGGAACCAAACCTTAGTTGCAACTCAGTGAAAATGTCAAGTGCCTAGTAGCAGTTACTGCTCTGCTTCGCTCCACTTTTCAGCTTAAACATGTAGAGTACAAGGCTTCAGAGAGTTCACTCCAGTATTTTGAAGTGAAAAGACATTCTTGATTTTTGGAAGGTTCCTATACCACAATGATAATATCAAATAACACACATTTATATCTCACGTGGAAATTGTCTGCTCTAAGACCACTAGAAAAAAAAATTCAAATTCTAGATCATATGTCAGTGGCATACATAAATTTTCAAGGCTCTTATACTTTAAAGTTTAAACACATAGCTTACAATGTCTGAGCTATTTAGTAGTTACCAGAGAGGCACATTCCATGTCAAAAATAGAGAGGCACAACTCGTTTTGTTTTGATCATTGAAACTGCTGCATTCACATCTTTGGGCACCACGTCTCCTCTATACATTAGACATCAAGCCATGTATTTTCCATGTCTAGGATCACATTTAGTCATCATGTTACTGGCCTCAAACACAGAATTTGTTATTTCTTTCACTGACAATGCTTCATGATAGGCTTTCTCTTTAGACACTACTGGTGCATAAGATGAGAGCATGAAATGAATTCTAGAAAAGGGAACAAGGTTTGTTTGAAACTCATTTATGTCTACATTTAAGGCTCCTTGAAATCGCAGAGAACTTGTTAATGGTGATATAATTTGCGAGATCAGTCTATTCAAGTTTTTGTATGTAGGTCTTTCGATGTCTAGACATCGCTTACATATGTCATAGATAGCTTTGTTTTCCAGAACAACTGACACATCTGTGTGCTCCAAGAGAGAATGAGTTGAAAATACACTGTTATATGGTTCTACAACTGCAGTGGAAACCTGTAAATCCCAGGAAAGGTACAATATTTAAGGAAACGGTGGCAGTCTTGATGCAATAAAAACTTGCGAAGTGTATCTGTATAAATTGATTAAGCGAATACAAAAAGGAGACCCGACCTAGAGATGCCACAAATTAGAGAGGTAAAACAGAGATCAAAGAAGAAAACACCCAAAATGCTTCTTAAAACTGTCACATACACATCTATACCCAAGTTTGACATGGACCTTGAGGTTGCAAGGATGAGTATGCATATCTCAAGTTCAAAAACTCAAGGTGGAACTAGAGATACACCAACTTGGAAAAGCTTGGCCACCTAAAAGTGCATATTAGACCAAGGATTAAATGGCTATCCATATCTGGTAATTAATAAGCACCAGGCTACGGTGCTCAATATGTTGGGTTTACATTATCGAATAAAAATAGCTTTAAATCCAATAGTGTAAAACCCAACACAAAATGGGTGCTCATTGCTGTCATTCATATCCAATGCGCCCAATGCACTCTTGCACACACCTCCACAAGTTCACCAACTAGGCTATAAAATGCATCTCTACACACCTCCACCCCCATGGAATGTGCCTCTCTGTAAAACCTTTCCGTAGCAGTTGATTTATAAATTCCTACAGTACCTGTTCATGCTTTTGTCTCAAATCCTCTATTTCCTCTTGATGCTTAAGTAATAAGAGTTTGATTTTTTGGGTTACACTATTCTCATCCTCCAACTCATTGGCCAAAAAGGTGGTATAATCTGGAAAAGTTACCCCAGACTCTGAAGAAACAGTTTTACCATCATGCTTGCCTGCAAGTACATTCTGGTCCAAAGCATTAGCAATGTTGCAATCCTCCATTTGTAGATTCTCTTGGCTCATTATTTTAAACCAATCTTGAGTACTGCAGTCAGTATTCATATCTTCAGCTGACATCTTCCCCTCAGCCACCACAATATTCTTTATGACCTCAGAAATTGAGTGGTTTTTCTCTTTATCAATCACCACAGCATTTGCTTGCAAGTTGCCTCTCCCTACAGATTTGGGAAACTTTGAACTTATATCTAAACCATCCCCTTTGTTCTTGTGATCATCGAATTCATTATGATGATGTTTAGCACTTCTTGAGGCAGACTGGACATGGTTCACTTCATCAAATATGCCATGCATTGGCCCTTCTGCTTTATAAGAAGCATTCATTATGGCAGTCTTCATGTAAGAATCTGCAACTAAAGACCTTGGGGAATCAGACCAATACTTTCGACCTGAAGGAAGGCGTTCAAGTACAAATGCACCAGAGGGCCTATCATTATCACTGAGCATCTCTGAAACATCATCTTCAATTGCAGACCTAGGATAATCAATATCCATCTCCTCCTCAGCAGTATCCACAAAAGGTATTGCGGATTGCCATTCTGGCACAAGAGCTTGTATTTCTGTATCAATCATGGCTGCAATATTTGTCACATCTTGATCCGATAGATCTAATTCTGTCACCATTTCACTTGCAACACTCATTGCAGTGTCAGCATCAATGTCAAAAGGGAAGTGAATATTGTGAGCATGACCTGGAAATTCATTTTAAAATAAGAAATATTAATGTACACTTATATATGTCTAATACAATAAGTAGTGCAAAATGTGTACAGTTTCTGTTGTCTCATTTCTTTTGTGCGTGTGAGTATCTGCAATGGTATCTAACAATGCCCATATCAACAAAAAAGCAACTCACCAAGACTTATCCAGTTCATGCACGAAATCCAAGAACAACATGCTACAAGGAAAAGCATGCAAAAGTTTATAAATACTAATTGGGAGAACAATTACCATCTTCAAGTAGGTATTGGTATGTGGATTAACAAGGATGCTAGTGGGATTGCGAGAAAACTTGAATAACAATTTAACCAATTACAACGGAATCAATATTATTTCCATTTACTATTGGAAATTAACAAATATCTGCCACATAACGTAACAATCCTAAAGAGTCATAGTGTTCATTGGTCACTACTTAGCTACAGTCCAAGCAATACAACATGGAAGCTCTTCTTTCTATAAACTTGGAGCTTCCTGCACTGATTCCTTCTTGGCAACTGAATTAAGATTGCCAAATTCTTCAACTAATGCTTTTTGGTTTGATGTTTCATCAATCTCCTCTTGGCTGCTCACAAAGTCTGCACCATGAAATGGTTTAATTTTGATCGCAATAGTATTGACAGAGACCCTGTAGCAGGTATCATTGGAAGACGAAGGCAAACTCTTCCTTAAAAACTTCACAGTAAAACCCTTCTATGGCAGTTGATTTATAAATTCCTGCAGTACCCGTTCATGCTTTTGTCTCAACTCCTCTACTTCCTCTTGATGCTTAAGTAATAAGAGTTTGATTTTTTGGGTTACACTATTCTCATCTTCCAACTCATTGGCCAACAAGGTGGTATAATCTAGCAAAGTCACACCAGACTCTGAAGAAACAGTTTTACCATCATGCGTGCCTGCAAGTACATTCTGGTCCAAAGCAAGTGCAATGTTTCTTGATCCGAAAATGTACTCAGAAGTCTGTGTTAGACACCATTTCTATGACTGGAAGCTTCTATGTTGGACTCACTATAAATCCTATAATTTCTTGAATGTCCCTCACAAAGTGGCACTTTATGATCCTGCATATTAATTCAATTTAAATTTGAATCATCTATACTATAAAAAATGGTCATGGTAAATGTCATGTTCAATTGTATTAGTTACAAATGACAAGAAGCTACTCTTCTTGTTCATCAATTAAGATATAAGTAAACAGGCACACTGTAATCATAAACACAAACATAGCATGTCATTAAACAGTACTGGATGGTTGTCCTCAGAAGCATCATGGCAGGTGGAATTTGTGCTGTGAATTAGCTGGCTCACTTCTCTATTTTAAATATCTTTAGGAAAAATAGTCTTCCACCAAAAACATTTGTGAGTCAACAGCCTTCAGCTTGCATGTCAACATGTGTTGTGACTCGTGAGGCTTCCACCTTCCCACAAGATAATTTTTTGGGGTCCAACGTTGTCACTCATAACAGACAGGGCCTTTGCTTATTGTCAAAAACATTTGCAGGAGTTTGTTTTCTGCCAAAAGAATTTTCTGGCATCCACCTTTTTCTATTAGCATTTGTGGAGCCTGCCTTCCACCTACAGCATTTGTGGGAGTCTGCTTTCTGTTGAAAAGACGGTTGTTTCTTCCTAAAGTTGAGCTATATTTAAGGGGCAACTCAGGAACAACTACAAGTTCTGGCTCATATAGTGAACTAGGATCAATGGGGATGTTAAATAAGGGTTTATAAGGGAATGTTAAACAAAAGGGCCTAATTTTATTCATTAATGAGGTACTGCAAGATATCAAATTCATTTACCAGAATTGAAAGCTTGTGTGGACACCAAAGCCTAATTTTTCTTGTTCTATGAAAATAATGACCTTGTGTAATTAACGGCAATGGTGAAGAATTTAACTGTGATGATATGGCTGAAGGTATCAATAAAAATGATTATGAATGGGGAGTCCAAAATATGAATGATCTTAACATTGACAACAAAGTAAAAAATGTTTCTAATATTTTGGAACACACCTTATATGGTGGAAAGAGTGTATAGTGGCCCCATAATCCATTGTTTTCAAGATAATGAAATGTTGAGTATTGTACCTAAATTATATTTGTTGCCTTCTTGCAGTAGACCCATAGAAGACGGAATTAGAAAATTATCACAGAAGCACCAGTAGACTGTTTGAAATCTACTCCACAACCTATACTTCAAGAGAAAAGGCTGCAAGGAGAGAGTGCATGTTATTCCTAAAATACACTTGAGGAAGAAGCAATAAAAGCGACTAATTGTAAAATAGAAAGACCCATTAGATGAAGAAGAAATGTGTAAAGACTGAAGATTCCATATGTCTATTGCCATCAACACTTTGATGGAAAAACTGTTAACGAGGGAGGGCATGTTGTGTCGAAGAGCTCAATCGACCGGGATCAACATTGACAACGTTGCCATCAAAAGTAGTCATTGATGAGATTGTGACTGCATAGGTATCAAAAATTGATCAACACCATGCCAATAATTCTATATGATAGTCTCTGCAACAACACAGTTAAAATTTCAGGGTTCCTCTCTTTGCTTGCAGGCTTCCACCTTCCACATGTAGCCTTACGGAGACTCCAGGTCAGGACTCCTTCCACCAACAACATTTCTAGGAGTCCACCTCATGCATACATACGTTGTCGGTCCTCAGTCTTCCACAGTCTTCCACCAAAAACATTTTTGAGTCAACAGCCTTCAGCATGCATGTCAGCATGTGTTGTGACTCGTGAGGCTTCCACCTTCCCACAAGAGAATTTGTTGGGGTCCAACATTGTCACTCATAACAAACAGGGCCTTTGCTTTCTATCAAAAACATTTGCAGGAGTTTGTTTTCTGCCAAAAGAATTTTCTGGCATCCACCTTTTTCTATTAGCATTTGTGGAGCCTGCCTTCCACCTACAGCATTTGTGGGAGTCTGCTTTCTGCCAACAACATTTGCAAGGTGTAAGTCTTGAAAATAACGTTTATGGATGTCCATCTGCCTCCAATATTGATGGGAGTACCCATGCTTTGGTGGAAAACCTAAATTGATTTTTCTATATTTGTTTTGTCAGAAAAGTGTTCAAGTGCAGCCAAGTACCCATGCATTATTGTTAGTATCATCACCATGGGGGACTTTTCACTACTCCTTACCCTGCTATTGATGTCTCCAGTGCGCTTAAATTGAATCCAATGGACCAATACTGCTTGTGATAAAAAAAATTCTTGTTTTGTTTCAATTTTCTTGATTAATAATACGTTGAGTACCCTTTTGTTTTTATTTTAGTTTTGACTCTCTAAAACTATCCTTGTATTGTGACCTTCTGAATTCTTGGGACATTTGACCTCTGTATCCTCTCCTCCCATTTGGTGTTGATTGCTTTCCTCAACTGCATAAGTATTTTATCATAGTATTCTTTGCCTTGCTTGTGGTTACCTTGTGAGTAATTGTGCCATCGATTATTTAATGCTTAGTCTTAAAAGCTGGCTATACTTATTCAAACCCCTTTCTAGTTCTTGTTTCCATGGTTTCATTCTTGATTTTTTGCTATTCTACAGACTCATTTTTGTACCATCATTGAATGCATTTGTACGAAGTAGTGGGAGATTAAATTTCCATGCATCATTGGAAGACGAAGGCAAACCGTTCCTTAAAAACTTCACAGTAAAACCCTTCTGTGGCAGTTGATTTATAAATTCCTGTAGTACCCGTTCATGCTTTTGTCTCAACTCCTCTATTTCCTCTTGATGCTTAAGTAATAAGAGTTTGATTTTTTGGGTTACACTGTTCTCATCTTCCAACTCATTGGCCAACAAGGTGGTATAATCTGGCAAAGTCACACCAGACTCTGAAGAAACAGTTTTACCATCATGCTTGTCTGCAAGTGACCATAAATTTGTGAACCAAGTGTATCGCCTTCAAATGAGGAACATTCCGAGATATTGACAATTACAACAGTCCAGATTGTTCACTACAAGTAGAATGTCCCTACGATAGTTGTACAGAAGATGTTTTAACTTTAGAGTTAATCCTCCGCATCTTGAGACTATCTTTAAGATTATTTTATGCTTGATAAGTTTCAGATACATAGAGGTAACCACAAACAATTGAGATCTAGTTTTCCAATCTGCACTGAGACTAGACTTACAGGACATGAAGAAAGATAACAGTAAGAGTATGATAGGAGTGAAGTTTAAATGACAAAACCAGAGTAGAGAGACAGAGACAAAGAGGTATTAGGATTATAGTAAGTCTCACATATAATAATCAAGAGTAAACCCATAACACTATAAATTTTGGTGTCATTGCACCCTAACATTCATCATTTCAAGGTAACCCAAGCTATTACATTAGGTGGAAAAATGATTACATGACATGATGAATTTATGATGAAAATGGTTTTTAGACAGCTCAACTTGGCCATTCATAATTATTTGTCAGTCCCAGCACAGAATGATTGAAAATACTCCACCTCTGGAACTGCACTAGGTGTGCATTTTAGCTGGTAGATACCAACTAGTCTGTGCCTAAAAAGAAAGCTGGTACTACCCAAAATTATCACTTTCATAGGGGTTGGAAGGAAAATATCTAGGCCAAAATATAACTTGAGGAATATAGCTAATTGAACAACTTGTCATTTGATAAGAAGCATGTGTCAAATCCCAAACATACAAGCATAGGCCACCATGATGAAACTCCCAGAATCATAATAATATATTAAGTTAACAAAAACCCAAATTAGCTTTGGAAGCATAGATTCCATTAACATTTTATTTGGGTTTTATAATTCTCATTAGAGTTGCAGTCTAGCCATGGAATGTGCCTCTATGTTTTTTGCAAACAAATGGGGTATGAAAGCACTCCGAAATCAACAATGCCTTATGGGTGTGGGGGGAGGGGATTTAAGAGGACCAATATGAAAACAAAACAGAGCATACCATGATTCCATAAGCCAATACTCTAACAACAGTTAAGGCAATGGCCAATGCAGCCAAGTCGAACTTCCCCAAGTGGCCTGCCATCAATTCCACCACAACAATAAACATGTACTGCAAGATAGTAGTAGCTATAGTGGAAACAAAATGAATGGGCTGATGATTGCTCTATCATTTTTCTTATGCTCTGTAAAAGCATGACCTTTATCCATAGAAACTAATTACCTTGAGATGAGCTATTTTACCATGCATATATCGGAAAAGACAAATATGCAGATACTGTACGAGCCTCTAGGTTGTCCACACGCCATCGTTTCGGGAAAGGTGGCATGTTATCTGCAGAGGCAAAAATTGTAAGCTTAATACACTACTATGCTTTTCAAGGGAAATTTATTTTTTTATATAATCAAATTTCTAACTATTTCATTATTATTTAAAATATAGTTGCAGGTGTTCAATATTAAAATGTCTGAAGATGACAGATTTTGCTTCATGCTATGGTGTATCTTCTCTCATTCATCAAAAGATTAAAGATGGATTTAATCCTATTACAGATTATGAGGTCTTTTTTGACCTATAATTTTTTTGTTCTAGATAAATTTTTATAATATGAAAGAAGTATATGCAAATGAAAGTTTCAATTAATACAATTTATAATTGTGTTGATCTTATCTTATAAGTGCCTGAAATAACTGATCAACATGATGAAAGAGAAGATGAAGCTGAACTTTGAATCATGCTTCAACCTTACCATATGTTTGGTTAGTTCACTTCAGTTATTTTTTAAATCAATAATATACTTTAGTTATGAAATACCATTAAATGCACACACTTTTTATGGTTTATTTCAATTCAATTGAAGTTATTGTTTGTGTTTTTCTCAGTTTATTTCATTTATGTATTTTTATTCACAAACTTATGTTTATAATTTTCTTTTTATGATTTTTCCATGCAGGGGACGAAAAAATTTCTTTTAAGGATGAGCAATACAGATGATTTCAAACGAATTATCAGTTTCGTTTTTTTCATATCTCATAATAAACAAATTTCAAGACCCAAGACATTTCATTATATTAATAAATGAAAAGTGATTTTTTGATAATCAATGTTGTAACATATGTATAACTTTTATTTTCTTTAATTAAATTATCTCTTTTTATATACTCATCGTTTTGGTTATTGTATAATATACTTAAAATTTTAACATACGTAGATATTGTTATTACTTTGAAATTATTCATTTAATGTGAAAGATATTCATTTAATATATTTTTTCATAACTAGAAAGATATTTAATAGATTAGAAAAACAAAAGTTTTTGAAATATCATGTCATCTTGAAGTTTCCACTCAAACAAAATTCTGTGAGGCTTGGAATTGAAATGACATTGCTTAGAACTTTTATTTATTTATTTATTTTATTTTTCAAAGATTGAAATGATTCATCTACATGATCAATACCATGTTGACCAAAATGATCAGTAGTGATATTATGTATGTAAATTTATTATGCCCATCAACTTGGAAACATGTGAATGTTTCAATGGAGAAATTCTCCCATTACTTGTAATTGATACTTGCCATAATGTAGCCAAGCACAAAAAAAGATACCATAGTCTTATTATACACAATGAATTAAAATTTTTAGATGTAACTATGAGATACTTCAATTGTGTTAATACATTTGATATTAATTAAATATATTTATGGTAATTGGATCTAAGCATAAGAAAATGGTGAAAATGTTTTCTTTCGTAATAAAATCAAACTCTTCCCAAGATACTGACCACATGCAATATATAACCTTTCTAAATAAAGGAGAATATTTTTTTTTTTGCACCATTTCATATTTTATGGTGCTTTGCACCATATACAATTTTATTATAATAATTAAAAAAATGTATTTTTTTTGCACCATTTTTTATTTTATGGTGCTTTGCACCATATACAATTTATTATTATTATAATAATTTTGATATTTTATGATAAATTTTTAATTTTTGTAAAATTAGTTTTGGTGCTTTGCATCACAATATCTTGATCCACGTCAGATTTGTTTTTGGTGGTTTGCACCATACACCATGGAATCCCACATATGCATTTAACACCAAATTTAACATTTTTTATTAACTCCACTTTTGCACCAGAAAACATAGCACCACATGCGTATCTCCACATTATCACCACTTTTGCACCACTATTTAAAAAGTAAATATTTCTCAAATCCTTTACAAATTGTGGTGCTAATGTGTGGCTAAATGACCCTTCTTCTTGTAGTGTTGTAATTACATTAAAAAAATGAATGAAGTTTCTTTTTCCATATAAGCTAATATTGTTCTTTTATTAGCCAAATTTCTGATTTCATATATGAATGGTTTGATGTGTGATTCAACTGTCGTTTCAGATATTAATAATAATATTATTTTATTTAATAATTTAAAGAATATTAAAGAATATATAATTAACATTTACATTTTTAATTTTTAATTCAGTTATAGTGTTAAAAAATAATAATTATTATTTTATGTTATACTTTATTTATTTAATTTAATTTAAAATATTAAATATAACTGATATTTAGAATTTTAAGGTTAGCTTAAATTTATTTTTACTAGCCAAAAAAATATTGGATCTCATTTAATGATTAATTCAATTAAATGTACAAGATTTAATTATAGGTTAATAAACTAAGAAAATTTAAATATAAAATAGATAAGATTTATGATTTTTTCAACATAAATAAATCACATTAATTGATTTCAAATATTCACTAAATCTATCCAAAAACACCATTTATTACTTTGTAGATCATAAAACTCTTAAATCTAACAAAATATTAAATAACAAATTGAAAAAAATAAAATATAATAAAACATAAAATAACAAATAAAAATATATATATATATAAAATAACAAACTCTTTAACTAAATTGATTCATAATATTATTGGTTCTCAAACTTTTCTATCATAATCATTTTATTTAACACTTAATTATTATAATTAGAAACAAACTTCATATACACAACTTTACACTTATCTTTTATTGAATTATCTAAAAACTAATATACTTATTTAATTAATTAATATAATGGTGAGCACATTATTTAATTTACTTCGTGAATATAAGGAAATCCTATATAAAATTTAAACATTTCAAACTCAACTACTCGAATTTCACTGCCACCATAGCTTTTTCTATTCAGATTTCCAATTCAAAGGGTCTCTGTCACAATAATATAGAGCGGACTGATGAAGAAGAAACCCACGTCTTCGAAAGATCGGCGTGACACCCCCACTTGCCTATTTCCAAAATCCTATCCACCACATTTAAATAAGTGTATCACCATTACCATTGAATCGGTGCTGCACTTTCGTCAATATCCTGGTGCGTATTATATCCTTTACTTATTTCGGTAGATACGGAGGATTACACTAAAAGAATTGATAAATCTGCTGTAAAGATAAGTGCTGGGTTTTGATTCTCCCTCCCCAGAATTTGAACACGACCTTGAGTTTTTATGGTGGGTCTCGACTTTTATTTCGATTGAAGTGGTATTTCATTCCAAGCCGTGCTTTCTGTTTTACGCAATAATGGAGAGCAGAGATAAAAAATAAAATCAAAAGCAAAGAGCCAATGGCACGGATTCAGGTCCAACACCAAGAACCCGGTCTTTCACAGCAACAGCAGAAAGTTGTTAATGGCAGCCACAATGAAGAACTTGTCAATGGGAGCAACGATGAATCAGAACCGAAATATCCGTATGTGTGGGATCTGTAGCCCAATGTTATCGATGCCTAAATTCACTAACTCTTACATAGGATTGGCGCTATGCTGATCACTGTTCTCATTTCCAGAGACTCCATAACCAAGAATTCTCTACATACGCCTATATCAGTTATAGCACTACTAGAAAATTCTAGCGCATGAATTTTACACCCTTGATGGAAAGCCAATTCGGATAAACTACTCAAACAGTATATACTGTTCATTTATATAGAAGTTGCAGTTGCACTATATGAACTGTAAAAAAAAAAAAAAAATTAAAAAAACAGTAATCAGAACAAACGTGTATCTTGATAGAAATTATGGAGAGTGAAGAGAGATTGTGCAGACGCAAATTACAAAAATTACAAAAATTAATTTTATTGACCACTTAACTTTTATAAATAAGTGATAAGTCACTAATTTCGATATATCTAGATTAAGTATGAGTTACATATAGAGAAAAAAAAGAAAAAGGATTGGAGAAAACATGTTCTGTTGCTGGTGTTTTCAACACTTGCATCAGAACCATTTCAAATTCCTTTAATAACGTATGCATATGCACAAAGAAACCTCAGAAAATAACACGTATTGCTACTGTTGGTGTATTCATTCAAATTCCTTTTGTAAAGAAATCTCACATGATTAATGAATATAAGTAGGGTATAATGGATGGTAAATTAATAGTAAGCTAAATTATAATATAGAATTAAGTTTCATCATTTGGATTCAAGGTTAAATTATACTATACAATTGAAGTTAGAAATTCATTATTGTATATTTTGGGAGTACCATGACAAAACTTAAAGGTTGAATTATAATTAAATTATTTTAATACATTAAATTATTAAATTAAATTATTTTTAGATTATTTTAATTTTAGATTATCTTATTAAATATGTTAATACTAATATTAAATAATTAATTTTAAATTAATTTTGTATTACAATATCAATATATGCATTTATATATTTTGGGTGTATAATATATTTTAAGGTTTATATATTTTGGGTATATAATATTAATTTTTTGAGTTAAATATTTTTTTCTTCAGTTTATAATTTTTTGAGTTTTTATTATTAATCGGTTGGGTGTATAGTATCAATCCATTTGGTTTATTAAGCTAAGGATTCATATTCTAAGTGTATATATTATTTATAGGGTTTATAATATCAATCCTAGGGTTTATTATAAATCTTTTGGGTTTATAATCATGGTGAACTATCATCAACCATGGTCAACCATGGTCCACCATTGCATTGTAACAAAGATTTCCTCAATATGAAAATCAATCACAGTCAAACATGGTCAATCATGGTCACACAAGGTCAACCATCTTAAATCATGGTCAATATTAAAATAATTGATGGTCCATTATGGTAAACCATGGTGAATTATGGTCCAACGTCACATTGTGACAAAGATTGTCTCAATATGAAAGCCAATGATGGTCAATCATGGTCAACCATGGTCAAACATTGTCCAACATTGCATTGTGACAAAGGTTGTCTCACTATGAAAATCAACCATGATCAACAACCTTCGTCACAATATGAAAAATATTGTCTCATGGTCTAACATGACATTGTGACAACCATGGTCAACCATGGTCCAATGTCGCATTGTGACAAAGATTCTCTCAATATGAAAATCAATCATTGTTAATCATGGTCAACCATATTTTTTTAGGGTTTATAACATTTATCTTAAGGTTTATATAACTTTAGTTTACAATTTTAATCCCCTGGGTTTATAATCTATTAGGTTTATAATATAAATTTCTTGGGTTTATTAATGACATTGTGACAAACATTGTTTTTATATGAAAATGAATCATAATCAATCATGTTCGACCATGGTCTAATATCGCATTATGACACGGATTGTCTCAATATGAAAATAAACCATTGTAAACCATATTTAATATTTATTTAGTGTTTATAATAATTATGTTATGTTTTATATACCTTGGGTTTATAATCCCTTAGGGTTTTAGTATTAATCCCTTGGGTTTATTATTCCCTTCAGTATATAATATCAATCCCTTAGGTTTATTAATATAATGGTCCATATTCTTAGCATATAACATTATTCATAGGGTTTATAATATTAATCCTAGTGTTTAATATAAATCCCTTGGGTTTATAATCATGGTCAACAATGGTCCAATGTCACATTGTGAAAAATATGGTCTCATTATGAAAATCATCCATGATCCACCATTGTCAACCATCATCAACCCTGGTCAATCATGTCAACCATGGTCCAATGTCACATTGTGACAAAGATTGTCTCAATATGAAAATCAACCATGGTCAACCACGTTTATTTTATCGTTTATGATATTTTATCATAGGATATATATTGATCTAGATTTATGCATGGACGCAATAGAATACACATATAACTATAAATACAAAGATGCAGTGGAAATAACACTTCATTTCATTAATATCAACTAACTGAAAATTATTTACAAATAGAATGGAAATAAACTAGCTAGGGCACTGGTAGCTTATCTCTTAGAAGAGATGTGGTTGCTACAAGCCTTTGAACTATGTTACAATGAGGCTTGAGGGCCTATTTATTATTTAGAAACAATGGAAAACCCTAAACATCAAAAAACCTAACCTCGGAGATGAAGTGCCAAAACTATGGGCCCCATTTGTGTAAATTGGTACATCAACTTCTCGGGGACATAACTTTGGCATATGATCTCTGTTTGACGTGCTCAATACCTCGTTAGAAATATCTATACAAAGAATACAACTTTTAACTGAGAAACATTGATGTAAAGAGCCATTTTGCTTTCATTTTTCCCAAAAAACGTTGTTTAGGGCCTCAAAACGGCTCCGAAAGTTCATGACCCAAGAAACTGCTAAGAATAGTAAATTGTGCTATAATTGAGGAAAATAAAAAACTGAAAGAAACAATGGTGCGGCCCCAAGTGGAATATGCGGGTAGCCAACAATGTCAACCTAGATCATTCCTCCCGCCTTAGGAATAAATGGCGCCATTGCGTTGAGTTCCTCCAGGAGATGAGGAAAATTCTCCTGAACTTGGTCCCTAGTGAACCACTTTCCTTGGTGTAGGAGTTGGTGAGATTTGACAACTCGATACTGTTGGATATTCAGCTGGTGAGTGTTCTTGATTTACATGTCCATGATACAATCTGTGGTGGCCTGTTCCATGCAGTCTAGGTTTAACTCTATTGGTGTGAGTTGTTCTGCAATGTTGGAGGTGTCTAGTAGAGGTGGGAAGTAGGGCTGAAAGTGGTCCACATTGAATACTGGGTGCAGGCCAAGGGATGGTAGAATATTGAGCTCGAAGGCATTGGTCCCTATAGACTTGGTGATGGTGTATGGCCCATATCGGAGTAGGCGAAGCTTGCGGTGAGGTCAAGTGAGGTTCTCCTTCTGCAAATGTAGCACACATTATCCCTAACCTGGAAGTTATGTGGCACCCGATGCTGATCATGTCGTTTCTTGTACTTTGCATTGGCTATGTCCAATATGTCATGAACCTATTGGTGAACATGTTTAATGTGCTCAATAAAGTTGTTCGCTTTGTCATATTTAGACTGGAAATGAGCCGAATCGGCCTGAGTAGCCGCAAATGGCATGGCTACCTCAATGGGACATAGTGGCTAGAATCCCAAGCCCACCTCAAAGGGGCTGTGTCCAGTTGAGCTGTGGAGAGCCTAGTTATAACTGTGTTGTACATAGGGGAGGCTCTCATCGAATGTTTGTGGATGCTTTGAATTGTACATGCGAAAAATGTGTACAATCATCCTGTTGATGACCTTTGTCTGGCCATCAATTTAGGGATGGAGAGCTATGGAAATGGTGGGTTTGGTATCCATCATTGACCATAGGCTGGACCAAAATGTGTTGAGGAACCTGCTATCCCGATCTGAGATGATAAATTGTGGGATCCCAAAGTGCACCAACACTCATTCAAAGAAGAATTTAGAAGTGGCTTTTGCTATGATTTTCTTCTTGCATGCCACCATAATAGCCATCTTCAAGAATCTTTTGACGACCATGAAAGACAGTTATTTATACACTTAGTAGAAGGAAGGCCCGACATGTAATCCATGGAGATCGATTCCCAAGGTTGAATAGAGGAAGGTAGAAGAGTAAAGAGGCCTTGATTCCTGATGGTCGATTTGGAAATGACACAAGTAGTACAAGATTTGATGTACTTCTAGACATCCTGTCGAAGTTTCGACCAATATAAATACTTCGGCAATACTGCCACTATTTTCTCGACCCTGAAATGCCCTGCGACTCGACTGTAGTGTGCTTCTCAAATCATCTTGGCACTCTCTCTTGAAGGAACACAAATGTGTCCCAGGTGACATAACAGTGCATCTTGGAGGTGAAAATTTGGAACTTGCATACCCTCCAAGAGTGTCTTATATGCGTGGTAGAAGTTTGGATCACTATTATAGAGAAGTAGCCAATTTGAATTCTCATGCCCCCAAGAGTTGAGAATGGTTGCCAGCACCATGATCGATAGTCAGCTGAGGTAGTCTGCAACATTATTGGTGATGCCCTTCTTGTACTTGATGTTCAAATGAAACAGTTGCAGATATGTGGACCACTTCTGATAGCGATTGTTCTGCAAATTCCCTTATGTCTATGTCAACTGCAGGGGTCGGTGGTCTATGTGGATGAATGTTTCCTTCCCCAAAATGTGATGCTTCCATTGTCGACAAGCCTTCACAATGGAATACATTTCTTTGTCATAAGTGGGATACTTTTGGACTTTTTTTGTCAATGTCTCACTATGATATGGCACTGGATGACGATGTTGAGTAAGAACTACCCCGATAGCATAGTTAGAGGCACATGTCTCAATCTGAAATGGTTGTCTCAATTTTGGTAATATGAGCACCGGGGCAGAGTAGAGGTAATGTTTTAATTCTACGTATGTCTTATTTTGAGATTCTGACGAAAATAATTTTCTTTCGCTCCTCCCTTGGTTATTTGACTCATGGGCCAAGTGATATGAGAGAATCCCAACACAAACCTGTTGTAGAAATTAGAAAGAACCAGAAAGTTGTGAAGGTATGTTAAATTGTTTGGGACAGGCTAATCCCAAATGACTTGGATCTTCGCTGGATCCACATGCACCCCTTTTCATCAGTAATTTATCCCAGATACTAAACCTGGGTCATGCCAAAAGTGCACTAATCCAAGTTGGCACACAACTTGTGTTTCTGCAGTGTTTGGATGATGTAGATATTTTACATAACTCAGAATATTGCGCATTGAAGAGTTAATGTTCTCTTTTCATAAAATCATTTTTTGAATCTTCATTAAAACCACTTAGATTTAATACAAAATATAAAGAGAGAGCCGAAACAAATAAAATACTTGCTTATAATAAAATAGGAAAATTACACATTCAAACCCTTCTTTGCCAAATATTACATTTGTTGGCCTCTAAGCTCTCACCTCTTTACATATAATCTCACACCATTTCCCTCTATCTCTCTTTGTTTTTCATCCTCACACAAACCTCATATTTATACATAATTGTAGATTAATTTGAATCCATGATTTCCTCCAAAAATAATTCAACCAAATTCTAAAATAGCTTTATCCCTCTTTTGACTCAACTAAGTTCCATTTAAGGAATTCATAATCCCTAAACTATCTATACAAATAAACTCCAACTCATATTCTCAATTTATTAGGAGAATATTTACAATAAACCCCACACTCAAATTTTCCTCTCAATTTATTTAAAATGTGCATAATTTTATAAAATAATTAAAAAAAACATCACCCCCTAATCACAAATAAATAATGAAAATTAAGCAGGATGCTCGTGCATCAGACTCCCCATGTAGAGAAGTTTCCATAGACTCCTGTCTATGAGGTCTGTCACTTTTCTATAATAACGCAATAGCCACAAGTCTCAATGACTTGCTACCTCCAAGATTCCAAACTCTGTTTTGTCGCTGGTCTTTTAAAGTATCAACTCCATTTTGTAATTTTGCACAAAATTTCCAGAATAGTATTTTCAAAATACTATTGAATGTAAATCTCGCTTTTCCATACCACATTATCTTTATTTTTGGAAATATAAACTTCTGGATAAATGCTGATACCCTTTCTTCTGCTCTCGAAACATTGAAAGAATCTCGAACTAGTT
Source organism: Pinus albicaulis (assembly GCA_034641835.2). Lineage (NCBI taxonomy): Eukaryota > Viridiplantae > Streptophyta > Pinopsida > Pinales > Pinaceae > Pinus > Pinus albicaulis. The sequence goes on from CM076581.1 coordinate 697,335,069, forward strand.
TTACATCAACATCACTCATTCTATCAACTAGATTCCATCAGCCTCTCCAACAATTTCTTTCGCCAATTTCTTGGAGTAATTCCTCTTTGTTTGATGCTTCCATCTCTAGCTGCATTGAACACTCAACTTTCTGAAATGAAGAATAATCAAGAACTTCTCCTTGATAACAACTATAGTCATTGATTGCCCCTATAGTAACAACTCTCTCATCTGGTGTTGTACCTTCATTCATCAACAAATTATTAGTTTTAAAAAGATTAGACCCTTCGGCCTCTTTTGATGCTTCAAGCACCAATATCCCATCATAGACCTTCTGGATTTCAACAGATCCTCTTTTGAATTGCGGGCTTCTTTCATCTTTATCCTGTTGGATTAATACTTCTGTTTCCCTTATGTCTCTAAGGACATAACTTTGTTGCATCTCCTGATCTTTCATTTCATTTCCAAATAATTTTTGCTCAATTTATATGATTTCAATATTATATTTATTAATGTTTCCTTTTGTATCTACAACCACATTATTATTTGAAGAGTTAAAACATTCACTCAACTTTATAAACGTTAAAAAAATTTCATACTTATCATGCACGGTAACTACAATCTCTTCTTTATCATTTTCTGCAAGCTCCATTTCTCCTTCAGGGTCCTTGAGCCATCATTCCAGGAACTCTCTTTCCATGTCAAATCTTTCCAGCATTTCATCACAACCTTCATTCCCATTTTTGTTCTTCTTCTAGAAATCCTCCTGAGGTATCATGTTGTCTGTATCATCACATTGCAAAATTATTTCATCAATTTCATTAAACAAATTCACTTGTTTAACTCCTTGGAATATCACTACGGCATTCTCATTATGCCTCTACTCCATAACAGCTTCAACTGGCTATTTTACACCAAACAAGAATTCATCCATGAATTCGTTCTGCTGTAACAAATCAGTACCTTCCTGCTCTAAAAGGAATTCTCCATCATACATCACCGCAAGAGCTTTATTCATCTTTGTGACAGTTTCACCAGAATATCCACCCTTTTATGCACATCCTACAAACATACAAAAACTATGAGATTTAAAAATACAAGGCTTCATAGCCTCACCTGCTTCTCTTGTCAACATATCTTTAAATTCTTTTGAATTGTTCCAATAGTTCATGAGATCTTTCTCATTAATCTTTTCACCGAGAATTTCACCCTGTTCTGGGCCACAAATGGAAACTTCCATTTTCAATTCAGCTTCTTTGAGTTCTTCACATCTCAATTGCACACTCATTATCTGCTCGAGCTTCCTCAACTCTTCTGTTAACTGTATGTTTACTTGCTGATCCCTCTTTACTTGTAGTCTCTGCCATTCCACTTTCTTCCTCATGGTCCAACCATGTCTCTAGTGTTTCGTATTTTCCTGCAACAATTCCATCAATAACTCAAGGTGAACTGTTATCTCAGCCTTCTCCTTCTCATACTCTTCATCAGTTAACTGCTTCCATATTCCATTTTCCTTGGAATTTTCCATCTTATTTCTTTTGTTGTGGTCTTCCTCAAATCCTCTACAATGACTATCAACAGTCATCTTCTCCTCCTTTGTGAACTTCATCTGTTCACTTGTGGATTTCATTCAAATCCCCTTTTCAATAAGCCTTCATACTTGTCATAAAAAAATGCAAGATCTCTACCCGTGCTTGACCTCTTGCAATTCTTTGTCTTGGAATCATTTCTGGGCAACTCTCTTGCTCCTCTTTGTTGTAAACAACAACTGCAGTAATTCTTGCGTTACAATGACCAAACTCTTTGGGTGTCAGGCTCAACCGATCATTCACCCAATTACATTCAAAGCTTTTACTTTGCTTATGACTCTTTCACTCTAGACTTGACATCAACTCTTCATCATGTATTAAAATCCACCCTTTTGTAAAATAATTAAATGGTTTAAGTTGACTCAAGCTATCCAAATTTTTCATTTGACCTTAACATCTTATTTGACTTCAAACCTTGACCCAATAATTACAATAGTGGATATTTTGACTCTAATTCAAGTTATACAATATACTAATGAACATCCACCCTTAATACATTCTCATGATGTAAAATCTTCACTCTACCAATTCTCTCACATACTCCTTATGATAATACCATAAGTCACTAGTTATAGGGTGAAAATGTGAAGTTGGGTTACACTTTTTGCCCTTTTTTGAGAAAAAAATTTCATTTTTTTCGGTTCTTCAACTTTCTGCAAACTATAACAATTTTTCTGTGTAGAATTTCATTTTGCAATAAAAATAAAAGTTGTGAGAAATTTTGTTAGCTTTCTATTACTTATTTTTTGAAATTTTTTTATGTAGATTTGATATGTCAACTTAGCGTTTTTTTGAGTGTGTGTTTCTTAACAATCAAAGGATTCATAAGAAGTCATGTTATGACGCAATGTTGTATTCATTGAAAATTTTTGTTTTTGAAAAAACAAAATGTGTTACAAAAATCTAGACAGAGTCTAATTTGTTTTCGTCATATTTACAAAGCCAATGGATGCATATCATAATTACTAGAATTTTTTGAACTGGTCCAATACGAAAAACTAAAAATCTAAAAGCTACCCAATAGAGACGACAGACCAATGTAATGCCCCATAATTTTTTCAATTTTTCTTACAATGTATTTTGGGAGATACAAAATTTTGATTTCACTGAATCAGAATGACCCTCAAAAATTGTTTGCACCTATTTTATTAGAAAAATAATTAAAATTATTAAACGTTTATGAAATTCCATAAAAGTTATATTTCCTGAAAGTAGATTCAATTCTGAAAATGCTTGTCTTGGTTCCGATAGTTAATTAACAACCTTTCATGGATTTTAATCATTCCAAAGTTGCAGAACCGTATTCAAAACCTGGTTTTTGCGTAATTGATGATGCGTTAGTTCGGCCGAACTTTTAATAAAGTTCGGCCGAACTATGTTTTCCGCTTAAGACTCGTTAAATATAACGTCTTAATAGTTTGGCCGAACTTTTTATCAAAAGTTCGGCCGAACTATTGTGTAACTCTCCGTCGGCCGGAGAGTTTTGCGGAGCCCCCTACTAAAACACATTTCGCGTCAATATAAATTGGTGCGAAATGATTAACAATTTTCGCACATTTCACACACTTCTTCTCATTTTACAAAGATCTTGGTTTGGGTTCAAAAACTTTTCTTCAAAATTTGGATTTAAGAGCATTTCTCGGTTGATTTTACAATTTTGGGTTTAAATAATTTTTTTGGAGGACATTTCTTAGAGGCGGTGTGATTTTGGCAAAAATTGTAAAAAATTTCTTGGACATACATTCAAAAGACATTTCTTGTAGGTATGTACGTGTTTTGAGTTGAAGTAAATTTTTTGAGCTTCGTTTCATTTTTATAAGACATTTTTCTCTCAAAATTTTTAAAGTAAATGTTTTGAATTGGAATATGTATTTTTTGCAAAAAATTTAAACTGAATTTTTTTAAATTAAATCTTTTGTGATATTTTTTGTAATTGAGTTATTCTCCAATTTTTTGAAGGAAATTTTTTGAACTTCATACCCTATTATCATGGGAAATCGAAGAACTTGTGCGAGAAAATATGATAAAAAAAGAGACCCTGAGACACGTAGAGAAGAGACTAGACAATCTCGCAAAATAAAGTTAGAAGCCCTCTCAAATATTGAAGAGGAAAATCAACCTCAAGAAGAAATTGAAGCAGGTATGTAAATTTAAATATTATGATCTATTGATATATATTTAAAATTTTCCTAATGTAAAATGTGAAGCTTAATTTTTATTTCATGAACTAGTTTGAAAAATATTTTGTTTAATGTAAACAGACAGAGATATTCCTCAAAATATTGAAGAAGGAAATCAACCTCAAGTAGAAATTGAAGCAGGTATGTAAATGTAAATATTATGATCTATTGATATATTTTTAAAATTTTCCCAATGTAAAATGTGAGGCTTAATTTTTATTTGATGAACTAGTTTGAAAAATATTTTGTTTAATGTAAATAGACAGAGATACTCCTCAAAATATTGAAGAAGAAAATCAACCTCAAGCAGAAATTGAAGCGGGTATGTAAATGTATATATTATGATCTATTGATATATTTAAAATTTCCCTAATATTTATTGACATATTTATTAATTTAGTGATTTATTAAATATGTACTATTTTTTCGAATATGTACAGATGAAATCACTATCGATAATGAGATGTTAGAAAATGTTGACACTCACACATATGGAGATTAAAAACCTGACCATGTTATACGATATCGTGTCGACCGCATTTTTGAAAAGCATTTCTTAAATGAGCGAGTGACAGTTCAGGCTCAAATGTTGAAAGGTCTCCTATCATCAAGGAAATTAAAAGAAGCGACGACACTATTGGGTATTCAAAAATCAACCAAAGATAAAAAAATGAAGGAAGAGGTGATAAAAAATATGAGTAGCGCTATAAAGTCAATTAAGAGATCTAGAGATAAAGATGTTTCAAATGTACGTAAAGGAATACAGATGGTAATGGTTTCACCAAGTACTCAAGAGAATCATTTGATAACATCTATGGCACGAGCACTGGAAACCTTGCGAAAAAATCTGCACAAACATCGAAAATTTCGACTGCAAATAGATGTAAATGATGAACTCGTTTGTTGGAGAGCTATTTGTAGGCAACCATACAAAGATAGACTTGGAGAAAATGTTAAAAAAATAATATATGAATATTGGAAGAACAATTCGCGTGTTTCACCAACTGCAAGACATGTGATGCGAAGAAGAATAGCACGAAATCAGTATGAAGAACATGAAAAAAATCTCTTGGAAACCACTCAGATAGAGTTATTCAACAAGTTCAAAGAAGAGAATCATCAAATTCGAGTTTCACTCAGTGCTTTTGTTCAACAAAAACCATGGTATGTAGAACCTATCACCGTACGCGACACTTGTTGTTGCCATTATCATGTGGAATTTGAGTTATATTATGACACATTCCTTGATTTCAGTAGAACATTATGGAAGGATTCACCTCCTCCTTCCACTATCTGTGAATTCATATCTCAAATTCTATGTGAAAGTGAAAGCGATGAACTATTTTACAAAAAGAAATGTGTTGGTGGTAAAAAATGCGATGATTGTGGAAATTTGACTAAATTTCAAAACAAATATCATATTGATATAAATGATCAATCATTTTCCAACATGAAAGTGAAATGGAAGAGATATGAATATATCGGTTCATCGATTCAAGGTGAAAATAGTGTTAAAAGAATCGAATTACAAGAAGACGAAATTTTTCTGATAGAATTTTTGAGAATTTTTGAGGCAGAAATTTACAAATACACCAAGCATTCCCATAGAGCTCGATGGCAAGACTTGAAATTCAAAAAATCTCGTGAAGTTTTTCCACCAGGGACCATTTTGTCAGTGATTGATTTTGCAGAAAACTACACATTTGTTCCACAAAAAGAAATTCAGAGTGAATACTATCATTCTGACCAAGTCTCCATTCTCGTCCATATTCTGTATAGACACGCTGAACAAAATGTCAATCATATAGAAAGCACGAGTGAAAATCGACATATCATTAAAGAATATCACTTTTATATCAGTGACGATCGTACACATGATACATGTTTTGTACAACATTATTTTGGAAGAATTTATGATTCATTGAAAAATCGTGGAATAACATTCAATGAACATTGGATATGGTCAGACGGATGCGCAGGTCAATTCAAATCTGCACGATCATTCTTTTGGTTGTGTTGTCTTCATAAGAAAACCTGCATTAAACATTGTTGGAATTTCTTCGAGACTGGCCATGGAAAAGGAGAACAGGACGATGCGGGAGCATGTATAAAACGAGTACTTATAAGATATTAAATGAATCACTCTGCACGCCGATTTGTGAACGCTGAAGAAGTTGTTCAATGGTGCATCACTGCTCTAAGCCATGAGAAAAACCCATCAAGAGAAGTGCGAAGGTACATTCAATTTAATTTATATTGGAAATCTAATTTTAAACATTGTACATTTATCATGCAATGATTATTTTTAATTGTATTTTGATATCATATTTACAAATTCTTTTTCTAATTTTCCATATAAAGGTTTTTCTGGCATATTGGAATCGAAGAGATAGATAGGTCAATTGGAAATGACGTTGAAACAATAAAAGGGACTCAAATATTGCATTCAATTCAAATAACGTTGTCCAAAAATGTGTTTGCATTGGATAAAAGAAAATATTCTTGTTTTTGTGATGTTTGCATAGACAACACAAAATCCAATCATGTTTGTGAAAACAAATTGTATGTGAATGATTAGAAACATACAGAGCTAAATACAAAGGGAAAAATGTCTGTTGCAATGTTTGAAGAAATGCAATCAGAGGAAACTACAATATCATCCGATGGTGATCGAGTTTCTGATCTTGTTAGAGAAGGTAACATTTGAATTACTTTCTAATCATTTAAAGATATAGAAATAAATTTAAATATGCATAATTAAATGTTAAATTTCTATTTTATTGTGCAGGAGATGTTTTTGCTGTAATTGCACCTATTGATGACGATGAAAATGTGAAGTATTATTTGATGCGTTGCACTGAACGAAAAATGAAATTATTACAAGAATATAATGATCACGGATTTCAGTATGACAGAGGGTCTATTATACTGAAAGGTTATTTTTTCAGACAAACTCATCAAAGTGGAGAATTTGTTTACTTTGAAGACTATGAACCTGATTCCATAAGTTTTCAATATAGTCACTTGGTGTGTGCAGCACGCATAAAGTTGATAGAAGTTCAATCAAAGAAAAAATCGAAAATTAAGAAATGGAAAATGTCAAAATCTGATCATGAACGGATTATTGAAGATGGAATTCCATTAGAATTTTTCTGAGTGAAGTGTCCAAAAATTTATTATCTTTGGATTAAATATGTTTTAGAACTTCCAATACTCAACTAAAAATTGAGTTGCTTATGTTATTTGTGGTTTGCACATGTTACAAATTGTTTGGGTACAAGCACGTGCTCTAGTATCAACTGAAAGTAGTTTTTCTATACATGTGCATTGATGAAAAATGTTATATGTATTGGATATATATATTCTAGAATGAAATTAATTGTTCTTGTATATTAATTTTTCTTGTATATATGTTTTCTGACCATATGGTACAAATTATTTCACTTTATTTTGTAAGGTCAGATTCGGTCCCCATATGGCCTAGCCTCCAAGGGACGAGATAACAAGTGGTTGTCCCCACTTGCCCGAATATCGGCATTTAAGTACAATTTTATTGTTTATGGCATACATCTTACATGATTTCCTAGCCAAGGATAGATTCTCTTTGTTTCAAGTTTCTGGTAAAAGTTGTCACCAAATGACCTACTAGGATATTATAAATACTAGCTTTGTAAGATCATTTGGCATTCAGAAAAATTTGAAAGTCTTGGACTGTCAATCAATTTAAAGTATCATTCACCCTAGGGAGTGTAAAATATTCAATGTAGGTTGGTGACGATGCTCACTCCTAGCTTGAAGCAGCTCCAATGACCAATTCTTTAATGAATTCCAATGCACTAGACCAAAGTTGGTGACCCACTTGGTTTTTCACCCAAGAAATTCCAAGGTACTCTTCTTACCTTTGGCCCCCAAAGCTACAATGGAGTTATAGGAAGGTGAAGAAATTTTTTTTCACTGATAGGAATTTGGTCACATCCCTTATCTCCCCTTATCAAAAAGTTCCTATCTACTACATTATCCAGCGTGTACTCAAGATCACTATTTCGTAATTAGAATATCACAATATTATAAGTTCTCACAAAAATACTTAGAATGCCATTACGACACTCATCTAACAATTGGGAGCTCAAAACCTAGAAAGCTCCTCGTCCCCTTAATAATAATGTGTTTAATTTAGTCTTTTAGGTGAGGATTAAGTGTGAATCTTGTTTTCACATACAAAAATAATTAATTTTTTAATTCCATAAATTTGATTATTCACCGAAATACATGTCATATCCACTATTTGTCTCTCCTACAAATTCCCATTATTTTATTAAAATATATGATTTTATCTCACCCAACTATCACATGTTCCTAAATTTACTCCTAATTGTTCCCTATGCCCTAAATCTACTCCTAATTGTTCCCTATGCTGCTTTTCCCTTACTTATTTTTAGAAATTTGTTTTCCTAGATCCATCATAACTATGGATCTATCAAGCGCCGAGAGGGATCAAATATATAGAGGTGCAAACCTCTTTTTTGAGTGAAAAACATGAGGAAAGGTTTGCACCTCGAGAGATTTGATCCCTCTCGGTGCTTGATAGATCCGTAGTTAAGATGGATCTAAGTTGGTTTCAGTTGTGTGCAACCAAGGAAAAACTATCGATATTATGAGAAACATATGATTAATTTTATCAATAATATGTAAATACATCTAATATTAATATAACCATTTTAAATATGCTAAATATGTTTGAGAATTATCAAGTCATTTTAATTTTAAATTTTCTTAGTTACCTCAATTTTTTCAGATGATAAATATTGTAGAATAACTTTAATAATGGAAAATGATCAAATAAAATTTTTGAATGCAAAGTGAAAATGTAATAATATTGAATGATAGAATGTGAATAATTAGAATGTAATCAATTACAAATAGCATTTATTGTGATCAATATTAAACTATTTTCTTCTTCTATTCTTATTGTCACCCTTATTAGTTTTGTCATCTTTCCGTATCGATTATATTAAAAAGAAAGTAAAAATCATAAATCATAAACTATTTAAATATTTAGCTCGAACTCTTGTAGTAAACACCATACCTCAAGTCTCTCTTGCTCTCCAATATTATTAGGTTTAATTATTATAACACAAAAATCGTTCTACATTGTCAATAATTTTTTGCGCTTACACTTAAATCAATGAACACTATTAATCCAATGACTTTACAAGTAATGTACCATCATACATGCAATTATATCAAATCAGAAATCAACACATAGGTAAACCATTTAAACATTTAGCTCGAACTCTTGTAGTAAACACCATACCTCAAGTCTCTCTTGCTCTCCAATATTATTAGGTTTAATTATTATAACACAAAAATCGTTCTACATTGTCAATAATTTTTTACGCTTACACTGAAATCAATGAACACTATTAATCCAATGACTTTACAAGTAATGTACCATCATACATGCAATTATATCAAATCAGAAATCAACACATAGGTAAACCATTTAAATATTTAGCTCGAAATCTTGTAGTAAACACCATACCTCAAGTCTCTCTTGCTCTCCAATATTACTAGGTTTAACTATTATAACACAAAAATCATTCTACATTGTCAATAATTTTTTGTGCTTACACTGAAATCAATGAACACTATTAATCCAATGACTTTACAAGTAATGTACCATCATACATGCAATTACATCAAATCAAAAATCAACACATAGGTAAACCATTTAAATATTTAGCTCGAACTCTTGTAGTAAACACCATACCTCAAGTCTCTCTTGCTCTCCAATATTATTAGGTTTAATTATTATAACACAAAATCATTCTACATTGTCAATAATTTTTTGCGCTTACACTGAAATCAATGAACACTATTAATCCAATGACTTTACAAGTAATGTACCATCATACATGCAATTATATCAAATCAGAAATCAACATATATTGTAATGAAATCAATGGGGATTGTCTTGTTACAAGTAACATTTCAATTTACCACATGTGCAAATGTAGGTTCAAATTCTATCATTCATGTAGTTTTAAAAACTTCACATGCCATGCCAATTATAATTCAACTATCCAACAAAAACATTTAACATTAAATATCACATGCCAAATGTAATTCAGATGACAACACTACTTCACATTCACATGCCAAAAGTACTAAACCCATCCAAAAATTAAATAAAACAAATTACATAATGACAATGTAATAAAATATGTCCAAAAATTGTAAATCTCACTTGAGTATCAAACTGTATCAAGTTTAACAAATTTTAAAACCATATAAATTTTGAAATCAAATCTACTGTAACTCATGTCCATCAAATGGAGGATCTAGCGTCTGGGTCTCAGTCTGTGCCCTATCCTGTGAATAGGAAACCTACATACACAATGCACATGTACTTGTTTTAAAAATGAATGAGAATATATATATATCTAGAACTTCATGTAAAAAACAAAATATAACAAAAAAATCATGCAATACCTCGTAAGGTTCCCTCTCCATTTGATGAACAGGTTCTGCCATAGAAACATCTGCAGTGGTAAACTGTACAATATACATGTACAGTTAAATATAAATAAATATATATATATATATATATATATATATATATATATTAAAAACTTTCAAATGAAAATGCACGTGTACATATATAAACTTATTTTCAATAATATTAAAAAAAAGAACTAAATACAACTTGTTCAAATGCTGTGGATGTTCCTATCTCCGTCGCTAGAGTCCCCGGATTAAAAAAATCTTCTATAGGAACCTAAATTCAAAAAAATTTAAATAACTCAAAATATAGATCTCTCTCTCTATATATCTCAATTTTTAATGGAACTTTTTGAGGTAGAATATATATATATATATATATATATATATAACTTTTAAACATAAATTTTGAACTTGTGAAAAATTGTCCATACTTGTGGCACATCTCCCAATGAAGTAGAAGGTATATCTCCTAAGGAAGAAGAAGGTACCGCCATCCCAAAAACATCAGACGGAATCGATACCTGTTAAAACATTTTATCAAATTATATATATACATACATGTACATGTGTGGCAACAATTATTTATTTTAGAGTCACTTAAAAAACACTAACATACATGTGCCAACATATCATGATGGTCAGACCCATCTGCATCGTTTGAGCCAGAGGTCCCGAACGCAATATTAACATTTTCATCACGCATCATGCCTAAGAACTGCAAATGGTGTTTTAACATATAATCATACATTTTTGTTAGATTAATGTACACATACAAATAAATGTATACATGTACATACACATGTATTTATTACAAATTGTACACATGTATATTACAACCATGAAACAAGACTTTTATAATTTGATTAAGGAGAGGCAGATGTCCAAGTTGTCATGGAGACAATTCAAATTTCAAATCCCTCCATGGTGTCAAGAAAATGGTAGAGAAGAGGCTAATGAGCATTCTGAAGCTGAGAGTTATGTGGAGAATCTAGAGGCAAGCGTCATATAGATAGAAAAAAAAGAATAGAAAAGAATATGATCCAATCTTGCAAAGTAGGCTACCTACTTGCACACTCTTTTTTCAATTTTTGCAAAAGAGTCGAATGGCTCAACAAGTGCTCCAAATAACATGGGAGAAGATGGGCTATCCACTATAAAAGTCTTTTCATTCATCAATGTGCAAAAGTGGAGCAACGATAACTGGCTAATATCAAAAATCTGTAAATAAGGGATGAATTGTACATTCAATCAATGTACATACAACATACAAATTATAAATGTACATACAGAATGAGACACAAAATGTAAAACAGGAAGCACTGTAACGATGAGCATGAGACACAAACACCAAACTGCAACTTGCAAGAACTCTATATATAGATTCCTAGAATATATGAATTATAGACTCCCTGAATAAGTTTTGTTCGAAAAATTATGAGAGCGAGTATGCTGAAGGCTATTACCAATAGGACATGGACATGTGTTATTGGGTACCATACTCTGGTAAGATAGATTTTTTTTCAATATGAAAAATACTCTGGTTTTCAGGTATAAGTTATGTTTAAAAAACTGAAACTAAATAGTTAGTTTCTGAGAAAAAATGGAAGTCCTATTTGTATTAAGGTGACAATAGTATATAGGAAGTACTACTCATTTGAAGATTGTGTTAAAAGTAAGCCATTATAGTAAATATATCTTGCAATTACAGACATTCCATATACACCAATTCATGTATTCTCTAAAATATACAAAGTTGGCCGAAATAACTCTCCTACAAGTCGACTTCACACAAGTATTCAAATCAGCCTATATGGAGACACACCTCTTCACATTGCACACGTTGGCTTATTTCCTATGGATGTACTACTATTATATAAATGAACATTGGGTCTGGTTGGTTGCTAAGGTTGATAAATTATTGAATAGTTGGTGTAAAATATGGCTTTCCCATGCTGTTTTCCTGGTCTTTACAGAATCAGTGTTCGGTCCTTACAAAATTAATGTTAGAGTTCGTTCTAGTGTATTGGGCCTCCTTATAGGGTGGATTGCCAAAAATATTTTCGTAAAGATTCAAAATTTATGCTCCTCTTCTCTATGGTTTGGGGAAAAATAAAAAGGTTTTAAACCCCCAGCTATTGGTGCCTAGGGTTTAAAAAATTTACATTTATTTTCCAAGGATTTGGTTGCCAAATGTGGGTGGTGTTGATCTCTAGACAATTTATGAACTTAAATGGTGAATCAAAAATACATTGAAAATTGGTGATTCAAAAATTCATTGATCCTTTATCCATTGAAAATTGGATTGCTGAATAAACCAAGATCATACATATTTATTTATTATTTGTCATGTTGTTTCAACAGATTTGACATTATTGGCATTGATTTACCATAGTTTTTGGACAAGGTGATAGTTCATTTGGGTATTGATCCATGGCCTCGGAGCGGCCTACGTCATAACCTGCCTTCCGCCAAGGATTGCAATCAAGGATGGTTATTTGCTGAATATTTGGATATGGATGATGACTTAAAAGTTTCTTCACTGAATTAATTACATTCAAGCCTTGGTGATGGTCATATTAATCTGACACAAACTGGATGAACTAATTTGGGTTTTCCCCATTAATGGTTCCTATAAATCCAAAACTATGTTTTGTTTATTTGAATATTTTCAAGCCTTTGGAGAATTTTCATATTCATTGGTATTGATTTAGCATAGGTTTTAGAAAAAGTGATAGTTCATTTGGGTCTTGATCCATGGCCTCGGAGTGGGCCTACGTCATATCCTCCCTTCTACCATTTGATTGACTTGCTTGAAGACCGAGGATTGCAATCTCAAATCTTTCTTCATTTTAGCATCAAGGATGGTGGTTGGCTGAAGATTTGGGTATGGATGATGACTTCAAAGCTTCTTGGTTGAATTACATTCAAACCTTTGGTGATGGTCATATTCACCTAACAGACAAATTGGATGAACTAATTTGGGTTTTCTCCATTAATGGTTTTTATAATCCAAAACTATGTTTTGTTTATTTGAATATTTTCAAGCCTTTGGTGATGGTCATATTCATCTGACAGACTTCTCCATTAATGGTTCTTATAATCCAAAACTATGTTTTGTTTATTTGAATATTTTGAGATAAAGCCAAAATGGTGGAGGAAGGCAAGTAATCTGGAAATCAAAATGTCGCCCAAAATATAAAATATCTATAGTATCTCATGATGAATAAGGTTCCTACATGGGAAGCCCTCCAACAAAGGTTTAAATGTTATCTTGGGTGGTTTCCCCTTCATTAAAAAAATGGGAGGTTTAAATTTAATACTGGGTGGTGTCCCCCCTTTGTCAAAACAATAAGAAATGTTCTTGGCATGTTTTCCTAGAATGTTCCTTCTTTCAAAATGTTTGGAATATGTAAAAATTGTATTAGGTCATTCAATATTGGTCTAGTTCAAATCTGGAGGTGACCTAGCATTTGTGGAAATCATCTAAAGACCTGTAGGTCTTCAGAAGCTCTTCCAATGGGGGATTTTGACTCACTAAGGAGAAGGTTTCCTTTCAAAAGAAAGATGTGATCCTTCACGCACTAAGAATTTCTTAGCCATTTGCTTCAAGGAAAAGAGTCTAATGCCCCAGTAATAATCCAAATCCATGGAGTTACTTTAGTTAAAGTGCATCAATTGCAAATGGCCATAAAAAATGGGGTCAAATTATTTTATTTCTATCTTCAAATCACCTGCAAAAATCGACCACTATTTACAAACGAAAAAGATTTTTCACAAATTCACATTTTTGGAAACTCAAATTTTACAATCAACTAGCTATACAGGGGAAAAGGGAAAATAAAAGAATCAAGACAAAGAATTTATCTAAAATTGGCATCCATCTGGAAAAGGATATTTGAACAATGTTTGAACGATAGTTGAAGAGGAGTAGATAAAGAAGGATATGAGCCAAAGAACAATGGACATATTGAAGGAGTTTAGAAAAGGATATTTGAACAATAGTTGAAGAGGACGACATAGAGAAGGATATTTGAACCAAAAAAACAATGAACATATTGAAGGAGTTTCAATGGTGCATGCTACAAGTTTATCCCTCCATAAAGTAATCATAATGATCAATCGAAAGCCATGGAGTTTTACTTTGACTATGCATCAATTCAAATGACCTTAAAAATAGGGGCCAAATTATTTTATTTCTATAAAAGAATTTAGACATATAGAAAAGGATATTTGAACTATAGTTGAAGAGAGAGACATAGGGAAGGATATTTGAATCATAGTTGAAGAGAAGAACAATAGACATATTCAGATTTTTGGAAACTCAAATTTTACAAGCAACTAGCTATTCAGGGAAAAAAAGGAAAAAGAATCAAGACAAATAATTTAGAAGTTGGCATCCTTGTAGAAAAGGATATTTGAACGATAGGAATTTAGAAGTTGGCATCCATGTAGAAAAAGATATTTGAAATATGGTTGAAGAGAAAGATATTTAAAATATAGAAAAAGATATTTGAACTATGGTTAAAGACAAAGATATTTGAACTATAGATGAAGAGGAGGACGAATTTAGAAGTTGGCATCATTGTAGAAAAAGATATTTGAACTATAGTTGAAGAGAAGGATAAGGATATTTGAACTATATTTGAAGAGAAGGGTAAGGATATTTGAACTCTATTTGAAGAGAAGGGTAAGGATATTTGAACTATAGTTGAAGAGGACATAGAGAAGGATATTTGAACTATAGTTGAAGAGAAGGACATAGTGAAGGATATTTGAACCATAGTTGAAGAGGACATAGAGAAGGATATTTGAACTAGAGTTGAAGAGGACATAGAGAAGGATAGTTGAACCATATAGTTGGAAGAGAAGAATAAGGATATTTGAACCATGGTTGATATTTGAACTACATTTGAGATGCATTTTCTAGATTGCAAGTCTTGAATTGGTCTTACTCTAATATTTTGATTATGGCATTGTCTAGATTGCTGGTCTAGTTAAGAATTGGTCTTCCTCTAATATTTTGATTATGACATTGTCTAGATTGCTAGTCTAGTTATGAATTGGACTTCTCCCTCTAATATTTTGATTACAGCACATTAGAATTGGTCTTCCTCCTCTCATATTTTGATTATGGCATTATTTTGATTACGACATTGTCTAGATTGCTGGTCTAGTTAGGAATGGGTCTTCCTCTAATATTTTGAATTTGATTATGGCATTATTTGATTAGATTGCTGGTTTCGTTAGATTATGGCATTATTTTGATTAGATTGTTGGTTTCTTTAGCAAGTGCTTATTCCCTCGTTATTCCCCCAATCAATCCAAATTTTACAAGATTCGCAAGTGCACATTTCACCAAGAGGTTATAAAAATACGAGCACGCAAAAACAACGACTATACACAGGAACACAAACGATTCAACTTGCAGGTATCTTCCAACTAAGGTTTCGTGATAGAGGTAGTCTTATTAAAATCTTTTAAGTCTTATTTAATGTGGTTGTGCATTTGTTTCTCTTGATTATCTTTGGATTATTTAAGAATCGGATTATTTGTTCCAATGTACCCCGCAAATGGCTAACTATCATATTACATTGAAAACCATATCGCTGTTAGAATGTCGAAGAATACTATTAGAAACCTTCACAATATATTGCTCTTAAAAAGTTACATATTACATTAGAAACCATGATACCATGCTGATTAATCTATTTTATAAAGAAAATATGTATATAATCATATTACAATGAAAACCATAATTGTTCATTGCTCTTCGAAATTCAAAACATAGTATTAGATACCATGATGATATAACTAGTATTAAAAAGTTGAAAACTACAATAAAAACCATGATATCATTATACAACACCTACAAGGAAAACGGGAGAACTTTATATATCCGCAGACATACCCGGCGGATTTTGAAGAGCGTGGACGTCACAGCAGGAACAGAGCACCAGCGCGGAACAGAGCAACAACGCGGCCAACAGGAACAGAGCACCAGCGCGGCAAGGAGGAACAGAGCACCAATGACAGGAACAACAAAAATCGCGCCAACAATGAAAAGGGTAACCTTACAAACTTCGTGGGCGATGTTTTTATAGAAAATAGTTCGGCCGAACTATTTTAAAAGTAAAAGTTCGGCCGAACTTCTGTTGCCGGTTTTCCAAATCTCCGGCAAAAATTCGGTTTGCTGCACCGTCACCGTGCCGTCTATCTAAACGTAATCACGAGTTCGGCCAAAATTTCTAAGAAAGTTCGGCCGAAATATTATATAGTTTGGCCGAACTTTATAAAATTTTCGGCCGAACTATTGCCGAAAAAAAATTTCGGCCCCCGATTCTCACAAAAGTGTAACCCAGCTTCACGTTTCCGCCCTATATCATATCACATTATCACCTCCTTTTACTCACATGATACTTAAGCCTTTAAATCGAAATTCTATCCACTTTTCCCAGGATTTATCTTGTGATGAAAAATAAACCATTTAATTTTCAATCATTAAAATACCTTTTGGAAATAAATTTTCATACCTTACATTCCCTTCAAGGTTATTTAATAAATATTTTCTTTGCAATTTCAACTCTCAGGATTTCACTCTTTTGTGTCATTATTATCATTGTGAATATTCGCATACCCTTCATACCATAACTTCTTCAACACGCTGATCATATTAGCGTAGATAGTTTTCCTGCACCTTCATGCAGCTCCTTCTTTCCAGTGACGGTTCTCATGCAACACTGTCTCTCTTCAATGCAAAAAAACAATTCCTTCATAGGAATTTTCCAAAAATTCCTTTTAACATGGTGGCATCAACATCTTTCTCCGGCAGAAAAAAACACAAACCACACTATCTTTTGAACAGACCAATGTGAACACCTTCACATGCGCTACAATCAATGATCAATCATGATCGCCAAATCATGTGTTCTCATATGTTGATAGATGATGCAGTCTCAGCCGCACCTACCCACATTAATATTATACTACATGTCCCAAGATTTCGATCCACTTTAGAATGGTGAAAATCCACATTACTTATTCAAAAAATTTCATCCTTCTACTTTTATGTGGTAGAATTTTCCTTCTGGATTTTACTCTTATAACAAAATTTGACATACCCGCATTAATAAAAATTCACACAATCTTAGTGGAATTTAATTAACACCAACACTATGTTATCACCCATGAAACAACAATAAACATTATGATTTAACTTCTGTGCCCATAGCACATTTACGGCGGCTACATTTAGCTTCAAATCTCTACCATCTTTAGACCTTTCAAAATGAAGCCCTTCTTCTCAAAGATCTAGATATAATTTCTCCAATCAATCCACGCTGCACCCTATGGACTTGATCATGATGAAAGTCTGCTCCATAATGAATGTACGGGAGTTTAAACAACAAAAAAATGTTAGGTTTCTCAGTATGGACAAGGATACAGTTCATACTAATGTGCAGTTCAAATTCCACTTTTCGAATGGGTCTTCACGCTATTGTTTCAAGCAGTCTCCACCTCTCACCTTTGCGTCAGGCCTACACCATCCACTTGCATTCTAGATTTTGTGTTCAGTTTTTGGATAACGATTTGGAAGTGTACTGCATAAAAAAAATTGTTTCGTGGAATTATTTTCTTCCCACGATTGCTCAGGCTTATTTCTTCACAGTGCACCAACCACATGCTGGCAAGATTATTTCTTCACAATGACCAATCACCTGTAATCTATGCAACTCAACTAATACAAACCGCATATTTGGAGCCTCTTGATACTCTTTCAAGATTGGATTTACAATATACTTTAAGTTGTAGCCACAACATCAGTTCAAAGGAATATCTTAAAACCAAGAAAAATAAAACTTGAGAAATTTTTTCCCCGCAGCACTTCCATCATGGCATCGAGTCCATCATACATCTTTAAGCAACAAAAGGCTAAAATCCATTTCCGCAAGAATTTTTTTAGCACTTAGATAGTTAATAGCCGAAAATTCTCGCTGGGCATCCAACACCAGCAATGGATCAGAACTCCGCAACCATTCTATGATAGGGTTTAAACACAAACATTTCCATCACTCTCTGCACAGTGAAAAAAATATTTCAACGTCTACTGCATTGACAGCTCCAGCACTTTAAAAGAGAAACATTCTATTCATGGAGGCATCTCTCACGCAGGGTTCTTCACCTTCATGGTCGGTTTATACTATCAACAAAATACATCATAAAGTCGATGCATCATTCTTGATGCAAATGCCAGCAAAATTTTAATGAAATTATCATGAAGGTAACGTTGGATATTATTGAACATATTTCGACTTGGCGTGGGTTCGTATTTTGACTACACTGCTAGCACAATTGTGCATTTGTTTAACCATCGTTATACGCACTACACAGTGTGAATGTCACAACACTCTCATTCAACCTTACAATAGCCAGCAAGCTCTTCACATAAGGATCCAACGTCACACAGGTCAAAAGTTAATATTGTTCTCAATGTGATTCAACACCCACGGATTCCATGTTTGCATTCACGTTCAGGTATGCAGCAACTTCTTGTCACTCCACGCTGATACGATTCCACTCCAATCATTTGTGTTCATTGCAGAATTAGCTTTCCATCCTGTGTTCTCTCTAATTCCTGCATTCACCATCACATTCTAGTTGTTCAATCCACTTACCATCTCAATTCTCCACAACCTGCATCTGATTTCTCATTTTTTCCCATTTGTAGTTGCAATTTCCACAACAATGCACACAGCACACTCAGAACCAATTTCCTCCCACAATAGGCAGGCATATTCCAGCTCTTATACCAAATGATGCAGAGATTTTACATAAATCAGAATATTGTGCATTGAAGAGTTAATCTTCCCTTTTCATAATATTAATCTTTTGAATCTTCATTAAAACTACATAGATTTAATAAATAATATGAAGAGACAGCTGAAATAAATAATGTACTTGCTTATAATAAAGTAGGAAAATTACACATTCAAACCCTTGTTTTTTGAATATTACATTTGTTGGCATCTCAGCTCTCACCCCTTTACATAAAATCTCACACCATTTCTCTCTATCTCTCTCAGTTTTTCATCCTATAACAAACCTCATATTTATACATAATTATGGATTAATTTGAATCGATGATTTCCTCCAAGAATAACTCAACCAAATTCTAAAATAGCTTTATCCCTTTTTTGACTCAACTAAGTTCCATTTAAGGAATTCATAATCCCTACATTACCTATACAACTCAACTCCAAGTCATATTCTCAATTTATTAAGAGAATATTTACAATAAACCTCACACCTAGATTTTCCTCTCAATCTATTTAAAATGTGCATAATTTTATAAAATAATGAAAAAAAATAGCACCCCCTAATCACACAAATAAATAATGAAAATTAAGCAGGATGCTCCTGCATCATTGGATGACCTATTGGATGTGGTGGAGGTTCTCTTCCCAAGTTTTCTGGAAGATCAGAATGTCATTGAAGTACACTACTAAAAATAAGTTGCTGAATTGTGCAAGATGTCATCCATAAAACTCATTAAGGTTGCAGGAGAATTCGTCAACCCCGAAGGCATGAGGACCCATTCGAAAATTTCCTCCTTGGATTTGATGGTACTTTTATGCACAACAAAGGGTTTGATTGGTGCCTGGTGATACACATACTTCAAGTCGATATTGTTGAAATATTACCCTGCTTTGAGTTGGTCCAGAAGGTCATCAATCCATGGGATTGGGTACCTATTCCAGACAGTGATATTGTTCCGTGCTCGATATTCTATACAAAGTCTCCAAGTCCCATCCTTCTTATGTACCAGCATGATCAGGTTGCAACAAGGTGATGAAGTCAGTCAGATATGACCTTTCTAAAGCAGCTCGTGAATCTGCCTCTTGATTTCATCATTATCGAGAACTAAGTGCTGATAGATCGGTCCATTGGGCAGCGAGGCACCTGGGGTTAGATCAATGGTTTGATGGACCTGAAATTGTAGAGGAACCCCTGTGGTTGAGGTGAAGATGTCTCCGTACTTCTCCATGAACTTGTTCATTTGTTGTTATCATGCAAAGGATTCCTATATGGAGGTTGCGTCCATAGTTTTCTTCTTTCCCTGGGGGTGGATCATTAGGAAAATAAATTTCCTAGTTTTGGAAATGAGCTTACTTCATTTTTTTGCAGTAAACAAAGAGATAATGGTAGGGGGTGGTACCTTTGTTATCTTGTAGAACTTATTACCCAAAGTAAAAATAACAGTGCGAGGCCGAGACTCATAAGCAGCATGCCGCTTCCACAAGTATGGTTGGCCTAATAATACATCACAAACATCAAGAGGAGAAATGTCACATAATAACTCATCCGTGAAGGGCTTGATGTTGTAGGGAAGGTGGCACTGCTAGATGACGCGGAGATCCTGTCCTTGGTAAAACCACCCGATGGTGTATGAATGTGGGTATGTTGTGGTCGACAAGCCCAACTGCTTCACAAACTCTACTGAAATGAGGTTCTTTGGGCTCCCACTGTCGAAAATGAAATGTACCGGGGAACCCTTTACCCACATCTAGGAGTGGAAAAGATGCTCCTCCTCCTCTGGATCTTCCGGTTCCTCCTTCTGGATCTTCGTAGTGGAAATAGTGGCGTTGGGCTTTGCATCAATAATATACTTCGCTTTGTCATTCCCCTTGTCAGTTTATGATTTAGAGTGAGAGCATGCATCTAATTCAGAAGCGTCCTCTTGGCCACAAGCGACTGCTTGGCCCAACACTCACTTGTGTTATGAGTGGAGCCCTTATGGAACTCACACCATTTTCCCATGTCCTTCTTTGGAATCATGGTGTTGTTATTTTTTTGTGGCTTCAGCAGGTTGCCTTGGGCCACCATGCCTTGGCTTTGTCCTTTGTTCTATGATTTTGGGGCACATTTACCTTACTTTTGATTCGCAGATTGTAAGACCCCTAGTTTATGTGTTTAAAATTCAGAACTATACATTTGAAATTAAATCCTAAGGGGAGTGGACCCCAAAGTACAAGTATTTTGTAGATGTAATTAAATATTTAATTTGAGAAAATGAATATTATAATGATGTGCAGATTGACCAAAATAAGAACTGTGAGATCACTTGCTAAATCCATGAGGATGGATAAAGGAAAATACTTTCCCCAGAATCTTTCAAAAATCCTTGAAAGAATTTCTAAATTGGATTTTGAGGAAAATCTAGTTTCCCCAATGATGTGGAGAGTAATTGGGAGGAGGTAAAAAGCTGGAAAAAGCATAAAGCAACTTTAAAAAAAAAATCCCTAAAATGGGAAGCCTAGGCAAACAGGAAGAAAAGCATCCTGATATTCTGGAAGCAGAATTAGAAACAGGCTTTGGGGAACAATAACTTAAATAAGCTTCTCCTAAACAGATTAGAGGTTGATCTGTGCTGGAGGTGGTCTCAGCTCAGGGGTGAGTTCGGGAGATAGAGGGACTCTATGTTTGGGAGGACTGGTCAAATACCAAAGTGGTATGCACATAGTATTATGATTGATTAAAAATTAATTGTTTTGAAGTGAGAAGATTTATGACTGTAGCTGTATAATACTTACAATGTTTTGGTTGTGCAAGTGTTCCTCACGTTTACCGAAAGGTAGAATAATTAAATTTTAGCAGTTCCACTTGGTTGTAGGAATCAGAAATATGAGGGCAAATCAGCCAGAATCTCTAAACTAGTTTCTGGTTTAAATCTGGAGATTTTGTTACCTCATAATCTATACTTATGTAACTTTAATCTGCTTCTGTGGAAAATGGAATTGACTCAGACATCACAGTAAGAACAATCCTTGAAACTGGGAAAAGTAGTCACTTAATTTATATTGGACAGAATTTACCCTATGTTGAATTAAATAAGTGAATTGCAAATATATAGAATTCTTATACAGTTCATGTCTATCTTTAGATATTTTAATATCTTCTATAACAAGGATAGAGTGGGTGAGTAGGTAGTTTTAGTACTACATATCTGTCTTAAATAGCAAATAAATGAAATAAAAACATGATCAGTATCTTTAGAAAATAGCTATAAAAGGAGAGTTAAGAATAAAAATATATGGGAGTATCCACAAGAAAAAAGGACCCAATTGAATTGCATGATGTAAAAAGTTGGAAGTGCACTGAAAATTATAAAACAAAATAGTACTTGCACATTATACATATCCCAACAGATATATATATACTGGAGAATGGACTACACAAACATTGTCGATATATATATATATATATATATATATATATATATATATATATATATATATAGATATATATATCAGTAAAGAAATTCAGTCTAAATATAGACATAGCGGAACTGTTCTATCATGACCCCTAATTAGCAAAAGAAATTAGATGTATATAGTTACAGGGAAAAATTAGATTTGCATGCAAAGCTTTCCCAAATGGAAATACAATCTTCCAGGGATCCTGAGAGTCTTTTGTAGGAGTCATTCAAATTATATATAATATATATCCATTTTCAGATTTCCTGAAATGAGGCACTGTACATGAAAAAAAAAAAAATTGGTTACCAATAGACGTGCAGTCATTAATATGATAAGCATTAGAAAGGATGAATAACTTATTATTCTTAAACCATATTAACTAATCCACAACCAATAATTTAAGGCGACATGGCATGCGAGAATCCAAAAATTAATAATCTGTGGCTTCTTCAAAATTATTATGGGAAAACAAGAATATCAGTGACAAGGAATAAATACGTCCGGACACAAGCAAAACAAATTTGAGCTTCTCAGGCTACATTTTGGTAACAAATACCATATTCTCAATTCAAAATTTTAAACCCATTAACGAGTACTAGCATACGACTAAAAATTATTAATATTCTGACTCTGACAGAGTCTAGAACCTCAATGGACACTGTTTAAAACCCTAAGAGAGTTAATGATTCTGAATAAACGAGACAGAACAATGCAACGAGAGGATGGTGCTCTCCGCACAGGCATATACCGACCTAAAACGCCAAGGGAGGTGAAATTAATATCAACTGAAAATGAAAGATCTCATAGCTGCTGACAATGGAATGTATATGGAGTATGCATTACCTGTAGAAACGCAGTAATGTTAGGGAATCGGTCAATAGAATAGCTACTAGAAAATTTTACCAATAGAGAAATGTAACAAGATGAGAATGGGTTACCTGCCAATGAAGACCCTCGTTCCTTTCAAGTTCTCTGCACCAAGGATAGAAGCAGAATATCAACGAAATTGAAAGCCAAAAGGTTAATAGTAAAATGAAACAAATATATGTACATAGTGGGAAAAAATATCAAACCTCATGAAGTTCTTGCCTGATGAATATCGCTCTCCTGCGAAGAGACGAGCCAAGTGAACATATCACTATCCAAACTCAGTGCTCAAGTCACAAAGGACGAACAGAGATATACTTAT
The DNA here is from genome assembly GCA_034641835.2 of Pinus albicaulis. Classification (NCBI taxonomy): domain Eukaryota; kingdom Viridiplantae; phylum Streptophyta; class Pinopsida; order Pinales; family Pinaceae; genus Pinus; species Pinus albicaulis. The sequence goes on from CM076581.1 coordinate 697,358,764, forward strand.
TAAGAAACCCTGCGTGGTATCATCAAGTCTCGTTAACCATAGGTTTGACGCCATAGACGTAGAGACAGTGATGAAAAGAAACAAGAGAGAATTAAATCAATGTATTGGTACAGGAGATGCCATGAGAGGCTGCTTAAACGGACCCAAAATAGACTAAAACTTAAACGTGATTACAAACACGAGATCAATCTGTATCATCATCGCTAGAGACTTCCACAAAGAGAGATGTATGGCAAGCTATGAAAACCGAATATGATCTCCAATACAAAATGAAAGACGTGCGCATAAGGCTCATACCTGGTGAACTTGCCCATGCTTAGGTAAATAGCCGGACTAATGGGCAAGCCAACGAGTGAATTCCTCCATGTGCAGAGATTTGAAGTAAACAGGTGAGCAAACCAAACGAAGAACGAAGAAACTAACTTCACACAAAAACAAAGGCTTATATAATCATATCAAAATCCCGGAAACCCTAACTCGGTGAGAGGATCTCAGCCGTCCACATGGAAGAATCTGAAAGGTGAAGCCACGGATCGAATGGCTTGAGGTTGAAATTTCACCAGTCATTCGACATTCAATGTGACAAGAAATACAATGAAGTCATGACATTCTGACCGTATTATTGAGATTGCATTGGTTCCAGGGTAGGCTGGCATGGTGTTTTCCAGAACAGCGTGGAGCCATATTACGTGACCGTGAATGGGATGAACCCAAACCCAACCAATGCAATGAAACCGAACATCTTACAAGAGCTAATGTGGATAAGGAAGATAACATCTCAAATTCCATACTACGTAAATCGACTTTACCAGGTCGTATTACGTGGGAGCCCAATATAAAGTGAGTTCAATCTCGACATAAATTCCTACATGAACGATATGTACAACAGATTTGGGAATGATATTGACACAGATCTTGTGAAACTATGACTATCGAATCATTGAATAACCATAAGTGCCATAGAAGCCTAGATCTAAAAAGTAGGTGAATTAAATCCATCCAACGTTCATACGTTATAAGAGTATGGGAGCAAAGGGTTCATAAAGGGTGCCATGACCAACGTGGTTATAATATAGTTGACCCATATATATATATATATATATATATATATATATATATATATATATATATATCAATACATAAAAATATGTTAATGCTCAAGGGTTTATTGATATGAAAACTAGGGTAAGACGTAGGTTGATAAGGACGACTTTGCATGGGAAGTGGGTTAGTGTTAATAAATCCACTATGATTTTGGTACAAAGACATATTAAATTGGATGGGGAATTTAATCCAATAGAAATTGATTTGGATATGTTTGATATGTGGAAACAAATAGTAATTGGGGAAATAAACCTGATTTAACCAGATAAAACTCAAAATATTATAGTAGAATATTTTGTTGGAAGTATTCTCACAAATCTGGAATGCTGAAAAAAAGAAAAAAAAAATGTGGGAAGGTGAATGGGAGGTGTGAAAAATGGTATCAAAGCCCAGTTATAAAGCTGGGTTGTTTTCATTGTGCTCACTGTTGCTATGTGTTCACTATATAAATTGATTTCTGTGGAAAAAAAAAAACAATTTTTATATATATTTTATTTTTACTGACCTGTGTTGTGTAGTGTACAGTGGTGCTGAAATGGTAGAAGGTGACGAAATTTATGTTGATCTACGTGATGAGGATAATACACCAGATCCCAATGCGGCCATGATGGCTATGTTTCGTAGGTTGCAACAAGAATTGGATGAGATTAAAAGCCAGAATGACATATTGTCATTAGCCAGTGAAGAGCAGGAAAAGCTCATGAGAGAATTAACTTCGCGGAACAGCCAAGAAGGCGAAGGTTATGGGAAGAGGAAGACTGATGATTCTGAGGATGATGATACTATTAGGCATCAGTATAAGCAGAAAAAGGAGTTACAGGGGGAATTCCGAAAGATCAAACCTTCCTCCTATGATGGGGAGAAGGAGGAAGATGCTGAAGCCTGGTTGTTGAACATGATTAAGTACTTCCAGGTCTATGAATATGAAAGCAATCTGAAGGCCAGATTAGCTGTCTACTAGCTACAAGGTAAGGATACCTTGTGGTGGGAGGAGACGAATATGGTTCATGCCATTGATGAAAATACAGTTACTTGGGAAGATTTTCAGGTTAAGTTCAAAAACCGCTACTTGAATGAGCATTATTATCATGATAAAGCAAAGGAATTTCATGAGCTTAGGCTGGGACAGCTTACAATTGATGAGTTTTTCATTAAGTTTACAAACCTGTTGAGATATGTTCCTTACATTAGGGAAGAGAAGGCAAAGGTACAAAGGTTTTTGAACTGTTTGCCTCTTGTGTATAAAGAGAAAATCGAGTTTGACAACAAAAAAACCATGGACGAGGCAGTGAGGAAAGCTAGATTATGTTACCAACAGTTCAAAGGAAAAACTGAAAATCTGGGTGAATAAGAGTGAATTCAAAGGGAAGAAACAAAAACCAGCCTATTTTAAGAATTTTGGTGGGGATCATCAGCGGAAAAAGTTTAATAAACCCAAAGAAATTCAAACTGCTAATTCCCAAGTGGCTTCAAAACAATTAGATGGAGACAATAAAAAGGAAGGCACTGTCAAAATGAAGGAACCTTTGAAATGTTGGGGCTATGGAGAACCCCATCTTCTGAGGGATTTTCCTCATTGAAACATTCAGATGATTATGAGAGATCGAGAAGCTACAACAGTAAATGACATAGCAAGAAATATACCTACCATTAGTGCAGCCTTGGAAAATCAACAAGCAGACCATCAAGCTACTATGGTGGAAATGGAGGGTAAGATTTTTGACCAATCTGTCACTGTTCTGATTGATCCGGGTGCTTCTTTGAGTTACATTAGTCCAAAAACTGTAGAAGAATGTAATCTTAAAACTGAAAAATTTTAGCAGTCATGGTTGGTACAGTTGGCCACTAGAACTAAGAGGAAAGTAACACATAAATTGCCTCGAACAACAATTAAGTTAAATGATTTTCAAACAGAAGTAAATTTGAATGTTTTTCCATTAGGTTCATACGACTTACTGATAGGAATGGACTGGCTGGAAAAGAAGAAGGCCATAATGAACTGTTGGGACAAGACCCTGCATTGTGTGGATGAAGAGGGGAAACCTTTTATTCTCAAGGTAAAACCAAAATCTATCTCTGTAAGACAAATATCAGCACTGCAATTAAAACGAACAGCTAGAAAAGGATACCAAGTTTATGCAGTACATGTGGAAGAAACAGAACAGAAAATTGAAGACAATTTGCTGGATGTCTTGCCAGGAGTAAGAGAGTTTAAGGAAGTCTTTCTAGATGAGATTCCTCATCTTCCCCCCAAAAGAGAGATTGAATTTTCAATCGATCTGGTGCCGGGAACAACACTAGTTTCCTAAGCCCCTTATCGAATGAGTCCCCCTAAACTTATGGAATTGAAAATGCAATTGCAAGAATTGTTAGATAAAGGTTATATCAGACTGAGTGTGTTTCCTTGGGGAGCACCAGTGCTGTTCGTGAAAAAGAAATATGGAACCTTCAGAATGTGCATTGATTATCGTCAACTGAATAAGTTGACCATTAAAAATAGATACCCCTTGCCTAGAATTGATGATATTTTTGATCAAGTGAGAAGAGCCTCAGTATTTTCGAAGATTGACTTAAGGACTGGTTATCACCAACTCAGAATTAAAGAAGAAGACATAAGCAAAACAACCTTTCGAACCAGGTATGGCCACTATGAATTTGTAGTCCTACCTTTTGGTTTGACCAATGCCCCTGCCACTTTTATGTGCTTAATGAATAGTGTGTTAAATAAGTACTTGGACAAATTCGTACTTGTGTTCACAAATGATATTTTATTTTACTCAAAAAGTGAAGAAGAACACCAAGAGCACTTGAGGATAGTATTACAAACTTTGAAATAAAACCAGTTATATGCCAAGTTCAGCAAATGTGAATTCTATAAAGATAAGATCCAATACTTGGGTCATATTATTTCTGAACAAGGGCTGGATGTTGACCCTGAAAAGATAAAATCTATTAAAGAATGGCCTGTGCCAACTGATGTCTCAGTAGTGAGATCATTCATGGGGATTTCCGGTTATTATCGCAGATTTGTGGAGAGATTTTCTGCTATAGCACATTCCATAACATCATTACAAAGGAAGGGTGTCAAATTTGAGCGGACTGAAAAATGCCAAAACAGTTTTTACCAATTAAAACTAAAACTTACTACAGCCCCTATACTGAAGATTGCAGATCTTGATAAAGAATTTGTGGTATGTACGGATGCCTGTAGAGAGGGGTTGGGATGAGTTCTTTTGCAGGAAAATTCAGTTATTGCATATGAATATAGGAAGCTGAAGATACATGAACAGAACTATAGTGCATATGATTTAGAATTAGCTGCTATTATCCATGCCTTGAAAATGTGGTGACACTATCTCCTTGGAAAAAAATTTACATTGATGACTGATCATATTAGTCTCAAATATTTCTTTTTCCAAACTGATTTGAATGCTAGACAAGCCAGATGGCTATCTTTTCTAAGTGAATTCGATATGGATATAAAACATATCAAGGGGAAAGAAAATAAAGTTGTTGATGCATTGAGCAGAAATGCTTGTCAAAATATAAAGAGCATTGGAAGTAGTGCCCATATTGATGTAGAAGATTTGGTGAAAACGGCAACAAACCAAGATCCAAATTATGAAACACTACTGGTGAAACTACTAAAGAAGGAGAAGACTGATTTCACTCAAAACCAAAAAGGGCTGATCTGCTACAAAAATAGATTGTATATCCCCAATGTAGAACTTTAAAAAGGGAGATTTTAGATGAATATCACAAACAGCCATATGTAGGGCATCCTGGATATCAAAAAATGTTAACATCTTTGAAAAATAAGTTGTTTTGGCCAGGAATGAAAAGAGATGTAGCAGAATATTTGGCTAGATGTATGGAGTTTCAACTAGTTAAAGCTGAACATCAGCATCCTGCTGGTCTTCTAAACCCTTGCCGATTGCAGAATGGAAATGGGACACAGTTTCTATAGATTTTATAACAGGGCTACCCAAAACTAAATACAAACACGATTCAGTGATGGTAGTAGTAGACACTTTAACAAAGGTTGCACACTTCATACCTGTAAAGTCTACTTTTGGGATAGCTCAAGTAGCAAATGTGTTTCTAAAAGAGATATTAAGATTACATGGGGTCCCAAAGGTGATTATTTCAGATAGAGATGCTAAGTTTACAGTAGCCTTTTGGATAGGTCTATTTGGCGGCATGAGCACTAATCTGAATTTTAGTACTGCCTATCACCCTCAGACCAACGGGCAGACTGAGAGAACTAATCAGATTTTGGAGGATATGTTGAGGATGTATGTGACGGATAGGCCATCAAAGTGGGAAGATTATTTTCATTTAGCTGAATTTTTCTATAATAACAGCTACCAATCCTCCATCAAAATGAGTCCTTTTGAGGCACTCTATGGAAGAAATTGTCATACTCCTTAAAGGTGGAGCCAGCCAGAGGATAAAATGATGTTGGGACCCGATGCCTTACAAGAGATGGAAATAATTGTTAAACAGATCCAAAGAAACATCAAGACATCACAATATCGCCAGAAGAAATATGTTGATAAGAAGAGAGTGCACCGAGAATTTAAAGTGGGAGAACATGTGTACTTGCGTATTAAACCCAAAAAGAGCACACTTTATGCTGGAAGTTGTGCAAAACTGGCTCCTAGATATTGTGGTCCTTTTGAAGTATTAGAAAGGGTGGGACCAGTGGCTTACAAGCTGGCCTTACCACCCCATGTTAGAGTTCATGATGTATTTCATGTTTCATTATTAAAAAGATATATACATGATGCTTCTCACATAGTGGATTGGAATGTGATACAGGTGAAACCATAGGGGGAGTTTCTGCCAGAACCGCTTCAAATATTGGAGTGGGAAGAAATTGAATTGAGGAACCAAATGGTGGCAAGAGTAAAGGTGCAGTGGAAGCACTTTACTGCTGAAGAAGCTACCTGGGAAAGAGAAGCTGAAATGATGGAAAGATATCCATTTTTTTTTTAACAATGAACTCTAGTAGTTAAATAACAACACCGAGGACGGTGTTTGCTTTCAGAGGGGGAATATGTAACACCCCTAGTTTATGTGTTTAAAATTTAGAACTAGACATTTGAACTTAAATCCTAAGGGTAGTGGACCCCAAAGGATAAGTATTTTGTGGATGTAATTAAATATTTAATTTGAGAAAATGAATATTATAATGATGTGCAGATTGACCAAAATGAGAATTGTGAGATCACTTGCTAAATACATGAGGATGGATAAAGGCAAATACTTTCCCCACAATCTTTGAAAAATCCTTGAAAGAATTTCTAAATTGGATTTTGAGGAAAATATAGTTTCCCCAATGATGTGGAGAGTAGTTGGGAGGAGGTAAAAAGATGGCAAAAGCATAAAGCAGCTTAAAAAAAAAAAATCCCTAAAATGGGAAGCCTAGGCAAACAGGAAGAAAAGCATCCTAATATTCTGGACGTAGAATTAGAAACAGGCTTTGGGGAACAATAGCTTAAATAAGCTGCTCCTAAATAGATTAGAGGTTGATCTGTGCTGCAGGTGGTCTCAACTCGGGGGTGAGTCCAGGAGATAGAGGGACTCTACGGTTGGGAGGACTGGTCAAATACCAAAGTGGTATGCACATAGTATTATGAATGATTAAAAATTAACTGTTGTGAAGTGAGAAGATTTATGACTGTAGCTGTATAATACTTACAATGTTTTGGTTGTGATAGTGTTCCTTACGTTTACAGAAAGGTAGAATAATTAAATTTTAGCAGCTCCGCTTGGTTGTAGGAATCAGAGATATGAGGGAAAATCAGCCAGAATCTCTAAACCAGTTTCTGGTTTAAATCTTGAGATTTTGTTACCTCATAATTTATACTTATGTAACTTTAATCTGCTTCCGTGGAAAATGGAATTGACTCAGACAACACAGTAAGAACAATCCTTGAAACTGGGAAAAGTAGTCACTTAATTTTATACTGGACAGAATTTACCCTGTGTTGAATTTTTTTTTGTTCTAAGTAAAATTATTCTATTAACAGTAAAAATATAGTACATCGGGCAAAATCCTTAACAATGCCTAGTGTGGAGGCAATTTAGACAGAAATAACATAGTTTGAGACTGCCCTACAGGAGGGAAAGCAGCCTGTAGCACCACCATTTGAAAAAATCCCACGCAGGGGATTGAAATAGATTGTCACTGACAAAAACTGGACCATTTACAGTAGATAACAGTAAAACTGGACCATGACAAAAACTGGACCATTGTGAATTCTGAGGATTGTCACTGAAAAAAGCTGGACCATGACAGTAGATAACAGTAAAACAACATAGCAAGCCCTCTAGAGAGGGTAGAGACATAACAAGAAAAACATAAAAAGGAACTGAATTACTCATCAGGAGCCACCTCCTCGATCCTGCACCCATATTCTTCCGGTTCGCCACGATCACTGAAGATGTCTGCATCTGATTGGACCGTTGTTTTGGAGGATGGATTATCCACCAAATTTTCCTGACCATGTCCAGAAACTTCCTACAGAACCTCCTTTCTCTCGCTGGGCTGACCCTTCGAACCATGCAGCGCCTCATCCAGATTCGTGCACCCAACAGGACCCTACCCTTCCGAAGGATTCTCAACCTAGGGCTCCTCAAGAAAAACTACAGAAATGGCGACAGAGACTCTCGGCCGGTTGAGTGAGCAGTCAAATGAGAAGAGAGCAGTATGGGATTGTGCTGGCAGCGCATCGGACAAGGGAGAGTCCAGCCTGTGTCCAGAGCGGAGCAAACGGCCCTGGAAAAGACGGGGGAGGCTTTCTGAGGGGGAAGAGATAGCTGAGGGCGAGCTGGATGGGGAGGGCGAATGCCTCCTGACGCTCCTAGAGGACCCGCGCCTGCAACGCATCCTTTGCCTTAGCCTAGGCATGTTTGAAACAGAATTGGAGCTGGAATTCTGGAGGGCCAAAGTATTGATAGGGGCCAGCGTCGAAGGAGTGATCAGAAAGACCCTAGCCGACATGCAATACCCAGAGAGAGAGATGTGAATGCTATTGTCGAGCTCCAGAAAACAAGTGTTGCGGCTTCTTTTGCCAGTGGTGGTGCGATCGTTCGCCTTACCTGCAGCAGAATGGCACGACCAGTTCACCGGCGCAGGAGAGAACGGGGCCATGGAATTTAACAACTCTTCTCTGCAACGAGCGAGCTTTAACATTGAATGACCAATCAAATGAACTTGATATGAAATGCTATCACAACAGTCGAGACTGCCTCGAGTATCTACCTCCAGATCGTAATAAGCACCCATATTAAATGCCATTAAGATCGAGCGTTGGGCGATTTAACTGTGATCAGGTGGGATCGTCGGTCTCATGCGGGAAGGCAGGTGGCCTCCCGTCTGGTGGACCTCCGTCCCATCAACACCATAAGCATTTCCAGCACCCGCATCCGGGATACCCTGTGTTGAATTAAATAAGTGAAGTGCAGATATATAGAATTCTTATATAGTGCATGTCTATCTTTAGATATTTTAATATCTTCTATAACAAGGACAGAGTGGGTGAGTAGGTAGTTGTAGTACTACATATCTGTTTTAAATAGCAAATAAATGAAATAAAAACATGATCAGTATCTTTAGAAAATAGCTATAAAAGGAGAGTTAAGAATAAAAATATATGGGAGTATCCACAAGAAAAAGGGACCCAATTCAATTGCATGATGTAAAAAGTTGGAAGTGCACTGAAAATTATAAAACAAAACAGTAGTTGCACATTATACATATCCCAAAAGATACATATATACTGGAGAATGGAGTACACAAACATTGTCTATATATGTATATATATCAGTAAAGAAATTCAGTCTAAATATAGAGATAGTGGAACTATTCTATCATGACCCCTAATTAGCAAAAGAAATTATATGTATATAGTTACAGGGAACAATTAGATTTGCATGCAAAGCTTTCCCAAATGGAAATACAATTTTCCAGGGATCCTGAGAGTCTTTTGGAGGAGTCATACAAATTATATATAATAGATAGCCATTGTCAGATTTCCTGAAATGAGGCACTGTACATGAAAAAAAAAAATTGGTTACCAATAGACGTGCAGTCATTAATATGATAAGCATTATAAAGGATGAATAACTTATTATTCTTAAACCATATTAACTAATCCACAACCAATAATTTAAGGTGACATGGCATGTGAGAATCCAAAAATTAATAATCTGTGGCTTCTTCAAAATTATTACGGAAAAACAAGAATATCAGTGACAAGGAAGAAAATACGTCCAGATACAAGAAAAACAAATTTGAGCCTCTCGGGCCAGAGTTTGGTAACAAATACCATATTCTCAATTCAAAATTTTAAACCCATTAAGGAGTACTAGCATACGACTGAAAATTATTAATATTCCGACTCTGACAGAGTCTAGAACTTCAATGGACATTGTTTAAAATCCTAAGAGAGTTAACGATTCTGAATAAACGAGATGGAACAATGCAACGAGAGGATGGTGATCTCTGCACAGGCATATACCGACCTGAAACGCCAAGAGAGGTGAAATTAATATCAACTGAAAATGAAAGATCTCATAGCTGCCGACAATGGAATGCGTATGGAGTATGCATTACCTGTAGAAATGCAGTCATGTTAGGGAATCGGTCAATAGAATAGCTGCTAGAAAATATTACCAATAGAGAAATGTAACAAGACAAGAAGGGGTTACCAGCAAACGAAGACCCTCGTTCCTTTCAAGTTCTCTGCACCAAGGATAGAAGCAGAATATCAACGAAATTGAAAGGCAGAAGGTTGATAGTAAAATGAAACAAATATATGTACATAGAGGGAAAAAAATCAAACCTCATGAAGTTCTTGCCTGATGACTATCGCTCTCCTGCGAAGAGACGAGCCAAGTGAACATCTCACTATCTAAACTTAGCGCTCAAGTCACAAAGGAAAAATAGAGATATACTTATTAAGAAACCCTGCATGGTATCATCAAGTCTCGTTAACCATAGGTTTGATGCCATAGACGTAGAGACAGTGACGAAAAGAAACAAGAGAGAATTAAATCAATGTATTGGTACAGGAGCTGCCATGAGAGGCTACTTAAACAGACCCAAACTAGACTAAAACATAAACACGATTACAAACATGAGATCAATCTGTATCATCATCGCTTGAGACTTCCACAGAGAAGGATGTATGGCAAGTTACGAAAACCGAATATGATCTCCAATACAAAATGAAAGACGTGCACATAAGGCTCATACCTGGTGAACTTGCCCATGCGTAGGTAAATAGCCGGACTAATGGGCAAGCCAACGAGTGAATTCCTCTGCGTGCAGAGCTTCTAAGTAAAGAGGTGAGCAAACCAAACGAAGAACAAAGAAAATGACTTCACACAAAAAAAGACTTATATAATCATATCAAAATCCTAGAAACCCTAACTCGGTGAGAGGATCTCAGCCATCCACATGGAAAAATCCCAAAGGTGAAGCCACAAATTGAATGGCTTGAGGTTGCAATTTCACCAGTCGTTCGATATTCAATGTGACAAGCAATACAATGAAGTCACGACATTATGGCCGTATTATTGAGATTTCATTGGTTCCAGGGTAGGCTGGCGTGGCGTTTTCCAGAACAACGTGGAGCCATATCACATGACCGTGAATGGGATGAACCCCAACCCAACCAATGCAACGAAACCGCACATCTTACAAGAGCTAACGTGGAGAAGGAAGATAACGTCTCAAATTCCATACTACGTAAATCGACTTTACCAAGTCGTATTACATGGAAGCCCAATATAAAGTGAGTTCAATCTTGACATAAGTTCCGACATGAACGATATGCACAACAGATTTGGGAATGATATTGACACAGATCTTGTGAAACTATGACTATTGAATCATTGAATAACCATAAGTGCCATAGAAGCCTAGAGCTAAGAAGTAGGTGAATTAAATCCATCCAACGTTCATACGTTATAAGAGTATGGGAGCAAAGGGTTCATAAACGGTGCCACGAACAACGTGGTTATAATATAGTCGACCCCTTTATATATATATATAGCAATACGTAACAATATGTTAATGCTCAAGGGTTTATTGATATCAAAACTAGGGTAAGACATAGGTTGATAAGGATGACTTTGCATGGGAAGTGGGTTAGTGTTAATAAATCCACTATGATTTTGGTACAAAGACATATTAAATTGGATGGGGAATTTAATCCAATAGAAATTGATTTGGATATAGTTGATATGTGGAAACAAATAGTAATTGGGGAAATAAACCTGATTTAACCACATAAAACTCAAAATATTATAGTAGAATATTTTGTTGGAAGTATTCTCACAAATCTAGAATGCTGAAAAAAAGAAAAGAAAAAATTTGTGCGAAGGTGAACGGGAGGTGTGACACAGATCCAAAGTCTCATTTCTTCTGTTTGAATTTTTTGTCAATCTTGGTAGCATACTGGTATGACGTACCAAGTGAGGAGATGTCAAGGAAATCCATTTCCTCCTTAATGTATGTGTGTAGGAAACTGCAGTACTTCAAAACTAATTGTTTCTCTAAACCTTTGATACCCAAATTTTTGCACAAGGTATGGAACAAATTCGTCAGCTCATGCACATCTTGAACCCTTTGTTGGCGGAGCGTAGTCCATTGTATGTACTTGTCCTCATACCTCCCTATGTGATAGTATTGTTCCTTGATGGCATCTCAGAAAGAGTTCCAAGTGGGAACGGATGAGAAGAGAGGATTCCATCTCTTCCTTTTTCTCATTGTATGTTTCCCACCAGTCCTTGACATACGGGGTAGATTTTAGGAGTGCAAAGATAATCTTCTCCTTGTCAGAAAAGTCATGAACCGAAAAATATTATTCTAATAGATTCAACCATATATCTATGGCATCTACATCTATTTGGCCCTCAAATATGGGAATGTCATAGTTTTCTTCTACCTTAAAGAGATTCATGCCACTAGAGTGGCTACTGGATGACGATGTGCCGTCGGTGGGCAGTCGTTGGAGGATCTGGGCAACGTTATCCATCATCGTGTTCTTTTGTTTTTTGAGGGCTTCCTTCAGAAATATTTTGATAAGATCTCCTGCTCCCTCATCTTTCTTTTCGTTGTCCATGGGCAGCCATCAGGGTTTGCGAGGATGATCTTGCAAAGGTTCAACCAGATCAAGCCCTAAATCCTTATACCCTGACCTCATCGGGGACATGTAAAGAAGTATCGAGAAAGAGCATACCGCTTGTATACCATCAATCTATATTTATGTAGGAACACAACATAATACACATATAAAAATAAATACAAACATGTAGTGGAAATAACACTTCATTTCATTAATATCAGCAAACTCAAATTTGTTTAGAAACAGAATGGAAATAAACTAGCTAGAGCGTTGGTAGCTTATCTCTGAGAATATATGTGGTGCATACAGGCCTTTAAACTATGTTACAGTGAGCCTCGAGGGCCTATTTATTATTGAGAAAAATGGAAAACCCTAAAAATTAAAAAACCTAACCCGAGAAGATGAAGCGCCAAAACTATGGGCCTTGTTTGGGTAAATTGGTACATAAACTTCCCAGGGACGTAACTTTGGCATACAATCTCTGTTTGATGCGCTCAATACCTTGTTATAAATATCTATCCAAGGACTACAAATTTTCTATCCTAATGGATGATGCTCCTACTTTTCCCAAAAAAATGTTGTATAGGGCCTCAAAACGACTCCAGAAGTTCAGGACCCAAAAAATTGCTAAAAACAATAAACTGTGATATAATTAAGGAAACTGAAAAACTGAAAGGAAAAATGGCGAGGCCGCAAGTTGAATAGGTGGGTGGTCACCAATATCCACCTATATTATATATATCTTGATTTATAATATTTATCTTTGGATTTTCTCAATGCGAAAATCAATAATGGTCAACCATTATCAATAATTGTCAACATTGGTCAAACATGGTCGACCATGCTCAATTATTGTAATTCATGATTAACCATTCTAAACAATGGTCCAATGTCACATTGTGACAAAGATTCTCTGAATATGAAAATCAACCATGGTAAACCATTCCCCAACGTCTCACTGTGACAAAGCTTGTCTCAATATGAAAATCAAACATTATCAAACTTCATCAACCGTTGACCAACGTCGCATTGTGATAACTATTTTCTCAATACGGAAATCATTCATGGTCAACCATGGTCAACCATACTTATTTTAGAGTTTATAATATTTATCTTAAAATTTATATACCTTGGGTTTATAATATTAATCCTTCGGGTTTAATATTATTCTTTTAGTTTTTAATATTAATCCTTTGGGTTTATAATATAAATGTCTTTAGTTTATTAATCTAAGGGTTCATATTCCTAATAATAATTAATAATAATTATAATTATAATTATTAATTATTATAATTAGTATTATTAATTATGGTTATAATTACAGGTATAATTATAATATTATTATAATAATTATTAATGATAATTATAATGAATTAATTTTCAAATTACAATAATTAATAATAATAATTATTATAATTGCTAATTTTATTTTTACTAATAAAAAATCATTAATTTCTAGTAATTTATTATTATTATTATTATTAAGTTTTAATATTTTAATTATTAGCTTTTGATATTTATGATTTTATTATCATTAAAATAATGTTATTATTAATGCTAATAGTTATTGTCATTATTTATTATTATTTTTATTATACATTTTTATTATTATTATATATATATATATATATGAGAAACGATAAATAAATATTAATAAAATTAATAAAATAATTATTTCTTTTTATTTAATTAGAATAAGAAAATTATTTGTTATCCATATAATTATTAGTTATGAAGAAAAAATTTAATAAATCATTAGAAGGTAATAATTATTAATTAATTAATTTTTATTAATAGTAAATAAAAATTAATTAATAGGGATAACTATTAAAAGTACATAATAAAATTAAAACAATAATTTATTAATGAAAATAGTATTACGTGATTTCTATAAACGCTTTAACCCTAGAATTAAAAGGTTTTTTATTTTTTAAAAATATAATGATGGGAGAGAAACATACATGAGTTACTATACTTCGAAAGATGACAAAACAAAGGAGAAAATTTGTTGCATCAGAGGACACCAACTACCACTAACTTCAGATCCCCTATCTCTGTTGAGATTATGAGGGTGCTTTATAATCCCAAGTTCTTCTCTCATTTTCCTTCTTCGATAGTGTTCCTCTCTAGCGATGATTTTTGCATTTTCTAGATGTATATGATGTTTAGTTTTTTATGAGTGTTTTGCAAGGGTTGAGGTGTGGGATCTCTAATTCTTACTATCGACTTCATATTCCTTTAGTCTTCTTTGCAGTGAACACTTTGTTTCCCCAATAAAACGTTTTCCACATGAAAAATCAATCTTATAAACTCGTTTAAGTTGTTTGTGACTTATATTATCTTTAATTGTTGGCATTGTTTTTCTTATTGTTCCTCCTATTGACAATTGCGCAAATATGTCCTTCTTCCCTAGAGCCCTAATGATTTTATAAGTAAAGCCCCATATGTATGATAGATAAAACCCTACCATAATTTTCTTGAGGTTCCTGATGATTTTGGGAAAGGACTGAACCTTCAGATCTTTTTATGGCTTTTTTGATATCTTTCTCTTTATATCCTATACCCCTAAATATAGACATTAGGTGATTTGTTTCGTCCTTAAGGTGTTCGACATCGGATGTTATGAGGGCTCTAACAACAAGAGTATTCAGGACACCAAATTTTTGAGCGAGATGATGGAAAGAATCAACGTGAAGATAGATGCCAATATGAGTTTTGTTTCTAAAAATCTAATGCCCCAATGAAATAGAAACAAAAAAATAACAATTGAGACGTGAAAATGTGAAGTACAAACAAGAAAAAAAAAACAATTGAGACTCATGGGGAATTTTTCCTTCTCACCATTAAAATAAATTTATTCTAGATCATGAAAATTTAAAACTTATTTAAAAAAAAATAATTCTTATAGATATCTATGACTAACAAATAATTTTCCAACTATTCCATGCATCCATGTTTGGGCACAAGAATGCATAATTTATTTTGTCACCACAATAGGGAGGGACGAATCTAATAATAATGTATATAAGTAATAACAGTAATCCTAAACACAGCGAAAAATTATGGAACAATACTCCCATAGTTTTCTATGGTGGACTAACATGGGACACAAAGAAGAAATTGCAACCCCAAAGAGATTATTTCAATGATATTTTCAATGCAACCATGAATATCAATCTCAAGTTCTATTAGATATGGAGATTCAATATATTTACTAGGAATCCTTTGAAACAATACACATTATATTATTTTAATCATTCATATTAAGGTATCAGGTATAATGCTATGTGTTGAGATAATTAATCTTTCTATCTTCTAGGTGTCATAGCTAGTTTTGATGATTTTCTGTTAGTTGAGCTTTCTTTGCGATTTTCTCTAGTTATTAATTTTTGTATGTTTCTTTGTCTCCTATGTAATTTATTCAATTTTTATTGAATGATGAAAATATTTGTTTTCTCCATTACCAATTTTGAATCCAGTTTGTGTACTTTCTCCTCTACATTCTTTGTCATGGTGTGAATGTGCAAGGCTGCGTAAGACTCCAAGGAGAGAAAAATTTGAGATTCATAACCAATCACAAAGAGCTAATGGATATCAATGAGAGGAGCTCGAAGACCAGAGATCAAGAGGAGCTCAAAGGCGATAAGAAGAGAGTGTCAATTTAAAAAATAAAAATTACAGAGGAGACCAGCATAGTATCAGGAAGAAATCAATATGATTTATCATACTATGTAGAAATAAAAAGTGATATGCATCACACTCTTTAAAGCAAGAAAATGAGAAGAATTAATATCATTCTAAAAAGAGGAAAGGGGTGATTAAAATAGGGGACATACAAATATTGAATTTTATTCGATTATAAGTGAATTCCATTATGTTGAAAGGTACGATGAAGAATGAGCATGAAGTCACCATTCAAAAGAACGAAAGGTAATAAACATTATCACAACATCAAATCTGAAGTTACATTATCACATAAGTTTTTTTATTGAAAGGGTTCCTTAATTTATATTAAAAGGGCCTTCATTCAATGACTTTTAAAATGGATTTAGATTTTTAAAAGAAATTATTTTTTCAAAAAAATAAGAGGGTGTAATGTCTCTCCACCTTATCCAATTTGTTTTTTAGAATATGTCCAGGATTTAATATTGTGTGTCAATGTTTATTTCCCATATACTATTATTAGTATATTTTATGACTTTATGGCACCTTATTCCCTTATTCAATTCCTTTATAACCTCATTCACTATAGTTAAGGGTTAATATCTTACTAACCCTTATTTTATAATCATGGTGCATTTGGTTGCCTTAAATGATATATTATAAATTTTATATACATTTATCCTATATCCAACTATAATTACACATATATTGATAACAAGAACATCATTTATTCATCTCCTCACATGCCTAGAACTATTTTTCGGTGATTCTTATTTAAATGACAAGTAATAAAATCTTATTTACACCTTATGCTTTCGGATTTTCAATAGCTCTATATCCACATTATAATAGCCTTATATAGTTTGGAATTTCACCTGTCGCATGTGTACAAATTGATTCATTCAATCGATTTCTATATTGCATCCAAACGTTGATAAATTTTAATTCCACTCAAAGGTAGTTATCCTCATACCTTGAATCTAGCCATAAGGATCGATTTCCTTCGCCACTCTTTTATTTGTACTTCACATGGATTTGAAACATTAATAATGTGTACCATTGATTAAGATGTGTAACGAACTGGAACGAGTTACATTTCTCTTTATTAAATGTTCTGGCATTCTTATGAAGTTTATTTATGAAGCCTGTCTTCGACTTCCACCATATCGCCTCTGTTTCATATTTTATTTTTTCTTCTCGAGATTTGACTTGTACTTGTTGTGGTTTTAGTACTTATGACATAGTTGGTGTATTAAATTTTCTTCTATGGATTCGGGAAACCTCTCTTCCCTCCCATCGGACTTAATGTTCTTGTACGCATTTCTCAGATGAGGCCACTTGTAAGGTTACAATTTTTCTAAGGTTTCGACATAGCTCGGGTATATCATGTTTAGCTCTTTCGGCCATTTGTATTCATTTGCTCATTCATCCATTGCATTTGAAGACCTCCTCTCGGAGCCGAACAAAGAGATATAGCAGTCGATTCTTTGTAGTTTACAAAGTTTGTTTTTATAAGAGATTCAGCCCTCTCTATAACCAGGTAATCCGAAATTTCAATCCCAGTTTCATTAGTTCTTTCCAACGACTGTGTATAGAGTGTATAGAGACATTCAATTTAATAATAGAAATATCCCCAATTTTAGTTATTTTACTATATATAGCTTATTTTTTTTCTTATTAAAAGTCGTTTCTGTAATCCCAAAATGTTATAAACTGATATGCATATGGTCTCGGCCGCTAGATATGGAACTAGTCTTCACCATCTTCTATGGTAATTGCTTGTTCTCACCTCAATCATTTTTCTCACTTCTTAATTTGTTTGTTGTTATTTAATTTGTACAATGAGACTAATAACACAAGGCATATCTCTGCGCAAAGACATGAAGGGTTACTCTCTTTTATTCTACTCAGGTAATGTCAATTTTGACAATTTTAATCTTCGTCTGGAGTTCTATTTTCATATACTAGATTCTAATCGTGCCATCGTTGTGTTATGCAGGAAAGGTATGAATAAAATTTTTTCTACTCTATTGTTGGATCTACACTGATAATTTTGACATCCTTCTTACAATAGATCTCGACATTGTAACCAGGTTGGTCTCGAAAAATCGAGGAGCGTCTCTACATTCTTATTTGAAAGTTTTCCCCAATATTTAAGTTTTATTTAGTGAAACTAATGTCTAAGGATAATATTCCTCTCTCACATATCAATGTGAAATTCTGTTCATTTCATTCCTCGGTTGAAACTATTGTGGTGTAAACATTGTTTTTCACCTACCTTATTATGTAATAATTTTACTTATTCTCAAGATGGACTGTGTACTTCTCCTATATTTACACTGAGTTGTATTCTGACATGATAATACCAATTTTTGGTTAACACTGGTTTCTCCGAAATTGATAGAAACTTTTATAAAAAGGTTGCGAGATGAAATTCATTTCACCTACAAATGTTTATAATTTAAATTTATTTATATCTATCTATTTTCAGTACCATTATAAAGTATATTATATTCAAGTTTAAATATAGAAGACCTTCATCAGCATAAAATATCTAGGGATATAAAATTAATTGTAGAAAGGCTAACTCATCCTTTCAGCCTATCATTTTGGTTTATTACTATTATGTCTGTTTAATAATTTCTCCAGATCTCTCTCTAACATTAACTTAGACAATCTAGTCATATTTATTTTTATAGTCTAAATTAGGGAAATCTTTCCTGGTTTACTAGAAAGTATATATTCCAAAGTTTATTAAAATTTGACAAATACAGTTCAGGTCTTTACTAAATGTTTTTAATATTTTCTTTCTCCAGAAATTCTTTGTACCACTCTAAATGCAGGGACTTATGGCTAACAAAGAATAGCAATAAAATGACTTTATACAGATTTTAGGGAACATATTGCTTCCCAATTACTTTTGTTTTTCCTGGTTTGAAATTAATTTAGATTTGATTTTCCTCGAATAATAATCTACTGTAATTATTTAATGTTATTAGGATATATGTCTTTTAATTCTAGATTTGATTTATTTCTAGTCTACATAAAATCTGCAATTCGCAGAAAATTATATCCTATGGTATTTGAAAATTCTCTTTGTATTAATATATTGTTTCACAGAAACATAACCCCTTTTGGAATAACTTATAGTCCAATAGAATTAAATACTTTCTTAACTTTGTATTTGCCTAAATTACATGTTCATTTCCACCATATAAATAAATTAACTTGTCATTTCTATTTGATTAAACTCTTCTATGCTATGTAAGTTTTCTATCTTATAGATTTATTTTATGCAACAAAAAAAAAATTGTTTCTTAGCTTAGGTTCCCCTTTAGGCAGAAAGTTACAATTTATATACATGCACTCCAGCAATTTAACTCTACAGTAATTGTACATCATTTAACATTTATCTATCTGCTAAATTCATAGTTGGTTTATCATCTTATAAATCTAACTTTTCTTAGTCCATACGTAGATATATCTATACATTTACAGAAGTAGATTAAAGTTAAACCTTTAATGATTTATGGGAGTATTATATATCGCCAGATTTAAACCATTATCAGGTTTAGAGATTCTGGTTGATATTCCCCATAAATCCTATTCCTACAACTATACTGGATTTAGAGGATTAACTTCTTCTAAACAATTTTGTTAAATGTAAGGAATAACAAATATCAACAAAACTTAATTCCAAATAATAGCTACAACATTTACCAATATTGTACAACATCACCTATTTTAAGCAGTCACAAAATTTGTGTGCATACCACTTTTCTGATGACCAGTCCTCCCAACCTTAGAGTTCGTATATCTCCAAAACTCACCCCCGAGCTGAGATCCTCCCATCAATAGACCAACCTCAATCTTTCATGGAGTATCTTATTAAAGCTATGCTCTCCCCAAAGTCTGTTTCCCATTCTACGTCCAAAATTTTAGGATGCTTTTATTCCTGTTTGTTGAGGCTTCCCTTATTTAGGGACTTTAAACCTGCTTTCTGCTTTTCCAGCTTTTTACCTCTTCCCAACTACTCTCCTCATCATTGGGGGAATTTATATTTTTCCTCAAATATCTAAATTAGAGATAAATTGTTTTAAGGCTTTTTGAAATATTTTTGGGGAAAGTCTTAGCCTCTTTCCATACCTCATGGATTAGGCAAGTGATCTCAAAAATCTCATTTCGTCATAGTGCACAGAAAACATTTTATTTATTTTTCATAAATAAATAATTAATTACATCCACACCATAATTATCCATTGGGGTCCACTCCCCTTTGGACTGAAGTTCAAATGTGTAACTTGAAAAACATAAAACTAGGGTTGTTACAGATGGGTATTATAGGAGTTATTTTTATTTGATTTAAAATAAATTTTTTTTTAAAGGGTTTAGTTAAATAAATTATTTCTTTAAAAAGGGAGAGTTGTTATAAAAAATGGTTTCTTTACTTTTATTTTTATTTTAAATCAACCAGTGTTTGTAAAAAAATGGGCGCGTATCCAATTTCAAACATGACTTCCTCGAGCACTTTTCCACACACACTAATTTTTCTTGAAAAAAATTATGAGTTTTGGTCTTTATGGATGAATACCTTTCTGCAAGCCCAAGGGAGTGGGGAAACAATTAAAAATGTTTATGTAGTGCCAACTCAAGAAAAATTGGAAATCATTACAATAATAAAAGGAATGTAGTTATTGAAAAAAGAAATAAAGAACATTGAGCTAAATATTGGATACAAAATTTTGTCAATGACTCCATTTCCGACAAGATAATTTCTAGATGAATAACAAAATAATATTAGAATGTTATTAAATTTTCATATCAAGGTAACCGTACTATGAATACTGTTAAATTAAAAATATTGTGGGATCAGTTCAAAAATGTGAAGATGACTGACACAATGAATATTGATTACTTCATTACTACAGTCATGCACATCATCAATCAAATCAAACTTATTTGAAGAATCATCACATATCGTAAGATAGTTAAAAAAGTCTTCCAAATCCTGTCAAATAAATATTCCATGGTGGTAATAGCTCTTCTAAAATCCAAATATTTCACAACTCTCTCAGTAGAACAATTCAGTGGGTCACTTCTATCACATGAAAGAAAACTTAACCTCAAAGAACATTCCATGGAAAAAAAAATTCAAAAAAAAAAGGTCGAGATCTTCGCAGAACCAAACAAAAATAAGCAGAACATGGAGAAAATATCGTGAAAAATGATAATAATGGAAGAAATATAGGCATTATGAACATGAATTCAGAAAGAAACAACTAGATCCATAAATAAATAGTGTCCATAAATGAAGGAGAATCCTCTGAAACCATGTTTATTTCCTTCCATATTTTGAGGATAGTCATGACAAGGATATTTGGTTGTTGGAAAATGGTTGCAGAACAACATGATATGTAAAAAATAAATAAAAATTTCTTTCATTGATGCTTCCATAACATATGAAATTAATACTGGAGACCATTCCTATAAAAAATATAATGGGAATGGTACTTTTTCTATTCTCACTAAAAAAATCAGCAAAAACATATACCTCATGTTTATTATGTTCCACATATGATGCATAATATCATTAGTGTAGGTGAGTTGATGTAACATGGTTATGATCTAATATTCCAAGGGACACCATGTTATATCTATGACAAAACTTTGAATACAATACTATTAGGAAAGGTAGAAAAAATGAAGAATATGATGTTTCCCCTGACTCGTAGAAGTTGATATCTCCTACAATATTTTACACATAATGTGTCAAGGATAGATGAGGCACAACTATGGAATTCTAGGTATGCAGATATTCTATTCACGAGTCTAATTCTACTTCATAAAAAGCTTATTGTCATTGGTATTCTTGTTGTGAATGAGGAATATTGTAACTTCCAAATTTGTATTCTATAAAAGCATAAAAGAGACTACTTTCCCACATATTACAGTAGTTCCAAATAACCCTTCGAGCTAGTCCACATAGATATATGTCGTACAATGAAAAACAATTCATTTGTTGTAGTATTTTTTATTTTTATTTTTTTTATTGATCACTACAATAGGAAAATTTTGATTTATTTTCTTAAAAATAAGTCAGCTACTTTCTCAAGATTCAAACAGTTCAAAGAAGAAGTAGAAAACCAAAGTGGAAATCCTTTGAAACTGTTGAGGTATATAGAGGAGGTGAATATAGTTCTAATGATTCCAAATAATTTTGTCAAAAATAAAGGCATCACCATGCAAAACACAACAAGATACACTCCACAATATAATGGAGTGGTAGAAAGAAAAAAAACACATGATAATGTATATGGAAAGATTCATACTTCATGATAAGAAGTTGTCTAATGATTATTGGCTTTAAGTTGTTTCTACTATTGTATATGTTCTCAATAGATATCAAAAACTAGTATCAAATATGCAATACATCAAGAATATTGTGATGGTAAGAAGGTTAATGTCTCTCACTTTTGAATATTTGGTTCTGTACATTTTGCACCTTTTCTTGAAAATTAGTGAAAGAAAATTGATAGTAGAATTGAAAAATGCATCTTTGTAGGCAATAATGACTAATAGAAAACCTACAGACACTACAATCTAGCCACAAAGATTTTTTTTTAAGTTGAGATGTTAAATTTTTGAAAATAGTTCCTGATATGATCAAATTGATGAAGCTTTAAATCAACCTATTCATACACCACAACTACCAAGATTGCAAGTTTACGAAGATACATACCATGCTTAAAATGGTACATCTTATAACAATGAATCTAGCTGTGATTCATAATCTTTAGAAGATAATAAAATAACTAGAAGAATTATGGAAATATATGAGAAGGAGAATGACTTTGATTAACATAATTTGTTTTCCTTTCTTTCCTATCAACCAACCCATTTTCAAGAGGTAACAAAAGAGAAACATTGGGTTGATGCAATGAATCAATATATCATAGCCATTAAAAAGAAAAATACTTTGAAGCTGGATGATCTCTGAAAATCCAAAACCAACATTGGTGTCAAGTGGTTGTACAAGACCAAACTGAATGAAAGAGGAGAAACTGTGAAACATAAAGAAAGGTTGGTTGAAAAAGGATTATTGCAACAGTTTCATGTCAATTATGGTGAAACCTTTGCTCCAACAACAAGTTTAGACATAGTTAGAACTATTTTGGCCACTCCAACTCAACAAAAATGGCAAGTTTTTCAACTTGATGTAAACTTTTCTTTCTTTAATGGCATATTGTAGGAAGAGGTTTATGTATATCATCCCCCTAGTTTTGAAGTTCTAGGATAAGAGAATAAGGTGTATAAATTGAAGAAATCCTTATATGGATTGAAACAAGCTCCTCGAGCTTGGTAAATTCAAATTAATACTTAGCTCTCCAAAAGAGTATTTTGCAAAAGAAACCATGAACTAGCTCATTATGGAAAACACATGAATGTAGAATTATCATTGTTTTCCTTCATGTTGATGATATTTTTTATATAGGTAATATGATGTTAGAAAGAATCAAATTTTCCATGCAAACTGAGTTTGATTTGACTAGTCTACAACTCATGAAGTACTTATTAGGAATTGAAATTCAAAAATATGCTAACGGAATTTTCATTTGTCAACAAAAATTGATATCCTCCAAAAGTTCAGAATGATTAACTGCAAACCAATTTACATTGCAATTCTCTAGGTACTAAGTTGAGTAAACAAGATGAAGGACCATCAATTGATTCTACATTGTATAAAACTCTAATTGGTAGTCTCTTATATCTCACTGAAACTATAACTGACATCATATTTTCAATGAGTTTTGTTTCCATATTTATCGAATAAACCAAGAGTTCCCATTCGAAAATTTCTAAAATGATCTTAATATATGTTGCATGGAAAGTAAAATATGGTTTTTATACATACATTTTAAATATTTATAACTTTTAGACTATATGTATAGCGATTATGCAAGAATATTATGGGCTGCAATCAGAGCTCATGGGCCCCGAAGAAACAACCTACTGTTTCAATATCTTCTACAGAGGCAAAGTATGTAGCCTTCAACATCATCATGTTTTCAAGAAGTGTAGCTGAGAATGCTACTGAAATATCTTTCAAATGTTGAAAAGAGGCCAACGCCTATTTTCTATGATAACAGCTTTTTCATTTCTTTATCCAAAAACCATGTCTTTTGCAAAAACAGTAAGCATATTGACACACACATTTATTACTTTCGTGAGATTGTAAATTATGGAGATATATTTCTTGATTTCTGTGGATTAGGAGATCAACTTGTAGATATTTTCACAAAACCATGAGGAAAACTTATATTTGGATTTCAAAATTATTTTTCATTATGTTTTGTTAATTGAGTTTAGTTGGGACTTTCTCCAATTATTAATTTTTGTTTGTTTCCTTGTCTCCTATGTAGTTTGTTTAACTATTATTTAATAATGAAGTTGTTTGTTCTATTATCAATTTTAAATTTACTCTACATATTTTTGCCTGTGCATTCTTTATCATTGTGTTCATATTTGGTGCAGTTGTGTGTAGTGCAAATTGATCTTCGAAATTAGATGATTATTGAAAATGGTTTTAAAAAAAATTATTTTCTTGGTTCTCCCTCATAATCAATGACAAATAGTCAGCCATTGGTGAAATAATTAACTAATTCCTAACTTGAAAAAATTCATGATATAAATGTTAGAAAACTATGCATAATAGTATTGAAAAACATTGTTTTTTCTTAGCGCAGTGGAAAAAAAAGTCATGTATGAACAATCTATGAAACTAAGCATTGATAGAAAAATCAACAATAGTTGAATAGTTTCTAATGATGATGGATTGCTGTAGAATGGGAAGGAAATCCAGGGAGACGTAATCTTTTGGGGGCATTTCTTCCTAGAAATCCTCATCAAATACAACAAACGCTCTTCCATAACATCATTAAGGTCCATAACATCATTGAGGGCATTCCATAGCGATGAAAAATGAGAGAACTGTACGCTCAAAAAGCTGAAATTATTTTAATTTTACTCAATATAACAAGGTATTGGATATGAAAATATCAATATAACGAGGTATTGTTTGTTGCATTATGCCATGAATTTCAATTTTATAAATTTTTATAACAACTCGCAAGGGTATTATAGATGCTTATAGATGCTTATGATGATACAAATAAAATTTGATTATTTCAATGGAGGATGTGGAACAATTTATTCTTGAAAGCTATTTAATAGTTGTATCCTCTCAAAATTTGATGACGTTCTGCACACTGATTAAATGGTCATGCAACATAAGCCCTTATGTTAAAGGAGAAAATCCATAGACTCTGCCATCGCTTCTCTTTCTTTGAATATGATCACTGACTCCGACTTCAATATCCATTAGTTTTCCTCATCACCAATGCCTCCAGCTGATTTTATTTATCCCGCAACATCCTCCGAGTGCCCCATACATATACACATGCAAAATATAGAAAAAATTAAATCAGTGCTTCTCATAATTTCCAGTTGATATCTAAACAATGTGGATAGAAACTATGAATGGAAACAAATTTGTACTTGTAGTGCATTCCAAAATTATATTTGCACCAAGATTCCCATTCTACATCTCAATATAGAGGATATATGTAAGTTTCTGTACTTTACAAAGTTGAATTTTTCACTAATATCACTTCGCAAAATAAAATCTAAAAATAAAATCTAAATAACTAAACAAAATATATAAACAATTTCTTAATATATATGTTGAATATGAATGGATCATAAATTTACCTTGAACAATTCTTTTTACCCCATTAAAATTCCAAATTAGATAAAATTTTAAACACCTTTACTCTTTACTAAAGCCAATACATTTTCTTAAATCAAAGTAAAAAGGTTAATTCAACAAAGAAAAAATTGAATCTGGTTCCAAAATATTTTAATAGTTCTTTTAATTGAATATTTGTAAAATGAATTTTAAAATATATATTTTTGATATATTAAAATAGTTAAAGACATAATTATTTCCACGTCAAAGCTGTAATATTTGAAAATATTAATTTCATATAGTTTTATTATAAATTTGTTTATCATGCCATGTAAAAAATATCATTAGATTAACATTTATATTAATATTATTTTTAAATTTTGTATTAATATTATTATGATTAAATTTATTAACTTTGAATTAATACAATATTAAATTTCAAATAATATTAAATTTGTTATATTGTAATATATAGTAAATTTACACACACACACACATATATATATATGGGAGGGAAGAACAAAGACATAGAATGATAGAGGTGGAGAAATAAAGGGAGTGAGAGAAAGGGAGAGAGAGGAAGTATGAGAGACATGAGGAGAGAGGGAGGGAAGAATAAATACAAAGGGTGAAAAGTGGGGAGAGTTGACAAGGGAGAGATAGAGAGAGATTATGTATGTTTTCGGTGAGATAGAGAGATAAAGAAGGAGATATGGAGAGAAGGTGGGAGAGAAGGAGATAGAAGAAGAGAGGGAGGGAGATAGTGACAAAGATGGATGGAGGAGAGAGATATAGAGAGGGAGGGAGGTCAAAGAGAAAGTGAGAGAGAGGAAGGAAGAGAGTGAGGACCTGAGAGAGAGAGGTAGGGAGAGAGTGATGGAGGCAAGAATAAATACACAAAGAGAGAGTGGTGGAGAGAGAGAGAGGGAGTGATAAGGGATATGGAGGAAGAGGGAGAGATGAGACTAGGTGGGAAGAGAGATAGAAGGGGGCAGAGAGGGAGAGAAGGGGAATAAAAATAGGAAGGGAGAGATAGATATCTATTGAGAAACAATGTTTATGTTTTGGGGGTGATATAGAGAGACTAAAGAGAGACATAGGAATATAGAGATATAGATGGAAGGTGAAGAGAGGGAAGAAGAGAGAGATAGAGAGAGGGATAGATAGATATATATGGAGAGAGAGAATTTTTTTTTAGGGGCTGAGATAAAGAGGTAGAGAAGGATATATAGAGGGAGATATAGATATATATTGAAGGGGGGAGAGGGGAGAATATTTCTTGCATTAGATGCATTGAATTTAGTGTGGATGGTGATTTATAATCCTATTTTATTTCTTTCAATGAATGATATAAATTGAAGGAGAGGGGAGAGGAGGAATGAAGAGAGAGAGAGAGAAGGAGAGAACTGAGAGAGGGATAGAAGTGTACAATACCAATAGGTAGACATAAATATGGATGGGGAGAGAGGAGGAGAGATATAAGATGATAGGGAGGGAGATAGTGATAGGATTGGAGAGAGAGAGATAGAGAGAGATGGGGGAAGAGAGAGGGATGTAAGAGAGAAAGGAAGGGAGGGGCATGTAGGAGAGAAAGGGAGGGAGACGAGGGATGCTAGAGAGGACTTCAAAAATAAGAGAGAGGGTGGGAGAGAGAGGAGGAGAGAGGGAGGTATGAAGAGATGGAGTTGGAAGGGGAGAGAGGGAGGTAAGAAGAAGTACATAGAGAGAGAAACGTGGAGAAAGAGAAAGAGAGTGACAAAGGAGAGATAGAGAGAGTGTGTGTATATTTGGGGGTGAGATAGAGAGACAAAGGAGATATGGAGGGAGGTGTAGATACATACGGGTGGGGTAGAGAGGGAAGAATATTTCTTGCATTAGATGTATTTATTTCTATTTAGATGGTGATTTATAATCCTATTTGATTGCTTGCATTAGATGCATTGATTTTAATGTAGATGTTGACTTGTGATGATATTTGATTGCTTGCCCTAGATATATTGACTTCAGTGTATATGTTTTCTAATTCTATTTTATTTTTTGCACTAGATTCATTTATTTCAATGTAGATGTCGATTTATAATTCTATTTGATTTCTTGCACTAGATGCATTGATTTCAATGTAGATGTTTATTTCTAATTATATTTGATTTCTTGCACTAGATGCATTTATTTTAGTGTAGATGTTGATTTGTAATTTATGTTGCCACAAAACGTGGGGACGGTGATCGAAACTGGGATGGACTCAGGGATGGGTGCGTCATTTCTTGAAACATGGTGTGTGAGTTTTTCAGGGATATATATATATATATATATATATATATATATATATATATATATATATTCCAATTTTAAACGTAAAAAATAAAAATATTTTTGATTTAAACTTTCAAGTTTTGAACATGCACGTCATTGAATATTCAACATTCACATTGAAATTTCCAAATTTCTAGTTTGATATCAAGTGCAAATTAGAGTTTACACATACTTGCAAATATGTCCCCAAGCCAATTTCGCCCAAAACTCTCGTAGGGAAAGAGAAGGCCAAAAGTCACATTCTTGGCAAGTATCATAAACATTGAACACACAAAAATGTTTTTAATGAAGAGCTTGGTTCTTGGTAGAAGAACCTGGTTCTTATGGGTTCGTTTTAAAAGTACCCATACCCAAATAGGGTTCTTGTGGATGAGAATCCGAGACAGGTTCTAGAATCCAACCCCTGGGTTCACGAACCCATGAAACATAGTTTCTAATCCTATTCGATTGCTTGCGTTAAATGCATTGATTCCAGTGCATATGTTTTCTTCTAATCCTACTTTATTTCTTGCATTAGATGGATTGATTTCAATCTAGATGTTTTCTTCTAATCGTATTGGATTGTCTACATTAGATGCATTGATTTCAGAGTAGATGTTGATTTATAGATTGATGTACCTGGATGTATGATGGTGTATTAATTTTAACGTGATTGAATTAGTAGTGTGCATTGATTTTAGTATAATAACAAGAAAAATTATTGCCAATATGCATTGATTTTTGTGTTATAGTAATTCAACCTATTAATATTGCAGAGCAACAACAATAAGATATGATGTTTACTACAATAGTTCGAGTTAAATATTTGAATGGTTTATGATTTCAACTGTTCTTTTCATATAATCGATATGAAAAAATGGCAAACCTAACCTCGCAGACAAGAAGATTAATAGAAGAAAATAGTTTGATATTGTTCACAATGAAGATGATTTGTAATTGACTACATTATTAATTCCATGTCATTCAATACTATTGCTTTGCCAGTTTGCATTCAAAATTTGTATTTCATCATTTTTCATTATTAACAATATCTATCATCTCAACAAAATCACTTAGCTAAGCAAAGTCAAAATTAAAACTACTTCGACGTATATTGAGAAATTCGTGGAGGGAAACTATTAAGAATTCATTACAAGTTGTGATACTTAGAATTAGATGAAATAGATGTGAATTCTATTGAGAATAATTTCTCCCTTATTCATCCTCAACTAATTACTGTTGGTAATATTAATTAAAACTGAAAATGAGAAGTAGGAGGAAATAAATTTATGTTTGACGAAAATCTGAAGAACAAAAAGTAGCGAAAATTTCTTGTTTAATCCTTCACTCCATCGTGCATTGAATTAAACCCTACAAGTTCAAATTTTTGGGTTATGGCCATAGCCATGTTTTACTATGTAATATCATGGTTTGACCACACAATCCTCCGCTTATTAAACTCTCAACCACCGCCTTAAGCTATTCCATACCACCTTTAAATTCCATACACCAATTGCCACTAGAATACATACATGTTTGATTTTTAATTCAAATGACCCCACGTCATTTGCGTGGACACCACCACTCCACATCACCATCCGTGTAGCCAATCACCACTCGTTTGCATCGTTTTGAGCCTTGTCACCATAGCCCATAGCCCGCGTGAAAGCTTTTGACCAACATTCCAAAGAAACAAGCCACAACCAATAGAAATCATATCGCAAATCTATGTGCCTACATCACCAGGGCAGAAAATGGATGTGATATATCTCATAACCATTTTTTAATTAAGTTTTTAGTTCTACCACCCTGTGTACCCGTGAGCCAATCAGAGCGCTATCACGTAGCTTCGAGGTCCAGTGAGCAGGCATCCAAATGGATGCGATAAATCTCAATTAATTGGTTTGCATAAATAGTTTTCAAATCAACAAAAAGCGATGTATTAAAGTTTTGAACCTTACGTTATAATTTTATGTTTAATGTTTAGTCACCGCGACGGGTTAATGTTTTTTATTAAGACTTAGGACTATATAATATATATAACATATATATTGTAAATATATATATATATATATATATATATATATATATATATATATATATATATATATATATATATATATATATATAATCATGTACATTATCATATATATTCTTAAAAGCAGAAAATAAATACATTTTTTTCACTGTGTATTGTGAAAGGCCTCAAGGTTAAAGAAGAAAAAAAAGAGTTTGATGAACACTGTGTTTTGTAGTAGCAGAATAATATTTTATTTGTAAAGCCGGAACATTACAGTTCTGAAGAAATATCATTTTGTAATAGTTTAGAAGTGGAATGAAAACTGAGTTTTTACTCCATATCTCTATCATTGTGCATACAATTTTATTTAAAATCTCTTTGTTGAGGGGATTTTTTTTTCTCTTTCTGTGTCAGGAATTATTTGGAAATTCTAACATGTTATCGGAGCTAGTCCAGGCTCTTTGCATTTCCAAATAAGCTGAAGCAAGAAATAATTGTTGGATCTTTTGATAATTAGTGTGAAGGCTAAAAAAAAGAAGGTATTTACCAAAACAAAGTTTTTTGTTTTCTTTAAAAGAGTGCAGTCGAAAGAAGTCTTTTTAGAGACTGAGTTTTATTTATTAGCAATGAGAAGGTTGATTTTATAACATAGTCAAGTTTTAAAGCATAATTCTGTAAGGTAGTTATGGAAGGAGACGGCACAAGCACGAGTATGGGAAATATTCATCTCACACATTTCGATGGCAAGAACTATGACTATTGGGCAATCACAATGAGAGCCTTGTTTTCCTTTCAAGGTTTATGGGAGCTAGTAGAAGATGTTCTAGAAGAACTAGTAGATGACCAAGCATATAATGCCTTAACATGGGAAGAGAAGGATTTACTAAAGATTAATAGGAAGAGGACTCAAAAGCCCTCTTCTATCTCTTTCAAGAAGTGCATGAAAGAATATTTCCAATGATTGCAACAGCAAAGAGATTCAAGGATGCATGGGATACGCTTTAGAAAACCTACCAAGGTATGGAGAAGGTAAATATAGCAAAGCTTCAACTAATGAGAAGATATTTTGAAGTTATTTGCATGAAGGATTCTGATACAATAGAATCATTCTTCACATTGTTGATTGGGTTGGTCACCCAAATGATATCTCATGGAGAGACAATAGAAGAGAGAAGAATAGTGGAGAAACTATTGAGGATCTTACCCTTAAGATTTGATGTGATAGTTACAACCATTGAAGAGAAAAATGATCTCTCAAAGTTCATAGTTGATGAGCTTCATGCATCATTGATGACACATGAAAAAATATTGGGTAGAACATCAAACTCATCTTTGGAGCATGCCTTCAATACCAAAATTTCCTTTGGAAGAGGATGAGGTCAAGGCAGAGGAAACTACAGAGGAAAAGGAAGAGGAAGAAGCCAAAAAAAGGAATAAATAGCCCTCAAATACAAGTGGAAGGGGCAGCAACCAAACTCAGAATCAAGGCCAAGGCAACAACCAACAAGGTGGAAAAAATAAATCACATGGAAAAAGTTATGATAAATCCCAAGTCCAATGGCATTATTGTAAGAAGTATGGTCATTATGTCAATGAATGTAGGAATAAAAAGAGTGACATGGTTAGTATACCCAATGCTAATTTTACAAAAGAAAATATCATTCAAGAGAATTTATTTTTAGCATGTAAAATTGATGAAGAGAAAAATGAAGATATATGGTTTCTAGATTTAGGATGTAGCAACCATATGACTGGAAACATTTCGATGTTTTCCATGATTGATGAAAATGTAAAGTCTCAAGTAACATTAGGGACAGACAGTAAGGTCTCTGTCATGGGAAAAGGAACAATGAGTTTTTTGACAAACAAAGGAGAAAGGATGTCCATATCTAATGTATACTATGTCATTGGTATGAAGTGTAACCTTTTGAGCATTGGAAAACTCATTCAGAAAGGCAAAAATGTTTTCTTTGAAGCTGATGTATGTACGATCATGGATAAACCACCAAGAAAGAAATGCATTGCAGAAGTGAATATGACAAGAAACAAATGTTTCCTCTCAAGATGAGAGAAGATTTGAAGAAAGGAGTTGCAATGGCAGCTGTGACACAAAAAACATTCCAAAGAGAAGAAAAATATTAAAACTCCTTATGGTACTTCAGATTTCGACATCTCAACTTTGGAGGTCTGAATTTGTTGCATAGAAAAAGGCATGGTAAAGGCATTACCATTGATTGAGAAACTAGACAGCCTATGTGAAGGCTGCATCTTGGGAAAACAACACAGAGAAAGATTTCCATAAGGAAAGAGCATAAGGGCAAAGGCACCCTTAGAAATTTTCCATTCAGATTTGTGTGGACCAATGCAAACACCATCATTATAAGGCAACCACTATATGCTGACCTTTATTGATGATTTCACAAGAAAAACATGGGTTTATTTCCTGAAATTTAAAAGTGAAGTGTTTGAGATATTATGCCACTTTAAGGCTCTTGTTTAGAACAAAAGTGGGTAGCATATTAAGGAATTAAGGGCAGATAGAGGTGGAGAATACATCTCCAAATAATTTCTATGTTTTTGAGGAGAAAATGGGATTCACAAACAATTTACAACAAGGTATACACCACAGCAAAATGGAGTTTCTGAAAGGAAAAATAGAACCATCATGGAAATGATAAGAAGTATGTTGAAGGAAAAACTTTTTCTAAATGAATATTAGGTTGAATTTGTACATTGTGTAGCATATGTGCTAAGTAGATGCCCAAAAAATAGTGTTATGAACAGAGTTCCAGAAGAAGAAGGGAGTGGCATAAAACAGTGTGTCACCGACATGAGAGTTTTTGGTTGTGGGGCTTATGCACACATTCCAGATCAACTAAGGAATAAGTTGGATAGTAAGGGGGAGAAGTGCATATTTTTTCGATACAGTGAAGAATCCAAAGAATACATATTGTATTACCTATCCACCAATAAATTTATGATAAGGAAAGATGTAAAATTTATTGAAGAAGAACCTTGGGATGGAAGCATTGAAAAAATAGTGAATTTTAAAATCTATTTGTCTCATGATGAAGATGAGGAAGAAATGGGTAAAACACATCCCCCATTAGTAGCACCACCTCCACCAACACAAGGACAGTAAGGGACACCACAAGCAGGTATTAGAACATACTTGAGAAGTGATGATAGTGCTTCTCCAAGAGCATCACAAGGAGCAGATTTGAGTGCTTCTACAAGCACAAGTTCAACAAGTGAATGAGGAACCAGATTCAGAAGTCTGAATGAAATTTATGAGCAAGAGGTAGCAAATGAAGGTATGAAATATTTATTTGCATTGTATTGTTATGTAGAGGATCCTATTCATTTTGAAGAAGCTGTAAGAGATAAGAAATGGATAGATGCTATGGATGAAGAGGTAAATGCCATAGAGAAAAATACGACATGGGAACTAATTGATCTCCCAAAAGGCAAGGAAGTTATTGGAATGAAATGGGTTTATAAAACCAAAAGCAATGCCAAAGGTAAGATTGAAAGACACAAGGCCAGAATTGTTGTCAAAGGCTATAAGTAGCAACCAGGTAAAGATTATGAGGAAACATTTCCACCGGTTGCAAGAATGGAAACAATAAGAGCAGTATTGTCCATAGGAACACAACACAAGTGGAAATTTTACCAGATGGATATGAAATTAGCATTTCAAAATGAATTATTGATGGAAGAGGTTTATGTTGAACAACCTCTGGGCTATGAGAAAGCAGGCCAAGAGCACAAGGCATGAAAATTGAAGAAATATTTGTAAGAGTTGAAAAAAGCACCAAGAACATGGTACAGTAGGATAGATCCCTATCTACTAGAAAATGGGTTTGAAAAATGTGATGGAGAACCCACACTATACATCAAAGGGAAAGATGGTAAGATGCTCATTGTTGTTTTGTATGTTGATGATATTATATTCATAGGTAATGATGCTTACCTCATTGAGAATTTTAAAAGTTATGAAGGATGAATTTGAGATGACTCATATCGGCATGTTGAGATACTTCTTAGGAATAGAAGTATAGAAAAATGAAAATAAGATTTTTATCTCTCAAGCTAAATATGTGAATGAAGTTTTGGAAATATTTAATAGTAGGATTGCAAGGCAGCAATTACTCCTACAGTGATGGGATTGAAGTTAAGCAAAGAATACAACAACAAGGATGTAGATCCAATTTTGTACAAGAGCATAGTTGGAAGCCTCATCTACTTGACTGCAACTAGGCCGGATATTATGCATGTTATAAGTTTAATTTTCAAATTTACGAAATGGCCAAAGGAGGCACATTGGCAAGCAACAAGAATAATTCTGAGGTATGTTAAAGGAACAAAGAGGTATGGTATTTTATATACCGCTTTAGAAAATTTTGAATTGATTGGATATATTGACAGTGATTGGGCTGGAAGTATAGATGACAGGAAAAGCACCTCTGGAGATTTTTTTCATATGGGATCATGAGCCATTTCATGTGCTTCTAAGAAACAACCAATTATGTCTTTATCAATAGCAGAGGTAGAGTACATGGAAGCTACAACAACAGCATGTCAAGCAGTTCGGATGTGGAGAATGTTGAAAAATTTGTGTCATGAACAGGTAAAAGGCACAAAAATTTATTGTGATAATAACTCAGCAATAGCATTATCAAAGAATTCAGTGTTTCATAAGACAACGAAACACATTTATGCCGAGTATCACTACATCAGAGAGCTAGCGAACAATGGGGAAATTGTTTTGCACCATTGCAGAACTGAAGAGCAATTTGTTGATATATTAACAAAACCATTGGGGCTGAAGACTTTTAATTATTTGAGAAAATGTTTAGGTGTGAAAGATAATGCAGGAGTTGAAATTAAGGCAGAGTGTTCGAAATATTAATTCCAACTGCAAATGAGAAGGAGGTTAGAAAGTTATGTTAAATGTAATTCTGAAGGACAGAAAGCAGTGAAATTTTCTTGTTTAATCCTTCACTCCATCAGACATTGAATTAAACCCTGCAAGTTCAAAATTTTGGGTTATGGCCATAGCCATGTTTTAATATGTAATCTCGTGGTTTGACTACGCAATCTTTCACTTCTTAAACTCTCAACCACCACCTTAAACTATGCCATACTGCCTTTAAATTCCATACACCAACTGCCACTAAAATTCCCGCGCGTTTGATTTTTAATTCAAGTGACCCCACGTCATTTGCATGGACCCCACCGCTCCACATCACCATCCGCGTAGCTAATTACTGCTCGTTCGTATCATTTTGAGCCTTGTCATCATAGCCCATAGGCCACGCAAAATATTTGGACCCACATGCCAACACAACAAGCTGCAATAAATAGAAATTGTATCGCACATTTATGTGCCTACGTCACCAGTGCAGAAAATGGATGCGATAAAACTCATAATCATTTTTTATTAAGTTTTGAGATTTGTCACTGTGTGTACCCGCCATCCAATCAGAGCGCTATCATGCAACTTCGAGGTCCAGTCAGCACGCATCCAAATGGATTTGATAAATCTCAATTAACTGGTTTGCATAAATAGTTTCAAATCCGTGAAAAGCAATGTATTAAAGTTTTGAACCTTAGGTTATAAGTTTTATGTTTAATGTTTATTCGCAGCGATGGGTTAATGTTTTGTATTAAGACTGAGGACTATATAATATATATATATATATATATATATATATATATATATATATATATATATATATAATCAAAAGTTCATTGTAATATAAATAGCCTGAAGGCAGAAAAGGAAGCACATTTTTTTTTTCACAGTGTATTGTGAAGGGCCCGAAGGAAAAAGAAGAAAACAGAGAATTTGACAAACACTGTGTTTTGTAGTAGCAAAAGAAGGTTTTATTTGTAAAGCCAGAATGTTACAATGTTGAAGAAATCTGATTTTGTAATAGTTTAGAAGTTGAATGAAAACATAATTTTTACTCCATATCTCTCAAACTGTGCATACAATTTTATTTAAAATCTCTATGTTAAGGAGAGGATTTTTTTTCTCTATTTGTGTTAGGAATTATTCAGAAATTCCAACAATTACTAATAGACAATTACATATGCTTATAGAAATATAACGCAACAACTATAACATTGTTAGATGTAAGACTTTTGTGATCCATAATGTAGATAAATATCTTTCAGATTAATCACATCATTAGGATTAGGTCGACGTTTCGAACCATCTAATGCGGTTCATCCTCAAGAGAAGGTGAAGAAAGAAATAGATCACATTGAATAAATAGTAGGGATGCGTCATTTCCCAGAAAAAGAAAAACCAGAATCAATGATGCATCCCTACATCTTTTGAGAAACATGAGATCAGATTTCTTTTTAGCCACATGAAGTTGAGCACGATCAAATTGATGAGTCTTATCAACCATTCCCTTTCCGTAAAGGGCAATAATGTTAGATCTAAGACTTTTTGATCCAAATGTAGATAAATATCTTTCTGATTAATCACATCATTATGATTAGGTCGACGTTTCAAATGTGATTTGTTTCTTGCTTCACCTTGT
Source organism: Pinus albicaulis (assembly GCA_034641835.2). Lineage (NCBI taxonomy): Eukaryota > Viridiplantae > Streptophyta > Pinopsida > Pinales > Pinaceae > Pinus > Pinus albicaulis. Next base: position 697,395,286 of record CM076581.1, read on the forward strand.
CCTAAGGATTAACCACATTATATGGTTCGAAATGTCGATTTAATCCTAATGATGTGATTAATCTGAAAGATATTTGTCTACATTATGGATCACAAAAAGTTTTGGATCTAACATTATTGCTCTTTACGGAAAGGGAATGGCTGATAAGGCTCGTCAATTTGAGCATGCTCGACCTCAAGTGGCTAAAAATAAATCTGATCTTACATTTCTCAAAAGATGTAGGGATGCATTATTGATTCCAGTTTTGATTTTTCTGGCAATGACACATCCCTACTATTTATTCAATGTGATTTGTTTCTTTCTTCACCTTGTCCGAAGGATGAACCACATTAGATGGTTCGAAACCTCGACCTAATCCTAATGATGTGATTAATCCAAAATATATTTATCTACATTATGGATCACAAAAGTCTTAGATCTAACATTATTTCCCTTTATGGAAAGGGAATGGCTGATAAGGCTTGTCAATTTGAGCGTGCTCAAATTCAGGTGGCTAAAAAGAAATCTGATCTCACATTTCTCAAAAGATGTAGGTATGCATCATTGATTCTGCTTTTGTTGTTTCTGCGCAATGACACATCCCTACTATTTATTCAATGTGATCTGTTTCTTTCTTCACCTTGTCTCGAGGATGAACCACATTAGATGGTTTGAAACGTTGACTTAATCCTAATGATGTGATTAATCCGAAAGATATTTATCTAAACTGTAACATTCACACACATTACTATCCAAATCCAAACACATAAACACACAAACTACTCAAATCATCCTAACATAGACATATGAACCATTTAAGGTAAGCAACATGGACTTAATTAAAGAATAGAATGATATGGTCATGTGAATCAAAGAGACCATGATGTAAATTTGGAAGCATGAAGTTTATCTCAAACATATGCACAATAATGATAATCTAAAAATGTGACATTGTTTCCCTAAGTTAAAACGAACCTAGATCCATCTAACTCCTCATCTATCATGAGCCTAGAAAGATCAAATCCCTCAAGGTACAAACCTTTTTCTCTAATTCTACACTCCAAGAAAGAGATTTACACTTTAAGGGATTTGGTCACTCTCCACATAGGAAATTAGATGAATCTTGGCTGGTTTTAAAAGAAATAAACAAGAGAAAAACACGGAATTTTACAAAAGCCACCTTTAGCAACTTTAAAGGATTTAGTCCCCTCCACATGAAATTAGATGGATCTAGACTGGTTTTAAAAGATATAAGCAAGGGAAAAACATGGAATCCTACAAAAGTGACTAGTGCTAGTCAGTTCCTCCTTGAAAAAGTGATCTTTATGAACCAATAACCTCGAGACAAGTCATTGAAAAACAAAAGTGCCAACTCCCACAGATACCAATGTGGCATCGGCCTACAATGAGTAGGGACACTGAGATGATGAACGAGACCTGGAGGAATGGCAAACGGTCAGAGAGAGGAGGCCGACGAACGTTGGCTCCTGTCGGGCTCAGATAGCCGGGAATGCCAAACGGTAGAACAAAGAAATAAACGGTCAAAATCCCTCGCATTCCTTCTTCTCTTTCCGTATGGGTGTTACATTAAGCTGTCCGAATAATGGGGAGTAGAAGGCAGCTGGACAGAGCAAAAATTGTATAAAGTATCGGTTATGAGTTTCAGCGTGTTCAGAAGGGCCGTTCAGAACCCTCTTGCAGTCTTTCATTCTTCCCCATTTCATATGGTGTTGCATTAAGTTGTCCAAATAATGGGGAGAAGAACGAAGCTGGTGAACGAAAAAATTGTCCGACGCGTTGTGAAGGAGTTCGATGCCCTTACTGATATAGATTTTGATGTAATCTATGGGAAGAAAAAAATACGTTTAGATGGAGAAGTACGGCCTGGGTATGGGGTTCCAAAGACTTTTACATACGTCCGCAACAGTCCGGAAGGTGTCAGGGGCCAAACATTATTTATTCTGGTAAATTTGACTGCTATTTCGTCATGGTTAGTTGTCAATAATTATTTATTTATTTATTTATTTATTGACAGTTGCTCAAACTGAAACTAATTCTCCAATTGTCATAAATTGACAATCAGATTATGACGAGTCCGAACGCTCGGAGAGGCGAGTATTTGCACTGGTATGTTGTAACTATGGATTCTGATCAAATTTGTCGTAGTATAGTATCGAAATCCTTAAATGATTTCGTAATAACAGTATTAATCCTACGTTGTCCAGGATCCTTGAGGATTACGTTTTCCCAGGACAACGTAAAGGTATCACAATTGTCTTCGATTCTTTGAACCTGAAATCGATAAGTGAATGCTAATCGTACTTATCGACATCTTTCTTTTTCTTCTTTATGCAACAATAGCGTCCATTCTCCATCAGAATCTGATGGAGTATGAAGCTCCAAAACGGACCTGTATGGTAGTATCGACATTGTTCATGCCAGACAAATCTCCTAATTCTGGGCCCCGCTCACGGGAGAACTTCAGCACAAAAGACTTTGCGAAACGCCATTCACTTGGAAAGCCAGTAGGTGCTACATATTTCAAAATAATAATAAAGGAGGACGAGGGGCAGTCTTCTGCGAGGACGAGTTATCGGTCTAATCGGATACGTGCTTCGAATGCTTAAGTGCCATATAAGTTTCTACACACGATTGTTGTTATTGGGCGCTGTTTGTTAATGTTAATATATAAAAGTTCAATAGAACACACATTTTCTATCTAGATTATCTACTGCTGATTCCTGTCGTCAGTATAATGTCCATGAAAGTCCAACACAGTACACTGTGAAGCGTGTTTTTGTTTTCGTTTTTTTGGGGTCTATTTTGTATGTGATGGGGGTGGGTACTTAATTTTATTAACCTGTGTCACGACATTCAATTTTATTAACCTATTTCATCAAAATTGATCGAAAAAGATAATTTCAATCTACGAAGAATCGAATGATGTAATAAATTTCAAAATTCCAAGATTCGAAAATTTATGATCATTCTTACTAATAGCAACAGATCAACAGTAGCAAGGCCTGGCCGAAATATGACAGAATCGAACACAACCTCCTAGAATCTCAACATCAAATCAAGACATTCAGCGGTACAACGTAAATTATAAAGCGAAGTTCACAATTGAACTTGGATGTCCATGAAATTCTGAAGCTGCTCACAATTGTTATCATTTTTAAGGCACGTAAAGTTTGATAGCTTCAAGCAATTGTGTATACTATTTCGCAATAAACTGCAATAGAGTAAGTGGGATAATCTCTTTGATGTGTTTAAATTTTTTATTTATCTGACCTGGTTCTTAATTATGTATAAGAACAAAAAATTCTGTTGTCACACATTTCAATGTCACAGAAACTCGTTAAATTTAAAAAACCTATGTTTCATGTAAACGCTTAAATTCATTAAATTTACAAATCTTATATTTAGAACTTACATTCCCATAAACAATATTTTACGATAATGTAATGGGAGTATATATTTTAATTATAATTAACAAAGTTGAATTTTGAATTAAAATATATATTTTTCAATTTTAATTGCTTAAAAATGCATATATATATATGGATGGTTAAAATTCATTTCTTTTGAAAGAGCTATACTATATTATATGGCTAATACTATATTACATCTATTATCACAGCGTTCACCCAAAAGAGACTAAACCCAAGATACTAGAAATGCTTTCTATTAAAAAATGAAAAGCCATAATCAAAGGAATATAGATATTTTTAGTGTATCTCTGTCATGGAAGTTTTAATTTACCACTCATTAGATAAGAAGTTGTTCATCTTAATCTAGATCTATCATGTATTCATAATTAATTTTTTAAAATATTACAACTTCGATTTCTAAATATTATATATATATATATATATATATATATATATATATATATATATATATAGTTAGAATAAGTATATATATATAATTGGGTAGAAATAGATTAAACTAGTATAAATTTATTTTGACTTTGGATTTTGATAGGTTTAAAATTAAAATTGATCTTCTTAATAAGATTATTTATTTTTTTATTTTTTATTTTTGAAAAGAGTATCTATACACGTAAATTTGTTTTCAAAATAAAGGAATAACCTGTTTGGGTTAAAAACCTCTAAACAGGTTATTCCTCTATTTCGAAAACATTATTTATATTTTTATATGTTTCATATATTTTATTATTCTTAATTCTATTAAAATCTTGACTTTGATTGAGTATCTAATATCCTACATACATGTGGACAATTCAACTAGTACATGCATTATATTGACATAATCTAGTTGGATAGGTTTGAGCATTAAGTATAACTAGTACATGCATTATATTGACATATGAAATTCCTCCTTGGAAAACTCGTGTTAGATAGGTTTGAGCATCAAGTATAATGGTACGAGTATTGTACTCTATGGATTACTTACATAGTAATGTGAAGGACCTCCACTAGAGGCCAAGTATTGTACTATATGGAAAACATACATAGTCATATGAAGGATCTCAACTAGAGGCAATATCATATAAAGTAGGACCTTTTCATCCCACTTCGAGCTAGAGGTACCCCGAGAAAGAACACAAATGTTTGTGAGTACTTACATAGTCATATGAATAACCTCGACTAGAGGCCAATTATTGTACTATGTGAAGCACATACATAGTCACATGAAGGACATCAACTAGAGGCAAAATCATATATTGTAGGACCTTGTCATGCGACCTTGAGCTAGAGGCACCTCGAGAAAGAATAGAGATGTGTGTGAGTAGATTGTCACATGAAGGACCTAGACTAGATATTAAATTGTATAGGGCAACACCTTGTCATACCACCCATATTTATAGCCACCCCACAAACAATAAGGATCTCATCCACGACAACTTCTGTTTAGTCCTTTGATATGTGGCTAATTCCTTATTATTTTGCCTTTACTACTTATTTTCAAGACAATTAATTTTTTTATTATGATCAATTCTTTATAGAGAAAAACTTTATGAATTTCATATACACTCATATTTAAAAGACAATACGAAATTCATCATCCAAAAAAATAATATGTATATATGTCATTTTTTGATTTTATATACATAACATTACTATATATATATATATAATTTAAAAAAATATAAATTGTAATTATTGAATTTGAGTGTAATTTTAGAAATAAATAAAAAATTATAATATTATCTATTTATTAATTTTGTTACATTTTTTTAATTTTACTAATATTATATTTTATTATTATTATTATTCCTTTATCCAATACTTTAGTTTAACTTACAGCCATTACAATATCTAAACCCATACTAAGCTATAAAGTCTCTTTCAACTCAATAATATCTCATTTTACAAAAATAAGTAGTATCTCACCTTGCAAAAATAAGTTGTAAACGCAAAATATATTTTTAAAAATCAATAGAATAAGGTCATTCAATGTATACATTTCAAGAAAATGGAATAGAAGTAGAGGACAAAACGACTAAGAGTAACTCTTTTATAGCTTGCTTTGACCTCTCGAAGTATAAGGGGAGGAGTAAACAACCCATTTAGTTTATAGGTTTTGTCTTATTATTACATGTTTTTTAAAAAATATGCTATTTTTTTTTAATTTATTTGTTATTTAAAATTAATTTATATATATATGAATTTAGTTTTTTTTTTTTTTAACTAGTGACACAAGAATGTACAAAACTCATTCCAATAAAAATAAAATTAACTCAGCGCATATTTAAAAAAAAAAACTCCAAAAACACAGAGTTGTGGATATAAGTTGGCGTGTCAGGTATGAGCAACTTCAATTGAAGACATCATGAATCAAACTTTACTTCTAATTCAACTGAATCGAATGAAATGGTGAAATTTGTATTTTCTCTAAATTTCTTGTTAATTATGGATTCAATATGCATCTATTTTATAAATAAATTTCTATCATGTAAAATAGAAATATAGCTACGCAGGTTCCAACTTACCATGTTGATTTTTTTTTCTAAGTATTAATTGAAGATAACTAAGACAATGTTTGTCTTATAAGTGTAAAAAAATAAATTGTTTTTTTTTAAAGATAGAATGTCGTAATTATTACATCCAAAGTTACCTGAATTCTTATTCTTCACTATTATGGATGGATGCAAAAAGCATAAATTCTCAACCCAGTGGATGAAAGAAATGCTAAATTGGGATATCTACACCCATCCCGAGGCTGAATCTTTTGGCCTCACTCATTCAAGTGAAGAGAAAAATAGATTAAGAATGGAAAGAATATATGGAAAGGACAAATAGTTAGATATCTTTCTATTCATGGAAAAGAAATAACCAATCTGAAATTGTTTTGATGACTAATGCCACAACATCATCCTCCCAGCATTCATGGTCATCTTTAGATGGTAGTAGAATTTAGACTGCTACTACTTTCCCTCCTTACAAAGGGATCATCCTAGGACAAGCTCAGAGCACTGCAAAAGCCATTCCTCTAGTGTTAAAGGATGATAATGTTCTTGGCATTGATGGCTGAATCTAGAAATCTAGTAAACAGTTAAACTGGACAAATACTGCTATAACAGGCTTTGAAAGAAATGTTGCCAAGACCATCTTTGTTAAGGAACAATTTGATAAGTTACAAGTCTCTGTAAATGATGTAAATAGTGTATTAAATAATTGACAGTTTGATTCATCTTTGTTAAATTCCTATTCTAGAGAATCTTTAAACAAGAGAGAAGAAGTAGAAAGTAAAGTTATAAGTGAAGAATATTCTACTCAAGGCGTTATATCTGATCTGTCTGATAAGTTTGACAAGCTAAATCCTTCTAAGACAGACAAACCAATTCTAGCTTCTTTCTTGCACAAAAAACATGTACATATTCAGAACCCTGTCAATCCCATTGACAAGTTCCCCCACTTATTTCCAAAAGAAGTTGGACAGTCCTCCCAAAAATATTCAGATGAAAAAATCGCCCTTGCCACCTTATTCAAAGAATCTGACAAAGAGCCAGAAACTCAAGTCCTCCCAGTCTATGAACCCCTGGAAAGCCAGTTTACTAGATATTCTGTTCCTGACCTTAGTGGGATGGGTAAAATTCCAGAACCTCATGGGTTTTGTCATGACTGCCATAGAGAGTGGAATATTGGTAATCTTAGTATGGGGAAAATCAGACAAATGATTGATTTAATGATGATTAAGTATAAACTCATGTGTGTCAAAGGAAAATCTGAAGTTGAAGCATGTAAAACTCTCATTCAATGCTTCATCGGCACATTGGCAAGATGGTGGGAAGTAGAGACATCTCCAACTTTGATTAAAAAGGTGGAAGATGAAATTTTGAAAGATGAAAATGGAGATATTATTTTCCATCTTGACGGCACACCCGCAAGTAATATGATTGGAGCTATAACCTCCATGATCATTGAACATTGGTGTGGCACTGAGTCTATTGTATTAGACAAAAATGAAATTATTTTGATGAATTTGAAGTGTATGAAAATGAGCCAATATGAATATTTCCATCGAGATTGGATGTAAAGGATCTTCCTGGTAAAGGATCCCAAAAATGTCTTATGGAAACAAATATATCTTGCAGCATTGCCTTCCAAATTGGTAGATTTTATTAAACTGCAAAAATTCTTCCAGTTGCCTTTTGAAATTTACACTTGGGAGAGATTTATTCAATTATTACAAAAGAATTAGTTACTCTGTGCACTAGATCTAAGGTGAATAAATCTTTAGATAATCTTTCTAGATTGCAAGACAACAAATCCATTTGCAGTAAGTATGGCATTACCATTGATGATCCCCTCGTAAAAAGAAGAAAGTCTAAAAGAAAGGCTGAAAAGGCTCAGAAATGAGAAAAGTTTGCCAACAGAAACAATAAGAAAAGAATCTCTTCAAAGCCAACACAGAGAAAGGGATATTATGAGTATGTCCCTAAGTCACATTACTATGCACCATGAGATATTCATCTGAAAAGCCACAAACAAGAAAAGTTAAAACAACTCACGTGCTGGTTGTGTGGTAAACCATGCCACACTACAAACAGATGTCCTGATGGAGAGGAATCAAAGAAAAATAGAAGCAAGAAATCTCAGCCTCCTAATAAATGCAAGACAATAGTAAAGTTTGGAGATAAATACAGCAAGTGTGGATCTCCATACCATAAGACAGAAAACTGTCCACGCCTAGTAATACAACAACAAAAGATTTATGATTATTATTCTGATTCATGTAGTGAATCTTCTTCCTCAAGTTCTTCTGTTGAAGAACTACAAGCTCACTTACATTGTTCCTATTCAGACTCTGAAATTTGTAAATGTGGATGTTCTTCTGACGATGACTCTGACTCTTCATCTGATGTTTCTCTCGCAGAAGATTTTAGTTCCAAACTAAAATTTCTTATGGCACAAAAAGATGAAGATGAGCTAAAGGTATTTGCACAAATCCATGCAATGGAAGAAGGAGATCTGAAAAATAAGTTACTTGAGACCTTCATGTCATAAGTATCATCTAAAATCAAAAGTGCCGGCAAGAAACCACTCTTTTTTGAATCTTCTTATGAACGCAACACAAAGGCCTACCAAAGAGATCAATTGCTGAAAAAAGTTCGCTCACTCACTTTGGGGGAGGTGAGTAGAGAAATACACATGCTCAAATTTGAAATTTCTGTTTTAAAATATGAAGTTGCAAAGTTAGAAAAGGGAAAATAGGAAATGGCACAGCCTGTTTAAGGCCACTGCACTAATTACACTCTACATAGTAAACCATTCTCAGAATATAAAGTCGAGATTATTGAAGGAAAACAAGATCCTATAATAGGATTCAGGGAGATGCGTGTTCTAGCAATACAATACCAACAAAATCATGTCCAAATAAATGCTTATATTAAAGGTGAAATTTTTTCCCTCACAGCTCGTTTATATTTGGGTGCAGATGTAAATATTTCCAATAAGAAAGCCATCCCCTCAAAATACTTGGTTTCAGCCTCTAGAAAAATAATAGGGTTGGGTGAAAAAACCCTACAATATGAAGTTCCCAAAGCTGCTATTTGCTTTGATACTGATTGCATCAAATTAAAATTTGCAGTAGGAGACATTCCTGTAGAATGCATTTTAGGAAATGTTTTCCTAGCAGTAGTAGAACCACATGGCTCTATCAGATTGAAAAATAATAGAGCTGTTTATTTCATAATTGTACCAACTTCAGATGGAAAATGTAAAAGAATTGATATGCCCTATGTCTCAAATCCTAGGCTATCCAACATGGTGCAGGCAATGCAGGAACTTAAGAAGGCTGAAACAAAACTCACAGAACTCAAAGATCTCAATTCCACCATTAACATAGAGGAACAATTAAAAACTCCTGAAATCCAGAGAAAAATATATGAGATGAAAGTAGTAATAGAAGAAGAATGTTTTTTAGAGGAGCCAAATGCCTTTTGGCACAAAAAATAACATTATGTAGAACTTCCTTACAAGTCTGAGTATACAAGCAGACCCTATAAATCCAAAGAAATTCCTATGAATAAGGAATAATGGGATTTATGTGAAAAGGAAATAAACCAACTATTAAGCAGAAAGCTGATTAGAGAATCCAAGAGCCCATGGAATTGCTATGTATTCTATGTGAATAAAATATCAGAAAAAATCAGAGGAATTCCAAGACATGTGATAAACTATAAGCCTCTGAATTTTATACTTGCTGATGACACTTACCCAATTCCACACAAAGGTGATCTATTGGGAAGGATATCTGGTGCAAAAATATTTTCAAAATGTGATCGAAAGTCTGGTTTCTGGCAGGTTGCAGTTGCCGAAAAAGAAAAATTGAAAACTTCCTTTAGTATTCCAGTAGGACACTACGAATGGAATTTCATGCCATTTGGTCTCAAGCATGCTCCCTTAAAGTTTCAGAAGGTTATGGATTCCATATTCAAACCTTATGCAGATTGGTTGCTTTTTTATATAGATGACATTCTTATTTTGCAAAAAATATTCAGGACAACTTTAAGCACATAAAGATCTTTATAAAGTTGTTCAAACATAATGGTTTGGTATTGAGTAAGAAGAAGATTGAAATCTTCTCGACTTCAATAAAATTTCTAGGACACACAATCTAGAATGGACAGATTTCCTTACAAAACCATGCTATAGAATTTGCAAATAAGTTCCCTGATGTCATCCTTGATAAAACTCATCTACAAAGAGTTTTGGGGTGTCTGAATTATGTTAGGAATTTCTATAAGGATTATGCAACAGATAGATCTTTGTTAAATCATAGATTAAGAAAAAATCCTTCGCCTTGGACAAAAAGTCATACTGCAGCTGTCAAACAAATTAAAGCCAAGGTAAAAACTCTGCCAATATTATATGTTGTTGATGAAAATTCTTTTAAAATTGTTGAAACAGATGCCAGCGACATTGGTTGGGGAGGTGTGCTCAAACAGAAGAAGGATAAGAAGGACAAGGTTGAGAAGGTAGTTCAATTTGCTTCCGGAACCTAGAGTACTACAGAGAAAAACTGCTCTGTCATAGAAAGAGAAGTAAAGGCTGCCTGGAATTGTATCAACAAGTTTGCAATACATATTCTCAATAATTTTTTTTTGTTAAGGACAGATGCTTCAGCATTAGGAAAGGTCCTTACAAAATACATCAAAAAACCTGGAGAATCCAAATTTGCTAAATGGAAAGAACTTTTTGCAAATTTTGATTTTAATGTAGAGCACATCAGAGGGGTGGAAAATCACTTGCCATATTTCTTAAGCCGGGAATTCATCCAACAACAATAACAAGAAGAAGATAAAGTAATGGTGATAGTAACAGAATGGGATCAAAGTCACCAAAGAGAAATTCTAAGGACCATTCTAGAAGACAAAAGCTAGACTGAGTATAGAAATGAATGGAAGCCTACTTAGCAACTAAGAAATACCAAAGTTCTGGATGCCAGTCTACAAAACGATACAGATCTTTAGCATCTTGTACCAGAAAGACGAGTGTATCCAAAAGGGATTAAATGGATTCAAGACATGGTATACTCAAAGAGTATGGCAGCATCATATGAGGTTGAACAGCCACTAGCAAATGACTTTCTTGATATCTCAGTCATTTGGTCTGAAGGAGGTGATAGGCGAAGAATCTATCACATTTACTTGGTCATCAACCAAACTAGGAACCCTGAATGGACATGGACCTAATTTCAACCAATGGCTAGGAAATAATCATGATTTAATATTTCCTGATACCATTTCTAATTTCTCAAGGTATAAGAAATTATGGTGGGACCTCCTAAATAAGGATGGAAAAAATGAAACCCACTATACAAAGCTTAAATTTGGTGCTACATGGATTATGCAGGGAAATCAACAGCCAGATTGGTTACAAGACTGGTGGAGTGATTATGGGCTTAAAAAAAATTCTATAGACTGTCTATCTTAGGAATATTATTTCCAAAATGAGTGTACATGGTGTACTGATAATGGAGTCAGTGAATGTTTTCATACACCCTGTCAGAAAATTGGTGATCTTTGTTATGTAGAAGATTCAAAAATCTTGATACAACACATGAGATAGAATAATCAATGGTTGATAATGAAGAATATTAAACACCAAATAATTCTAAACAAACCCATGATTGTGAGGAGAATCTACACCAAGGCTTGGAATGATACAACATATCAAAGGTACATATTTCCTGGAATAAAAATCTTGGATGATCCAGCAGAAAGTGGTTCTCGTAGACTCCACTAAAATAAAATTTTCCATAGTGTATTGTCTCCCAGTCATAAAGGAAAATTATGACCGGTTTTTGGTGCTACATGGATTATGCAGGGAAGTCAACAGCCAGATTGGTTACAATACTGGTGGAGTAATTATGGGCTTAAGAAAACTACTATAGACCCTATATCTTATGAATCTTATTTCCAGAATGAGTGTACATGGTGTATTGTTAATGGAGTCTGTGAATGTTTTCATACACCTTGTCAGAAAATTGGTGATCTTCGTTATGTAGAAGATTCAAAAATCTTGATGCAACACATGAGACAACATAATAAATGGTTGATAATGACGAAGATTAAGCACCAGATAATTATGAACAAACCCATGATTGTCAAGAGAATATACGCCAGGGCTTGGAATGATACAACATATCAAAGATACAGATTTCCCAGAATAAAATTCTTGGATTATCCAGTAGAAATTAGTTCTTGTGGACTCCACTAAAATAAAATTTTCCAGAGTGTACTGTCTCCAGGTCATAAGGGAAAATTATGACCAGTTTTTCCCGAGGAATTTTCTGGTAAAAAAGTATCCTCTATTTAATTATTTGTAATAGTTTCCTCATGGGCCTTTTGTACCAAAAAGGCATCCAAGTTTGTATGGAACCCACATGTCTGCGTCCGGATGAAGGAATCTCTGTGGAGATCTCGCCTTGGTGTTACCTGAAAGAAATGATTCCTCCTCCATGTTTTTGTGCTGGTCAGATCAGAATTGATTACTTGTCCCCTGTCACATCCTATATAAGGAGGGTAAGGTTCACTCATTCAGCATCGGTTGTTTGAGTCTTTGTGTGTGTTTTAGATTCAAGGTCTGTAATCTTCTTGCTCTGCATCTGCAAGATTTAAGCTTGATCTGCTTGCATAACGAAGGTGTGACCTAAGTCTACAAGTCAATCTAAGAAGCCTGCGCATCAGTGTGCTCGGCACTGGTGAGAACCTAAAGTAGCCAGATCTGTAGTCTGTAAATTTTGGTGTGTTTTATTTTTTTTCTTAGATTGAGTCTGTATTCAGCAAGGAAGCCTCCAGAACACTATCTTATTCATTGAGAAGTAATCACTGGTAAATGTTGAAACAGTCAATCTCAGGAAAGCAATATGAGTCCATGAGATTTATGTAAAGAAATTTTGAAATAAATAAAGAGAAGAAATTTTTATGCATTCTTGAGTGCTTGAAACTATGAGCATTATATTTTCTATTGAGGTAGTATCTGTCTCTCTGATATTCACTTGAGGTTTTCCAGAGGTTCGCGAAAACACCCAGGGACGCCAAGGCTGTTGAAGGCAGGAGGTCGTGTTTAAGTCGATAGAGTGTGATAGTGGAAGTAGGTTTGTGTAAAGGAATTTGAGAGATCAAAGACATAGAAGAGACTCGATAAGGCCAGTAAGCCTATTGTTGCTGCTGCAAGCTTCGATCAATGAAGCCCCTGCATAAAATTGGTATTAGAGCTAGAAAGGTTATCTGGTTCAAGAAAGGTTAGTACTCAAGACATTCTATTCTTTTGAGAAATTGACTCTTTGAGAAAATCTATTTCTTTCCAAGAATTAGATGAAAAAGAAAAAGCTGAAGAAAATCCCCTTCGGGATATGTTTTCTACTGCATCAAGTAAAGTTTTGAATTCATCTGAATTAGTTTATGAAGAGACTGAGCCATCTGCAAGATGGAATATCCCAAGTATACCTGCCTCAGAATTTTATTCAGATGTATCAGCTTTTCATCTAGTAGCTGCCACTAGAATATCTATAAAATAATATATTAGTTCAATTCAATAAAATTCATATTGTGTCCACTCTATTCTCCTTCTTGACCCAAAGCAGCTTCAGGTAGAAGCAAGAAAATTAAAAACACAATATTTGCATTTGGGATGTATCAGAGTAGGAATCAACACTTTAACACATCAAGGGCTAGACACTTATGTCCTAGCTACTATGAGAGATCTAACTCACAATAAATATATTGATTCTGTCATTTGAGGAATTGTGGCACCATTTTCAAATGGTCGAGTTTGGTTTGACTGCTATTCAAATTTTTCAGTCTATGTATTTGATGAAAGCATAGATAAAATTCTACAGCTTCAAATACAGACTTCAGGATTTGACATGTTAAAGAAAAGAAATAATATTTCCATCCTAAACAAAGGTTGTTTTAGGCATACAAACACCCTCTATCTGGCTGTCCTCCATGCACCCAGTCGAGACTCGAAAACAAGTGTGGTTGTTCTAACTGATTCAAAGAATCAAAAGGTAGAACACCAAGCAATCAAATGGGGAGATCTGAACTTCCCAGAGCACTAGGTCATTTCAAACGCAAAAACCATTTCTGTAAAGTGTATTACTTTTGCAAACATCCGTGAAGACATTTCCTCTATTGTTCTGTATTTTCCCAGAAGATCAACCATTGACAGATGTAGGATTGAAGAAGCCTGCAAAAAGTATACTTTGTATAAAGATCCACAAATTGTAGATACCACTTTAGTCTCATGTTCTTGTAAACATATTTCTTTATTTGAATTTTCCCATCTTGTAAATTTTAATCCCATACAAGTCTCTTGTCCGGAATGTAAGGTCCTGGTCAATCTCAGTAACCTTGCCTATTTGGTCATTCATGAAAATCATCATCCTGGGATAGGTGAAGCCCTAGCTTCCACTTCTCTTAATCCTTGTCCTAATCCTAAATGCTCTGACATTCCCTTTCCTCATGAGTCAGACCATGTGCTAATGATCCATGAATTACCATCTCTGGAAAATGAAGATCCAAGGTTGAATGAGATGTTTAGCAATGTGAGACCACCAAATATGCCTAAATTTGGTCTTGGATATCTTGAACAGATGAATGACCTGATCCCTGAATCCAAATTCAAGGATCTACCAGTTGATTGTAAAAAACCTTTAGTCATGGAAATGCATAAATTCTTCACTATTATGGATGGATGCAAAAAGCATAAAGTCTCAACCCAGTGGATGAAAGAAATGCTAAACTGGGATATATACACCCATCCTGAGGCTAAATCATTTGGCCTCACTCATTCAAGTGAAGAGAAAATCAAAATATCAGAAGAATGGAAAGAATATATGGAAAGGAAAAATAGTTGGATATATTTCTATTTGTGGAAAAGAAATAAACAATCTGAAATTGTTTTGATGACTGATGCCACAATATCATCCTCCCAGCATTCATGGCCAGCTTAAGATGGTCGTAGAATTGATATTGCTACTAATTTCCCTCCTTACAAAGGTATCATCCTAAGAGAAGCTCAGAACATTGCAAATTCCATTCCTCTATTGTTAAATGATGATAATTCTCTTGGCATTGATGAAAGAATCTAGAAAGCCATTGAATAGTTAAACTGGACAAATACTGCTATAATAGTGCTTGAAATAAATGTTTCCAAGACCATCTTTGTTAAAAAACAGTTTGATAAGTTACAAGTCTATGTAAATGATGTAAATAGTGGCTTAAATAATGTATAGTTTGATTCCTCTTTGTTAAATTCCTATTCCAGAGAATATTTGAAAAAGATAGAAGAAGTAAAAATAAAGTTATAAGTGGAGCATATTCTACTCGAGGCCTTATATCTGATCTGTATGATAAGTTTGACGAGCTAAATCCTTCTAATACAGACAAACCAATTCCAGCTTCTTTCTTGCACAAAAGACATGTACATATTCAAAACCCTGTCAATCCCATTGACAAGTTCCCCCACTTATTTCCAAAAGAATTTGGATAGTCCTCCCAGAAATCTTTAGATGAAAAAATCACCCTTGCCACCTTATTCAAAGAATCTGAAAAAGAGCCAAAAACCCAAGTTGTCCTAGTCTATGAACCCCTAGAAAGCCAGTTTACTAGATATTATTCTCCTAACCTTAGTGGGATGGGTAAACTTCCAGAACCTCATGGGTTTTATCCTGAATTCCATATAGAGAGGAATATTGATAATCTTAGTATGGGAAAAATCAAACAAATGAATGATTTAATGATGACTAAGTATAAACTCATGCGTGTCAAAGGAAAATCTAAAGTTGAAGAATGTAAAACTCTCATTCAATGCTTCACTGGCACATTGGCAAGATGGTGGGAAGTAGAGACATCTCCAGCTTTGATTAAAAAGATGGAAGTTGAAATTTTGAAAGATGAAAATGGAGATATTATTTTCCATCCTCACAACACACCCAAAAATAATATGATTGGAGCTGTAACCTTCATGATCATTGAACATTGGTGTGGCACTGAGTTTTTTGTATTAGAAAAAAATGAAATTATTTTCATGAATTTGAAGTGTATGAAAATGAGCCAATATGAAGATTTCCATCGAGATTGGATGGAAAGGATCTTCCTGGTAGAGGATCCCAAAAATCTCTTATGGTAACAAATATATATTGCAGCATTGCCTTCCAAATTGGTATATTTTATTAAACTGCAAGAATTCTTCCAGTTTCCTTTCGAAATTTACACTTGGGGAGAGATATATTCAATTATTACAAAATCATTAGTTACTTTGTGCACTAGCCCTAAGGTGAATAAATCTCTAGAGAAGCTTTCCAGATTGCTTGACAACAAATCCATTTGCACTAAGTATGGAATTACCATTGATGATCCCCTTGTAAAAAGAAGAAAGTATAAAAGAAAGGCTAAAAAGGCTCAGAAACGAGAAAAGTTTGCCAACAGAAATAATAAGGAAATAATCTCTTCAAAGCCATCAAAGAGAATGGGATTTTATAAGTATGTCCCTAAGTCACATTACTATGTACCATCAGATATTCATCTGAAAAGCCACAAAAAAGAAAATTTAAAACAACTCATGTGTTGTTTTTGTGGTAAACTAGGCCACACTGCAAACAAATGTCTTGATGGAGAGGAATCAAAGAAAAAAAGAGGCAAGAAATCTCAGCCTCCTAATAAAGGAAAGATGGTAGTAAAGTTTGAAGATAAATGTAGCAAGTGTGGATCTCCAAACCATAAGACACAAAACTATCCACGCCTAGTAATACAACAACAACAAATTTATGATTATTCTTCTCATTCATGTAGTGAATCTTCTTCCTCAAGTTATTTTGTTGAAGAACTACAAGCTCACTTATATTGTTCTTGTTCAGACTCTGAAATTTGTAAATGTGGATGTTCTTCTAATGATGAATCTGACTCTTCATCTGATCTTTCTCTCACAAAAGATTTTAGTTCCAAACTAAAAGTTCTTATGGCACAAATAAATGAAGATGACCTAAAATTCTTTGCACAAATCCGTGCAATGGAAGAAGGAGATTTGAAAAATAAGTTACTTGAGACCTTCATGTCACAAGTATCATCTACAAGCAAAAGTGCCAGCAAGAATCCACTCTTTCTTGAAGCTTCTTATGAACGCAACACGAAGGCCTACCAAAGAGATCAATTGCAGAACAAAGTTCTCTCATTCACTTTGGGGGAGGCGAGTTGAGAAATACACATGCTCAAATCTGAAATTTTTGTTTTAAAATCTCAAGTTCCAAAGTTAGAAAATGGAAAACAAGAAATGGCAGAGCCTGTTTCAGGCCAGTGCACTAATTACACTCTGCACAGTAAACCATTCTCAAAATCTAAAGTCGAGATTCTTGAAGGAAAACAAGATCCTACAATAGCATTCAGGGAGATGCGTGTTCTAGCAATAGAATACTAAAAGCATCATGTCCAAATGAATGTTTGTATTAAAGGTAAAAAAATTTCCCTCGTAGATCTTTTAGATTCGGGTGCAGACGTAAATATTTTCAAGAAGAAAGCCATCCCCTCAAAATAATGGGTTTCAACCTCAAGAAAAATAATAGGGTTGGGAGAAAATACCCTACAATATGAAGTTCCCAAAACTGTTGTCTTCTTTGATACTCATTGCATCAAATTAAAATTTGCAGTAGGAGACATTCCTGTAGACTGCATTTTAGGAAATTTTTTCCTAGTAGTAGTAGCACCACATGGCTCTATTAGATTGAAAAATAACAAAGCTGGTTATTTTATAATTGTATCAACTTCAGATGGAAAATACAAAAGAATTGATATGCCCTATCTCTCAAATCCTAGGGTATCCACCATGGTGCAGGCTATGCAGGAACTTAAGAAGGCTGGAACAAAACTCATAGAACTCAAAGATCTCAAGTCCACCATTCACATAGAGGAAAAATTAAAAACTCCTGAAATTCAAAGAATTTTTTTTGAGATGAAAGCAGTAATAGAAGAAGAATGTTGTTCAGAGGAGCCAAATGCCTTTTGGCACATAAAAAATCATTATGTAGAACTGCCTTACAAGTCTGAGTATACAGGCGAACCCTGTAAGTCCAAAGCAATTCCTATGAATAAAGAATACAGGGATTTATGTGAAAAGGAAATAAACCATCTATTAAGCAGAAAGCTGATCAGAGAATCCAATAGCCCATACAATTGCTACGGATTCTATGTGAATAAAAGATCAAAACAAATCAGAGGAATTCCAAGACATGTAATAAACTATAAGCCTTTGAATTTTGTATTTTCTGATGATGCTTACCTAGTTCCACACAAAGGTCATCTATTGGGAAGGACATACGGTGCAAAAAAATTTTCAAAATTTGAACTAAAGTTTGGTTTTTGGCAGGTTGTAGTTGCAGAAAAAGACAAATTCAAAACTGCCTTTAGTATTCCAACAAGACACTACTAATGGAATGTCATGCCATTTGTCTCAAGCATGCTCCCTCAAAGTTTCAAAAGGATATGGATTCCATATTCAAACCTTATGCAGATTGGTTGCTTGTTTATATAGATGGCATTCTTATTCTTTCAAAAAATATTGAGGACCACTTTAAGCAGATAAAGATCTTTATAAAGTTGGTAAAAAAAAATGGTTTGGTATTGAGTAAGAAGAAGATTGAAATCTTCCAAAGAAGTCTAAAACAAAACTCACGGAACTCAAAGATCTCAAGTCCACCATTCACATAGAGGAACAATTAAAAAATCTTGAAATTCAAAGAAAACTCTCTGAGATGAAAGCGATAATAGAAGAAGAATGATGTTTAGAGGAGCCAAATGCATTTTGGCATAGAAAACAACATAATGTGGAACTTCCTTACAAGTTTGAGTATACAAGTAGACCCTGTAAATCCAAAGCAACTCCTATGAATAAGGAATATAAGGATTTATGTGAAAAGGAAATAAACGAACTATTAAGCAGAAAGATAATCAGAGAATCCAATAGCCCATGGAATTGCTATGGATTCTATGTGAATAAAATATCAGAACAAATCAGAGGAATTCCAAGACTTGTGATAAACTATAAGCTTCTGAATTTTGTACTTGCCGATGATACATACCCAATTCCACACAAAGGTGATATATTGGGAAGGATATCTGGTGCAAACATATTTTGAAAATTTGATCTAAAGTCTGGTTTTTGGTAGGTTGCAGTTGTAGACAAATACAAATTCAAAACTGCCTTTAGTATTCTAGCAGGACACTATGAATGGAATGTCATTCCACTTGGTTTCAAGCATGCTCCCTCAAAGTTTCAAAAGGTTGTAGATTCCATATTCAAACCTTATGCCGATTGGTTGCTTGTTTATATAAATGACATTCTTATTTTTTCAAAAAAAAATCAGGACCACTTTAAGCACATAAAGATATTGATAAAGTTGGTCAAACAAAATCATTTGGTATTGAGTAAGAAGAAGATTGAAATCTTCCAGACATCAATAAAATTTCTGGGACACATAATCCAGAATGGATAGATTGCCTTGCAAAGCCATGCTATAGAATTTGCAAATAATTTCCCTGATGTCATCCTTGATAAAACTCAGCTACAAAGACTTTGGGGTGTCTGAATTATGTTGGAAATTTCTATAAGGATTGTGCAGTGGATAGATCTCTGTCAAAGCAAAGATTTAAAAAAATCTTGTACATTGGACAGAAAATCATACTCCGGCTGTCAAACAAATTAAAGCCAAGGTAAAAACTCTGCCAATATTATATGTTGTTGATTAAAATTATTTTAAAATTGTTGAAACAGATGCCAGCAACATTCGTTGGGGAGGTGTGCTCAAACAAAAGAAGGATAAGAAAGATAAGGTTGAGCAGGTAGTTGAATTTTCTTCTGGAACCTGGATTACTATAGAGAAAAACTACTCTGTCATAGAAAGAGATGTAAAGGCTGCTTGGAATTGTATTGACAAGTTTGCAATACATCTTGTCAATAATTTTTTTTTGTTAAGGACAGATGCTTCAGCATTAGGAAAGGTCCTTACAAAAGACATCAAAAAACCCAGAGAAGCCAAATTTGCTAGATGGCAAGCACTTTTTGCAAATTTTGATTTTAATGTAGAGCACATCATGGGGGTGGAAAATCACTTGCCATATTTCTTAAGCTAGGAATTCATCAAGCAACAATAACAAGAAGAAGAGCAAGTAATGGTGATAGTAATAGAATGGGATCAAAGTCACCAAAGAGAAATCCTAAGGACCATTCCATAAGACAAAAGCTAGACTGAGTATAGAAATGAATGGAAGCCTACTTGGCAACTTATAAGTACCAAAGTTCTGGATGCTAGACTACAAAACCATATAGATCTTCAGCATATTGTACCAAAAAGACGATTGTATCCAAAAGGGAGTAAATGGATTCACGACATGGTATACTAAAAGAGTATGGAAGCATCATACGATGCTGAACAGTCATTAGAAAATGAATTTCTTGATATCTCAGTCATCTGGTTTGAAGAAGGTGATAGGCGAAGAATCTATCACAATTACTTCGTCATCAACTGAACTAGGAACCCTCAATGGACATGGACTAATTTCAACCAATGTCCAAGAAATAATCCTAATTTAATATTTCCTGATACCATTTATAATTTCTCAGGGTATAAGAAATTATGGTGGGACCTCCTAAACAATGATAGAAAAAATGAAACCCACAATACAAAGCGTAAATTTGCTACTACATGGATTATGCAGGGAAATAAACTATCGGATTGGTTACAAGACTGGTGGAGTGATTATGGGCTTAACAAAACTGGTATAGACCATGTATCTTATGAATCTTATTTCCATAGTGAGTGTACATGGTGTATTGATAATGGAGTCGCAAAATGTTTTCATACACCCTGTCAGAAAATTGGTGATCTTCGTTATGTAGAAGATTAAAAAATATTGATGCAACACATGAGACAACATAATAAATGGTTGATAATGACGAATATTAAGTACCAAATAATTTTGAACAAACCCATGATTGTGAGGAGAATCTACACCAAGGCTTGGAATGATACAACATATCAAAGGTACATATTTCATGGAATAAAAATCTTGGATGATCCAGAAGAAAGTGGTTCTCGTGGAATCCACTAAAATAAAAGTTTCCACACTGTACTGTCTCCCAGTCATAAGGGAAAATTATGACCGGCTTTTCCCGAGGAATTTTCTGGCAAAAAAGCATCCTCTGTGTAATTATTTGTAATAGTTTCCTCGTGGGCCTTCTATACCAAAAAGGCATCCACTTTGTATGGCACCCACATGTCTGTGTTTGGATGAAGGCATCTCTGTGTGGATGTCACCTCGGCATTACCCGAAAGAAATGATTCCTCCTCCAAGGTTTTATGCCGGTGAGATCCGAATTGATTACTTGTCCCCCCTCACATCCTATATAAGGAGGGTAGGGTTCACTCATTCGACATCGGTTGTTTGATTCTTTGTGTGTGTTTTAGAGTAAAGGTCTGTAATCTTCCTGCTATACATTTGCAAGCTTTAATATTGATCTACTTGCATCACAAAGGTGTGACCTAAATCTACAAGTTGATCTGAGAAGCCTGCACATCAGTGTGTTGGACACTCGTGAGAACCTAAAGTGGCCAGATCTGTAGTCTATAAAGTTTGGTGTGTGTTATTTGTTTTCATAGACTCAGTCTGTATTCAGCCAGGAAGCCTCCAAAACACTATCTCATTCATTGAGAAGTAATCATTGGTAAATGCTGAAACAATCAATCTCAAGAAAGAAATCTGAGTCCATGATATTTATGTAAAGAAATTCTGAAATCAATAAAGAGAAGAAATTTTCCACATTCTTGAGTACTTGAAACTCTGAGCTTTATATTTTCTATTAAGGTATTATTTGTCTCTCTGATATTCGATTGAGGTTCGCTAGAGGTTCGCGAAAACACCCAAGGACGCCAAGGCTGTTGAAGGCAGGAGGCCGTTTCTAAGGCGATAGAGCGTGATAGTGGAAGTAGGTTCGTGTATGGGTTTGTGTAAAGAAATTTGAGGGATCAAAGAGGTCATCATGTTGTTGCTGTCGCAAGCTTTGATTAGTGAAGCCCCTGCATAAAATTGGTATCATAGCCAGAAAGGTTATTTGGTTCAATAAAGGTTAGTACTCAAGACCTTCTATTCATTTGAAGAATTGACTCTTTCAAAAAATCTATTTCTTTCTGAGAATTAGATGAAAAAGAAAAAGCCAAAGAAAATCCCCTTCGGGATATGTTTGCTACTGCATCAAGTAAAGTTTTAAATTCATCCAAATTAGTTTTTGAAGAGACTAAGCCATCTGCAAGATGGAAGATCCCAAGTATATCTGCCTCAGAAGTTTATTTAGATGTATCAAATTTTCATCTAGTAGCTGCCACTAGAATATCTATAAAACAATCTATCATTTCTATTCAAGAAAATTCAAACTGTGTCCAGTCTATTCCCCTTCTTGACCCAAAGCAGCTTCAGGCAGAAAAAAGAAAATTAAAAACAAAGTGTTTGCATTTGGGATGTATCAGAGTAGGAATCAGTGCTTTAACACATCAAGGGCTAGAAACTTATGTTGTAGCTACTATGAGAGATAGAATAACTCATAATAAATATACTGATTCTATCATCGGAGGAATTGTGGCACCATTGTCTAATGGTCCAGTTTGTTTTGACTGCTATCCAATTTTTTCATTCTATGTATTTGATGAAACCATAGATAAAATTCTACAGCTTCAAATATAGACTTCATGACTTGACATGTTAAAGAAAAGAAATAATATTGCCATCCAGACTAGAGGTTATTTCAGGCATACAAACACCCTATATCCGACTGTCCTCCATGCACCTAGTCGAAACTCGAAAACAGGTGTGGTTGTTCTAACTAATTCAACGAATCAAAAGGTATAAGACCAAGCAATCAAATGGGATGATCTGAACTTCCCATAGCATTGGGTCATTCCAAACCGAAAACCCATTTCTGCAAAATGTATTACTTTTTCCAAAATCCGTGAATACCAATCCTCTATTTTTCTATGTTTCCCCAAAAGATCTACCATTGAAAGACGTAGGATTGAGGAAGCCTGCAAAAATTTTCCTTTGTATAAAGATCCACAAATTGTACATACCGCTTGTTCAATTTTAGTCTCATGTTCTTGTAAACATATTTCTTTATTTGAATTTGCCTAGCTTGTAAATTTTAATCCCATAAAAGTCTCTTGTCTAGAATGTAAGGTCCTAGTCAATCTCAGTAACGTTGGCTATTTGGTCATTCATGAAAATATCATCCTCGGACAGGTGAAGCCCCAGCTTCCACTTCTGTTAATCCTTGTCCTAATCTTAAATTCTCTGACATTCCCTTTCCTCATGAGTCAGACCATGTGCTAATGACACATGAATTACCATCTTTGGAAAATGAAGATCCAAGGTTGACTGAGATGTTGAGCAAGATGAGACCACCAAATATGCCTAAATTTGGTCTCGGATATCTTGAGTGGATGAATGACCTGATCCTTGAATCTAGATTCAAGGATCTACCAGCTGATTGTAAAAAACCTTCAATCATGGAAATGCATAAATTATTCACTATTATGGATGGATGCAAAAAGCATAAAGTCTCAATCTCGTGGATGAAAGAAATGATAAAATAGGATATCTACACCCATACTGAGGCTAAATCCTTTGGCCTTACTCATTCAAGTGAAGAGAAAATAACATTATGAGAGGAATGGAAATAATATATGGAAAGGACAAATAGTTGGATATCTTTCGATTCATGGAAAAGAAATAAAAAATCTAAAATTGTTTTGATGACTGATGCCACAAAATCATCCTCCCAGCATTCATGGTCAGCTTTAGATGGTAGTAGAATTGAGACTACTACTACTTTCCCTCCTTACAAAGGGATCATCCTAGGAGAAGCTCAGAACACTGCAAAAGCCATTCCTCTAGTGTTAAAGGATGATAATGCTCTTGGCATTGATGGCAGAATCCAGAAAGCCAGTGAACAGTTAAATTGGAAAAATACTACTATAACAGGGCTTGAAAGAAATGTTGCCAAGACCATCTTTGTTAAGGAACAATTTTATAAGTTACAAGTCTCAGTAAATGATGTAAATACTTCCTTAAATAATGTACAGTTTGATTCTTCTTTGTTAAAGTCCTATTCGAGAGAATCTTTGAACAAGATAGAAGAAGTAGAAAGTAAAGTTATAAGTGAAGCATATTCTACTCGAGGCCTTATATCTGATCTGTCTAATAATTTTGACAAGCTAAATCATTCTAAGATAGGCAAACCAATTCTAGCTTCTTTCTTGCACAAAAGACATGTACATATTCAGAACCTTGTCAATCCCATTGACATGTTCCCCCACTTATTTCCAAAATAATTTTGACAGTCCTCCCACAAATATTCAGAGGAAAAATCACCCTTACCACCTTATTCAAAGAATCAGAAAAAGAGCCAGAAACTCAAGTCCTTGTAGTCTATGACCCCCTGGAAATCCAGTTTACTAGATATTCTACTCTCGACCTTAGTGGGATGGGTAAACTTCCAGAAGCTCATGGGTTTTATCCTGACTGCCATAGACAGTGGAATATTGATAATCTTAGTATGGGGAAATCAGACAAATGATTGATTTAATGATGACTGAGTATAAACTCATGTGTGTCAAAGGAAAATTTGAAGTTGAAGCATGTAAAACTTTTATTCTTGTAGTTTAATAAAATCTACCAATTTGGAAGACTATGCTGCAAGATATATTTGTTTCCATAAGATATTTTTGGGATCCTTTACCAGGAAGATCCTTTGCATCCAATCTCTATGGAAATATTCATATTGGATCATTTTCATACACTTCAAATTCATCAAAATAATTTCATTTTTGTCTGATATAACAGACTCAGTGCCACACCAATGTTCAATGATCATGGATATTACAACTCCAATGATATTATTTGTGGGTGTGCCGTCAGGATGGAAAATAATATCTCCATTTTCATCTTTCAAAATTTCATCTTCCATATTTTTAATCAAAGATGGAGATGTCTCTACTTCCCACCATCTTGCCAATGTGCTGGCAAAGCATTGAACGAGATTTTTACATGCTTCGACTTCAGATTTTCCTTTGACACACATGAGTTTATACTCAGTCATCATTAAATCAATCATTTGTCTCATTTTCCCCATACTAAGATTATCAATATTCCACTCTCTATGGCAGTCAGAATAAAACCCACGAGGTTCTGGAAGTTTACCCATCCCACTAAGGTTGGGAGCAGAATATCTAGTAAACTGGCTTTCCAGGAGTTCATAGACTGGGAGGACTTCAGTTTCTGGCTCTTTGTCAGACTCTTTGAATAAGGTGGCAAGGGTGATTTTTTCATCTGAAGATTTCTGGGAGGATTGTCCAATTTCTTTTAGAAATAACTGGGGGAACTTGTTAATGGGATTAACAGGGTTCTGAATATGTACATGTCTTTTGTGCAAGAAAGAAGCTGGAATTGGTTTGTCTGTCTTAGAAGGATTTAGCTCGTCAAAATTATTAGACAGATTAGATATAAGACCTCGAGTAGAATATGCTTCACTTGTAACTTTAATTTTTACTTCTTCTATCTTGTTCGAAGATTCTTTGGAATAGGACTTTAACAAAGAGGAACCAAACTATACATTATTTAAGCCACTATTTACATCATTTACAAAGACTTGTAACTTATCAAACTGTTTTTTAACAAAGATGGTCTTGGCAACATTTATTTCAAGCACTGTTATAGCAGTATTTTTCCATTTTAACTATTCACTGGCTTTCTGGATTTTGCCATCAATGCCAAGAGCATTATCATCCTTTAACACTAGAGGAATGGCTTTTGCAATGTTCCGAGCTTCTCATAGGATGATCCCTTTTTAAGGAGGGAAAGTAGTAGCAATCTCAATTCTAGGACCATATGAAGCTGACCATGAATGCTGGGAGGATGATGTTGTGGCATCAATCATCAAAACAATTTCAGATCTTTTATTTCTCTTCCATGAATAGAAAGATATCCAACTGTTTCTCCTTTCCATTATTCTAATAATTTGATTTTCTCTTCACTTGAATGAGTGAGGCCAAAGGATTCAGCCTTAGGATGGGTGTAGATATCCCAGTTTAGCATTTATTTCATCCATTGGTTTGAGGCTTTATGCTTTTTGCATCCATCCATAATAGTGAAGAATTTATGCATTTCCATGACTAAAAGTTTTTTACAATCAACTGGTAGATCCTTGAATCTGGATTCAGGGATCAGGTCATTCATCTGCTCAAGATATATGAGAACAAATTTAGGCATATTTGGTGGTCTCATCTTGCTGAACATCTTAGTCAACCCTGGAACTTCATTTTTCAGATATGGTAGTTCATGCATCATTAGCACATGGTCTGACTCATGAGGAAAGGGAATGTCAGAGCATTTAGGATTAGGACAACGATTAACAGAAGTGGAAGCTGGGGCTTCACTTATCCTAGGATGATGATTTTGATGAATGACCAAATAGGCAAGGTTACTGAGATTTACCAGGACCTTACATTCCGGACAAGAGACTTCTATGGGATTCAAATTTATAAGCTGGGGAAATTCAAATAAAGAAATATGTTTACAAGAACATGAGACTAAACTTGAACAAGTGCTATCTACAATTTGTGGATCTTTATACAAATGAGACTTTTGCAGGCTTCTTCAATCCCAAGTCTGTCAATGGTTGATCTTCTGGGAAAATATAGAACAACGAAGGATTGGTCTTCACAGATGTTTGCAAAAGTAGTAAGTTTTGCAGAAATGGGTTTTGGGTTTGGAATGAGTCAATGCTCTAGGAAGTTCAGATCTTCCCATTTGAATTCTTGGTGTTCTAAATTTTGATTCTTTGAATCAGTTAGAACAACCACACTTGTTTTCGAGTCTCGACTGTGTGAATGGAGGAAAGCCTGATAGAGGGTGTTTCTATGCCTGAAACAACCTTTGGTCTGGATGGAAATATTATTTCTTTTCTTTTACATGTCAAATCCTGAAGTATGTATTTGAAGCTATAGAATTTTATCTATGGTTTCATCAAATACATAGACTGAAAAATTTGGATAGCAGTCAAACCAAAATGGATCATTTGACAATGGTGCCACAATTCCTCTGATGATAGAATCGGTATATTTATTGTGAGTTGTATCTCTCACAGTAGCTAGGAAATAAGTGTCTAGCCCTTGATGCATTAAAGCATTGATTCCTACTCTAATACATCCCAAATGAAAATATTTTGTTTTTAATTTTCTCGGTTTTGCCTGAAGCTGCTTTCGGTCAAGAAGGGGAATAGACTGGACACAGTCTAAATTTTGTTGAATAGAAATGATAGATTCTTTTATAGATATTCTAGTGGCAACTACTAGATGAAAATCTGATACATTTGAATAAACTTCTGAGGAAGATATACTTGGGAGCTTCCATCTTATACATGGCTCAGTCTCTCCATAAACTAATTCAGATGAATTTAAAAATTTACCTGATGCAGTAGCAAACATATCCTGAAGGGGATTTTCTTCAGCTTTTTATTTTTCATTTAATTCTCAGAAAGAAATATATATTCTGAAAGAGTCCATTCTTCAAAAGAATAGAAGGTCTTGAGTACAAACCTTTCTTGAGCAAGATAACCTTTCTAGCTCTGATACCAATTTTACGCAGGGGCTTCACTGATCGAATATTGCAACAACAACAACAGGCTGACTGGCCTTGTCGAGTCTCTTCTCTGTCTTTGATCTCTCAAATTACTTTACACAAACCCATACACTAACCTACTTCTACTGCCATGCTCTATCGGCTTAAAGACGACCTCCTGCCTTCAAAAGCCTTGGCGTCCTTGGGTGTTTTCGCGAACCTCTAGCAAACCTCAAGCGAATATTAGAGAGACAGATACTACCTCAATAGACAATATAAAGCTCAGAGTTTCAAGTACTCAAGAAGTCGGAAAACTTTCTTCTCTTTATTGATTTCAGAATTTCTTTACATAAATCTCATGGACTCAGATTTCTCTCCTGATATTGATTGTTTCATAATTTACCAGTGATTACTTCTCAATGAATGAGATAGTGTACTAGAGGCTTCCTGGTTGAATACAAACTCAGTCTAAGAGAACAGATAACACACACAAAAATTTACAGACTACAGATCTACCCACTTTAGGTTCTCACCAATGCCGAGCACACTGATGCGCAGGCTTCTTAGATCGACTTGTAGACTTATGTCACACCTTCGTGATGCAAGCAGATCAAGATTAAATCTTGCAGATACAGAGTAGCAAGATTATAGACCTTGACTCTAAAACACACACAAAGACTCAAACAACCAATGCCGAATGAGTGAACTTTACCTTCCTTTAGGATGTGAGGGGGGGCAAGTAATCAATTCGGATCTGACTAGCAAAAAACCATGCAAGACGAATCATTGCTTTTGGGTAACACTGAGGTGAAATCCCCACAGAGATTCCTTCATCTAGACGCACACATATGGGTGCCATACCAAGTGGATGCCTTTTTGTCACAGAAGGCCCATGAGGAAACTATTAAAAATAATTACACAGAGGATACATTCTTAACGGAAAAGTCCTCGGGAAAAATCGGTCATAATTTTCCCTTATGACTGGGAGACAGTACACTGTGGAAACTTTTATTTTAGTGGAGTCCATGAGAACCACTTTCTACTAGATCATCCAAGATTTTTATTCCAGGAAATATGTACCTTTGATATGTTGTATCATTCCAAGCCTTGGTGTAGATTCTCCTCACAATCATAGGTTTTTTTAGAATTATTTGGTGCTTAATATTCGTCATTATCAACCATTGATTATGTTGTCTCATGTGCTGCATCAAGATTTTTGAATCTTCTACATAACGAATATCACCAATTTTCTGACAGGGTGTATGAAAATATTCGCCGACTCCATTATCAATACACCATGTACACTCATTCTAGAAATAATATTCATAAGATACAGGGTCTATAGAAGTTTTGTGAAGCCCATAATCACTCCACCAGTCTTGTAAAAAATCTGGCTGTTGATTTCCTTGCATAATCCATGTAGCACCAAATTTAAGGTTTATATAGTGGGTTTCATTTTTTCCATCCTTGTTTAGGATGTCCAAGCATAATTTCTTATACCCAAGAAATTATAAATGGTATCATGAAATATTAAATCGGGATTATTTCCTGGCCATTGGTTGAAAGTAGTCCATGTCCATTCAGGGTTTCTAGTTCGGTTGATGACCAAGTAATTGTGATAGATTCTTCGCCTATCACCACCTTCAGACCAGATGACTGAGATATCAAGAAAGTCATTTGCTAATGACTGTTCAGCGTCATATGATGATGCCATACTATTTGAGAATGCCATATCGTGAATCCATTTACTCCCTTTTGGATACACTCATCTTTCTGGTACAAGATGATAAATATCTGTATGGTTTTGTAGACTAGCATCCATAACTTTGGTATTTCTGAGTTGCCAAGTAGCCTTCCATTCATTTCTGTACTCAGTCTAGCTTTTATCTTCTGAAATGGTCCTTAGAATTTCTCTTTGGTGACTTTGATCCCATTCTGTTACTATCACCATTACTTGCTCTTCTTCTTGTTCTTGTTGCTGGATGAATTCCAGGCTTAAGAAATTTGGAAAGTTATTTTCCACCCCTCTGATGTGCTCTACATTAAAATCAAAATTTGCAAAAAGTGCTTTCCATATAGGAAATTTAGCTTCTCCGAGTTTTTGATGTCTTTTGTAAGGAACTTTCCTATTGCTGAAGCATCTATCTTTAACAAAATCTTTTTATTGACAAGATGTATTGCAAACTTGTCAATACAATTC
This sequence comes from Pinus albicaulis, assembly GCA_034641835.2. Classification (NCBI taxonomy): domain Eukaryota; kingdom Viridiplantae; phylum Streptophyta; class Pinopsida; order Pinales; family Pinaceae; genus Pinus; species Pinus albicaulis. Next base: position 697,425,099 of record CM076581.1, read on the forward strand.
CAAGCAGCCTTTACTTCTCTTTCTATGATAGAGTAGTTTTTCTCTGTAGTACTCCAGGTTCTGAAAGAAAATTGAACTACCTGCTCAACCTTGTCTTTATTATCCTTCTTCTGTTTGAGCACACCTCCCCAACCAATGTTGCCGGCATCTGTTTCAAAAGTTTTAAAATAATTTTCATCAGGAATATATAAGATTCACAGATTTTTTACCTTGGATTTAATTTTTTTGACAGCTGCAGTATGATTTTCTGTCCAAGGTGAAGGATTTTTTCTTAATCTCTGATTTAACAGAGATCTATTTGCTGCACAATCCTTATAGAAATTCCCAACATAATTTAGACACCCCAAAAATCTTTGTAGCTGAGTTTTATCAAGGATGACATCAGGGAACTTATTTGCAAATTCTATAGCATGGCTTTGCAAGGAAATCTGTCCATTCTGGATTGTGTGTCCTATAAATTTGATTGAAGTCTAGAAGATTTCAATATTCTTCTTACTCAATACCAAACCATTTTGTTTGACCAACTTTATAAAGATCTTTATGTGCTTAAAGTGGTCCTGAATAGTTTTTGAAAAAATAAGAATGTCATCTATATAAAAAAGCAACCAATCTACATAAGTTTTGAATATGGAATCCATAACCTTCTGAAACTTTGAGGGAGCATGCTTGAGACCAAATGGCATGACATTTCATTCCTAGTGTCCTACTGCAATACTAAAGGCAATTTTGAATTTTTCTTTTTATGCAACTGTAACCTACCAGAAGCCAAACTTTAGATCAAATTTTGAAAATATTTTTTCACCAGATATCCTTCCCAATAGATCACCTTTGTGTGGAATTGGGTAAGTATCATCTGAAAGTACAGAATTCAGAGGCTTATAGTTTATCACAAGTCTTGGAATTCCTTTGATTTGTTCTGATCTTTTATTCACATAAAATCCATAGCAATTCCATGGGCTATTGGATTCTCTGGTCAACTTTCTGCTTAATACCTATTTTATTTCCTTTTCACATAAATCCATGCATTCCTTATTCATAGGAGTTGCTTTGGATTTACAGGGTCTACCTGTATACTCAGTCTTGTAACGCAGTTCTACATAATGCTTTTTTCTGTGCCAAAAGGCATTTGGCTCCTCTGAACAGTATTCTTCTTCTATTACTGCTTTCATCTCAGAGATTTTTCTTTGAATTTCAGGAGTTTTTAATTGTTCCTCTATGTGAATGGTGGACTTGAGATCTTTGAGTTATGTCAGTTTTGTTTTAGCCTTTTTAAGTTCCTGCATTGCCTGCACCATGGTGGATACCCTCGTATTTGAGACATAGGGCATATCAATTCTTTTATATTTTCCATCTGAAGTTGGTACAATTATGAAATAACCAGCTCTGTTATTTTTCAATCTGATAGAGCCATGTGGTTCTACTGCTGCAAGGAAAACATTTCCTAAAACCCAGTATATAGGAATGTCTCCTACTGCAAATTTTAATTTGATGCAATGAGTATCAAAATGGACAACAACTTTGGGAACTTCATATTGTAGGGTTTTTTCACCCAATCCTATTATTTTTCTAGAGGCTGAAACTGAGTATTTTGAGGGGATGGCTTTCTTATTGAAAATATTTACATCTGCACCCGAATCTAAAAGAGATGTGAGGGAAAACATTTCACCTTTAATAAAAATATTTATTTGGACATGATGCTGTTGGTATTCTATTGCCAGAACCCGCATCTCCCTGAATCCTATTATAGGATCTTGTTTTTCTTCAAGAATCTAGACTTTAGATTCTAAGAATGGTTTACTGTGCAAAGTGTAATTAGTGCAGTGGCCTGAAACAGGCTATGCCATTTCTTGTTTTCCCTTTTATAACTTTGCAAATTAAGATTTTAAAACAAAAATTTCATATTTGAGCATGTGTATTTCTCTACTCACCTCCCCCAAAGTGAGTGAGCGAACTTTGTTCTACAATTGATCTCTTTCGTAGGCCTTTGTGTTTCGTTCATAAGGAGATTCAAGAAACAATGCCTCCAAGTATTCCAATTATTGTAATTAATAAAAGAGTATGCAAATTTAACCTTTAATTTTTAAGAGATGGAATGAATATCTTAAATTTTATCAAAATAAGTAAGTATACATTATTTAATAATATATTATTTATAGCATGATAGAACTATAAAAAGATCACTACTATGGAAGTTGTACATTCACCATTATTTTTTCCTTTTTAATATAACTAATGCAATATTACTTAATACAAGTACAGTCATGTATAACAAGGGAGTGTGACTTTGTACATAATTGAAAACTTCCAAAATGGTTACAGAATTGACAATTTCTCCATGGTAGCATTACTCTTGCTTATGCTTCTCAATCTTCCAATTTTTATTTAGCTTCTAAGTTAAAGAACATATCATTTTTCATATATAAGTTTTTTGCGATTATATTATAGCTGGAAAAACTATAGTCACATACTTTTACTCAAAAATATCTATCATTTTTCAGGGTATCACAAACTCTATTAGTGATTGTTGGATGGAGTAATAGACTTCTCTATACACTTCTCAAACTAGTAATAATGTCATCACTAAGTGGTAAGTATCAATTTTAAGTGGATATATGTGATTAAATCTACTCTGCAACCCAAACACAAGCTCATGTCCATCGCTCCATGCTCCTCCTTTTACCTTTGACCCATTTTACTGTAGATTTTAACCCTGAACAGAAATTATCTACACACAAATATTATAACAGAAAATAAACAATAGCGAGAGCATAAAACATAAAACAGATAAACACAGAGATTTTCCCCTGGATCCCAAATCGGGAAAACCAGCTTGATTTTTCATTATATTCCTTTTAGTGTTACAACACATACATATACATGCCGAAGCATACATAAACCCCAATCCATTAACCCTGGATTAGAACATAACCATAGTTCCCTTGAACGGATCTACAAAATACGAGGGGTCGAAAACCATCGTACCCCAAAAACCATGTGCAAACTCATGCAAAAAACATGGGTGGGTCCATCTATGAGTGGGACCGCACACCAAAAAATATTTCCCCCCCTGTCACCCCCCTATTGCGCCCGGTGCAACGTACAACACGTGGGGCTAGTCGTGGAAAGAATATAACACATACCCAACATTTACACTCTAGGTTGAGTGCATCCCATAGAATGGCATCCTAAGGTGGAGGGGCTCCAGGCCCATCCAACCATTCAGCAACTCGAACCCCGTCTACAAACCCTTAGTCTGACAAAAACAAGAATGTTGACGGCACCCTATCTGGCTTAGCAGAAACTATAGGCTATTAACCATTGCCATCCTTAGCTTAGAATAACACCTGTAGATGCATAGTGAATTCTATTTGAATCCTGGTTATGCATATCCACCATGCTAAGTTTAATGGAAACATCCACTTCATGAATGACCATGCCCAAATTTGCAAGTGTATTGTAATTTAGTCGATAGAAAAAGATGTTTGATTTGGATAGTACAACATTGGAAACCCAATTCTTACTATGAAGTCAAATTAGGTTCGAAGGGTTTCTTGACGATGATTTTCTCTTGTCTAAAAGCTCAGAAGGTTGTCATGGTTGGAGGTCTATAGTTTTTCAACTCTGTATGGATGCATATATGCCAATGGGTGGAGCAGTTTACTAAGAAAAACGAAGTTTTATCTTGTCCTCTCTATGGATTCAAATTTACTCGTTGGGATAAGAATAATAGGACCCAAAAACCCTGTGATTCGTCCATAACAAGATTGTATATCTCATATACCTTTCAAAACAAACCAAGCACAAGTTATATACATTTTACACAATAAGAAACAACTTTTGTAATGTCTCTTCCTTTCCACCACAATTTTTTTTTTTTTTTCTAAGACTACCTCTGATAATTTACTTATGTTCATTTATCAACCATAGATATTCAGATCTACCTTTGAGATCTCTTATTTAATATAATTCTATTAAACATGGTTTTTATGCTGATTCAAAATACTCACATATAAAATTTGATAACACTTATGGTTTTGTTTTTCATGAGCTTTCATATGTCTCATTCTCATATATATACTATACATATATTCCACACCTTTCCCCATATATTAAATTTACCACATTCGTTCACAACATTCATTCGACCCTTAATGCTATAAGGTACCTTTCTCTTAACACCATATATCCCCATATATATATTTTGGTTTTGTGTGGTCAATGGTAACACCTAATTCAATTCGTTTGAAATATTAACACGTTCCAATTGTCATGATACCATATAACGTTTCTTATGTATAATAAAGTTATAAAGTGGTTCTCTTTCTACATGGAATCATTATTCCTTCCCGATGATTTGATTATATCCTTGAAACATTCGATTCAATGCTTGCATGAAATTTTATTTTCGTACAATTCATGAATATGCAACATACATCTAGCTGGAATGACCGTTGGTTGGAGTAAGAGGCATCGACGTGGTTGTACTTATTGTGATTTGTTGGCAAGTTTGATTTAATGTTTTTGTGACTTGGAAATCAAATCGTATCTTCCGTGGTAACTTGGTTTGATGGACCACTGGTGTTTTAAATTGATTTGATCCTGCGACAGAGAACTCAGATTGATTTTATACTCAAGGGTCTTGATTTATATTTTTTTATTCTGCAACATATACCTTGTCATTTATGATGACTGACCATATGATACGTTTGGGTACTTTACAATTAGATTGTTATGGATTCACATTAAAGTTTTTAGGCGGTAACATTGTAGTCTCGATTTCCCCAAACCGATCCACGTCTACACCATCAATCGATGGACACATGGACGTTTGGGATAATTTGAGACCATTTAGGGCTCTTGTATCAAGTCATATTTAACCTCTAAACTAGTTCGTGGATTATCCTTTGGCCTTTCATTGTCATCGTGGCCTCCTGAATATTGAGACACTGCTCATTCCACTGGAATTATGAGCTATGCATTCCAAGCCTTTCGGCGATACGAATAATTTCTTATGATTCACTTCCAAGTACCTACATTTTGACGTTTCCAGTGTTTGGTATTGAAAATTTGATTTCTGTGAGTGAACTCATGTATTTTCTTTCCTCGGCGATATTACCTTCTATTCATTCGTTCACATGATTTCGATTTTCTATAAGAATTTCGTAAAAACTCTTAAGCTTGTCGCAGCCTAGTTTATATGATTTCCAGAGTTAAATGGGCTCTGTTGTATTTGATATTTGAGCTCAGTCTCTGTAAGTAGAGATATGCCCTTCATGTAAATGGAAAGAGGTCATTCCATTTGTTTTAAATTCACTTAGTTAACCTCTCTTATTTCGTTTAGAACCTCCTCTATAAAAAAATTTTAAACCCTTGAATTGATTTTTGATAGGAGTACCTCATGGGGTTTTCTGTGACCCTTCTCATATTATTTCGTTCCGAGTTGTGCCGAGCTCTAGGGGCCTCACTTCACACGGAAATCTACTCTATAGGTATACACATCATCTCGAGTTTTATTTTTAACCATTGTTTCCATCATTCCGCTTTGACTTCATGATCTTCGGAAGTTATATTTATAACCCCGCAATCAATTTATTTGCATCTCGATTGGGAACGAGGGTTTCATCTTACGAGGTCAATTTTTTTTTGGTTATTGACCTGTGTTAGAATTAATAGTACCTTCCTGTAAAATCTATTCTTATTATTTATAAAATAATTCTGACTTCGTGCTTGTCTTATCTCAGTTAATTCTCAAATTTGCTTTTGAGCTAATTCAAAATTGTATTGGGATGACCTGTTTTTCGTTCGAAGTTAACTTCGTTTCCCCATTTTAATTTTCAAGTTGGTATCAACATTATCTCCATCGTAGCATAGCCAGTATTTCGCATGTTTAGTTTATAAGTCATACTGAAAATTCCAATCTTATTGTCATAGAATTATTATTTGTAATAATGGACTTTTTAACAGAGACTCAGTTGGATTATAAATCTTGTTTGTATAACTTCAGGTTATAAGGGTTGTTGTATATATAATTTTGCATAGTATATTCTCGTTTACTTAGTTTAGTTTCAGAAGCATACATATACATTTTCTGGTTCACGTCAATAGATTTATCATAAACACTGTTTATCCTCAGATCTCGATTTAATGTTAATATACATATCATAATTTCTGCCTGCTGTAACTCCCTACTTTATTTTATACACTGGAATTCATAAATTTACCAGTCATAGCTTACCCTTTTGTTATTTCCTTTTTGTAGTAATATATATATATATATAACTGCTATATGAGTTTACATAGACTCTTTTTTTTTTCAAAGCACAGTAACCTAATAGTTGTGTATCATTAATTTTTAATGTTATGTGTAGTTTTGCATAATCCCTCCTCTACAAGATACAGGTTTTCAACTATGGGTACTTTCTCATGTATTTCTTTGGGGTTATGTGACTCACTTTTTATTCTATCTACTTACCCATGTATATTTTAATACTCCAGAAGTATAAATTCTCGTACTATATCTCATTTTAGAATTGTCATATTTTTTTTCTTTATATCAGCAATAGGAGGCTCTGGAGTTTTTAAAACAATTGATATAAGATAGACAATAATTCTAGTTCTAATAAGCACCTATAACAAGAATTTGTTAATGCTTTGCTTTTGTATCTCTACTATTCCAAGCAGCTTATGAGTTCTGTCTGAATTTTATCTTAATTTTCTTATCTGTGTTTTCCTGTTAATTATTGAAACTGAACATGTTATATGCAGAGGATATTATCAATACCATAGTTCATTTTTATTTCAAAAAACATAATTATTTCCAGGTTCATTTATAGTGCACTTAAACCAACTCCTTTTTGCTTGAGTATATCTAGTTCTGGTAATTGAACTTATTTCCTTTTCAGCTCAGATCTTTCCTTGCTGTAGAAGGTTACAATATATAGAGAAATTCACTTTATAAAATCTATATCTGCAATGTTTATATAGTACCTAATGTCTATAAATTCCTCCAAATTCATAGGTGTTTTTTTTTTCTTCTTCCAAGTCTGTTTTCCTAGCTCATACATAGTTAGATTTATACTTTCATAGAAGCAGATTAAAGTTACACTTTAATGAATTGTGGGATTAGTATAAATCTCCAGATTTAAACCGATAGTAGGTTTAGAGTTTTTGGATGATTTTCCCCATAGTTCCTGTTCCTACAACTGTGCATAATTGAGAGAATTAAATTCTTCCAAACAATTTTGTAAATGTATGGAATACAAGTTTCAGAATTTTAAAGTAAAATAACATCTACAGTCATTAATCACACTGCACAGTAACAAGTAATTCAGCCATTCATAAACACTATGGGCATACCACTTCTGTAAATGACCAGTTCTCCCAACCTTAGATTTCCTCTATCTCCAGAACTCACCCCCGAGCTGAGATCATCTCCTAGAATAGACCAACCCCAATCTGTTCTGGAGTAGCTTATTTAAGCTCATTCTTCCCAAAGCCTGTTTCTAATTCTGCATCCAGAATTACAGGATGCTTTTCTTCCTGTTTTCCTAGGCTTCCCTTATTTAGGGATTTTTAAAGCTGCTTTATGCTTTTCCAGCTTCTTTTACCTCTTCCTAACTATTCTCCACCTCATTGGGGAAATATAGATGTTTCCTCGCAAATATAAATTATAAATAAATTCCTTCAAGGATTTTTGAAATATTTTTGGGGAAAGTCTAAGCCTCTTTCCACACCTCATGGATTTGGCAAGTGATCTCATAATTATCATTTGGTCAATATGCGCAGAATTATTTTATTTATTTTTCATAATTAAATAATTAATTACATTCACACAATACTTATCCATTGGGGTCCACTCCCCTTTTGATTTGAGTTCAAATGTCTATCTTGAAAGAAAAACATAAGACTAGGGGTGTTACGTATTCCCCCTTTGAAAACAAACACCATCCTTGATGTTGACAACTAACTACCAGAGTTCATTTTGAAAATAGATATGGATATTTTTCCATCATCTCAGTTTCACTTTCCCATGTAGCTTCTTCAGCAGTAAAGTGCTTCCACTGCACCTTTACTCTTGCTATTGTTTAGCTCCTCAATTCAATTTCTTCGCACTCCAATATTTGAAGTGGCTCTGGAAGGAACTCCTCTTCTGGTTCCACCTGTATCACATTCCAATCAACAATGTGAGAAGCATCATGTACATATTTTTTTAATAATGAAACATGAAACACATCATGAACTTTAACATGGGGTGGTAGGGCCAGCTTATAAGCCACTGGACCCACCCTTTCTAACACCTCAAAAGGCCCACAATATCTAGGAGCCAATTTTGCACAACTTCCAGCATAAAGTGTTCTCTTTTTGGGTTTAATATACAGGTACACATGATCACCCACTTTGAACTCTCGATGTACCCTCTTCTTATCAACATAGCTTTTCTGTTGATCTTGTGCTATCTTGATGTTTCTTTGTATTTTTTTGACAATCCTTTCCATTTCTTATAAAGTATCTTTTCCCAATACTAGCTTATCTTCCGGTTGGCTCCAACTCAATGGAGTGTGACACTTCCTTCCATAGAGTGCTTCAAATGGACTCATTTTGATGGAGGATTGATAGCTATTGTTATAAGCAAATTTAGCTACATGCAAGTAGTCTTCCCATTTTGATGGCCTATCCATCACATACATTCTCAGCATATCTTCCAAGATCTGATTTGTTATCTCTGTTTGACCATCCATCTAAGGGTGATATGCAGTACTAAAATTCAATTTAGTGTGCATGCCCCCAAAGAGACCTTTCCAAAAGGCAGTTGTGAACTTAGCATCTCTATCTGAAATAATCATCTTTGGGACCCCGTGTAGCCTTAATATCTCTTTTAGGAACACATCTGCTACTTGGGTTGTCCCAAAAGTAGATTTTACAAGTATGAAGTGTGCAGATTTTGTTAAAGTAACCACCAGAACCATCACTGAGTCATGCTGGTACTTTGTTCTGGGTAATCCGGTTATGAAATCTATAGAAACAGTGTCCCATTTCCATTCTGCAATTGGCAAGGGATTTAAAAGACTAGCTGGATGTTGATGTTCAACTTTCACTAGTTGACAATTCATGCACTGAGCTAAATAATGTGCTACATCCTTTTTCATTCCTGGCTAGAGCAACTGCTTTTTCAAAGCTGTTAGCATTTTCTGATATCCAGGATGTCCCGAATATGGTTGTCTATGATACTCATCTAGGATCTCTTTTTTCAAAGACTCTACATTGGGGATATACAATCTGTTTTTATAGCAGATCAACCCTTTTTGATTTTGGGTGTATTCAGCCATTTCTTTCTTCGATAATTTAACTTGTATATCCTCATAGTTTGGATCTTGATCTTCTACCTTTTTAACTAGTCCTTCTAAATCAAAACTATCACTACTCCCAATGATGCTTATGTGTTGGCAAGCATTTCTGCCTAGTGCATCAGCAATTTTGTTTTCTTTCCCTTTGACATGTTTTATGTCCATATCAAATTAACTTAGAAAAGACAGCCATCTGGCTTATCGAGCATTTAAATCTGTTGGAGGAAAGAAATACTTGAGAATAATATGATCAGTTATCACTGTAAATTTTTTTCCAAGAAGATAGTGTTGCCACATCTTCAGGGCATGTATTACAGCAGCCAATTCCAAATCATATACATTGTAGTTCTATTCATGTTTCTTAAGTTTCCTAGACTCATATGCAATAACAGAATTTTCCTGTAGCAGAACTCCTCCCAATCCCTCTCTGCATGCATCAATGCATACAACAAACTCTTTGTTAGGATCTGCAATTTTCAGTATAGGGGCTGTCGTGAGTTTTAATTTTAGTTGTTCAAAGTTGTTTTGGAATTTTTCAGTCCACGCAAATTTGGTGCCTTTTCTCTGTAATGAGGTTATGGGATATGCTATTGCAGAAAATCTTTCCACAAACCTTCTATAATAACCTGCAATCCCCATAAATTAACTTACTGATGAAACATCAGTGGGCACCGGCCATTCTATAATAGCCTTTATTTTCTCAGGGTCCACAGCCAATCCTTGTTCAGAAATAATATGCCCGAAGTATTGAATCTTGTCTTTATAAATTTTACATTTACTGAACTTGGCATATAACTGGTTTTCTTTCAAGGTTTGCAAAACTATCCTTAAGTGTTCTTTGTGCTCTTCCTCACTTTTTCCAAAATATCGTCTATGAACACTAGTATGAATTTATCCAAGTACTTGTTCAAAACGATGTTCATTAAGCACATAAAAGTGGCAGGGGCATTTTTCAAACCAAAATGTAGGACTACAAATTCGTAGTGACCATACCTGGTTCGAAAAGCTGTTTTACTAATGTCTTCCTCCTTAATTTTGAGTTGGTGATAACCAGTCCTCAGATCAATCTTAGAAAATACAGAAGCCCCTCTTACCTAATAAAAAATGTCATGAATTCTGGGTAATGGGTATCTATTTTTTATTGTCAACTTATTCAGTTAACGGGAGTCAATGCCCATTCTGAAGGTTCCATCCTTATTTTTCACGAACAGCATCGGTGCTCCCTAAAGAGACACACTCAGTCTGATATAACCTTTATCCAACAATTATTGTGACTGCATTTTCAGTTCCATGAGTTTGGGCGGGCTCATCCGATAAGGGGCTCTGGGAACAGGTGTTGCTCCGGGCGCCAAATTGATTGAAAAGTCAATCTCTCTTTTGGGGGGAAGAGGAGGAATCTCATCTAGAAAAATTTCCTTAAACTCTCTTACCACTGGCAGAGTGTCCAGAATATTTTCTTCATGTTGCTGTCCTAATTCTTCAACGTGTACAACATATACTTGACATCCCTTCCTAGATATTCTTTTTAATTGCAGAGTTGATATTTTTCTTACAGAAATTGGTTTTGGTTTTCCTTTGAGTATAAAGGGTCTCCTTTCCTCATCTATGCAATGCAGATTTTTATCCCAACAGCTCATCATAGCCTTTCTCTTTTCTAACCAGTCCATTCCTATCAGCAATTCATATGAGCCTAAGGGCAGAATGTTTAAGTTTACTTCTATCTGAAAATCATTTAATTTAATTATTGTTTGAGGTAACTTATGAGTTACCTTTCACTTGGTGCCAGTGGCTAGCTGGACCAATGGAATAATGCAACTCAAAGAAGCACCCAGATAAATTAAAACTATAACAAATTGGTCAACAATCTTACCTTCCATCTCGACCATGGTAGCCTGGTGTTTTTCTTGTCAGTTCTCCAAGGCTGCAGTGATATTGGGTATGTTTCTAGCTATATCATTCACTGTGGTAGCTTCTCGATCCCTCACAATCATCTGAATGTTTCAGTATAGACAATCTATCAACATATAAGGTTCTCCACAACCCCAACATTTCAAAGGTTCCTGCATTTTTACTGCTCCGTCCTTCTTATTATCTCCATCTATTTGTTTTGAACCAACTTGCGACTGAGCAGTTTGACTTTCCTTGGGTTTGTCAAATTTATTCCGCTGATGGTCCCTACCAAAGTTCTTCAAGTAAGCTAGTTTATGTTTCTTTCCTTTGGATTCGCCCTTGTTTACCCAGCTTTTCCCATGCTCACCCTTTCCTTTAAACTGCTGGTAGCATAATCTAGCTTTCCTCACCGCTTCATCCACAATTTTTGGATTATCAAATTCTATTTTCTCCTTGTACACAACCGGCAAGCAGTTCAAAAAAATTTGCACCTTTGCCTTTTCTTCACGAATATAAGGAACATACCTTAGCAGATTTTTAAACTTGGTGAAAAAATCATCGATAGTGAGTTGTCCCAACCTGAGTTCATGGAACTCCTTTTATTTATCATCATAATGACGTTCGTTCAAATAGCAGTTTTTAAATTTGACTTGGAAATCTTCCCAAGTCAGTGTTTTTTCATCAATGGCATGGACCATTCTCGTCTCCTCCTACCACAAGGTAGCCTTACTCTGTAATTTGTAAACAAAAAATCTAGCCTTCAAGTTGCTTTCATATTCATAGACTTGGAAATACTTAATCATATTCAACAACCAAGCCTCAACATCTTCCTCCTTCTCCCCATCATAGGAGGGAGGTTTGATCCTTCAAAATTCCCACTATAATTCCTTTCTCTGTTTAGACGAATGTCTAGTAGTGTCATCTTCGTCAGAATCATCTGAGAATTTTCCTTTCTTCCTCTTTCTATAACCTTCACCTTCCTGGTTGTTCCGCGAAGTCAATTCTCTGATGAGATTTTCCTGCTCCTCACAGGCTAATGACAACCTGTCATTCTGGCTTCTTAGCTCAGCCATCTCCCATTGCAACCTGTGCAACATAGCCATCAAAGGAGTGTTGGGATTTGGCATGTTATCTTCATCACACAGACCAACATAAATTTCATCACCTTTAGCCATTGAATTTTCTGTTTCAGTACCACTGTACACTAAACAACACATATCAGTAACAGAGAAATAAAAATAAAATTCAACTAGAAATAATTTATACAGTGAGCACAACAACAACCCAGTTTTTCTAACATGAGCTCCGATACCATCTGTAATGTCTCTTCCTTTCCACCACAATTTTTTTTATTTATTTTTCTCTAAGACTACCTCTGATAATTTACTTTTGTTCATTTATCAACCATAGATATTTAGATCTACCTTTGATATCTCTTATGTAATATAATTCTATTAAACATGGTTTTTATGTTGATTCAAAATACTCACATATAAAATTTGATAACACTTACGGTTTTGTTTTTCGTGAGCTTTCATATGTCTCATTCTCATATATATACTATACATATATTCCACACCCTTCCCCATATATAAAATTTATCACATTCGTTCACAACATCCATTCGAACCTTAATGCTATATGGTACCTTTCTCTTAACACCATATATCCCCATATATATATTTTGGTTTTGTGTGGTCAATGGTAACACCTAATTCAATTCCTTTGATATCTTAACACGTTCCAATTTTCATGATACCATATAATGTTTCCTATGTATAATAAAGTTATAAAGTGGTTCTCTTTCTACATGGAATCGTTATTCCTTCCCGACGATTTGATTATATCCCTGAATCATTCGATTCAATGCTTACATGAAATTTGGTTTTCGTACAATTCATGAATATGCAATGTACATCTAGCTGGAATGAACGTTGGTTGGAGTAAGAGGCATCGACGTGGTTGTACTTCTTGTGATTTGTTGGCAAGTTCAATTTAATGTTCTTGTGACTTGGAAATAAAATCATATCTTCCATGGTAACTTGGTTTGATGGACCACTAGTGTTTTAAATTGATTTGATCCCGCAATAGAGAACTCAGATTGATTTTATATGCAAGGGTCTTGATTTATATTTTTCTATTCTGCAACGTATACCTTTTCATTAATGATTACTAACCATATGATACATTTTGGTACTTTACAATTAGATTGTTATGGATTCACATTAAATTTTTTAGGCGGTAACATTGTAGTCTCGATTTCCCTAAACCGATCCTCATCTACACCATCGATCAGTGGACACATGGACGATTGGGATAATCCAAGACCATTTAGGGTTCTTGTATCAAGTCATATTTAACCTCTAAACTAGTTCATGGATTATTTTTTGGCCTTTCATTGTCATCATGGCCTCTTGAAGATTGAGACACTGCTCATTCTAGTGGAATTACGAGCTATGCATTCCAAGCCTTTCAGCGATATGACTAATTTCTTATGATTCACTTCTAGGTACCTACACTTTGAAATTTCCATTGTTTGGTATTGAAAATTTGACTTCTGTGAGTGATCTCATGTATTTGCTTTCCTCGACGATATTACCTTCTATTCAGTCATTCACATGATTTCGATTTTTATATAAGAATTTCGTAAAAACGCTTAAGCCTGTTGCGGCCTGGTTCATATGGTTTCCAGAGTTAAATGGGCTCTGTTGTATTTGATATTTAAGCTCAGTCTCTGTAAGTAGAGATATGCCGTTCATGTAAAGGGAAAGAGGTCGTTCCATTTGTTTTAAATTCACTTAGTTAACCTCTCTTATTTCATTTAGAACCTCTATAATTTTTTTTTTAAACACTTGAATCGATTTCTGAAAGGAGTAACTCATGGGGTTTTCTGTGACCCTTCTCATATTATTTCGGGCTGAGATGTGCTGAGCTCTAGGAGCCTTACTTCACGCAGCAATCTACACTATAGGTATACCCATCATCTCGAGTTTTATTTTTAACCATTGTTTCCATCGTTTCGCTTTGACTTCGTGATCTTCGGAAGTTGTATTTATAACCCGACAATCAATTTGTTCGCAGCTTGATTGGGAACGAGGGTTTCATCTTACAAGGTAAGTTATTTTTTTGTTATTGACCTGTGTTAGAATTATTACTACCTTCCTATAAAATCTATTCTTACTATTTATAACATAATTTTGACTTCGTGCTTGTCTTATCTCAGGTAATTCTCAAATCTGCTTCCGAGCTAATTCAGAATTGTATTGGGAGGCCTGTTTTTCGTTCAAAGTTAACTTCGTTTCCCCATTTTAATTTTCAGGTTGGTATCAACATTATCTCCGTCGGAGCATAACCAGTCTTTCGCATGTTTAGTTATAAGTCATACTGACAATTCCAATCTTATTGTCATAAAATTATTATTTGTAATAATGGACTTTTTAAAAGAGACCCAGTTGGATTATAAATCATGTTTGTATAACTTAAGGTTATAAGGGTTGTTGTATATATAATTTTTCACAATATATTCTCATTTACTTAGTTTAGTTTCAGAAGCACACATATACATTTTCTGTTTCGCGTCAATAGATTTATGATAAACTCTCTTTATCCTCAGATCTTGATTTAATGTTAATATACATATCATAATTTCTCCTTGCTATAACTTCCTACTTTATTTTATACACTGGAATTCATAAATTTACCAATCATAGGTTACCCTTCTGTTATTTCCTTTTTCTAGTAATATATATATATATATATATAACTACTAAATGATTTTACATAGAAATTTTTTTTTTTTTTTTTTTTTAAAGCACAGTAACCTAATAGTTGTGTATCATTAATTTGTAATGTTATGTGTAGTTCTGCATAATCCCTCCTCTACAAGATACAGGTTTTCAACTATGGGTACTTTCTCATGTATTTATTTGGGGTTATGCGACTCACTTTTCATTCTATCTACTTACCCATGTATATTTTAATACTCCAGAAGTATAAATTCTCTTTCTATATTTCATTTTAGAATCGTCATATATTTTAGAATAGGAGGCTCTGGAGTTTTTAAAAGAATTGATATAAGATATACAATATTTCTAGTTCTAATAAGCACCACTAACCAGAATTTATTAATGATTTTCTATTGTATCTCTATTATTCCAAGCAGCTTATGAGTTCTGTCTAAATTTTATCTTAATTTTCTTATCTGTGTTTTCCTGTTGATTATTCAAATTGAACATCTTTTAAGCAGAGGATATTATCAATACCATAGTTAATGTTTATTTCACAAAACAAAATTATTTCCAGGTTCATTTATAGTGCACTTAAACCAACTCCTTTCTTATTGAGTATATCTAGTTCTGGTAATTGAACTTATTTCCTTTTTAGTTCAGATCTTTCCTTGTTGTAGAAGGTTACAATATATAGAGACATGCACTTCAGAAAATCTATATCTGCAATGTTTATATAGTACCTAATGTCTATAAATTCCTCCAAATTCATAGATGTTTTTTTTTCATCTTCCAAGTATGTTTTCCTAGCTCATACATAATTAGATTTATACTTTCACAAAAGCAGATTAAAGTTACACTTTAATGAATTATGGGAGTAGTATAAATCTCCAGATTTAAACCGATAGCAGGTTTAGATCTTCTGGTTGATTTTCCCCATAATTCTTGTTCCTACAAGTATGTAGAATTGAGAGGATTAAATTCATCTAAACAATTTTGTAAATGTATGGAATACAAGTTTCAGAATTTTAAAGTAAAATAACATCTACAGTCATTAATCACACTACACAGTAACAAGTAATTCAACCATTCATAAACACTATGGGCATACCACTTCTGGAAATGACCAGTCCTCCCAACCTTAAAGTTCCTCTGTCTCCAAAACTCACCTCCGAGCTAAGATCATCTCCTAGAACAGACCAACTCCAATCTGTTCTGGAATAGCTTATTTAAGCTCATGCTCCTCAAAGTCTGTTTCTAATACTACGTCCATAATTACAGGATGTTTTTCTTCATGTTTTCCTAGGCTTCCCTTATTTAAGGATTTTTAAAGCTGTTTTCTTCTTTTCCAGCTTTTTTTACCTCTTCCCAACTACTCTCCACCTCATTGGAGAAATCTAGATTTTTCCTCAAAAATCTAAATTAGAAATAAATTCTTTCAATAATTTTTTAAATACTTTTGGGGAAAGTCTTAGCCTATTTCCATACCTCATGGATTTGGAAAGTGATCTCATAATTCTCATTTGGTCAATATGTACACAATTATTTTATTTATTTTTCATAATTAAATAATTAATTACATTCACACAATACTTATCCATTGGGGTCCACTTCGCTTTGGATTGGAGTTCAAATGTCTAGCTTGAAAGAAAAACATAAGACTAGGGGTGTTACACTATCTATAAATCTGTACCATGAATGGAAACATGAAACTATACCATGAATGGAAACTTGAAACTAGCTACTGGCAGAAGAAAAAGCTAAGATGTATTTCGTAAATAGCTACTTGGACTATTGAATGCAGAATATTTCATATCATATGATATGAGAGACCATACAAGCTTTTCATTGCAAGCATGGTTGACAAAAAATACAACGTGTTATTATAAAATTTAACTGAGAGACCTACCTTCCCGAGTGTTCCAATGTGTTTTACTATCTTCGCCAGATTATACTATTCGGTGCCTCGACCTAGGGGGATTTTCATGACCAATCCCAGGGCTGTGGCCTAAGGGTTCAAAGGGTGAAAAAAAAATTTGCACTTCATGTTCAACCGCTTCAGGTTTTAGAGAAGGAAGTAGTTCCTGAAAAAGTCCATCAGAACGGTGATCTGAAGCATTTGACTTTACAAATACAGCTAGCTTCAAGTTAACATCTAAACCAGAAAGATCTTCAATGTTAGTTCTTCTGCCAAAGGGTTCCTTCATCCCTAGAAACACCTTCGCAGGAGTCCTTTCCTCGACTGCTGGATAACTGGTTGCAGGAGTCGCTTTAACATGAGAATCACTATTGAGAGAGAATGGCTTAAAGCCGATAATCCGAGCAACCTCACCTAACAGTGCTGCAAGCAATAATATGATAGTTATAACACATTTCTTCATCACTAAATTGATTTACGTAAGATTTTTCTATCTACACCGAATGTGATTATCACAACCCACGGAGGTTATGGTATTTGGAAGAATAGAACAGAATACAAGGGACTATGCGAAATAATTACAGGCACAGATATAGATGAGAATTCTAGTGGTGAAATGTTTAGAACTTGATATCCTATTTATCTGTTAGCTCTAAGTTCCAGTCAATGAAAAATAGATTCCTTTCATGCACAGTGGAATTATTTAATAGATTTCAACTATAACACTACAATTAGAATAACACTTATGAACATCATAATGTAATATAACCCACCCTTGGGGATGACATGCTCAAAATATGTCAACAAGTATTGCAAATGGATTCTTATATGCCAAATTCATGCATTTAGTTATGATCCCAGTGATTACCTAGGATTTTCTTCCGTGGACATGAGAAGTGCTTTCCTATTGAGTTCTTTCTCTGACCTAACAAGGAAATGTAACCAATTAGTCAATAGTTTGAATATTCTATGAGTAATTAACATTAGACTCTTTTTTCGAAATTGAAACGATGTTAGTGGTTGAGAATCGCGCTGGTCATCTTTACATCATATTATATTCCGAAAACACTATTGAAAATAGTTATTATTCTTTAACTGTACTTCATAAAAATAAAAATATGTCATTCAATTTTCTCTGTTCATGTATTTTTAGATTCTCTTGTACTTTCTTGTGGATCAGGATCCTTTTGTACTTTAATATCAAGACTTATGTTCCTTGCACACCACAAATTCCATTAGATTTTTTTAACAGAATCTAAAAAAAAAGGGCGGGGATTTCTTTCTTGTATTGTCACATTCATGTATTTAGTTACAATCCCAAATGATTCTCCTGCCTTTACTTTCTTTTACTTGAAAATTTCTGGCCTATTGACTTCTTTCTCTGAAATGTTCTTGCTAAAAGAAAATTTGTTGGAAAATTAATCTCAACCACCACAGTAAATGAACTGGAAGTAGCTATATCTCAGTAAATGTTTTCCATGTTGTGGATTGCATGTGCAGAGAAGGACAAGTACTGAGCAGAGTACATTACCCATTTCGTAACATATTAAATTATTAAAGTAAAATAGGAATTTAATGAATGGTTAGTAAATGTGCATGGGAAAATATTTAATCCGCAAGTTTTTTTTAGTTCTTCTATAATGTTCAAAAAATGATATCTGCCCATACTATGTATTAAATTGTGTCTGTCATGAATTAAATGCCTTATATATATATATCTGTGTGTGTGTGTGTGTGTGTGTGTGTGTGTGTGTGTAATTTAGTGAGATTGAGCAAGTGAGATAAAGAGGTTGTCCTATAATGTGGCAGATGTAAGTCTCGAAAGAGAAGTAGAGAAAATCGTGGAGCGAATTTTGGTGGGTGTAAATGTATTTCATTTTTGAAGATTTAATATAAAGTTCGGTTAGTTACCATATAGTTGTGAAAATTTCACATATCATTTTTACCGCAACACTGTGTTTTACTCTACTTCACCGTGAGTAAAATTAGTTGATTATCTTTGCTCCTTTCCATTGTTGCGATTTTGATCTCTGCCACTATGGATTAAGTGAGTTTCGCAACTCTGTGTAAACTTCCGTAAATGTGTTGTGTTGATTAAAGTAATTTTTGCAACTTGTGTGAACTTTGTGTGTTGAGGCAAAAACATTATTCCCATGTGTCTTTAAATTTCTTCACATGGTAATGGAGCGGGTTTGAAAAAGTCTCAGTAAAAGATAGTGTTTTTATTGAGGAGTTAAGAGGAGTTCTGAAATTTTTGTGGAACGTATTCTCTAGTAGTAAGAAAGTTTTCACACAATGAGAAAAGTTTTACACTATGAGAAAATTGTTTATACAGTGAAAATGGCAGCAACAAGGACAAGCTTGACTAATCCACAAATACCATAGTTTAATGGAAAAAATTACGACTATTGGGTCATTACAATGAGAGCCTTGTTTGCTTCACAAGACATTTGAGATCTGGTGGAACAAGGTTTCCATGAACCAGCAGATGCAATAGCATTGGCTACTTTGACAGTAGTAGAAAGAGACTTATTAAGAGATAATAAGAAGAAGGACTCCAAATCCTTATTCTATCTCTTCCAAGCAGTGCATGAGAGTATATTCCCAAGAATTGCAGCAGCAAAAATGTCTAAGGAGGTGTGAGATATTCTCAAGATAGCCTATCAAGACATGGAAATAGTAAAGGCAACAAAGCTACAAATGCTGAGGAGAGATTTTGAAACTCTCTGTATGAAAGAGTCTAATAACATGGACTCATTCTTCATACATGTGATTAGCTTGGTTACCCAGATAGGACCTCATGGAGACACACTTGAGGAAAGAAAAATAGTGGAGAAAATCTTAAGAATTCTACCCTCAAGATTTGTTTCCATAGTAGTGGCAATAGAAGAGACAAAGGATCTCTCACAATTTTCAGTGGATGAGCTTTGTGCATCCCTGATGTCTCATGAACATGGACTGAACCGAACGGTGAACTCCTGATTGGAGCATGCATTCAAGATGCAGATGTCTTTTGGTCAAGGTAGAGGTCGAGGAAGATCAAAATAAAGGAGGAAGAGGAAGAATCCCACACAAAGGTGGAAGAAGCAACCCTACCAGCACAAGTGGAAGGGGCAGCAACCAGAATCAAAGCGAAGGCTCAAGCCATAGTCAATAACATGGACAAAGGTATGACAAATCCCAAGTCCAATGTCATTATTGTAAAAATTATGGGAAGTATGCCAATGAATGTAGAAAGAAACAAAATGACATGAATAATAGGAAAAATGCAAATTTTGCAAAATAAAAGAAGAGCCAGAGTAATTTTATTTTAGTATGTAATGTACCACAAGAAAAAGAAGA
Organism: Pinus albicaulis; assembly: GCA_034641835.2. Classification (NCBI taxonomy): domain Eukaryota; kingdom Viridiplantae; phylum Streptophyta; class Pinopsida; order Pinales; family Pinaceae; genus Pinus; species Pinus albicaulis. The sequence goes on from CM076581.1 coordinate 697,445,318, forward strand.
TGATGTATGGTTTTTAGACTCAGGTTGTAGTAACCACATCATTGGAAACATAGCAATATTTACCAATCTTGATGAGAATGTGAATTCTGAAGTGACAACAGAGACTGATAGAAAAGTCACTGTCATGGGAAAATGAAGAGTGTCAATATTGACAAGGAAGGGAGAAAATAAATTTGGGCTAGATGTATATTATGTATCTTTCCTGAAATGTAACCTTCGACGCATTGGACACTCGTGAACAAGGGCTACAATGTGTTTTTTAAGAATGATGTGTGTACTATCATGGACATACCTCCAAGTAAAAGGGTCATTGTAGAAGTGCACATGAAAAAGAATAGGATCTTTCCTCTCAAGCTCACAACAGACTTGAAGGAAGGAGGTGTGGTAGTAGCATCCACACAAGAGGTCTTTCAAAAATAAGTGAAAGATGAAAACTACTTATGGCACTTGAGATTTGGACATTTCAATTTTGGAGGTTTGAAACTCTTGTATAAAAAAGGGATGGTAAAAGGACTACCACTCATTGAGAAACTTAACAACCTATGTGAAGGATTCATCTTGGGCAAACAACATAGAGAAGCATGCCCAACAGGGAAGAGTATAAGGGAAAAGGCACCCTTAGATATTTTCCACTCAGACTTGTGTGGACCAATGCAAATGCCATCTTTAGCGGGTAGCCATTATGTTTTGACATTCATAGATGACTACAAAAGGAAGACATGGGTCTATTTTATAAAATAAAAAAGTGAAGTGTTTGAATAGTTTTGTCACTTCAAAGCTCATATTGAGAAGCAGAGTGAGCACTACATCAAAGTGTTGAGAACTGTCAAAGGTGAAGAATATATCTCCAAATATTTCCTACGTTTCTGTAGGGAAAATGGCATACACAAGTAGTTTACCATAAGATACACACCACAGCAAAACGGTGTTGCAGAAAGGAATACTAGTCTTATCATGGACACGATCAAAATTATGTTGAAGGCAAAACATTTGCTAAATGAGTATTGGGCTGAAGCTATCAATTGTGCAGCGTATATTTTGAATAGATGCCCAACCAACATTGTTATGAACAGAGTTCCAGAAGAAACATGGAGTGGAACAAAGCATTTTTTCACTCACATGAAAGTATTTGGATGCATGGTTTATGCACATGTCCCAGATCAACTAAGAAAGAAGTTAAACAGCAAGGGGGAGAAGTGTATATTTGTTGGATAGAGTGATGAGTCCAAGGCATACAAACTCTATAATCCATCTACCAAGAAATTTATAATGAACAGAGTTGTGCAGTTTATTGAAGAAGAAGCTTGGGATGGAAGCTTAGAGAAAACAATGAATGTGAACACGTGTGTCTCACGAAGAGCAAAGGAATGCACAACATAAAATAATTCCTCCACAATGGTTCCTGCTCCACCTACACAAGCACAGCAGAGCACACTGCAAGTTGGAAACATAACAGCCTTGAGAAATCAAGGATGTGCTTCTCCAAGCACACCACAGGGATCAGAAACTCCCTCGAGTTCAAGTCAAACTCCAAGCACACCAATAAGACCAAAATTTAGAAATATAAGTGAAATATATCAACAAGATGAAGCTAATAGTAGTGCTAGTCTAAATTCATTATTTTCATTATTTTTTCATGTAGATGACCCAATCCATTTTGAAGATGCAGTCAAGGAAGAGAAATGGGTTGCGGAAATGAATGAAGAGATAAAAGCAATTGAAAAAAATGACAAATCAGAGTTAGTGGACCTCCCACAAGGCAAATAATTCATTGGAGTAAAATGGGTCTATAAGACCAAGAGCAATGTTGAAGGCAATATTGAAAGGCATAAAGTAAGGCTCATTATCAAAGGTTACAAGCAAGAACATGGAAGAGACTTTGCGGAAACATTTGCGCTAGTCGCGAGGATGGAGACAATGTATACAGTGTTGTCAATTGCAGTGCAACATAAATGGAAAGTCTATGAGATGGACATAAAGTCAGTGTTCTTGAATGGAGTGCTAAAAGAGGAGGTGTATGTTGCGCAACTTCTTGACTTAAGATTGAAGGCGAAGAGCACAAAGTATGCAAGTTGAAGGAAGCTCTTTATGGGCTGAAACAAACACCAAGATCATGGTACAACAGAATAGATGCTTTCTTAATGGATAGTGGGTTAAAAAAATGTGATGGTGAACCCACACTCTATATCGAAGTAAATCATGGTAAGATTCTTATTGTTGTTTTATACGTAGATGATTTAATCTTTACATGCAATGAAGTTTCTCTCATTGTTGATTTTAAAACAGTCATGAAGAGTGAATTTGAAATGATTGATTTGGGTTTATTGAGATACTTCTTGGGCATAGAAGTAAGGAAAAATGAAAAGGGAATTTTTATTTCCCAAGCAAAATACGTAGCAGAAATTTTGGAGAGGATTAATATGCAGAACAAAAAGCCATCACCAACTCCAACTGTCATGGGGTTGAAGTTGAGCAAGGAATATTGTAGCAACAATGTTAATCTGACATTATACAAGAGCATGGTGGGCAGCTTAATGTATTTGACCGCAACTAGGCCTGATATAATGTATGCAGTGAGTTTGGTGTCGAGGTTCATGGAGACACCCAAGGAGACACATTGGTAAGCAACAAAAAGAATTTTAAATTATGTCAATGGGACAAAGGAGTATGACATTTTTTACCCCGAAATTGATGATTTTAGGATGGTTGGTTACACTCACAGTGATTGGGTAGGAAGTGTTGATGACAGAAAGAGCAAATTAGGATATGTTTTTCATTTGAGTTCGGGTCCATTTCATGGGCTTCCAAGAAGCAGCCGATAATATCATTGTCAATAGTAGAAGTTGATTATGTTGCTACAATAGCAACAACGTGTCAAGTAGTTTGGATGAGAAGGATGTTGCGGGATTTATGTCATAAACAAGATGGAGCAACCACTATTTTCTGTGATAACAGTTCAGCAATTGCACTATCAAAGAATTTCGTCTTTTACAAAAAGACAAAGCATATTAATGTCAAATATCATTTCATAAGAGAATTAGTTAACAATAGTGAAACTGTGTTGCAGCATTGCAGGTAAGAGGAACAATTTACAGACATCTTCACAAATCCATTCACACGTGAAAATTTTGTTTATCTCAGAGATTGTCTCGGAATGGTCAATGGTGGCAATTGCGATTAAGGGGGAGTGTTGGAAAATTAATCTCGACCACCGCAGTAAATGAACTGGAAATAGCCATACCTCAGTAAATGTTTTGCTAGTTGCGGATTGCGTGTGCAGAGAAGGACAACTAATGAGAAGAGTAAATTTCCCATTCCACAACAGATTAAATAATTAAAGTCAAATAAGAATTTAATGCATGGTTAGTAAATGTACATGGGAAAATATTTAATCCGCAAGTTTTGTTTAGTTCACGCAAGTTCTGTAATGTTCAAAAAATCATGTCTGCCTATACTATGTATTAAATTGTGTTTGTCACAAATTAAATATCTTATATATATATGTTTTTTGATTTACATGCTAGAGTGACTAGAGAGAGTGTTGTGTAATGTGGCAGATGTAAGTCTGGAAAGACAAGTGGAGAAAATTGTGGAGCGAATTTTGGTGGGTGAGTGAAAACAATTTTTACTGTGTCTTACTCTGCAACCTTGGTGAATGTAAATCCAGGTAAGAAGTCTTGTTTTACTTGTGAATTAGTCGCAGCCTCCATATGTTAATGTATCTCATGTGTTGAAGTCTTAATATGAAGTTTGGTTAGTTGCGATATAGTTCTGGAATTTTCACGTATGTGTTTTCTTTTACAAAGAACATTCTGTTTTTTTTGTTTTTTACTTCCGTTTCATATGTTATAAAATTAGTTGATTATATTTGCTCCTCTCCATAGTTTTGATTTTGATCTCCGCCACTATGTATTCAAATAAAGATTCATTTGAATTTAATTAGTTGATTAGCTCTCCATAGTTGTGATTTTGATCTCCACCACTATGTGTTGAAATAAAGATTCACTTGAATTTATTTCTGCACCTATATGGTATGGATTAAGTGAATTCTGCAACTGTATATAAACTTTCGTAAATATGTTGTGTTGATTAAAGTAATTTCCTCGACTTTATGTGAACGCCATGTACTGAGGGAAAACATTATTCCTTTGTGTCTTTAACAAAATTGTTAACAATGAAATTGTAACCAATTAGTCGATATTTCGAATAGTCTAGGAGGAATTAACATTCGCCTCTTTTGTCGGAAGTGAAACCATTTTAGTGCTTGAGAATCGGGCTGTCCGCCTTTACATTATACTACATTCCGAAAACACTAATGAAAATAATGATTATAGAAATGATTATATGTCGTTCACTTTTTTCTGTTCATGTATTTTTAGATTCACTTGTACTTTTGTCTGGACCCGGATCCTTCTTATACTTTAATATCAAGTCTTCTGTTCCATGCACACAACAGCTTCCGATCTGTTTCTTTCACAGCATCCCAAAAGCTTCTCCTTTATAGTTGTTTGACGATCCCCGAAACCACCAGTTCATGGCAGACAACCCGCGCAGAAAGGGCAGCTGCCCATATGGCATGTGTTTCTTCTTGCTTGTAGGTCTTCAACACCTACAAGAAAAAGCCAACTTCCAGTTTCAAATTTCATAATTGTCGACTATGCGTTTAGATGCCCTTATGATAGTTAAGAGTGTTGTTAAATATTACTAAATTTCCTCACAAATATGTCAAGTCATACAAGATTGGCCGAGCTTCATAAACTAATTTTACCATAAAAAAAAGAGGTTGTCACAGATTGAATTGCTGCGATTACTAGCATATCAAATCGGAAATTTTTTATGGTTTTGCAAATTATCATATTATATTGGATACCTTTTTTACAATAACAGTATATGTTAGTTAATGACACATAATCTAACTTAAAAGAAAATTGAAAAAGTAACTTGGTTATCAGGTTTCCCTATTAAATCATATGGATCCACTTGAAAATCATTAATTTAACGAGATATGCACTTAGTTAAGATAAAACCATTGAAATAACGGCATTTTATTTCTCACTAATCGAGGTTAATTTGATCGATATGAGAAACTAAATATTGATGAGCCAAACCGGAGAGCTAATTGCACTGAAATCCTAATAAAGGAGTGAATTATGTCATTATCGTCAAAGTTAGAGGGCAGGTGACTCTCTCAGCACAATCTGAACGAAAACAAAGGAATAGAGGGGTTTCTTAATTCATTTTCGGCGGCTTTACTTTATATTTTAGCAGCCAATCACGTGGACAAATACCACTTCATCAGGAAAGAAATATCTCTATAAACCTCAATGTTCTAACCAAAAATAGCGTACGTCTCCCGAAAATATGTTAGCAACATTGTCGAGAGAACACCTTTTAACAATGGGCATTGCATGGAGGATGTCCCTGCCAAAAAACCATAGAAATAAATACTAATTAAGGAATAGGAGGTACACGTCCCTCCACGTGTTCAATACATAATTTTGTAATGAAACCTATTGATTTTCTTTATCTTGGTACATGTTTACGGCCATCTATGGAACCATTTTCAAGCATTTGGTGTACTTTCGATGGTGCTTCTTACACCTATTCGTGGAATCTAACTTATATGAATCTTACCACGATCTTTCACATAGAAAAGCAAACCATTAATTCATGAAGAGGTCAGCTGACAAAATTTTCACCAAAATCAACGAAGGATTAGAGAACAGAGATCCGTGGAAAGGTTCCTTTCACATAGAAAACCAAATCATTAATTCATGAAAAGGTCAAGTAATAATATATCACCAAAATCAACGAACGATCACGGTAAAGGGATCACGAGAAAGGTTTTTGTAGGACAAGTAAAATAGTTTTCTCAAAATCGGTCGAATTGATCATTTGTTCCCATGCTCCTTGGAGTTGTATTAATCAACTTACATATTATCATTTTTTATTCCCATTTCATGTTATCTACTAAAACACTTTATGTTTTAATTATGTAAATAGTTTCTTATGTAACATATAATTTTTTGGGATTCAAATGTGTTAAGTAATTTACTCATGTATGACTATTTCCATGAGAGCTAGTCGTAACTCACTAATTTCTCGTGATTTTTGAATATTCCACTTAGCACTCATTGCATCGGGTGATGTTCAAAAGGGTGAAGAAGTGGGATTGAAACTAGTGAAATGAATCACATAGCATGAATCATCACTTACGGGGCTTGCACCTAGTAACTAGGAGTTCCTGGGAGGAAACACATGTAAAACTGTAGAGGTAGAAACACAAACAAAATGAGGGTGGGTAGAATGGTTGGATAGTGTATGTCTCTCTATTGGATGTTGTAAATATCCCTTTAATAATAAGAATATTGATTATCATTGCTCCATGGATGTTTCCCTTACAAGGAGAATACCTTAAAAAACACTGTGTCAATTTTTTTGTTTTACTATTATTTTCTACAATTAAATTTAATTGCAGGTTATGCTTTCACCACTCAACTCAACAAGTGGTATCAAAGATTTTAGGAATAGTTTGTGTTAATGGGGAAGATGCAAAGTGAGAAGTTTGAAATTGAAAGGTTGAGTGGCAGTAATATCTTTGAGTGAGAAGTTTGAATTGAAAATTTCAGTAGCTATAGAGCACCTTGGGAGCCTCTGGAGGGTTGGCCATAGCCTGGAACACACAGGCCATCTCTCTCTCAAATTTCCATGCCTCCCACCACATCATCCAAGCTACTTTCCACATCATAGGAACAAATATTCATGGACACCTTACTAATGTTTATTTCCCCCAGGAAGCGGGTAGTAAGATGGCACTTCTGGACACTATAGGAGCGCTCAACTTTGACAGAATCCATCCCCTTTGGATCTTAGGAGGTGACTTTAATATGATCACCAAGCTGGAAGAAAAGCTGGGAGGTAGAGCCAAATTGGAGCAAGAAAACAACCACTTTAAAGATTTCATACAAAGCAACATGCTGATAGATATGCAATACTGTAATGGAACTCACACCTGGAGTAATCGCAGGGCAGGACGGCAACACATAGCCTCCAAACTCGACAGATTTCTTATCTCAGACAATGCTGTCCATCTGGGTGGAGACATCTCAACCTCCATTCTCCCTCTCACCGGCTCAGACCATTGGCCGATCTGCCTTCAATGGCAAAGACCGGGGAACTCAACGCGTCGTCCTTTTCGCTTTGAGGCCTTCTGGTTCAATCACCCCGCTTTCAATGACCTCCTCAGCTCCATTTGGAAGAGCTTCAAGCCGCCAGAAGGGTCCAAAATGTATCAGTTTCAACAAAAACTCAAATTCCTTAAAACCCACATCAAGCGCTGGAATCATACCACTTTTGGCAATATCTTCCAGGCACAGCAGGATCTAAACAAAGAAATGAGGGATCTCTAGCAACAAATCATCACAGAAGGTTATACGGAAAGATCAATGGAGCAGGAAAAGCATATACAAACTCAACTGGAGGAAAGATCAAAGCAGGAAGAAATTCTCTGGAGGCAGAAATCTAGAATCAGATGGCTTAAAGAGGGCGAAAGAAACACCAAATTCTTTCACAGAACCACTATTCAAAGACGAATGCACAACACAATCACCTTCATTAAGAATCAGGAGGGGGAAAGATTGGAAAACCACGCAGAGATCGAGACGGAGTTCATCAACCACTTCCAAGCAGTGCACCAAGAGCCTCTCTTGGACAGACAGACGACCATAGAAAAAATCACACAAAAAATCCCAAAGATAATCACATAAGAGCACAACCAACTTCTTCTGCGCCCGGTCTCGACTCAGGAAGTGGATTTGGCCATGAAGCAGCTTAAAGAAGGTAAAGCTCCAGGTCTGGATGGCTTCACGACTACCTTCTTTCACAAATTCTGGGATCTCATCAAAGAAGAGGTTTGGTTGGTGGTGGAGGAATCACGCTCTATGCACTAGCTTCTCCCCTCATTGAATGCTACCTTCATTGCTCTAATCCCCAAGGAAGAAAATACCAGCACGCCAGACAAATTCTGCCCAATCGCCTTATGCAATGTCATCTACAAAGTTATTTCTAAAGTCATTGCCAACAGACTGAAACCGCTCCTGCCCTTGCTTATCTCGCCAGAGAAATGCGGATATGTGGAAGGCAGGAAAATACTGGACGGCATTATCCTCACTCACGAGATCATACACTCCCTCAAGCACACCAATCAAGTAGGTATGATTCTCAAGACTGACCTTTCTAAAGCTTTTGATAAGTTAAGCTGGACATACATTCAAAAAATGTTATCTGCCTTCCGTTTCTCTTCCACTTGGGTTCGCTGGGTCTCGAGCCTTATCTCCTCCTCTTTCTTCTCCATCCTTATTAATGGGATTCCCTCATGTCCCTTCAGCCCCACTCGCGGTATCAGACAGGGGGACCCCCTGTCTCCTTTCCTCTTTGTCTTAATGGCGGAAGGCCTGGGTCGCCATCTTAAAACTGCCCTTAGATCCCGGCAGCTCCGAGGCCTCTCTATCCACAACTCCCCTGCCCTCACTCACCAACATTTTGTGAATGACAACATGTTTTTTGGTTACCCTTCTGTTCATGAAGCCACCCAATTTAAATCCCTCTTGAATGACTTCTCGGCTGCCTTGGGAGCGAGCATTAATACTGGTAAATCCCAGATCTTCTTCTTTCACACCCCTCCTATCACTAAATCTGCTATAGCCCGCATTCTTGGTTTTTCCATTGCCACTCTCCCTTCCAATTACTTGGGCGCTCCCTTAATTGACTTTGCTCTAAAGCATGACTCCTGGCAAGGGCTCCTTGAAAAACTTGAAGCACGCCTCTCTTCTTGGACTCACAGAACTCTGAACATAGCAAGTAGACTGGTCCTAATTAAAGCGGTGCTACAGGCTATGCCTCTGTATCTTTTCTCAATTCTGGCAGCACCAAAATGGGTCCTCAAAAAAATCAAAACCCTACAAAGAAATTTCCTTTGGGGTTCCAAAGGTACTAATCGTAAATGGGCGTTGGTTAAATGGTCAACTGTCTGCAAGCCTAAGGAACAAGGGGGAATAGGATTGCGTGATCCTACTCACAGCAATGCCATTATGAGTGCCAAAATTTGGTGGAATTGGCTCAAGGCCCCCAATAAGCCATGGGCTATTATTTGGACCGCCAAGTATGCCAACCAAAGACCACAAGAAGAACTCATAAGATTCACACCAACGGAGAAAGGCTCACTCATATGGAATGCGGCAAAACAACATTATTAGCTTATACAACAACATAGTTTCTGGGAAATAAGAGATGGCAGCACTGCTAGATTCTGGACGGATTCCTGGGATCAATTCCCAAAACTCACTAAAATTTACAGACCGCCTCCTGATCTGGAATGGGATTTGCAGCAATTGGAAACAGTTCAGCAACAATGGACAAACAGTGCAGCGCAGGGATACAGGCAGTGGAAAAAGGCTGAAAGGCTAATAAGGAATATTGATGAGTAGACTAAGGAAGCCTTAAACTCAGAACTTCAAATTCGATGCATCAGAACATCGAATAGCAGGGACATTCTCAGATGGGGATATACCCCTAAGGGATCCTTCTCCACCAAGGAAGCTTACAGAATTATCTGCAGTGATCCAATGCCCAACGATCCTTTATGGAGTAGAATTTGGAGTTCTAGAGTATGGCCTAAAGTCTCCTTATTTCTATGGCTCTTTGGCCATCAAATAATCCTCACTTGGGACAACTTAAGGAAGAGAAGTTTTCATGGCCCCTCAATCTATCCTAATTGTAGTTCTCATGAGGAAACTCAGCAGCATCTCCTAAATTCCTGCTCTCTGGCTAATCAATTGTGGGAGAAAGTCAGTTTTCGACACCAACAAAACTGTGGACCCTCTGCAGATATAATCAGCTCCATTCAAAACTGGCATCAGAATCCTTACAGAAGCGAATTACTAAACCAACTTTGGAGAATAATCTCAGGTCTCCTCCTCTGGACCATCTGGAAAGAGCGAAATAAACACATTTTCAAGGATCAAAAAACTCCTCTAGACATCATCTGGAGGAACTTCTGTCTCAATCTCACAGAAACCTTGGCATTGCAATCCTGGGACACAGATGACTACCCAAACTTGGCCAAAGAAAAATCCATTTGGGAAAATTGGGGCATTCAGCTTCACCAAGGAAAGCATGTGCACAAAGTTCCTAGAACCTCCGACAATGCTACGAACTCTTGGATCCCTCCTCCTAAGAACACCTTCAAACTCAACTTCGATGGAGCTTCTAAAGGGAATCTAGGCAAAGCAGGATTTGGTGGCGTCTTCAGAGATTACAAAGGTAGTCTTATCGTAATTTACCTTGGAAATCTTGGATGGGACACGAACAATTCGGTCGAGATGGAAGGTCTATGTAGGTAATTTCTCCTTTCTCAAATTACATGGGCTACACCCACTAGAGATAGAAGGGGACTCCAAAATTCTTATCAATATGGCTGCTCAGCTCCTAAACAGGGCTCACACGCACAAAATTTCCAACAGTTGGAGACTTGAGGCTCATTTGGAGGATGTTGAGCGATGGCTCCAGAACAATCGTGCTCTCCTCTTTAAGCATATCAGACGGGAAGGTAACAAATTTGTTGATCTACTTGCTAACTTGGGAGTAGAAAATGAGCACAATCTTCTTACAGGTACTCTCGACATAATTTAGAATCATGATCAAAGACAGGAATGCCAAAAACTGGTCCAGAGTGAAGCAAAACTCCCGGATGCGGGTGCAGATGACAGGGCCTAAGATGATGGGATGGGGGTGCGGCATGCCGGGGAGACACCTGCCCACCCGCAAGGAGGCTGACATTCGTCTTTTAAAGTTGGCTACTCTGTGTTTAATGGCATTTACTCCTAGCGATAGTAACATTCTCAACTCCGCTCCTCGACACGATCTCACGTGTTGCAACATGTCTCGGCCTTCAGCTCATATAATGGTGGTTTATTGCAGAGGGTTTATTGTTGCACGGTCGTTTGGATTGATACAATGGAACGCTGCTCTGGTTTGAATAGATTTCCCTCGCCAGTTAATCAGTGGTGCACCTCGAATGATGGGCTTTCAAATGAGCGCACGACTACTGGCAAGCGGAGCAGGTTGAATTGTTGTCTGGACTTCGGAGATAATCTCCACTTCTCTCATGCTGGATTCTGTATGCTTGATTTTGTCTCCCTACAATCTCATACGCCTCTATCCTCTGTCAGTCCGGCGCTTCCTTTGCTTCTTGGCCCCTCTGTCTCGACTGAGAATATGCCACGCCTTCGGCAAAGAATGAGATGCCGAAGAGGCACCACCAAACACCAGCTTTAGCGTTCTCCCTCCACCTCCAGCAACTCCTCTTTGTCTTCCTCTCATTCGGATAGCCAAACCAGAGTTCAGAGAGGTCGATTGCTCCACTCGGGTCATCGCCTTGATTCACCCAATCCTCCAATTCTCCCTGCACAAACCCATACCGCGCACTTTTCCTTCAATTGCTCACTCAATCGACCCCGGGTTACTGCCTCCATCACTGTTGTCTTCCACGAAGAGCCTCAGGTAGCTTCTCCCAGTTCACACCCAGCGGGGCTGCGCATCTCGAAGGCTCAGACCTCGGGTCTGAATGTTGGATCGATGATCCCAGAGAATATGGATTTGCAGGGTCTGGGAAGCAAGGTTATGCAAGATACGGCGAGCAAGGATTTGCTGGGTCTGCCAAGCGGGATGCAGGATGTGGACATGGTGCAAGGCGACATTGGTCAAGCGAGCGAGACGCAGGTGGCGAACGAGGCGCAGGCGCAGGTGGCTCCACCACCCTCCAGGAAGGTGGTCACTTCCATTGCGGACCTGTACAAGGATGATGGGGAACCGGATGAACTCTGGTGCAGAGTCGTTGCCGAGCCTCCTAATGAGTAGTTCCACCTTCCCAATTTGGTTTTCTTGCTCAGTTTCGGCCCTTACTCTCGGGCTTGTTTTTGAGTTTTCTGTTGTTTCAGTTCATGTTTCAGTTTTTGCTAGATGTGGTTTCCAAAATCTAAACTCTATGGCTCCCCTACGTGGGAATTATCCTGAATACTACTTAACACTGGTTTCCCTCCTGAAGGGCAGTGTTCATCATTGGTTTTTTTGTTCAAAA